>OY282584.1:11230565-11918663 GCA_958298965.1 Chrysolina haemoptera
CTTGATCCACCATGCCATTTAAAAATTTTGAGTTGATAGGCCCTCCCCGCGGCCCCCTATTGAACAATCAACATTTTTTAACTTCAAAAAGTAGTATTGGTGAAATCCTCAAAACAGTTTTATTCATTCATGTTTCTACGTCGAACCGTTCAAAAGTTGAAAGGGGGAGGGGGACTATTAAAAATCGCACTGTATAGTAATTAAATAATAATATTATAGTGATAAGTAATACGTAGTTTGAGTATTTAATCAACATATACATTATAGTATGACTATGTATATACAGGGTGTCCCAGAATAAAGGGGACAAACTCCGATGGTAGAATCCTCACTTAATTTTAAGGCTGAAAGTTCTAATAAACATATACCCTAAAATGAGTATTAACCAAGTAACAGGGTGTTGAAAATGACACAAAAAATATATTTTCCAGAATAAACTCCATACCGGGCTTAACTTTACTTAATAAAATTTGGTATGTCACTTGACAGCATTTAGTTTCATATTTCAAGGAAAATCATGTGTTTGTAAATCTAAACAGGGGCGTAGAGCAGGTGGGTATCCCTATTCGCACCTCCTCAACTTTCACGCCAATGGATTAATATCAATTTCGTCCTTCTTAATAGTTCCTATACAAAAAAGGAATACGTTTCGTTTTACAAATATCAACGGTTTTTGAGATATTTGAAGTGCGTGCGTATCAAAATCTTTACTATTTTTGAAATGAATATGACGATAACTATTTATAACATTATAACCAACATATTTCATACCTTGCAATGAGTATAAATTCGAATATTTCGAAGATTGTTGGCATTTGCGAGGGATTTATTTCACAGAAATTTCCGATATTCAAAACTTACATAGCACTAACAAAATAATCACTAATGAGTATCCGTATCACATACAGAGATGCGTTCAAAACTCGGACACTCGGACAGTATGGTTCTTTGCACCAAATCTATTTTTCAAGTCAATGTTTCAATCTAAGAAAATGAGAAAATAATGTAATTACATGAATCATCAATCGAACCAATTAATGATCGAATTAACATGTTGAAATTTAAATATTATTTCCTCCTCGTATCTACAAACCTATCTGAAGTAGATTCTGGAGTAGGGTATTTGCAAAAATCGACCGAACAAAGGTGAATCTAAAAAACTTGGATAGATTATTTGCTGTTATAAAAAATAACTCCACCGAAAGTGTACCGAAACAAATATGTTTTATCGCTAACACTAACTGAACATATTGCTCTCCCTATAGATTTCAGCTTTCTGAACAGTAGGGGTATCCATCACCAGAGGTATCAAGATCGTGTTCTACTTTCCCCGCATTTTATCATCAAAAAAATCGTGCAATTCCCTGGATGCTGCGGAACGAGACGCATCAATTAGAGTAAATACTTTTCCCCGAATCGTGTACAAATGTATCTCAACTTGACAGTTTGGATCGATACCGAATTAAAGGGAACCAATTTGAAAAGGGTTCGACTGCTATCGGTGGCTTAATTTCGTTCCTATACCACTTATGATCTATGATGACAGCCTGTAGCGCCATCTTGCGCTAGTAATTACTAGTCGTCTTGACGCGCCTCGTGCAAGCGTCTAAGGATATCCGTGATGTATGCGAGAGGAATCTTAACACCAAGGGCGGGGAAAATAATTTTACTAGGGTAGAAACTGATTCTTCCTGAGATTCGTTTTTTATGAAAGATATGAGCGATTTTGAAATAATCAAAATCAACACAATCTGATGATAGTTAGTATGAGTGGTAAATTGAATTTATTTCAGTGGCCATTAGACAGCACTGCTTTGTTTTCCTTCTTAAAAAACATGAAGCACTAGAAATGAAAACAAAATATGAGAAAAAGTAACTATTATTCAGCCCAGTAATCAACGATAGAGATATCGAGTCTGATTACCATTTTTTCCAATTCATAATAAGTATAACGGATGGAAAATCAAATATGAGGGTTTCGTATATATAAATGAGTTGAAAGTGTGAGGTTATTTTGATTTTCCGAAAATAGGAATAGTATATTCATAAAATCTGTTGTGGAATCATCTGCGGCTGAAAGACAAACTTTAGTCGCTATTTTCCCCTTTTCTTCACGTAAGGTTATGTTCTTCTAGAACTCTACAATAGGATACCTATTCATAGTGTGCTCCGCCAAAACTTTCAGCGGCTGGTAAGCGTGATCCTGAAAGTTGATGTCAGCGTTCAATTACGTTTTTTGAGAAAACGACCGTATTTCGTAAGAAATTACTAGGAATAATGTTTATGGAGAATTGAATTGTCTTTCACTCTGTTTTACCTATAATCATATTCTTTCCAAGATTACAGCAAAAATCTATTTATTTATTTTTAAACAAAAAAAAATGTTGAAAAGGGAAACATTCTCCATGAAAATTGAAAAATGAAAAATGTGACTTATTTGTAATATTTAACAGAAAACAACTACTTCCCCGGCACAAGCCACGCTGGACATTGAACTACATCTGATAGATATTATGAAAAGACTCTAACTGAAAAAATAAGAAAAAATCGTTAATGGATATTTTACTTATTTGTCATCCGCGAAGTTGTTCACTGGACATGAGGTAGCTCTCAACAAATCATTCAAGTGATGATTTTGATTATTTCAAAAAAAAATAAAAATAAAAAAAAAAGTCAGCTATCTGAATGAAAATGCAAATTTTCACTTTCAGATTTTTTCTTTCCTTTTCAGTTAGAGTCTTTCCATAATATCTATCAGATGTAGTTCAATGTCCAGCGTGGCTTGTGCCGGGAAGAAGTTGTTTTCTGTTAGATATTACAAATAAGTCACATTTTTCATTTTTCAATTTTCACGGAGAATGTTCCCCTTTTCAACATTAATACCTCCCAAGAGGTCATCTTGAACGATGGAAAATAGTGACTAAAGTTTGTCTTTCAGTCGCAGATGATTCCACAAAAGATTTTATGAATTTCTTATTCATATTTTCGAACTAAAAAAAAAAAAAAAAAACTGGATTAATAGGCTGATGGAATAGATGTTGAAATGACAGAAGGCGCAACAAATGGAAATGATAAATAGGGTCAGACTGGAATAACATTGGAAGACTTCACACTCATCTTTTACAGAAGGCAAAAAAGGTGCATACATTACAATTAGAAGCAACTTCGATCTGTCCACGTGGTGGTCGATAGAGTAAAAATATCCATCAACGATTTTTTTTTTATTTTTTCACTTGCAAGCATTCAATTGGGATATCGAACAGCTGAGCCAATAGAACTAACCACCATAAAATATACTTAGACTATCTATGGAGATGAAGATACAGGCAGGAATGTTGCTGGTGTTTTATTTCACGTGACTGAAGCCTTTGACTGTGTGAACCATCAATACCTCCTTACAAAACTATCAAATCTTGGGATCATGAGGAACCTACTGAACTGGGTCGAATAATAAATAGGTACATACAACAGAAACGTAGTAGAAAGTAGTAGTTCTGTATTAGAGTACCCAAGTAGCACACCCATATTTTGACAATATTGGTACAATATTGTGAAAATATTGGCAAAATATTCAAATAATGATATTGGCAAAATATTCAAATAATAATATTGGCGAGAGAAAAAAATGTGAACATTCTGCGGTATTGGTCCAATATTTAAAAAATAATATGGGTCTAATATTCTCGAAGCAATATTGGCATTAAAATGTTGGGCGATATTAGTATTAGTATTGGAATAATATTGGTAAAACATTGGCAAAATGTTAAAGCGTAATATTGGCAGGAGTGAAATTATAATTATTTCGGGATATTGGCACAATATTATTTGGACATTATACAAATAATGTTAGTGAAATATTGGGGAAGCAATATTGGCCCCAAAATATTTAGAAATATTGGTACAATATCATTTGCCTATATTGGTAAAATATTCAAAGTGAATATGTTGCCTTGAAAACATTGATGAAATATTTCCAGAAAATGTCGAATAATTTAAAAATTCTACCATTTCGTTTCTACTTCAATTTACCACTGAGTAGATTGACTTGTAAACGCATTGTGAGAAGCCTTATTTAGTATATGTTACTATGATTCAGCTGTTGTTCCATATGTGGGTCCACCTAGCGGTTTCTTACACAAGTTTAATCATGATTCATTTCAGTGTTGTTTATTGAATATTCGGCCAATATTCAAATTTCAATGCTAGTGATAAATGTATTTTGTTATATCGTATCAATATTATCTTTCAAATATTGGCGTGAGGTTTTCGTAACAACCTCAATCAATATAGGGTCGATATAATTTTTAGAATATGGATTAAATAATATTCCACCCATGTGCTATCAAACTTGGATATACAATATTGTTTTTTATCTCTAAAATCGATATGAGCAGAGTAATATTGAAATCGTAATATTGGAGCTAGATGCTGGTAACAATGTGTAGGCAATATCTCTCTGTCGGTATTGGTGAAAATTATTGAACCAATATTGACCCAATATTTCATAAAACAATATACAATCAGAACAGGTTGAGCCAATATTACACCAATATTATTAATGAAATATTGTTTTTCCAATATGAACCCATATTGGTTCAATATTATTTTTACACTTACAATATACCCATATTGGCCCACTATGAAAACAAGATTCAGCCAACATGAGTTGCTACCTGGGTAACTTTTATTTCTGATATTCGTGAACATCTATATAACAGAAAGTTAAATTTGTAGATTAGCTCATGATACTTCCGTGATAATCAAGGCGTCAACCATAATACAACTGGAACTCAAAATAGAAAGAATCGTAAAATTTAAACTTAGTTTCGACAGAGTTCACTTATCGCAAATAAATCTGAATCATTTTGTGTATATTTTTCCAATACAAAGACTTGGAAAACTCCCGCGATAAAACATATAGGAATCAAAGCGATCGCAATAAAGTTTGTAGTTTATTTTTTTTTGGTGGAATGGTAGTTCATAACCTATTTTTTGACAACAAAACAAATGTCTATCTTTCAAAATGGCGGCCCGACAAATTTTTGAAATGGCATGGGGGGTCGGGTGATACCTAATTCGAAACGCTTACAATTCTCTATAGGTAGCCAAAAGTTCAAATAAAAATATCCATCCAAGAAAAAAAAAAGGCGGTACATAATGTAAGAAACTCTCTCAGAGTAACCCCCCCCTGTTAACTTTTGAACAGATTCGAATTCTGTTTTTATTTTTTTTGGTTGAATGGTATTTCACCTACTTTTTGACAAATGATATTTTTTCAAAATGAGGTCAGTCCGCCATTTTGATTTTTTTTAATGCCATGGGGGTCGACTGAAACATTATTTAATTTTTTTTTTCAATTTTCTACACGACAACAAAATTTGAATCAAAAACATGCATCCAAAACAAAATGGTGGTACATAATGTTAGAGCTCTGCTATGAGGATTCTTCGGATACTTCAGTTCTAGAAAAATTATTAGATCTTGTAAGGTACACCTCTATACACACTCTACACACCGAGAATTCGATTTTTCATAACATTGTTTATATGTTTCTCTCGTGTTCCTAACTAAAAAAAATCAGCGCCCTGTATATATCTCAGAAAAGAAGCAACCCTAGAAACTTTTTTTCTTAAAACGACCTAATGAATCACCCTCTGTAGTTTTGTACCATAGTTAGGAAACATGAGAGATTCCAAAAATAAACTATTTTCTATATGTTAGGTATCCCCAGGAGCGACCCGTAAATTTAGTCTTCCGGCCAGATACCGGAAAAAAAATGTATTACCTCCTTGTCTTTGTCTGGAACTTATTTGAGTGATAATAACTCATCAGATTAGATAACGCGCATTTTGAAAGGGTAGCTCGAATGATATTGAACCTGTGAATACTGGTGTCCCATAGGAGTACCAACAATAATTGATCTGCTGCACATTTTGTTGGAAACAAAAGTCTTGTACATCGCTTCATACTATTTGTGTTCTGTTCCGAAGAATGAACAAGAAAGTTAATTTATTCCACTTCATAGTGCTATATTGGATTATTCGCTCCAATTCAATAGAATTTTCCAGTATATTATCCTCACTGAATAACTTTTTTGACTATAGTCAGTATAGTAGATTTTCATGTTGGACCAGTCTACAAACACATTCTCTGCATCGTTTTTGCAATGTATCCTTTCCCAAATCATAATTTTTATAGGTTTCAAGATATCGAATATCTAAGACTGCTCGCATACACCGGCACCACCAAACAAATTTTGAATTGGAAATAATTATATATTCACAAAATAATTGCAGCTCGTTGATCGACATAACACCAAAAATGAGTCAGTGAAAAAACAGAGAATGAATCAAATGCCAGAAAAACCACTTTTCATACATTCAAAAATCGTTCGAAGTTATATAAAATTTCAATAAATATGAAGATTTGATTGCTTACGCCGCTCCATGCGAGTTTTCTTGAACATTTGGTAGGTAATTTGAAAACCAATGATAATCATAATTTGAGAAAATCATACATTGGAAGTTGTTGCAAAAATGTTTCATTATCGGCCAGTCTATAACCTATAGCGATATTTGATCTGAACGTAGAATCAATATGTTCATAGAAATCGTGAATTGAGCTTGTCGAGATTTTGAACACTTCTTAGAACACTTTTCCGCATTATTTTTTAAATCTTGTTTTCATTTCCTGTGGGTTAGTCAAAATATGAATAATCATGCACGTGATCTCAATTGTTTCGAATACTGTTGAACATAGCTATATACAGTGTGTCCATAAAGTAACCCCCCCAGTTAACTTTTGAACGGATTGGAATTTTCAGAAGATTTTTTTTGGTGGAATGGCAGTTCAGCTATTTTTTGATCGATATACATTTCAACCCTATTTGAGGCTTGTATGAAGCACCTAAGTCTGTCACTATCTGACGGTCTATATAAGATTTCAGATGCAATGCTCCACTCGCCGCCTTTATCCACTATTCGTATTGACTTAGAAACAGTCGGAACATTTATATTGGAGTGCGTTGAGGCAGGACATTTGGATCTGGGAATTCAGAATAACTTACTGCCACACCTTAGATCTGTATCCAAAACGTAAACAATACACAATGCATTCCATAGTCTTATCTGATATCAATTTGTAGGAACCACAATTAGGCCTAATATTTGCCCTAATCAACCAGGCTTGCACAAACAGTTGATGCCTTGCGATAAATAGGGCACTGTCAGCTGATAAGTTCGCTGTTAGTTTTGCGATCTTTTACAATGAATATCTACCAGCAATACAAAACTTCCCGTCTTTCATAAAATCCTCCACTGTTGACTTCAATGTTAACTGTAAATTACCAGCTTTTTTTTATTCTACGTATTTTGAGTAGGTACATGGTCAGGATGTTCGGAACGACTACTATGTCTCTGTACTCCAGCAGCTCCTACCTGTCTCTGCCTTGTTTATATAGACGGAAATTTTGAAATTTCACGTGCTGGTCTGGATCGTATCGGTTATAACAACCCATTACAGCACAAGTCTTCATGATTTATGTCCTCAAATCTAAAAGAGAAAACTGTTTGTGTGACACCTATCATCATAACAACGTGTTTATGAATTGACAAATCCATGTTTATAACACCTCTACAGACTTATGCCAATTTGGACACGCGTAGTCTTATGGAAAATGGCTTTGTTTGTCCCCCCATCGAATGTCTGACAACTGTCAAATTACGTCACTGATAGTGCTCTATTCAAGACGTTGTCTCGTTGACCGTTGGAATATCGTGATGCGGGTGAAAACGCACCGCAGCGATTGGTATTAACACCGTGTTATGCTCTGGCAGTCGCCGCTTGCGAGTTCATCTCATTTTAGCAACAGCAAAGATATGTGGATCTATAAATTAGCGTAAGTTCCATTTCTTTCTGAAACTAGTCTATTTGTCTCTCTCTGTCGCATCTGGAACCTAATCTGTGTGTATCTACCAAACATTTTGTGATGACAATGTTTCTCGGACATAATTAAAAGTTGTTCCACTAAACCCTCATTGAATCTTTGACAGAACCTGCTGACTGGTCACCGATCACTCCTCTGTCTCATTGCAATGGAAGAGAAATGAAAATTACTATTCTGTGACGCCACTGCAACAAGATGTATGCGAGAGAAATGATCTCGCACTGGTTATAAATCTACAGTCCCTCAGGATCTCCACGTGCCATCTCTTTTTATCACTGTCTCTTTCGCACTTCTATCGGCTTCTTTGAATGCTCTCTTTGGGATGTGGCAGGGAACACCCACTCCATTACAATAATGTTACACAAAAATAAAGGATTGTTATGGTTGACTGAAATGAAATTGCGAAGGAAGAAAACGTTTTTTTGTTGGTTGAAGTGACATGTATGAATATTTGTATCCTGTGATGTGAATATAAATTCGAAAAAATCAACCTGAGCAAGTTGAAATCCATAATATTCTTTCTCAAAAGTGAAGGTAGTGTTGTAGAAGGGACTAGTCTCAAAATTCTGAAAGAAACTTTTTTTTACGATTGGTTAATCTATTTTGAATCTTATAAATGAGTCACCTTTAAATGGAAACTTTCCCAGTCGATTGAAGAAAATCCCCTTCCTAAAATCAATAACGCAAGCGGAATGTAGAACTTCAGGGCTAAGAATACTCCACCAAATATCGAGAAAATTTCAGAGGAAGTTATAAATGAGCAAATAACTCAATATTTTGATAAAAACAATCTGTTCATAGGACATCAATCTGGTTTCAGTAAATTTCATTCGTATGGAACCGCACTACAATTTAAAATTTCAAAGCGGAAAAAGAACTTGATGAGGGTAAATATATAGCAGATGTATTTTTTGATCTCAAAAGGATATTTGAGAAATAGATAGATGGATATTACTGAGTAAATTGAGTTATTATGGAATTGGGGGAAGTGTACTGAACTGGTATGAGGAATACCTAACTAACAGATCACGAACAACTAGAATTGGAAAATTACTCTCAAATGAAACTTTGAATAACATGGGCGTACCTAGAGGCAGCGTGCTAGGACATCTACTTTTCGTTATAATATTTAAATGATACAAATTTCATACAGAGCCATGACTTCCTGAACTCATTTGCAGACAACACTTTGGTTGCATGTTACGGCTATGAACTTTTTGAAACTGTCGATGGTATGAACCAAGTTTTAAAAAATTTGAAGCATATCTAGAGGTGAATAAAATGAAACTCTATACGGAGAAAGCTGAGGCAATACTAAAAGGGACCAAACTAAAGCAAAAATCAGTAGATTATCAGTCCCTCCAACTTGATATGGACGATGATGAAATTGAATGGACATCAGAATTCAAATATTTAGGATTTATTATAGATGCAAAAAGATATATAAAAACTATTTTTCTTTTCTATGATATCATCCGAGATATCCATGCTTTCGAAAGTTACAATATACAGTCACCGCCAAAAAGTATGTACCATATGGGAAAAAAGTTTATTATTAGAGTATTGAAAAAAAGATTCTTGGGAAAAGTTTGTGCATGTCCGATAACCTAAAAATCGATTTTGACACATGTCACGTGATCGCTGGTATGGCGGCAAATTGAAAAAAATTTCTATGAATAGTCAAAAAGTCGGGTAAAATGGCAAGTTATCGAAAAAAGTTATTTGAAAAAGTTGCTTAGAATTAAATTCTATACATATATGCAGAGTTTGAAAAATTTATGTGGGAATATTGAAAACAGCAATTTGTTTTAAATAGTTTTCTAGCTGTAGAAAAATATCAAATTATTTTCTTATGAATTGCTTGACCATACTGAAATATTTGTATTCCGATGATAATAACAAAACTTTCTCATTTTCTCCACATCAGAGGGCACTAAATTGAAAAAATTGAATTTTGTCAGAACGCTTGCTGTTACATTGGTTCGTATCTAATAGATAAATCACTATTCCACTATTATTGCGATGATAGGGAAATCCAAAAATATCGTATTTTTCAGATTATAATCAATTTCTGATGATAATCGTGCACGAATATTTCACTCCGTACATAATCTTAAAAATAGTGCGTCAAATTAAAAAGGCTAGAGTTTTCAACATTGCATGCAAAGTGAAACGCTCTGGCACGATTATCATCGATTATTGATTATCATCGAAACTTGAAAACTGGAAAACATCATGTTTCTGGAGTGTCATGTCATCACAATGGTCGTGAAATTCTGACATAACTGTTAGATACGAACCAATGTAACAGGCAGGGTTTTAACAAAATCCAATTTTTTTTTATTTACTGGTGTAGAGAAAATGATACAGTTTTGTCATTTTCATTGAAATACAAATGTTTCAGTATGGTCAAGCAATTCATATGATAGTAATTTGATATTTTTATACAGCTAGGAAAATATTAAAAAAAAAAATTCTATTTTCAATTTTCTTCCATTATCTCTTCAAACTTCGTACATGTGTATAAAATTTAATTCTAAGCAACTTTATCAAATAACTTTTTTTGATATCTTGCCATTTTACCCCACTTTTTGCGTTTTCATAGTAATTTTTTTCAATTTGCCGCCATACCAGCGATCACGTGACATGTGTCAAAATCGATTTTTAGGTTATCGGACATGCACAAACTTTTCCCAAGAATCTTTTTTCTAATACTCTAATAATAAACTTTTTCCCATATGTTACATACTTTTTGGCAATCACTGTATATAACCATCATGCAACTTCTCCGATACAGTATATGCTGAATACTCTGAGTTGGTATAATGAAACACGTCACACAACAGTTTTACTATTCAACTAACTTACTTCGATTCTTTCATCACTTATATTCAGATTCATGAATTCAACACAAGATCGAAGAATCATTTTGATTTTTCTTCGAAAATATTGATAGGATATTCTTAAAATCTGTTCTGGAATCATCTGTGGCTGAAAGACAAACTTTAGTCGCTATTTTCCATCGTTCACGATAACCTTTTGGAATAGTATATATGTTGAAAATTGAAAAAAGAAAAATGTGTTACCTCTTGGGAGGTATTCATGTTGAAGAGGGAAACATTCTCCATGAAAATTGAAAAATGTAACAATTACTTTCACATACCCAAGTAGCACACTCATATTGGGAGAATATTGGTAGAATATTGTGAAAATATTGGCAACATATTCAAATAACAATATTGGCGAAAAAAAAAAATGTGAAAATTTGGTGATATTGGTCCAGTATTTTGAAAATAATATTGGTCAAATATTCTTGAAGCAATATTGGCCTCAAAATGTTGAGCGATATTGGTACAATATCACTTACATTGGAATAATATCGGTGTAAAATATTGGCAAAATATTCAAACGAAATATTGGCGAGATAAAATTATGGTTATTTCGGGATATTGGTACAATATTAATTGGACATTATCCAAATAATATAAGTAAAATATTGTGGAAGCAATATTGGCCTTACAATATTTGGCGATATTGGTACAACATCATTTTGTATATATCGGTAAAATATTCAAAGTGATTATATTGCTTTGGAAACATTGATGAAATATTTGCAGAAAATGTCGAATCATTTGAAAATTCTATAATTTCATATCTACTTCAATTAACCAGACATGCCATTACAAGCACATGGGTTCGTACAAACATACTGCTTTGTATTGTTTTCTTTAAAAACACATCCAATATTTTTGTTTACGCTACGTTCGTTACATGTACAAGGTAAGTCACAAATACCGCCGTTATCAAAACTTCTTGGAAAGACGCTGAAGAAACTGAATTTGAATTGCAATTTTGGTGATGGTAAAAAAAAAAGAAAAAAAAAAAAAGGAAACGGAGGCAGATATAGCCTCCGAAACGTCAACAGTTTACAAAAAAAGAGAAGTATTCTTTGTTAATTCGATCTCATTTTTTCAGATAGGCAAATTCAGTGTAGGGTACGTTACTGACAAAAATTAATTTCTTTCAAGACAGCAGTCTTGTGAACGCAGTAACTTATCAGGCAAATTAATTAATTTGCCCTTCTACATTTGTACAGATTTCTTTGGATTAAAAAATTTTTTTCATTTTCAGATTGTGGAAGGTCATAAACCCAAAAAATCATGTCAAGAACTGGATTTCCTCCACAAAATCAAACTTTCAATCAATATCAACTTGCAAGATTTAACCCATACGTACTAACTAACATGGCAAGTTGAATAGGAGCCTGTAACTTCAATAATCATAATAGAAGAAACAAATAGAAAAAATTTCGATCAACGATATTCCATTAATTAAATGGAGTTTGGGAGTAATGTATCATCGATGAGTCACATAGCTCCCTATGAACTCAATCTACAATCTGTTTTATGTTGTGACGCTGAATATAATGCCACCAGGTTCTCCTGTAAAAAAATGCATATGGTAATAACGAGCGTTGAACTAGATTTTATCTTTCACAAATTCAGTCGAAAAAGGGTTTCAAATATAAGATAAAATCGATAGACATTAAGAAGGAACTGAATCAAAATGCAATTCGAATCAGTTGTCAACTGTTTCTATCATTATTCTAGCTAAAATATTTATACTTCAAGTTTCAAAAAACTGGTTGGGCCATCTGCAATATCTTGAAACCTAGAGATGGCAATTCATTATTTATCTTAGGAACTCTCCACAAAAGCTGTTTTTCGATTTAATTGGATTAAACTAACCTCATTGGCTGTAAATTAGCAAGAACCATGAAGCCAGTACAAAGGTGTTTCCCCATTTAAATCGGAGGGTAGTTTCAAATAAGTATTCGAAGAGCAGTATAGAGTTGTCCGTTTAGAAAACTATCAAAAAAAAATATTATTCAATGGTCATAGGGGTGATGGTTTTTTTCTGTTGGAAACTTGCCACGTGACTACGTATTGCATGTTTTTTTAATTTAGAGTAATCTATTTTTCATAATTTTTGTTAATATTTTCGCAACAAAGCAATAATAGTCGTAAAGAATATTTGGCAATAGTTTATAGCATACGTTCTAGAAATGGTCAAATCAGAATATATAGGGTGGAAAAAATAATCTTCATTTATAATGATAACTCAAATATTTGTATTAATGATCTATCCTGTTATAATCAGTTGATCAGTTAATGTTTCCATCAGTAATATGAATACTCTTCATCAATGTGTTGATGATTCAAGGGGTTATTTAGAAATAGCCGTTATAAATTACTTTTGTAATGTATGTCACATTTAAGGAAGCGAGCAAGAAAAATTACCGAGTATTGAAAATAAAACACTCGGAGTCATCACACACAACCAATCACCATGTCTAACTCCAATATAGAGATTTGAAAAATTCCGAACTCATTTATTTTTGAATTCGTTTCGATTGAAAATATTGAAATAGGTCAATATGAAAGGTCAATGAAACTCTGAATGGAAATGTTCTCTGAAATATGCACGATAACAAAAACATTCATTCTCTCTTCTCGCAAATGAAATGAGGAAAACATGATTTGCATTTTATTCAGTCTGGGCAATACCTCCACAAATCAAATTCATATTTATACCCTTACGCAAACGAGGCGTAAATGGTGTTATCAAATCTTCCTACGTAACTCTTGTTGACAATTTTGACTTTCCTTGGTTCACATGAACCCCATTCAATTTTTTATTGAATTTCGAATGGTTTTCAATTCTCACGCTGAAGTTTGAAGTCTGCATAAAGCCCCAATATAATGCTTGTCCGATATGGCACCGTTCAAAATACTAGCTCTTGTCATACACTGTCAATCATTCTCCTCCTTTGGTTGATTTGTTGAAGAATTGTTACGAGGTATTACTTTTCAATGTGCGAGTCCTAACACGATCTAAGGAGAACAGATCTAGAAAGGAATGGTTCCGTTAGTCACCACCCAAATCACAACCTCGCCTTGCGTTGTTCGGCTTCAGATATCGACGACCCACACGCGCTCTACCGCTCGAGCTATCCTCTCGGTGTTGGAACTCTTTGAGAGAATTATCTTCAACTTTCGAAAGTGTCACTTATGCCAGCAACTGAGTTGGTATTAGCGTCGAAATTCATTTTAAATTTCTTTAAAAATATTACCCAAAAAAGTGTGAGGATCTGGACAAGTTGGTATATGTATTACTCATTGAATGCTCCTTCTCATCACAATAATATTCCTTAAATTTTCAGGCGGAATCGAATGATTCGCAGACAAAATTTGATATAAATAACATCTGATATTTTGTATTTTTTCAGATTTATATATCGCCCCTAAAAAATAAACCCTAGTTTCTACCACTGCGTAGCACTCGTATGTTTTTGTATCATTGTCATTTCCCATTACTGTGCGGATTATTTTACCTTAATATACGGTTGATCACCAGCATCTTATGGTAATAAACAAACCCGTGTCGTACTTAAATGGGATCTTAAATATTCATGGATGAAGGAAAAGCGAGGAATAAGTTAAATGGTCGAAAGGACTTGATAAGTGGTAGAGGAAGAGAGAGGATGTCATTTCACGGTTGATTTGTAAGCCATTAGCTGAAGAGCCCCAGCTGAAGAAAATCCTATTATCACTCGATCCATCTCCGTAGTTTGTAGTTCTTTCTGGGGATCAATTCAAGTGATCTTCACTGTTCCGGCCTAATTATCTGTGATCAGATTCCAGACCTTTTTCATGATGAACTTTACGTCAAACCGATTTATTTACATGATCAACAACCCCTGACGCAGAATGAATTTCTGTTATTCTGATCAATAATAAAAGTTTTACCTTCAGAGCAGAATAATTTTCTCTTGGGATAAATGAAATCATAGCATCTCAAATTATTTTTATTATTTTCCGTTAGGCTCTGAGAAGAATTGCAATTTTTGTTTGTATTTTTGCCATTTCATCAGATTAAAAAACCCAAACAATCCCACTGCAACATTCTCAAGTTCGATGTATTCCAAGAGATCATTTTGTTGCATGGATCTCGCCCAGGGGTTTATTGAATAAACTTTAGAACTCTTTAAAGACTACCGTCTTTGAAATACCATTCTTATATCTATTGTAGAAGTGGAATTTTCGACCTTTCCCTATAAAACTGAATTTCTAACTCCAGTCTCACTACTAAAACGTCATCGACAAATTTTTGATAGGATTTTTTCGACACATCACATCAGCGGATTGTTATTCCTGTTCTAGGAATAACTAGATCAGATTATTTTTGAACGTGAGTTAGCCCATATCAGGCCCTCTACTACAGCCAATGGCCTATTGTGGCGCACCCTTTGGTTATATTTCTCCTTGTATATCCAATATTTTAATGAAATTGAGGAATACGATGGGAGAACAATTCACCACGTGTTCTAGCCTTACTGTTGTAACTATTGAAAATCTGGTTCTGGTCACTGTAGAGCATGTACATAAAATGTATTCAGCTGTTTCATTATCCTCCATGCATCTTGTGGACGTTCGATTATAGGCATGTGGTGTTTGAGTTTCCAGTGGCCAGTGAGCAAACGTACTATAACTCTGAGATGTGCTTTACTGATTCTAGCAATCTGTATAAGCAATAAATGCTTTGGAATGGATTAGGAGCGGTAGGCTACGCTAATACTCGACACCTTCATTGTCTGTCCAAGATGTTATAACTGGTACAAGGTACTATTATATGCTAAAAATGTAACCGGTTCTGGCCCAGTGAACGTTGTTCCAGCTTCCTTTTTTTTCCGCTATTTTGTTTCCTTCTAAGCCGTGTGACCTGGTATCCAGACTAGGGTAGCGTTGTACCGTTGTGCTAGTCGGTTTAAGGTGTCTCTGCAGTTTCATACTGCTCTAGATTCAAAGCAGTTGGATTCAAGTGTTTTCAGTGCTGCTTGACTAACTGAAAACATTTTTATGGTTTTCCGTGTGTGGTGTCGATTTCAAAGCTCCCTTGAATACATTTCAATTGCATATAACTCAGCCTGGATTATTGTCGCTACCCATACGGAATGAGCGTTTCACTCCTAGGTTCAGCCCATATATTCCGGATTCCAAAGTTCTGGAACCATCGGTGAACCATTGTTCATTTGTCCTGTATAGGTCAATTTCATTCCAAACACAGTATTCTCTTCCAGGGAAGACCACACTATTTCAGGACATGTGAAGGTTGTTAATTTTAGGCATGATGACTGAGGGCATTCCAGAATGCTGCGAGCTATTATGCCCTTCAGCATGCTACTGCTTCTCGTGACACATGCCTATGGTAGACTAATGGCCGCTTGATGGAGTCTGTATGTTGCCCATCTTGCCTGTTTCTCCAGAACTATGTGGAGAGGAGATATTCCGAGAAGGGCTTCTATTGCGCCCTTGGCATGGAGAAAATGGCCCCAGTTATCACCGGGCACGCTTGTCTCTGTTCATTGAGTTTATGTTGGGACATTTTTGTTGGCCTTCGCTCAGTGGTTATTGGTCGTATGATGGTCACGTACGTCCAGTATACTTGTTTTGGTGGCATGCCCATATATTGCCACATATTCTGCTGCATGTTCATAATGATAGGCTAGCCTTTCAGATAGACTTCTTCGAATTAGCTTTCTATATAGGGTTATTTACACATATCCTGAAGGGCGAAGGAGATCGACCTTGCACTTCGACCTCCCAGAGCGAGAGAATGGCCAGAAGATCCACCAGCAGTGATCATAACCCCAGGCTGACATTTTTCCCATGAAAGGTCTATAATTCCTCTGGAGACAGTGGCTCATATAGGAAGTGAGGAGGTGTATTGTTGAATGCTCCTTCTATGTCTATGAATGCACCGACTGCTACCTCCTGGTGTTTCAGAGCGCCGCTTTTCCCTGAGACAAGGTTATCGAAGACAAGTTCGGTTGACTTGCCAGTCTTGTAGGCATACTGGTGAACATTATGGGGGTACACCTCATGTGTCCATCCAGTATTTTCTCCATTATTTTTAACAGAGATGATGTCGGACTAATAGGTCTGAGCGATTTTGGGAGAGGCTCAGTCCGAACCATCTATAACTAAATGATCTACGTTCAAAGTGCAGAATGGATTGCTTGTTTTCTTGTATATCAAGGCGCATAATACTCATTGCTTTATTGTTTCGAGCATTAATACAACTTGCGATGTCTGGAAGGTAATAGATGATTTTTTGTATTTATTCTTTGGATCCTACGAAAAGACAATTCATGTGATGTTTAGAGTACACAGTGAGATCGGAGTAGAAGTAGGTTGAATACCTACATTTATATCTGAGGGAACACCTCCTAAGGCACTGACGTAACTTCCATATCCATTTCATTGTAAATGGTTATAGTAAATCAATGGATGAATGAATAAATGAATAATTTCCAAAGGTTTGCCGTTTGTTCAAAAACGAGCCCAGGGAAAGACATATTTGGCATGTCTGCCCTCCAAAATGACGACAAATTGATGTGAGGACTATGAGCTCTATGGGTCAGTCTTAATGAGACTATTAACGATGGAACGATAGATGATATTTCAGGAAAGCATCGTCCGAAAATATATGAAAAAATACGGAAGGAAGCTTTGGCAATGAAATAACTTTTCCGTGAGAGTATACTGTTGATGGCGATACCAAGTATTGAAATGGAGGTTTTCATTGATATGGATACTCCTTATTTGCGACCTAGGTATATGTTTTACATTTGTTTTTTTCAGAACTATTGTGAAAGTCGTCAATAAACGGATGAAGAGGTTAGGCGAAGTTCGAAACATATTACCTCTTTGTGAATCTGGAATTTTTAGTGCCAGTCGTGGTGCCAACTGAAAGCAATAAAAATTCCACAAACCCTCAGATGATAACCATTTGTATGTTCTGGTGTTGATTGATTATTCTTAGTCTAAGTCGATAAAATAATCTATAGTGTTTTACTGAATAAGTTAAACTATTTTGGTTCCAGTACTAGCTCCATGAACTTAATGAAAATTCATCTGTGTCATGTCACAAAACGTCATTCTCAACAGTTACCAATCTAATTTCTCAACTTGGGATATGGTGTATACCAAAGGGATCAATAATTGGCCCTGCCATATTTACTGTGTACCCATGACAAATTCAAAACTGCTTGGAACATATCATCCATCGAAATCCTTTGCGTAAATGTTTGGTCGATCTACAGTAAGGAATAAGAATGAGAATGATTTTTCTTGGCGGTTAGAATATTCCTATCGAAGATAATGTGAAAAATATAGGTTTGACGCTGAATAGTTCTTTGGGGTTTTCCAGTCACGTGACACACAACTTGGAAAACGTTTATATCAGTTTGAAATGCTGATGTTTCATCTTCCTTGGTTTGGGAAGTGAAATTTTTTTGCACAGCTCCGTCCAAAGCCAAAATGAGCGGGACATATTAAAACCCTCAGTGTGTTTGATTCGTATCTTGTCGTTGTAAGCCTCTTATGAGGACTGATTTATTTCCATGTAAAATTGTTCTATATTGAACCTATTCTGATCTGGGTCTCAGAACCTTGAATTGTGTACCCTCGATGGTATGCTGTTCGCTTGAAGTAGACATCTCTAAAGCAGTTCATCAGATGTTTTCTCTACGTTTTCGATATACGAATCCTTTGCATAACGATTTCAGAAATCACTACGGACCATTGCGTTGGATCTTCAAAGAGAAGCACAATCTTTTTCCTCGAAAAACTAAAAAAAAATAACTACGAAGACCATCCCAGATGACTGAATAGCTGGACTATAGTGACATATGAGACGGGATAGGTATCGTTGTGCAAGCCGATGGTGTCAGAAAATGAACGAAAAAATGAGGTTGTGGTAGGAGTCCCTAAGTGAAGCAAAAAGTTAAAGTTTGTTGGCATACTGATTGTTGGCCATGTGTAGCTTGACCAGCTTCACAGGACCATACGTGATGATGAAAGAATCGACTTGACGACCTGTCATTTTTTTGTTGAGAAATGGCAGGTAGAAAGGTTATGTACATTTAAATCTTGTATTACGACATGGGCACTTGGGTGGTTTTTATCGATTTCAGTGACACAAATACGAATAGGTCGCTGTAACATGGTCAATCAGATGAATACAGGCAACGTTTTGTACAAACTTCAAACATTCCTATAAAGCAATTCATATGTTAGAGTATTATTTGTACCTCAAAATGTCATCTTTAATTTTCGGCCTTCGGAAACTATTGAAATTGACCAGGTGAATATATTACAAACTCCTGATTGTCCAAAAAGAATCAAGTTTGAGAAAGATTATTATTTTGGAATCTCATCAAAAATTACCAGGACGACTCTGACTTCGTATTCCGTCTATCCTATTGTTGAATTAGACTCTGGCGTCCAACAACTCGAAACGTGACGCTACTAAATTCCCGCTTTCGTCGCATTGCACAGATGTCGGCACATTCCTCAAATTGAAATTAGATGGATGGTAAACTTTCTAGTTGATTTCAGCTTGATCGACAGTTGGCGTTGTCTCCGCCTCATCCCTGAATTTAATCACGTCGAAAACTTATTCGCCAGAACAAACTTGAACGATTTTTTTCAGTCGTACAGGAAACAGCTATCATTACTCTAGATTAGTGAGGAGGAAATGGAAAATGTCTACCTTTTCCTCAAATCTCTTGCGTGGAGTTTCAACGTTCGTGAAAAGTTTGGTAACTTGAAGGGATCGGAATTAATATTTATCTTGAGAATGAATCTAGCTGCAGTGCAAAATACTACAAACATTTCCACATTGAGGAATGATAATAGTATTAGTACAATTGAAATTTTATACATTTACAGCGTAGTTCTACATCAACTGTTACGGGTATGATGAAAAATGGTTATCAAATAGATGTTTTATACACCGACTTGGCCAGGGCATTCGAAACAAAAGTATTCGGTTTCACCAACAATAATCTTGATTTCTTTTTCTGCTACCAATCAAATATTCAGTATCCGACCTGTCTCTCAACGAAGCTAAATGTGAAGTAAGGAGTTCCACTGGATATAATGTTGAGTGGAAGATTATTTTCGTAGTAAAGCTATTATTGTTCTCTACAGAATATTAACTTGGGCCTTCACCTTCAGGAATTTTTTTTTCAAATACAAAAGATACATGTACAGTTCGAGAAACCTAGCTGAATAAGTTAAATCGCGCTAACGTTCATGTTGAGTGCCTTATCACTGGATATGGTATAATGGTTGTATTTCTACAAACGTTCATTTTTTTATTTTTACCATGGATCATGGGAATATGAACAAAACACCAACTGAGTTATAACTTCCTTAATATAACTTGAAATTTTTTTGTTGATTAATTCTTATTTTACAGCTCGAAGAACCCTGCGGAATACTCCATCAAGGCTGGATAATTAAATATTTAATGATATCAATAATAATATTTGTTTATTGGGTTGTACTCAACTGTCAAAGTCAAGTTCGAATTATTTGAATTCTTCTCAAAATTTTCATAAATAGTTAGTTCTTCTTCTTTTTTTATTTGGTCGTTTGAACGCCATTTGAAAAATCATGAAAATTCATTGGAAATCATATAACTTTAAGAGCACTATAAATGATAAAAATATGTATGGTAATGAATTTTTAATAGATACTCACCTCTTCATAAATGTTATCAGTAAACACTGATTGGATTATTTTCAAAATGAAAATTTAAATCATCAGCGAGTTCTTTAGGCGAGACCAGACGCAGAAATGGACGAAATGGAGGATAAATGGAAATTCAAAAATGTAATCCCCTCCTCACATTAATGTTAACAGTGTTACTAATTGTTACATTATCAAAGAACAGCTCATTGACTGCTGTCTCATATTTAGACAAAATGGAACATCTTGCCTATGCATGAAAGCTTCAATTATACTATCTCTCTCTGAGTGATGTTTATAATTTAAATCTATGGTTTGGACGGAATTCTCTCATTTCGTCGGATTTAACATTTAACACTCGAACCAAATAAAAAAAGAAGAAGAAGAACTAACTATGAAATGTTGAGAAGAATTCAAATAATTCAAACGTGACTTTGACAGTTGAGTATAACCAAATAACCAAATATTATTATTGATTTCATTAAATATTTAATTATCCAACCTTGGTATATTGGAGTATTCATCAGGGTTCTTCGAGCTGTAAAATAAGAATTTATCAACAAAAACATTTTAAGTCATATTCAGGAACTTATAACTCAGTTGGTGTTTTGTTCATAATTCGGTAAACGGTAAAAATAAAAAAATTAACGTTTGTAGCAATACAACCGTTATGATATTACGGACTATAATCACTTGTGCGACGACTGCGCATTACGTTTTTTTCTAGGTGGGTAGAACTGTATACTATTTGAGAATAATGAAGACATTTATTATTATAGTTTGTCACCCATTATGAACGACTATTTCAGTATTTCATCAATGGCACCAATTTGCAGAAAATCAATAAAATTGAGGATTTTGAAGTAATTCTCTTTTCGCGTGTTCCGTTTCTCTGGACTCATTGAAGAATTGTGAGTTCAAGAACAAAAATTTGTCTGTTATTTTCGTTATATTCCACTGTTTGAAATTCGTAGCTTCATTATGGGTATATCAATATAATCCAGAATACAATCCAGATATAATTGTTGCCTTATTTCGGAAAACTCAAGGTGTGGTCCTCAATAAATGCATATTCCAGAAATAACAAGAATTCTATGTTCAACCATTGAAAGGCACCCTGAGTCATCCAAACTAATATTTTGTTAGGACATTGGACTGAAGAACTTCATTTTCTCCGAAAAAATAATGAGATGACAATCTATTTGATCTCGAATAATTTTTTTTCTTTTCAATAATGTTTCGAAACCGTTCAGTATAAATGAATTTAAATTCTGATCCATACAGAAGGTAACGAAGAGATTGTTTTGTTAAAAAAAAAAATGTTAAAATTGCTTTTTCCGTTAACCAGCTGTCGTCCCCTTACGAGCGGCAGCCCTCAGAAGTCGAAACTCGTGCGAGCCAAGGATAAACGAGGTCTTACTTTTTAACGTGCGATTCCTAGCACTTTCTCGGGCCATCAGATAAAAATCTGAAATCGCTGAGGATTCGAACCTAGCCGACCAGCAGTCTATGGTTTTGAACGCTTCAGTCACAACCACTGAGCTACTTGACCCTTGATACTTCAATGATGTTTCAATGAAATCAACTGGTAGTCATTCTCTTCGGAAATCAAGCGGCAATGATTTCCTTGCTATAATGCAGATTTTCTTTATAATCAGTTGAGGTGACACACAAAAGCATCTTCAATAACATAGGACCGCAAAATAGGGTAGAACTTTTCCAGTGGATAGGAAGAACTGGGCCAGTAACAACTGTCATTCGATCACAACCAGCCTGTAGAATCTCGGGAACGTCAGGAAGGGCACGAAGAAATGGTTTGAGAACCGTCATCAATATATCTGGAGAATGTCTCAGATCATACTCACAAGAAAATGATGATGACGGAGCGAACGGCTATAAGGCAACCACTCGTACTGTCGAAAATCTCTCAGGAAGGGAGTAAAACTGCTGGGATTGCATCTACACTTAGGTAAGGTTTTCGAGTCTTCCTCTTCAGAGCGCATTACGTAGTAGTTCTTGCTGACAAATTTTCCGGGAAATTTCCAACAAATTTAATTCATTGGTTGTCGCAGGAGCAGTAGTTATTCAGTATTTACTGTTGAAAACTTCCCGAAGAATTTATCTATTATTTGGGTTTTAGAGAAATACTGTATAACCTTATCCTTTTATTATTATTATTGTATTTTTATCAAAATCCTATTTTTTAATTGAGATCGGTGACCGCGCTAAGAATCAAACCTGCGTACCTTGGATTAGGACAGTTGTTTTTTCCGTCCCGTATTACAACATAATTTTCCACAAAATGTATAAATCATCAAAAGAACAAGCTGAGGATAAAATTATTGATGACGAGTAACCAGACACGATTAATAATGAGAAGCAGATCTGCTATGTAACGATGAACAGAACTAGACAAACAAGGACATCGGTGCACAATAATTAGGAAAGAGAGCCACAATCACAGATAGACAATAGACTCTTTGATGACTATAGTAGGTCGCCCTTTGAATTATGAACGTGATTCAGGTATGACGCGAAATTAGCTCTATCGAGTTTCAGATATTAATCATTTACCCACAGGAAGTTCGACGTAAATGTACAGTGAAACACAGGACGTGAGGGATAATTGAGCATGTTGTGAACTTTATGTAAAGCCGAAACTTGTAGCTGACGGGATATGTTATAATGAATTTTGTTTAATTTCACCGAAGCATTATAATTGGATTATAATATCATGTTACACCACGTTATGAGCTTGTGATAAATGTTAACACCGGTAGTATGTTTTCTCCGAATAAGGTAGTGAGTTTCTCAAATATTACAGAGGTTTTTGGACACTAACTCACCAAATGCTGCTAATGTTTCCCACCACATATCTTGTCTTGTGACTAGTGAGGTCAGTTTTCTCCTTCATGTGTGCACTCCAAGTTGAAGGTATTGTAATCCCACAGATGCAATTCTGGTTGCCTTACGTTCATGGTTACAGCCTTGGTAGCTCTTGGCCAGTGGTCGGATTTTGTATACCATAGCATTCTATTGGCGACAGTTTTGTCTCTTTCTCTTCCATGAATTCAACTATAATGTCATCTCACTTTTTCTATCGACAATAGAATTTTGTAGTTCACAGAATCCCAACCCACAGCTGTCCCGAAGCACAGTGCACAGTGCTTAGTGCTCTTGGAAGCACCCGAAGCACTGTGCTCCCAAGCACTTTCTTGATTCAGTACTAATTGCTACGAAGTAAGGCTTAGTAAAACCACTTTTCCGGGCACTTTTCGGAATCAATAAGCACTAAGCGTTTCCATATAAATGACTCTTGTCGAAACATGAAGTAGCGGCAGATGATACCCGGCGGAAACCCACAACAAAAACTCGTTTACGAATGTTACGGTCTACTTTTAGTTCAAGATGGTTCAAGCTGACACCGTTTATTGTTACATTAGTTACATTTTCAGTGAACCTTATTCATATTCATGCGAAATATCTGGATGTTCTACTATTCGTCAACATGTGAACGGTTAAGCCCCTTATAAAGTATAGACGAATACTGCAGTAAAAATGACTGTGGGTTTCTAATCAGAAATAATATTCAATGTGATGGAAAAGGATGACCAGTCGGAGTACTCCGTTGTAGCATTTCGTGCATTCACGAACTTGAATGCCATTTAATATTTTAAAATCGAAATCAGTATGAAAAAATTTCAGGCGACAGCATAGAGCTGTTAACTAGTATTCAAGAATTAGGTACTTTGTGTTGATTTCATCGAATATAACCCTTGTATGGGGATCGACTCTCTGTTTGCAATTAAGGAATTACCAAGTTTGTTCTGGTATCTGTTTCCTCAATAGGGGTGAAAAGCCGAAATCAATCTTTATGTCCACCCGCCATCCAAAGGTATGCGTAACTTACTTTACTTTATCACCGGCCATGATATTGTTTTCATTTTCTTTCGTCAGGCCTCTTATTTTCCATTATTTGGTACAACTCCTGGAATTCTGCACGAGGAGGTGTCTTCACAGGTCCTGCTGTAGTCCAGAAGATCACCCTCAGTGTATGCCGATAGGGTAGCCAAGGATTTGGATGAGTACCCTTTTTATTATTCAAATATTTGAATGAGTACCTCTCTCATTTTCGTTTTGCCTATTGCCTTAAACCACCGATTTTGAAACCATATAGCAATTTGATTTAATGCAGCGTTCGGTTAGCCCTTAGCGTATAGAACTGTTACAACCCCTAGTACGTACTGGGCCAGAAATTTAGCCGTAAGAACTGGTTGATTTGTTTATAGTTGTCAATATAGACTCTTCACTCTCCCTTCAAACCGGATTTATAATTATCATAACTATCGCCCCGAACCTCCCTTTCTCCACTTAGTTATCCAGTGTCCTACCCTACTTTGAGTACTGGCTGATTGTTAGGGCACTATACATTTTTGGTACAATTTTACATCGAAATAACGAATATTGCTTCCCAATACATGAGTAGCAGAGCCAGAAAAATAGGACGGTATCACGTCTTTATGCAACATTTCTTTGACGAAAGTTAATAGTCCAGAAAATTAAGCATTTGACCTAGCAATTTTTTTGTCCCACATCGATTTACTTGAGAGTAGGTAAGGGATAGCACAAGGATCAAAGTCTGTATCATGCCGAGCGGCGCTTGTTACATTTCAACCACAGGAATCGATGGAAAAACTTATTCTAAGTAAAACATTTTTTTCGTTTTATTCGCGATTATATATAAGTAACAATTTTTCGACGAAGAAATACAAAGTTTTCAATGGGTTTTTCGAAAATAACTCGAAAAATATGGATTTCGTCAAAAAAAACTGTAAGGAGCAAAATCATAGTCTATAAAAAAACAAAGAAAATATTTTTCTTTTAATTCCTGTACGACCAATACGGACTGGGGTACGGCTTGTTAATGATTAGCTTTTGTTTGTCAATTGCTAAATTTGAGAGATTCGGAGTAAAATAGCGATAAAACTGTGCATTTTAAGGTTAACATTTCCAAAGGATTTTTTTCCAATACTCAAATAATAAACTTTTTTCTCATATGGTACATACTTTTTGGCGGTCACTGTATATCCGACAAAAAAGTACTAACTTTTTTACTGGGGAAAGAAGTTATTTCATGAAAAGTCATGTTCTAGTACCTGTCAACAGAGATAAAATGTCCAACTTTTTTCCAGTCACAGACAAAAATTACTTTTTCTCATTTCATTTCTGGGTGGTGCAAGACTATAATAATAAAATTTTTCATCTCAAGAGGTCAGGCATTCCCGACAAAATGTTCTTGTACGGCATTCCCCACGTTGGTAGATTATGAAATAAAAATCTGCTAGAACCGACTGTCGTACAAAGATGATGAGACCAAAAGCCAGGAAGTTTTTTTTTATTGGAAATTGAAAAATGTTGCTGACCTCTGGTACTATATTTTTTTTACGGCAGAAGGTTCTAGGAGACAAGTATTTCATGATCTACCATCGTGGGGAATGCCGTACAAGAATATTTTGTCGGAGAAGCACATCTTCAGATGAAATATTATTATTATTATTATTATTATTATTATTATTATTATTATTATTATTATTATTATTATTATTATTATTATTATTATTATTATTATTATTATTATTATTATTATTATTATTATTATTATCATTATTATTATTATTATTATATCTCAATTCTTTTACAGATTTCAATATTTTTTCTGAGCGGTTTCAAATTAAATTATTCCATTGTCCCATGTTCTTCACTATATTTGCTGATTTTTTTCGTTTGTTTTGTCACGAGCTTTCGCAATTGAGATTGGTGAAGGTGCATAATTCTTCCGCATCAAATTATCTGCTGATCCCATATTTTTTACTATCTATAAATATATTTACGTTTTCTGGCCAAAAAAGGCAAATGGCAGTAAGTGACCATTTTTGAAATAATACATTTTTACTGAGTACAAAAAGACAGTAAGTCACGCACTTTGTCTTTGCCCAGAAAATTTCATAAATATCGATTTTTGTTCGTTCAGCGTTTCATCACTTACTGTCATCTGCCTTTTTTTTTTTTCCTCAAGTTTCCATAATTTTTCATTTTTTTTATTTAGGGGGAGGGCAAGGTTGTTTTTCAACAATTTAGCGAATTTTTCGGATTTTATTTTACGGGTTTTCACAATTTTATGAGGATGGGGTGGAGGGGATAGTTCTTTCAAATTTAATTATCCGATGATCCCATGTTTTTAACAATTTTAACGGATATTTTTTTATTTTATTTTCGCGAGTTTTCACAATATCTTTCCTTTCCCCCAAACGACATAATTTTTTTCATCGTAAATTTCCGAAATCATTTGTATTTTTCCGAGTTTGTACGCATTCTCTATCTATCCTTACCACCTTGCGTTCCATTTTTTGATATCAATAATATTGCCATCGATTCTCAATACATACTCAAAATTGTAGCTCAATCAAATGCCAGCAAGTGCTTGAAAAGTGGATCACAAGTTTTGATCTGGAAAAACAGAAGGACAGAACGAAGGATGGACATTGAAACAGAGTCAGCTGAATTAAAATTTGCTTTAAAAATAGCCTTCAATCATAACAAGTAACCAAATTCTGCCGATCATGTATGTACTTTCGTGCAACGATTCATGTTTTGATTAGCATAAATGAGTTAAGAAATGAACTTGTGATTTTTCATTTAGTCAGTCCAGAAGAAGCGATCTGCATTCCCCATACAGAAGCATCATTTCTTCAGATTATTCCACTAATTGCATTGCATGAAAACACTCAGGTGTCATAGCGAATTCCATGGTTTTCATCTGGAACAGAAAAGTAGGCGAGCTTTCGGGAGAACAGAAGACTGAGTGCATGTTAAAAATACATTAAGCCGTCTCTCCGCTTTGCTAAAAGCTTCTGGACACACGGGGATTTCATATCATTGACCAGCACAAACGGATGGACTGATGGTCCAATAATTTATCACTGTACTTGTTTCATTTGAGTGTCACTTTCATTCTGTCGGCTGAAAGTGAGAATGATGACACAAATAACAAAAACGTGTTGTGAATGGCTCTCTGACCTTTGAATTATAGATGTGCCAGAAAAATCTTCGAGTCAGTCTATTTTTATATACCTACACATTTTGCGTCTTTCATTACATGCTGTGATTTATTTTCGATGATGATTTGGTTTAGTATATTTGCAGAAATGTCAATGGAAGCACCGTTTACCTTACCTTAAGAAATTTTTGGAATGCGAATATTCATATTAAATTCTATTCATCAATAGTTTCAGTGGACTAGCTCATACAGCTGTGTTCACTATGTTTCCATAAATGAAAGTTAAACGAATATACATGAGTATTAAATCAATTGAAATGTAATTTTTATAAATTTTTACAATTATAGCCAGTTTTGTTCCAAGTACGCCAGAGGTTTGTACCAATTACAGCCCCTATAGTTGCAGAGTTGATTCAAAGTACAGAAATGCCCCTGAAAAAAGTATTTGCTAATATCAATTTAGGAATGAATTAATGTTTTAAAAATACTTTTTTATAATTTTAAATGATCTTGAACGACAGCAAACTAATTCATTTCAGTTGAACTGTTCTTGAAGTTTCATTGATATTTTCAGCAGTGATACCTTCATTTCTTTCATTTTCTTTTCATCTGTTTTTGCAATTACTTTCTCTAATGATCGTCGTGGCTAAAAACGGCACAGCAAATGTCTATGTTTAGCCACTTCGCGTTTATAATTGGAAAATCTTCAATATTGTGTTCCATTTATAGCCACCTGATTTCGATAATTACCATATAAGAAAGAACAAATATTAACTAATTCAAAAGAAATCTCATATTATAGTTGTTTTCCCAAAACAATTGTTTAACACGTAACTCCATATTTTATAATATTAAAATGCAAGTACTCACCAACACTGCCTTAACAAAAATCACCAGGAATCAGCTGTTCACAATCCAGCTGCCATTTTTATAAGGCTCTCTGTTTTGAAAAATTTTTACGCATGTAATGTTTTGGATATCAAGATATATTCAGCGCTACAATTCAAGATTTAAAAAATATCACCATAGATTAGCACAACTTAAATATAGCCAAATTTCAAAGAAAGTGGCTATAACTGGTGCGGTGGCTATGACTGGTGTACCTACACTAATACATGTCTGGACATTTTTGGGTATTTAAAAATTGAATCGAACTGAAATGGCTGAAAATCGTTAGCAATCATGGATACCAATGACTATTATTCAGTTTTAACATACGACTTTTCATGTCTCTGCATGTGAATTGAAGAAAAAAAAATCAACAGTTTCATTTCTAATATTTTACTTTTCCTCTCTACATTTTCTCCATTCTGTCAAACATTCCTTTTCTCGTTGTTTCCTTAACATATGATTCTATTCAGGTAATGTTAGCTATACCATTAATCACGTGACATGTTACATTATCACTTTTTGTGTGGTCCAATATGCATAACCCATCAGATTTTTTCCGTTAGTTAAAATAATCTTCATTTTCTAGTAGACATAATATACTTAATCTAATCTAATCTAATCTCTGGTGGCGCTGCGACTGGCTTTTACTGTAAATCGCTGCTTCATTTGTGGAGAAATATTCGATATACAGTGGATTATGATTCATTGAGCTGGGACAGAACGACTTTAATGTTGTCTGACTCACCCTGTCACTGACGAGCGCAAGAACTGCGAAACTCGTCTGCAGGTGGTCTTCCCCAGCCAACTGAAGGATAATTGAAAGAATGTTGCACACATACCTGTCAGATGTAATTCAATGTCCGTCGTGGTACCAGCCAGGGAAGTAGTTGTTTCTGTCGGATGTTTGCCTCATATTTCCACATGGTGGAAATATTTGGAGAGAAGGGTACTTCGACATTGTCGATTTCACTATTTCATTTAAAATCTAATCCAATTTTATTTCATACGGTCGGTCCCTCGAAAATCCCAAATTGGTGTGGAGTTATGCCTTTGAATAAATCATAGGTTGATAACGGGTAATGAACTAGTGGGAGAAAAATGCACTGTATGAGGAATTGGAAAAAATGAAAATGACACAAACATTAACCGAGCTCAGATCTTACCTCATGTACTGCCGTAGTCCGTCTTCGGGGAGTCCTTAGTTGGCCGACTGATGCAGGTTGAAGTCAAGAGCTGAACTGCACTTCACTTTTGAAATGTTCACACGAAAAATTGGTGTTCGCGTTGATGGATGACAGCGTGATAGCAACCATGCTGGTGGTAAATTGGTAACGTCGTACATACGTTTTTTCTTCCGTGATACTACTCGACGTATTGGCTCGATCTGGCTATGGGTTTTTGTGGGAGTGTGAAGGTATAGGGTGTACCAAGAAAAGTAGGGTCGATAATGCGGAATTAAATGAAGATTGATTCGGACTAAAACGTATCAGTCTGATAGATAAATGAAAAATAATAAATAATAAAGAATAAAAAAGGAACAATAAAGACATCACACTAAAGCGGGACGCGACACAAATCATGTTGCCGTTCTCTCAAAAACCTGATGAGCCTGTCAAAGTTAAAAACTTCAAATAAGTCTGAGGAACTAGAAGAACCGCTCTTCCAATTTTTCTCTCTGGAAATGACCCTGTCAAAAAAGACAGATGGATCAAGTACGTCAAGGGCTCTATAATAATAGACCATTTTTCATGAAAGAAGGAGGAACCCATGAATGTTTATTCTTGAGTTTGATACTTCAATAACAAACTTTTTGTCCCATATGTTACTTACTTCATGGCGGGTTCTGTAAACATTCTCTGTAGTCATATTTTGGTTCATTCGGTTAATTCATTTTTTTATTTACATTGTTAGTGTTTCAGAAATTTTTTTTTTTTCTCCACTGTATATTACCGCCTCTAATTTCCCTCAGCTACAACGAATTTGGATGACAAACCGGAAAACCGGAATAGTATTCGACTATTCGATCTGCTTAATCTCCTACAGCCCTTTTAAATTGACTGCAGTTAAAGGGAAGAAGCTTCCGAAGACGTATAATAAATGATCCAGCGAGGACTAACTTTGAATATTGATGTCCAAACGTTCGAGACACTTCATCTCAGCCATATGAAGTACGGCATCGGAGAATAGATTTTTAAATTGGGCCAAAAAGCTTGAAATATGTTAAGGGAGTTTGCCTTTTGATGCTGGAGAATGATCAGGGCCGTCACTACTGAATTTGAATTAAAGAACTCCTCATTATAAGGATCCGTAAATTTGCCAAATTTTGGAGTTGAAAATAATGGTCGTGATAACAGTTCAAACTATTTTTTTGTACAACTGCCATTAAAAATGACGTAATATAATAACTCAATAAATAGGGGTTTATTTCCAAAGTTGAAAATACATAGCACAACGTATGACATGCCAACAAACAACAATACTCCATTATTCTTAACCCAGGGGGGTCAGGGGAGGATGGACAGGCGGACGCAGAAGTTGCGATCCTTTCTGCTCTTGATGAAGATAAACGTATGAATTTGAAGTTCAAAAATAGGTTTTTCCGGGTTTCCCTGCAGCTCTTAAAGCGAATGCGCCACCAATACCATTTAAGCCGCCCCGGAGCGCTAATCAATCATTTTGATGTATTTACTTTGTTCTTGTTAGTTTCACTATGTTCCTTTTTTTTCGATTGGCCTTGTATTCATGGAAGTAGTGAATTATGTGGTTTCCATTAGTGTTTTCTAAATCTGTTTGAGAAATTGAAACGATTCATCACTAGAGCCTCCAGGAATGCTTGAAGCGTGCAAAAAAAAATTTAAATTGCAAATAAGTCAAAACCAGTGGGCAGAATTGAAAACAAATCGTTGAATTTTCTGGTTTTTCCACTACATCTTTGTTACTGATGATCCGATTGGGCCATACGAAATCTCATTTAGTTCGTACTTATTTCCATTCTCTATTCGAGCAATAGGATTGCTGAGTTTTAATTTCATAAGCACAAAAATTTTAACAAACTTTTTTGTACTGGAATGTTTATAACAAATTAATGAATGACCACGGAAAAAATGTGTGTAGTTTTGTTTATCTTAATTTGTTTAAATAATAGGTATATCCACATTGTGTATATATCCCTGAATCCATTTTTTACACAATATTGTTTTAATTGGTTAACAACACCGTTCTGTATAAATGTTACAGAAATTTTAGTTTTTTTTTGTACAATTCTGTTGACTATATAATTGAATAATACACAATATTGTGTTATTATTTTACACAACGTTTTTTTATTACATTTCTGTGGACGAAATTGAAATTCAGAATGCACAATACTGTATTAAAATTTTACACAAGGCTGAAAATGGCTGTCAGGGAATATAAATTTGAATTACTCTCTATTGTGTGAGACATATACAGAATGAGTTTTTTTAAATATTCCATCACTGCTTCCTCGTTCTCTAGCGATCCCTTCCTTCTCAACTGGTCGGAGGCTGAATGGACCTAGTGTTGAAGATTGCTTTGGTCTTACTAGTAAGCCTTGGCATTTGTGAATTCTAGTATAGCGCGAGTTGTGCCCTCTATCGGCGAGCAGTTCTGTTTATGATTTATTACACATTTCGTGTAATGTGTAAAATGTATCCACAATTATGTATTACACATATTGTGTATAAAAGCTGGGGAAAATTCCACCACAAACCGAAATAAACAATCATTGGTAAAAATATATTTTAACCAGGTGTACTAATTTTCGACAATTTAATACATTATTGATACAGTTTTTTTTACACCGAAGAAAAATCTACACAGGGATAACATAACAGAATATAACTACGGGCCGTTTTTCATGTGATGGCACAGTCGTTTTCCTTCTAGTATTTTTGTTAAGAGAATAATTTCAATTGATTAGCCTAGTACTGTTTCCTGTTGTCTTGAACTTTTTCCATAAAAACAAAACTATCTAGGGTTTGTGCTCTGCCTATAATAGGCTCGTTCTATGAATTGCAAATTGAGAAACGTGGTCAATTTCCTTCAAAAAGTTATACACTTTCGATATAACCCTATCCACATCAGAATCAGACATCAAAACAGAAGGATTCTCTCAGTGCAATAAAAAAAAAAAATTGAAAGCCCGAAATAGAAGGAAAAGTTGCACAATCTGTAGGTATCGATAAAAGACGAATGACCTGTCCATACCAGAGCCATCACATATATCAACGCAAAACAAACTTTTCAACAAACTCGAGTTCAAAACCATGTCATCTACAGAAAACTCTCTTGATACGACCCAGCCTCATGATCGATATGGCGTTTGCTATCGAACTCAGTACATTGTTTTTGAACCGGTATCGCATTTCATGCAACTTTGTTTCGTGAGCTCCGGCACTTTATAGTAGAAATCATGAAGTTTATTTTAGTACTTTGTTTTTCGATAACGGGGATTCAGCTCGCGAGATAGTCGTTTATTGTTGTACAACGTGGGAAGATCTCGAAATAATGGGACTGTTGCGAGATCGACATGAAATGAAATGGGAAACTTACCCTTGGTTATTTTTATTGGAGCTCATACTATAACAGTGTACCTTATGGGGTGAAAAAGAACATATGTGTGACTGACTCGAATGGACTAATACTTTGATTTATGCCTGACGTATATTTAATAGGAGTTAAGCTCCATTTTCAACGCTTAAACACCCCTCTACTTTCACTACTGTAAATCTTGTATGTCAGGTTGGCGAGAGCATACATGGATTCTGGTTTGAGAAATAATATGATGGATCTAACTCTTGAGTGAATAAATTAATTCGTGAAACAGATAATAAGGGTTCAAACACAACATTGCCGACTCAGTAGGTCCTGTCATAGGTGATATCATTAGGTACATCAGTTTAAACACAGTTGCTTACATAGTATATACTCATTCGCCCATCTCTATGGCCCTCTATTTCTCTGGGGTGATGATCAGGTACACATTAACTTACAATTAATCAATGCACAATTAATTAGCTGGTTCAGAGCTGATTGGTTCTACTAATTCAGTAATCTTTGATTTGATTCGAATATTTATTTAACTTACAAAGGAAACTCAAGAAATAGTCTGTTTTTCATTTATTAAGGCAAAAGAGAAAAAAATAAATATAAATTGAATAGGAAATTGAAAAAACTTACAGTCTAACTCCACCAAAAATATTCTTTATTGTAGCTGTCATGCAGTCAGAAGACTGACATCACGTTGAAATCATGTAGTCAGAAGACTAACATTAAGAGGGAGGACATGTTTCGAAGGATTAATCCTTTATCTTCAGCAAATTATGAGTTAGTTACAAGTCGATCATATTATGGTGAATAAAACCACAATCAATGGAAAACCATTTTTTTAAAAATACTTAAGCTAAAAAATTTGGTCATAACCAAAGACCATGTGGTCTGCATCTGGAGCGGAGGTCACTTTGTAAACATTGCTGCATGGTCACAGTTTAATTATCAAAATTGTTTTTAATATGTTAATATTTATTGATGACATTAGTTGTGTACCCTCTCCAGTGGAGAAGGGATGGTCTCATTCCTTCAGGATTTTAACTTGTAAAATAGAGGTCGTTATTTGACCGATCTTGGTATTCTAAACACTATTTTTATGTTCTACATTACCAATTAACTATCTATAACTTTTCCTATTAAGTGACATCATTTGGGTGATCAATTGAGACAATTGAGACTCGCGCTGAATGTGGATTAATCTTTATTGGAAGAACGATCACAAAACTCCCAAAACATTATTTCGCTTGTACACGCTCGATGCCCTTGATTGCCTCAGTTCAAAATAACAAAATTTGCATACATTCTACAACGAACGACTTATTCCCATATAGGTATTATTTTTGACGAAATTAACTAACAATAATTGAACATCGAATTGGGTTGATTCTGGGAATTATCACGGGCCTCAAAACGGTAGTATATATATTTGTCAGCCTTTGACCTTTTTCTATTCAACTTGTAATTTCCAAACAACTTAAAACTGTCCCTATTATTTATGATTCTCTGAAACTTGATTGTTTGTGGCACGTCTATACTAAATTTGGAGTTCGATAATTTCTTTAAAATTTGAGCCGTTTTTTTCCCGATGTTCGACCATCTTTGCGCCAAATGTCTGGTTGTTGAACTTAGCAAAGATAGATTTTGACACGCAATCAGTAGCGTATCCCAAGATTTTACTACAATACTTAGCTTTTTGCTCGAATTGTTCACGTTCAGTGTAGTGGATATCCAAAATCGATTTTACGGATGAAGGAAATATTATCAAAATAATAAAAAAAACTGAGAGGGGTGCATTGGAATATATTGTCTGATATTCAACTACTATATTTAAAAAAACTGGTTATTTATCCCAGAAAATTCTAACTTCTGCTCAGGGCCACGCTGATATAGAAAATAAGATCTTTTGGCAGAATATGAACGTTTGGTATTGAAACATTGAAAATATGAATATATTAACATTAAGATATATTAGTGGTAATTATGTTAGGTTTATATTAATTTTTACCAATTTAACATATTTTGTTACACGTTTATTTAATTTTTACAGAATGAACACAAATATGTGTTAATATTAACAAACAGGCCATACAGCTTGCAAAGATACCACGACATTCATATATTTTTTACAGAATAACCAGATATTAAATGTGTATGAAAATTAACACCCATTAAAAATTAACATACAGCTTACAGAATTACCCCTATTATTTGGAAGGCTTGTATGAGCTTTTTCTACGAATTGATGAAGAAAAATACACGTATTTTATAGTTTCATCAACAATCTGGCTACTACGACGACACGTATTTGCGCCCCTCTGAATAGAAGGTACCAAGACAAGTATTTTTTTTTTCTGGCTTTGGATTTAAACCTTTAGGCACACACATTGCGTAGATCCTATTCTCATCTGTAAAACTGTAGGTCTTTTATACATAGTTTGTTCGCTATAACAAATTCTACAATTAGGTCATATATAACTTTATCCTCCGTTGCTAATAAGTTTTGAATACTGGTGGGAAATTGCAAATTCACTTGTTGGAGTTTTTTCATAAAATTATTAATTCCAGAAATGTTTTCACAGTTGAAAAATAGATTATTCAAATCGGCAGTTTCGTTATCATATTGACAAAGAGGTGATTCAGGGATCTCGATTTTATGTAAATGGGCCGGAAAGCAACCATGATTGGATTTGAGTCTTGTTATAATAGTAGAATATTTTTTGGGGACATAAAATAGGTACATGTGGGGTACTTTTTTGGGGAGTTCCTTGTGTATAAACAAGTATAAACCACATATTTATATAATATTAAGAAATAATCGCCCAAAAACTCTACGTATATTTATTCGAAAGTGAACTATTAAAGCTATCCTAAAGTGTGAACCTATTGAAGAAAACATAGATAATAATTTACAAATTCATAAAGTATCAGATTTGTTTATTTTTACTAAAGGAAATCACGAAATTGGATGTATGTCATTGTTCTTGAATGAAGGTAAGTCATTTCAAATCTGGAGTAGTGAATTTCTTTCTAGCTAGAAAATGTTCCAATAAAGTTACTGTTTATATATTATAGATACTGATCAACCCAAAGAATATGTTGAAGAAAATCTAAACGCTACCTCTGAGTTGTTTTGAAAGATATCCAAAACAAACAACTCAATTTTTCCGAAGGAAAATCAAATTGAAATTGCTAATTATATAACAGCAGAAAATGCGTGTTCCTTCTCAGAAAAAAGGATATTGGATTTATCAAACCGAAAGATAGTTTCCGCATATTTCTGGTAGACTGGCAGACTGTATGTATCTAATATAAAAGGATGAATACCAATCAATTTATGTAATGATGAAAAAGTTTAAAATTGTCTATGCATTGTTTTCAAGAAAACCAAAAAGTTGTGCCACATTAAAAAATGATTTTTGTGTACATGTAGAACATATAATCTTAACAGAACACAAATAATTTTTTTTATATTATAATAATATTAAGAACTAATTGAGGAAAAATATATTATGGGACTCATGGATGGGAAAATGATATGGGTTTTAAATATTTTCGAAAGTGTGCCTTCAAATTGAAACCACAGAATAGCGCTCATGGGGTTTTTGTTTTTTCTTTACTATGGTTGGCTCTGGTAGACCTTCTTGCTTTTCTTCATCTCTCACCGAAAAGTTTACTCTCCTGGGCTTGCTAGTCAGACAATGTTTTAAGTAGCATCGTGATGGTTGAAATATGTCAGGAAGCCACGTCAGTGCAGTTGTCTCAGATATACCATTCTCTTAGGTTAATTGCCAAAATGGTCTCTCAATATGCTCAAATGCTCCGAACCTCATTATACCGGAAATTCAGAAATTCACGAGAATACCGAAATCCATACTTTCATATGGTTCAACGACGTTAGAAGTTCTTGTAGCACTTGCGAGATTTCTCATCATTCTTCTAACCCCACCTTACCCCACTACCAACTAATAAAAGTACGACCATCTGTTCAATGGCATTTTCTACATCTGCCATCATTTAAATGTTAGTTGTCTTCTATTATCAATCTAATATAATTTGTCAACTGACACTCATAATTTTTCACCCGTGTTAGCCCTCGCATATCATCCGTCACCTGTCACTTGTCATATGTCGTCTGTAATCGGTTATTTGTCTAATGAGCATTTCAATTCATAGTACCTATACTTATAGATATTCGTTCAACGCGTTTTCTGCAGACTGTATTGATTTTTTTCTGGTGAGCATTACGGATTCAGTCATAACAATATACAAGGCTTCCAGACCATCGTAATCTGTGTGGTAGGGTTTTTTCTTGACTATTTCTATAGGAGGCTCTGGTAACCCTTTTTGCCTTTCTTCATCGTCCACAGAAGAGCCTTCTTGCTTGGGCTTGCTACTGCAGACAATATTTTGAATAGCATCTTGATGGTTGAAATACAGGGTGTTTCCGAAATTGGGGCAACAAAAAAATGGGTTGTTGTATATAACATAGTGTATCAATAAATGACAAGAATTTTCGTTTCAGAAGCAGACGAAAGTGGTCGAAATTTTTTATGGAATTTTATGAAATCGCTTTCAGTTATCTTTGTTTGGGAGGCACTGGTTTGATTCTCCAGGCCATAGTGTATCTGCCCGCGTAGGCTGTAGACCTCCTATCAGTGATAACCAAATAAAGTCTTGAAAACTTCAAAACTCAATATTCCCCAAAATAAATTTTTTCGACAAAAAAGTATTCTTTCATTTCGTTTTGTCATCTTCTACTTTCCATTTCATTTATTGCTCCAATTTCGGAAACACCCTGTATGTCAGGAAGCCAGGCAAACAAAATTGTCTTCGTTATACCATACCGTTAGGTTTATTGCCCAAAGGGCAACTCAAAAGCTTGATTTTTAACGAACGGCAAAGTTCTGAAATTTATTTCCCGGGAATATCAGACATTCATGCAAAACCCAATATTCCAATGTTTCAATGATTTTTATTGGAACTGGAAAATGAAAAATGGATTATTTCAATTTTTTCATCACGGTGCAGCTGAACCACTCGGACTCTGGAATAAATACGCCTCTGAATTGAATCTCTTGGAGAAGAGATTGAGATTATTACTATAGAACTGTAATTTTTTTGGTTGAATCCTCCATTGAAATAAAAAAATGTGATGTTTCTGTAATATCCAACACAAAACAACTACTTCCCCGGTGGAGATATTCTATACATTGAACTATATTTGATAGATATTGTGGAGACTAACTGAAAAGAAAATATCTGGAAGTGCAAATTCGCATTCAGATAGTTGATTTTTCAATTATCTCTAGTTTTCATTGAAAATCCATATGAATGAATGGGATGGGGAGAATGTTATCTAAAAGTGTCACTTACAGGAATCCTTCACTTCATTGAAGCATTGCACCTCAATCCATTTTATTCGTCGAGAATATATTTTACTCTTTCGAAATCATCAGAGAGGAAAAAAAAATCACAATTTTAAATTTCAATGGAGAATGTTCCTCCTTTACAACGTGAATACCTCCCAATAGTTTATCTTGAATGATCGATCATCGTAGGTAATATCACAAGACCAAGACAAATAGCCGACTATTATTTTCAGGGGTAATATAATAAGTGGTATGATTGTTACCGATAATTTTCTGGAATATTAATGAATTGCAATCCCAAAGCTGAAAATACAACGAGTCCGCAGGATTCAACGGAATACTCTTTTACACGGCCTTATCTATGATACCAATGGTCATTTGTCCCCAACGATCGCTCATATTGATAAATAAAGATAACTAGTGAACACACATAAATTTGACGTTTATAATTTAAATCATTATTTTCACTTGACAGATAGTTAAACAAAAACTAAGCAGGTTTATCACCGTGAAAATACAGCGACAAGCTATATTTTCACTGTAGTTCCGATTCTATTGGCTGAATTTCAAAATTTGAAATCCACTGATTGGTTGCTAAGCAAGGAAATATATTGTCTTCATAATTCTATCGAGAGTACTTTGTATTTTGACAATTAAATGAGACCATATGAACATTAATTATCAGAATAACTCCCGACAGCTTCAGCTGGAGGGAGTAATTCTATGTGATTACTAATGTTCATATGGTCGAATTGAATTGTCTCAAAATACAAGTTACTCGAGATGAATTAAAGAAAATAATAGTCTCTTTTTGTCTTGGTTGAGTGATATTTAGGAAGACTATTTATGAATATCCGCTCATATTGCATATCATGTGACTTCAAACATGTAATTTCATTGGTGCAGCCATGTGTCAATGAAATAGTCAATGATATTATCTTTGTCGCAAAATAAATAATTGTGTCTCAGCTTGAAGTCCGAAAAACCCAGTTCTACTTTCCAAGTCTCGACCAAGTTGTAGTTAAAAATGAATCGTAACAGAGTCCAGAGTTTCTTTCTTGAAGTATCACCACAAAAGTTTTCACATAAGATAAGTTTTAAGCTCTTCATATATTCCGCTCGGTAACTCTTGATACTGCTGCATCCACTGCATAAACGCTCTAGTGAGAAACTTGGGAACAGTGATAAAGAAAATGAACAAGTAAAACTTTGTCGTGTCTATTATCTCCTGAAGTGTTGATACAAAATTAGGAGAGTATGGTGCCGAAACTCATTTTTGTAATCTCAAATTGACTCCTATCGATACCTTCATAATATGAGAATTACCACAATAAATAATTTAATAATTTTATTCAAATCATACAGTTTTGTAAAGGCAGCAAGTTATCAAGGCATATTGAATTTGCCCTCTAAACTCGAGATTTAATGGAATTCACATTCCTTTAATTTTCGGATTATGGAAGGCAAAACGCAGAGAAAACCATGTCAAGAAACTATCGAAATCATTAGGAAATTCAATATGAAAATGATTGCGAAGGAAAATAAACAAGTGTAACCGACCTTTCCCCATTTTCTTCAAATAACATAACCAACGCTCTTGGTGATTATGTGAAAATAGATTGTTGAAACTTGGTGAAGATGTTTTTTTGTGTTTGAATAAGCTATTATTTTTTCAAAGCAATATATTCATTTTTCTTTTATATACGAATTTAAATTATATATATCATAAGATATAAGACAATTATACATCTTTTGTACAAACGTGGAGTATCAATTCTGTGGTAATAAAGCAAGCTCTAGAAATCACCAACATAACACAAGATGTCGCGCACAACTCGCCTATCCCACTATCGTGAAAAAATCAATTTCACAACGAGCACACTTCTTTTGTGTAATTAAACAAATTACCAAAAAATTTAAAAGATATAACATCGAAAACACTGTTGAAAATAACCTAAATTTGTTTGTTTTCCAGAGAGACAGACAATTTGTTAGGAATCTGATAAAAAAATAATTTACAGAAAATTTAAACTTTGCTATCCACGTATGTAAATAACGCTCTTCTCATATATGCGTGCATATGAATATGTATATAAGTGTATAAGTGGAAATATATTTTTTTCCTTTTAAAGTATTCTTGTCCATTTTATTCTTTGCACCTTTCCCATGCATTTAACAGTGAGGGATGTATGGACAAATTCAATATTTTTTTAATTGTTCTGCATTTATCTGAATTTTAATTTTAATATTGTATTGCATCTTTCTCTGTGACATTTATCATATTTTATATTAATGAAGACCAATAAGTCGTATGTGTCAGTCCCCCAAATATAAATATTATTTCCCCGATATAATTCATACATTATCGTTTAATTCTCTTCATTGTACCTATTTTATCATCTGTTATGATGTACAAATCATGTAATTTTAATATTTCCGTAGAAATCCTTCCTTAACCATTTCATAATGTGATGTATCTCATCGAATTTACTGTTTTCTCATAAGTATAATTTTTTTTTAGACATAGTATCACCTGTTAGGACTTTTAACCATTTTTTTGCGAAACAAGTGCAGCAGCACTTATCGCACACTAAACTGTATTTTGTAGTTTGTATAAATTCTGAATAAAGTCTTATTATTATCATTATTATTATTATTATTATTATCATCAATGACCCGGATATAGATCTCTAATTAGCATTTTTACCTATTAACTTATTTATGTGTCCTTATGTTACGTTCAATCTTTCAGATAGCTATGGATTGAATGTGATTTATGCTCAATAGAACAGTGTGTTCGCGTATACTAAAAGTTCATTCGACAAAACTCATTCATGTTGGAACTTTCCTCTTGCAAAAACTTCATGTAAAATCACCAGGCTCAATTCTACGTTTGAATAATGAAAAACAACACAGACGAACACTTATTCTGGCTGTCCACGTGATTTTATCCAGGAACGGATATTTCCAACTTACTTTTCCTTCAAAATTTTCAAATGTCACTCAATTACAAGTAACAAGTTTTTTGCACTTTCGTGACTGAAATAATTTTTTATGACTGATTTGTTGAATCTTCAGTGATTATTGATATGGATCAATTCTGGTACAAATATATGGTGAATAATTAACAACGGCATAATTTTGACTTTATACATTTCATCACTTGCGTTCGGTTTTATGACGGCTGAATCATTTGAATATTTTGACGACCTAATAAAACTTCTGCCACGTTTATTATTCATTTATTACGGTTCACAGGAAGCTGGAAGCTACTAGCATTTAAGTTCGAAAAATATCTGATATACAGGGTGCGCCATAGAGATGCCATTTGAAAAAAAAAATAGATAACCAAAAAAAGTGATTTTGTCACATTGAAACCTCAGCTATTGCATCGAAAAAACTGTTTCACATCAAAACGAAAAAATATTCAGAATTTGCTCTAGTTTTAAAAAATGTGAAAATATACCTACAATGTGTTCTATCAAAAAAACTCAAACCATTTCTGGAGAAACCGGAAGTCAAACAGAATTCGTTTTTATCTAAAAAAAAAATCATATTTTAGTTCTTTAACCAAAATGGTCGTAATATGAAGCGGATAATTTTTCATCTCTCAAACTTACACGGTATGAGTATTGAGTATTGTTTCCCACAATTTTTTCGAATCCATCTGAACGTCAGAGGGATTAGGAAGTATTTTTTTCATTGAATCATATGCTGGTCCTATGTTTTTCACAATCTTTATGGATTTTTCACAATTTTTTCAAAGGGAAGAGGTTAGAAGGGTAATTTAAGGGAATTGTTTCACTATTTTTATTATTTTTGCATATTTTTCCGATTTTATTTTCGTTTTCGCAATTTATTCGAGAGAAAGGGGCATCTGAGCCATCCAATCAACATTTTTCTGAAGATGCTTTCGACGTCCGAAAATTTCGGAAATTTTTCTTAATTCCTATACGTTCTCCATCTTACTTTTAGGGGGACAGGGGGTAATTTTTTTCAATAATATTTGATGATTCCATATATTTCACTGTTTTTACGTGTTTTTCTGAGCGTTTTCTGTGTGGCTTTCAGAGAATTTCTTTTTGAATTTGATTATTTGATGATCCCATGTTCTTCACTATTTTTAAGGGTTTTTTTGAATTTATTGTCCCGATTTTCGCAATTTTGACGATTAATTTGGCGAGTATTGGCGATTTTTTTCGAGAGTACATCTCAAAACCTCAGTAAACCATCGTTAATTTATTCTGGAACCATTACATGGACTTAAGGAGTGCTATAAAAGCATTATGAAACATATTTTCTTTATAGATTATTTGAATACCATAGGGATTTACACAACATCTACCTTCACTAAGCCACAAAAACCATGGATTACTGATAACATAAAATTTATAATTCACTTAAGAGACAACGCAATGAATAAATACAAAGCAACAAAAAAGAATTCGCATTGGCAATAAATATTATAAAGATTCAAGAAACTACATAACTCAAGCTATTAGAATGGAGAAGAAAGTATATTTTGAACAAAAGCTATCGAATGTTGATAATGAGCAGAAATGGAAAATTATAAATAACTTCATTGAACGAAATAATAATGAAAATTGTCAGCCATGCTTTCAAACTAATCCAGGTGAAATAAATGAATATTTTCTTAAAATTACTAACGTTATGAGTAACCCAGATGTAGAGACCCTTAAATATTATTGCAATCACGTGAAAACGGATTTTAGAGAAACACTTCATTTCCAAGCAGTCGGCGAAGATGAAATATCTAGAATAATATTGAACATAAAAACTAACTCGTATGGCTGCGATGGAATTAATATCATACTATTGCGTTTTCTCTGCCCACTTCTTATTCCCTTCATTTGTTACATCGTCAATTTCTGTCCTGCTTGGAAAGAAGGAAAAGTAATACCTATCCCAAAAACAAGCTCACCTCAACACTTAGCTGATCGCCAATAACTATACTTCCCACCCTTTCGAAACTATTGGAAAGAATTATTGAAAAACAATTTCGGGAACATCTAAATAACTACAATATTCTTCCAGAGGTCCAATCTGGGTTTAGGCCTGGATACAGTTGTGGAACGGCTCTCTTTATCATAATCGATGATATTTTTGCTGCACATGACCGCAAAATTGGTGTGATAGTTCTTCTTGATCACAGCAAAGCCTTTGATATGCTGAATCATGAGTTACTTTAAGCTATAATGCACTTCATAGGGCTCGGTCATTTATGCATAAATTTCTTTAGAAACTATCTGAGTGAAAGGTCGCAAAAAGTTTTCTCGAATGGGTCTTTGAAGTATAAAACGGGGGGTAGCACAGGGCTCAATTCTTGGTCCCCTTATATTCACAATATACTCTTCAAACTTTCCAGATACAATGGTATGCAGATGTTACACAGTTTTATAATTTTTTCGATCCTACTGAATCAGCTGTTGCACATAGAGACATTGATGAGGATCTCAATGCGTTAATAGCAGTCTCGCAGAAGCATGATTTAGTAATCGAAATCTTCAGTTATGTTGTTCGGATTTGTGCCAACAGACGATTTTAATGTCAAAATAGGAAATGAACTACTTCCATCCCAGGAAAAAGTGAAAAATTTAGGCATCATCATCGATAATAAACTAAAATTCAGTCAGCATGTATCTTTCATTCTTCAAAAATCTTACGCTAAATTAACACTTTTATACTTGAACCGACATCTTCTAACAGTTAAACTGAAAACACAGTTATGTGAATCACTAGTATTAGCTCAGGCGAACTACTGTGATTATATTTATGGACCATGCCTAACTGTTATAGACACAAGAAGGTTATAGAAACTGCAAAACTCGTGTTCAAGGTTGATACATGGTATTAGAAAGTTTGACAGTATTTCACATACCTTGAGAAATACATGTTGGTTGAATATTAACAATCGGAGAAAGCTCCATGCCCTGACTCTATTTCATAAGATAATAAGATATCATATTCCTGCATATTTGAATTCAAAAATAACGTTTCGAACAGACATTCACAACTTGAACATCCGCCGAAACACCCTTCTGACCATACCTAAACATCGTACCCGACAATACACAGAAAAAAATTGGTACCTGAATACAATGAAAAAGTTCATAGACTTAATGAATATTTTTATCAATATTGGTCCAATGAACGCAATCGTTATGTCAATGTACCACTGGTTATCCATACTATAAATACGGTTGTTAATAATATCAATGAATGCTTTCATTGATATCATGATCAAGTACATTAAATAGGTTCGTTATGGTAATGAATTCCATTCATCAAACGAATAAAGAGTATTCGTTCAACTGATGAAACTGTATTCATCAGATTAATTATTATTGTTCGTTCTTCGAAAAAATGTTGTATGATTGATATAATGATTCAGATTAGTTCGACGATGGATATTTTTCATCAATCCAATGAACGGTGATTATTAAGTATCGGTTATTCCTTGATTCAATAATCGATATACATCAAATCTATGTTTCAGTTTATTCTCGTGATGCTTTCACACATTGAAATAATTATTTTGTTTATCATTTGAATAAGTGGTATTTATTCAATCATTGCATATCATTCGTAAATGCAATGAAGTCCTCCCACTGATATTGAGAATACAGTGAGTTTCCGAAAGATATGCAAAATAATTAACATGCATTCATCAGAAAATCGCAATCCTGATTGGAAGGCGTATCCCCAAGTTATCTTTTATTTCGGCTGGCTCCCTTCGGAGCTCTTCGGATGTCTCTGTAGTCTGTGCTACCTGAGAAGATACTTCAACGATCGCTTCTGTCTGCTTAAGTTAACCGGCTCTGTGCAAAGAACGAAGTCGTGCGAAGTGGTCCCTCTAGTGGAGGCGCTGTGTACTACCAGCTAAAGCTAACTTGCCAGCAACGGAGATGTCTATGCGAGGATTCGGCTGAACAGATGTCGGCAAAATTTATGAGTATATTCAAACACGAGATGGCTTGGTTCGACATAAGGCTTATTATTATATTCATGAACCTATTAGTTACGGAGTTATAGAATGGGAGGAAAATGTTACTTCTATCTTCCTAACAAAACTGGGACTTAGTAACTTCGTTACACCTTCTATGATCTTTCCATAGCCCCAATAAAACCTGTGTGTAGATCTGAAAATAGATTATCATTGATTTCGATAAACTTGGATTCATTGTAACAATAAAATCATCTCTGGGACCATTAATTACGTTCATTAATATGATGAACAATTTCAAATGGATCCAGTGTACCCCTTTCATTACCTCAATGAACTTTTCCATAGCAGCAACGAAACCTGTTCATAAATGTAAAAAACGATCATCTTTGATCTCAATGAACTTGAATTCATTGTATCGATAAATACCTTCGTACGTCAGTGAATGTTTAATCATTATCACGATGAAAAGTTAATTGTCCCAATGAACGGAAAGGTAATAAACGGTATTCATTGATATTATGTACCACATTTTTTTCACAACTTTTTTTTTACTTTTTTCTTCATTTCAATAATGTTTTTCAAAGCCGCAACGAAATATATTCATAGGTCTGAAATTAGATCATCATTGATCTCAGTGTACCCCTCTCCTCACCTCAATGAACTTTTCCGCAGGAGCAACGAAAACTGTTCATAAATGTAAGAAACGATCATCTTTGATTTCAATAAACTTGAATTCGTTGTATCAATAAATACCTACAAAATTCAGTGAATATTTGTTCATTGCCACGATGAAAAATGTATTTTGCCAATGAACAGAGAGGTAAAAAAGGGCATTTATTGATATAACGTACCACATTTTTTTCAGTGTACGAGAACTCCTTTTCTCATAGAATCGCTAAGGAATATAATGAAATACCTGAAAATATCAAAATCCTTTCTTAACCAGTTTCAAGAAACAAATGATCAGCTCTATTTTCATTGACCAGTGCTCAAATAATTGAATAATTGATTAAGAAAAAAAATAAGAAAAAAAAGTTTAAAAAGTTATTGCTTTTTTTCGTGTATTTTCATATGTATATTCCTGTATATGAATATCATGTGGACATCCTGTCTGTACATTGTCTGTATTTTTTTCTTTCATGCATTCTGTTTATTACCTAATCACTATGAAGATTTGATGATGTTCAGAGGCATATTTAAATTTTGTATTAAACCACAGGCGCTTGAGGAAGACCAGTATTTTACTGATCATGTGCCTTTTGACCTTCCCCTGTACTCTTTTATGTGAACTATTTTGTTTTTATTTGTTGGAATGGTCAATAAATTAAATTATTATTATTATTATTATTTATCGTGTATGTGTATACAGTCATAGTAAAACCTTCATGAATTCAAATGTACTTGAAGGTTAAATGGTTTCATCTTATAGCATTCAGGAGTGTTTTAAAACCAATGCATAAATCTATTCGCTCAGAGAGCGTTTTAGGAAGAATATATGACCAGCATAAATCAAATTGGCTTTTACCCATGAAACTAGGATAAATCTAAATGACATTTAAACTGTTACTTGGGTAAATTCTCAATTCAGGAAATTTCGTCTTGTTTATGATATACCAGCTGTACAATTTTTTGCATTTAAAGTTTCATTAACATATAAATCACTCAAGAAAATGAAATATCCGAACTGCGCTCTCTGATTGCTTTTTTTAGTGTTTTATATGGCTAGTGAGACACTTATACGACGAAAACCTATTTTACATTTTTCCTTCAGAAATACTTGTTCAAAATTACTTTCTCATTCTACTACACGAACATCTCGAAACAACTCTGAGGCCATCCAATAATATGGAACTCCAATTCCGCAGAGAAAAATATCTCAACAACGTCAATTCGTTTTCTCCCACACATAATCCTGCAGATGCGGGATACAGGAACTCGACGGAAGCTGCAAACCCTCGCTTTTCGAGTGATCTCCGTTTAATTGGGAAGATTTGATGGACTCTCAAGTCTCAGGTGACAATGAAGTTCATTCTTTCGCGGAGTTGAAGTCTGAAAACGATTCTCTTTAATTTATCCCTCTCAAATCCATTCGAGCGTATTGTGATCGTTTGACCAAAATTCGTTTACCGGAAAAGTTTCTCAAATTCTAGTTGTTGTTCCGCAATCTACTTTTGCCCGATTGATAATAGTAATCAATCATCTACGGAACAATTCATTTGATGAAAATTTCACACCTCACTTTTTCAGCCAATCAAAAAATTCCAATTTCCAGAAATTTTTATCCTCCTGGGTACCCTGGGCGAAATTAATAAGTGGAAATTTTTCTGTCAAATATTTGACATGTGATAGTTAACATTTTGCTTTTATGTACAAATGGAATGTTATTTTTCATATGAAAGGAGATAATATTTCATAATTATATATTCACTAAATATTTTGAATGTGTCTGAAAATATTTTGAGAACTTGCATTTCAACGATGAATAGGTCCATCGGTAGAAAATGTATATCAATCAAATCTACCTATGCTTGACTACATGAACTTAATATTTGAAACAATTTTATTCAACTTATCTGTTCGTGAATACTCGGCTGAAATTTCCAAGAATTCCTTTCCACATCACTTCCCAATAGACAATCCTCATGGACCAGTGAAAACTATTTTAGTTCTGCGTGATGTGCAATGTAATTTTAGGTTGAAAATGTCGCAAAATGAATTTTCCTTTCTCACATACAAACACCGCCACTAATACCAACGCGTAACTGTCATTATATCAACAAAAACCATTCATGGCCCACTGATGTTACAACTTGTTTTCTCTCAGAATAATCTACAAGTCAGTTGAATTAACCATTAATTTAATATATTTTAGTGTGAAATTTTCTTACCTAATCCCCCGCGTGCTTGAATTAATTGCTGGAAATTTATCTCGTACATGAATTTTTTAAGAAAATTCATGTACTCGGAAAATTTCCGGCAATAATTCAAGTACTAGGGAGATTATAAGTGAGAATTCAGCACACTGGAAATATTGTCTATGATTATATTCATCTTCTGTTCTAATCTGTATCGTATTGCAAATATTTGAGAACAATTAATATCAATTCGTTTCGAAATTTGACTTGTATTTTTAAAACATATGAAAAGTGGCCTACTCAGCAAAATAATCGCTTATTATTTTAAATTCCCAAAAAATATAAGTAGAAACTAGCAATTAAATGAAAAACTTGTTTTTTAAGATCCACAATATATAACTACTTTCGCGTTTCGCTATCATTATAGCTTTCTCAAACAAACAATGGTATTCAGGAAATGGACGTATTTTAAGTAGTTTGAAATTAGGTGAATAAAAGGAACGTATTAATTACAAACAGGTTGCAAGTGATAAACAGGGAGTTTGGTTAATATAGTTAATCTATTCAGGGTAATATCACAAAGATGCCCTTGGTCATTGAGTAAATTGTTGAATTTTTTCCTTTGTTGATCTCAAGTGCTTCTAAGAAATTAAAATTTAAGCCTTTTCTTTCTGAATACACAAATTAAAATATGAAGATTGCCCTAAAATATATGTCGATAAAACTTTCAGAAATTTCAAAACCGACAACATTGGACATAAAATAAGCTTCGATAACCACAAGAGAGATCCAAATTATTTAAATCAACATCACTTATAGATGAAAACCATACTTTTGATCCAAATTTTGATAATTTGCATTCAGAAAGAAAAGGCTTAAAACTTAAATTCTTAGAAGCATTTGAGATATAAAATAAATCCAACAATTTACTCAGTGACCAGTTAGATGTTAACTTTTCACCACTCCTTGACCTCTTCAACCTCGACCACTTCGCTTGCCATTGTTTTAATATTCACAGAATTCATGATGTGATAAAAAGTTTGTAGTTTAAACTCAGTACAATAAACTCAAAGTACGAAAAAGTGTCTAGTATCCATATTCGGCTCACTGATGATATATAGATTATTTCTAAAATTGTATGTCACATATTTCAATATTTCTGTTGTTATTTCGTCAACACTTCGTATTTTGTTGTGGTTGATTTCCGGGTGTTACGAAAATCTTCTTTGTTTGGGATCTCCATCGTCAAGTTACTCTTCTCGAGATATCAAGTGAGATTTAGCCAAGAAGAGTACTCGAACACGCCACTGAAGATGACTGCTGCACTTGCAGTTGAAACGTTTGGAGATTTCAACCTGAGATTTTTTTGAGATACTTCTTTATTCCCGCATAGATAGATTCAATTTTCTATATGTGGCTTTGTTCCATAATACTTCGTATTTACAGTTTGAAAAATGTTACCTATTTTCTTACTTAAAAGATAAATTGATGGAATGATTGTTTTCCGTAACTTAAAAAATATCAATATACGCCTTATTTTCTCTGAGTCGAATGGAATCTTGCAAACCCCAAATTCGGTCTCTGTTCGATTATCAATAGAAAATGATTCTAATTTATGGCAGTATAACTAAATACAGTATCTCTCGGCTGAAAAACTGAGGACAATTCATGTAAAAAATATTACCAAACCCTCGATAAAATGTAAATACACTATCTGGATCCCAGTGTGTTTGAGTACATTTCAGTAAATTTTATATTTAAAAAAATTATAATCTTTTACGCAATATTCCACATCATTTGAAGAAGACCAACAATCACTACATGTAAGATATACTCACCAATTTCAAGGTATTTTTGATGAACTGAGTCATATTCATCCCAGACAATTGACCTGAATCTGTTTCTTTCTCTGGAAGCTGCAAGTACTGGCTCTTGTTTATGGTGTTCATTTGGATTTCTGAAACAAGCAAATGAGAAATGAAGCTGAATATAAGCAGCAGAGAGTTGAAACTTGAGCGTAATATTGTATATGTACCCATAGCCTAGACATTTCAAAACTACAATCAACAAAAATTGGGATGATATATAAAATTGAACTTTCATCGTACATCCCAATACGGAAATCTCATCGGACATTTTTCCCCTCCAGAGAAGGAGTTGATAATTCGAATTGGTTACTGGTGTACCACTGAATGAATATGCCATTTTCAGAGCAGTCAGAACTATCTTCCCCACAGGTGGCTCTGCGAATGACTTTTACTGTAAGTCGCTACTTCATTCGTGAGGAAATATAAGTTATACAGTGAATTAAAATTCATTGGGGTGGGGCAGAACGACTCTAATGTTGTCCGACCTACCCTGTCACTGACAAGAACCGCGAAACGCATCTACAGGTGGTCTTCCTCAGCCAAATGAAGGATAATCTGCTGTATAATTGTAATAAGCAATTACAACTGGGTCTTCCTAGAAGAACGTTGCACAAATGTCTGTCAGATGTAATTCAAAGTCCGTCGTGGTATCAGCCAGGAAAGTAGTTGTTTTATGGCAGATGTTTGCCTCAAATTCTCCACATGGTGGAAATATTTGGATAGAAGGGTACTTTGACATTGTCGATTTCCCTAATTCAGAACTATTTCTTCACTGATTACAAAATTCCAAATAACCCAAGTGTTCACTCGTGGGAGTACGAGTATTTCATAAGTAACTTTAATTCAACTGAAAAGCTTTCCATTTATTCCGGAAGTATATTTCAACAGGGTAATTTATTTGAAGTCATTATGCATTAATTCCACTTTTAATAAATTATTAGCTGGGTTAGAATGAGTGGCCCGTTTTGAAGCCTACCCTACTCAATGTTGTTTCTAGCTTCATTAAGGAAATGTTATTGTTGAAGTTGGATCTAGGCTTCCATTATTTTCATTCCATTCGTGTTTCTGTTTTTAAGAGCAAGTTCTTCAACACATTCCCCTGATTTCATGAATATAAGTGAGTAGGAGATTTTAGACAGTTCTGGGTCACCCCCAACTACTTTATCGTCATCAGTTACCTTCAAGTACATGCCTGGTGCATCATTGTCATTGTGTGGCTTTGACCTTGGGATGTCTTTGGTGGACTCCAGATATTTTATTTTTTGACATTGATGGAGATATTTCGTACATATACAGGGTTCGTGCTTGACCTTGAGATGACATTGGTGAACGGGACATTACAAACACGTTAATGAAGGTCTTCGTTGCATACTCCTTTTTTTTGTTATTCATGAGTGATCATCATGGGTGAATTTCATGTGTACTTACTACAAACTATTAAGATAGACTGGTGTGGAGAATTAGAATATATTATCCATTTCCTCATATAACATAATTTAGTTCATTGAACGAAAATATCAGACTTACTTATAATATCGCTTGATTCGAGGAATAGAAACTACCTGAACATCAAAACCAAGTTGATTTAAGTTGACAGGGTTTTCGCCAACATGGTTACTTCTTCAACTCACTGATCTACTAAGTCTACTCCAATCCTATTCAGATAACTTACTTTTTGGTTAATCGCACTCATTATTTCTCTTTTTACGAAATTTTATTCTTTAAATGTTCGCTATATTTTTAAAATTCACCTGCTCGTACACTCATCCTCGCAAATAAATATTTTTCAAACATTCAGAGCCGTACTCGGAGGTTTTTTATGAATGATCTCTCGATCAAGCTAAAAATACATTTGAATAATTTAGAGTGATGTATAAGTTGCTTCAAATTCAGTGATGAAGGTCACATGGCACAATTTTGAAATATGTTGCTGAAGATTACTCGGAACGAAATGCCCCATAGAAAATGTAAATGCCACCTTATTTGAAATATGATAGTGAAAAAATGTGACCAAATCAATTCCTATACTTTTATGAAAATATCGAAATCGGTGAAACATTTCATCAAACTTCATAATGAGGAATATTTCTTGATATAGTCGGGATCATGATGATACCTCATTCTTATATGGTACACACTGTATACCACAAGAGTACATTGCTATTTATTCCCGTCAATGGCTATTCATTCTCTCAAGTGAAAATTCGTTTTCGGGATTGAATAATTCAATTTATTTCCTTGGTTTACACTTCACTAACTGAACTTGAATTCATTTCTATATCTCAGAGTCGGTGGCGTAATTGAAAGTAAAATATATGATGATCCCATTACAAAAGCTTACGCTAACAATGAAATGCGAAGGAACGATGTTCAAGGCTCTTCACCGACACAAAGAATTTGATGGAGTGTTTACGTTTCATTTATTCCTGATGAAATTGAATTAAAATTTGCCAAATTCTTCTCCGTCATGGATATGAGAAGATTTTGAAACCTCAATTTCAAACACAAAATAATGATAATAGCAAACCTTATGATAATGGTTTCATTTCTCCTATTAATTACGACCAATAACAAAGTAATAAATGCGCTATCACTAAGTGACAATAATTCGAGCAAAATGGGATAAATCAACTATAATGATATTTTGAAGAGTTCACCGTACTCGAAAACTGGCTCGGTTTGTTTGTTTCAGCATTAATTAGTAACACGCTGGTCTTCATATTTCATGGTCGTGATGGGGTAGTTTGATAGATGGGTCTATTAATTGGCATAACGGCTTATTATGGACCAATAAATATTAATTTCGTTATGATTTATCATTGTCATTTAAAACTAGCAGCAGTTACTTCAAAATGTTGCCATAATTCATTAAATCACTCAAAATAAGGCGCAAATTATGTGACACAAACAAGAGCCCAAATTGTAATTGACAATCGATCGGTTTATAGTCTGCTCTGTTGAGGACATAATAGAAAATTGGACCTGCAACTTGCGCAACATTTCACTTGAATGAATCAACTATAAACACCAATGCTCTTGAAATTTTCAAAATTTTGCATCAGTAATCAATAAGAGTAATAATGAGAATTATGCTTTTGTGATATCACCGAACATCTTCAGATGCTTCGTTTGGTTATCCAAACCAGTAAATTTGTTAGAACCATATTTTTTTTTTCATCTTAGTTCAAACGGAGAAAAGAATTTAAAACTTTTTATCCGTTGCCTTTCAAGTTTATACAATTTTGAACCATGATATATAATATCAATATCTCATTTTTGTAACTGCCCAAATACCAAAGGATTTTTGGGATATGAGTGAGCTATTTTCGTAAATTATACAAAAAGTCGCCAAAATCGTAATATTCAACAGCAATTACACACATGGTAATTTTTTGATAATTTCAACTAGATAGACGAATGTTTGTTGCTAAAGCGATCTCACGAGTGGACGAAGTCAAAATTTTCGATAATTTTCCATGAAAGCATGTTGTCTAAAAACTGCATGAGTTTATTTTCATATTTTCTCGACAGAGCCTGACTCCGAAGGAGGAGGCCTCTTTTAACAAAATATGAAAATAACCTAATGCAGTTTTTTACTGACAACATGCTTAAATGAAAGTTTTCAGGTTTATTTTGATACACGAGTGTGATTCAGTAGAATATTTCCGGAGTTAAAAGAAAAAAGTACTGTTACTGTTTCCGTATATATTGATGATTTTGTATTGTGTTTTTAGGTTAACTTCTTGTCACTTCTGTTGAATTAAACTCAAAAAATCATTTCCATAATGTGACAATTCAATGACGTGTAAAATTAAATTTTTATGCCTGTCAAGATAACAAATGCACATTTTAAGAATCGTTACAAGAGGTACACGGACGTAGCGGGAAATTTTCGATACCTACCGGACAATTTTCGGGTAATATAGGAAGACATCGTTTATCAGCGAATACATTTTCCAATTTCAACGAAAACGATTTTATTTGATTTTTATTTGATTTAATTTTGATTTTGTTTGAAAATTAATCGAGTTGAAGTCGGAGATTTATGTTCTGAATAAAACCCAAGATTTTTTAATCTCGAGGTTTTTATTCTTTGAACATTTTGATAAACGACGGTCGAGTTAGATTTGATCACATTATTTCCCAAGTATATTAGTTGAAAGGTAAGATTTGTTTTATTTCACAACGTACAAAATTATTTTTATTAAATTAATGAACATAATTATTTACGCCAATTTGTCACACGACTTGTGGAACGCGTTGCATACATTCAGACAACTGTCAAGAGAACCATGCAGTTTATTCGCAAAAGGAACGAAGCGGGTTTAACAGCGAATAAATTTTGACAGATGATGGAAATATTTGCTGAAAAAGTGCTGTTTTATAGTATCATCAGATAATATAATAAGTGGTATGCTTATTACCGATAATTTTTTGTAATATTAATGAATTGCGATCCCAAAGCTGAAACTTGCATTGGGATTGCCAATGAATTGATATTCCAAAATTTTATAGGTTTTTAATCACGAATTTTATTTAGGACGACAATATATCGATTTGAAATTAAGAAAAATCAACGAAATACTCTTTTCAACGGCCTCATCTATGATACCAATGGACATTTGTCCCCAACGATGGCTCATATTGATAAATAAAGATAACTAGTTAAAACACATACATTTGAAGTTTATAATTCAAATCATTATTTTCACTTGACCGATAGCAAAACAAAAACTAAGCAGGTTTATCACCGTGAAAATACAGCGACAAGCTATATTTTCACTGTAGTTCCGATTCTATTGGCTGAATTCCAAAATTTTAAATCCACTGATTGGTTGTTAAGCAAGGAAATATATTGTCGCTGTGATTGAACGAAAATGCCCTGCTTCATATGGGATTTTTATTATATCATGGAAATATTCGTATGTAATATCTCAAGTCCATGACAAATAGCCGACTATTATTTTCTTCCTAATTCTATCGAGAGTAATTGTATTTTGACAATTTACTGAGACCATATGAACATTTATAATTTGAATTCTATGATTATTAATGTTCATATGGTCGAATTGAATTCTTTCAAAATACAAGTTAATCGAGATGAATTAAAGAAAATCATAATATCTATTTGTCATGGTCGAGTGATATTTAGGAAGACTATTTCATGACAGCGTGAAATCATTCATATTTACGTTCATATGCGCTTCAAAAAAGACTTAAATTCTCCCCCCACAGACTCTTTACTCCTTTTCAATTTCATTTCGATACTATTGGTCGATTTGAAATGTTTTTCCATGACAATTAGCTAACAGTATCGTATTAAAAATAATCATTCATATTGACGTATAAATGTTGAATCAACATTCTTTGTTATTATCTTTCATTCATAACCGGCCCCACTACTCAGTGGTAAGAGCATATCACAGTTTTTGTCAAAGTTCGGTGTTGTGTCATTGCCGAAACAGAAAAATATTCTGACAGCTCGCTGGAGATAAGTCATGTTATTTAAAACAACCAATGGAGGAGCTTTAAAATCGAAAACACACCATTCAAGTATCCGAGAGTCAATGAAAAATAATCTAAAACCCTTAACATTCCTCCTATCCTATACAGGGTAATGAAATATATAACACATATTTGATTTTTTAGGAATGTCTTCTTTTGAATTAACTTTAAGAAAGGCCATCAGTTGACTGAATTCTGATATATTAATGTTTTCTTTAACAATCACTTTGAGTATTTGGTCCATAGATTATTTGCACTATATTTTTCAGACTGAAATAATGTAAAATAAATAAAAAATATTAATATTTTTCTTGAGATAAACTCACTAGTTCCTGAAAGTATGCCATTAAGACAGTTTCATTTACGGTATTCACTCTGTTTTCATCTTTCCATTTTAAAAACTGGTCATACTCCTTCTTGTATAAGTATTTGGATTTCACAGGCAGTTTTCGTAACGCTTTTTCAGCTTTGAGCGTCATATTCTGTGGAATCTCCATAATTATTATCAACACAACAGTTTTTAGTTTCCTCCACTAAGAAGCTTGTCTTACAAAAATGCAGCGTCATTTTAATAAATAAACAACCCTTAGCAATCTCTTCAATGTTTCCATGGCAATTGCATAGAAGCTCACTTGTGCTCAGTTGCCAACAAGAACGCAGTAAATACTATTAGAAAAATTTATGAAGTAAACAACGTCGTTTAAGATAATTTGTTCGTGAAAAATAAAATTTTGTATGCACCACAAGCATTACTATAGATCCTAACGCGCATTTGACAACATCCATTCCTCGACCCAAAAATATAACGCACGTGGTACATAAATAGCTATAACAGTTGAATAGAATTTGTAATTCTTCAATATCAACCTACCAAAAAACTACCAATTATCAGTTTTGAGTGAACCTTGAACACCAAGGATGTAATTACAAAAGTTCAGCCTACTGTCGCTTTTTAACCATTTCATTATTGAGGCAAAGCAAAATAACGACGTCATGGAAAAAATAACAAATGCCATATTCCATACAACTAACGTTAAACACTCCATGAACTTGTATCATAAATAACAATTCCCTCTACAAAGTGTGAAGGAACAAAGAAAAACCTACTCAAGGCCAGGGCCCATTTAACAAAAGTGAGCTACAAGAAAGTTAGAATGTTATGAACGATATAAAATGGAGGTATGTACACATTCTGGCCTGATATAAAGTTTGGCTGTTAAACAGGTTTATGGCTTCATGGCTAAGTTGTTACTTAATTTCGGGAGAAACTCGGTGAATTTAATGTTGAACCTTTTCAAAGGTTGAATTCTGTTTTATGCTCGGGAGAAAATTTCCGCTGGATGTTGGAAGTCCTTGAAATCGAATTTCTTTTCGAAATCATTTCTTTATAAAGAATATGAATGTGAATTCCTCATTATTTATAATCTCCATAGTGCTTGAATTATTGCCTGAAATGTTTCGGGTACATGAATTTTCTGAGATGAATTTCCGGCAGTTATTCAAACAGGAGGGGGGGATTCGGTAAAAAAAAATCATACCAAAATATACTGAATTAGTGCTAATTCCATATAACTTAAATAGTATTCTAAGACAAACAAGTTATATCAGTGGGCTTCGGAAAGTTTTAGTTGTGAAGTCTTTTTCAATGTTGATGTTAAAGAATAATATTGCGAAGAATTCTTTGTAATTGGATAAGCAATTATGGAAAAACAACAATGGAAAAGTAAGGTGTGAAATTTTCAATAATATATTAGGGTCAATCAAGTGACGAGTGTTGAATAAACGAGTGTGAAGAGGAATTTATAACCATGTTACATACTACACTTTGTGTACGAAGTCATATTGAAGGAAAAAAATGTATTTTTTTTGTATTTATGTATCATATCACAATAAATGATAATAAACAATTCCATATAGGCAGATAAACATTAACGGTTAGGTTAGGTTAGGTTAGGTTAGGTTAGGTTAGGTTAGGTTAGGTTAGGTTAGGTTAGGTTAGGTTAGGCATGCACGGAGCCAGAAATGTCGCACAAGCCGAGATGGAAGCCGCTACAACAGCCCTAAACGAAGCCAAGAAAGAACATAAAAAATTAATAAACAGGACCAAAAGAACACACTGGAAGAACCTGTGCACAGAACTCGACGGCGATATATGGGGACAAGCGTACAAGATAGCCATGAGACATCTGGGGAAACTAACTCCGTCCCACAGACTCACACCTGAAAAGAAACCGGAATATGCCAAGGTACTCTTTCCGGAAAGTAGGAACCAAATCGAGACACCAGAAAATGAAACACTACAGATGGTCCCACCACCGTTTACCACGGAGGAAATGGGAAATGCACTGAAGAAAATGAAAAATAAAAAAGCGCCAGGACCCGACGAAATACCGGTAGAAGCAATGAAGATCCTTGGAAACGTACGCGGAGATGTTCTCCTACAACTGTTAAACAGCATGCTCAACTGCCAGAAATTTCCTGAGCAATGGAAAGAGGCGAAACTAGTACTACTATGCAAAGGGAAAGAACTGGAAGGCGCCGCGGGATTCAGACCGATCTGTCTCCTAAATGTAATGGGGAAACTGTACGAAAGTATGATTGTGGAAAGACTGGCGCAAGCAATTGAAGAAAGAGGAAACCTAGCTGAAAACCAATACGGTTTCAGAAAAGGCAGATCAACGGTAATGGCTGTTAGTAAGATAGTGGACATAGCTAGGAACTCAAGAGAAAAGTGGGTGGCGATGATCACGGTGGACGTAAAAAATGCTTTCAACACCGCAGACTGGAACATCATTATCAAAAAACTCAGTGAAAGAGAGGTGCCAAAATATCTAATTAAACTAATAGAAGATTACTTCAGCAACAGGAAAATCAATATTACGAATAACCTCAGCCACCCACAAACACTGGGTGTTCCCCAGGGTTCCGTACTCGGACCACTGCTATGGAACGTATTACATGATGATGTCCTTGATATCCCTCGACCAGACGGGGTGGAACTTATCGCATACGCCGACGACCTCAGTGTCATGATCAGAGCAGATGATGCAGAAGACCTCATCCACAGAGGAAATATAACACTGTGCAGAGTAGCCAGATGGATATCACAAAATAACCTGGAACTAGCTCCACTGAAAACGGAAGCAATTATCTTAAAGGGCCCAAGGAAAAGGAAGGAAATCAGGTTCAAACTCCTGAACACAGAAATAGCGACAGTGAGAACGCTAAAATACCTGGGGGTGACACTAGACACCCATCTGAACTTCGGCGAGCATGTCAAATATATAAAAGAAAAAGCGACAAAGAAAGCAGAGGCACTTTCAAAGATTATGCCCAATATAGGGGGACCTTCCTCAAGGAAAAGAGAGGTGATAAATGCAGTTGTATACTCCACTATACTATATGCTGCCCCGACGTGGGAGACTGCACTCAAAATGAGAAAGTACCATGATATGCTGATAAAAGTACAGAGGAAATGCATGTTGAGATCGGCCATGGCCTATAGAACTGCTGCAACCAGATCCCTGCAGGTGATTACAGGTACACCCCCTATAGATCTCCTAGTTAAAGAGAGAACCCTCCTGCACAGAACAGAGGCCGCAGGGAGAGCCCAGGAGAAAACAAGAATAAGAGAAAGCATAATGGAGGAATGGCAGCAACGATGGGACGCAGAAAGGGACACATCTGCATGGACAAAAGTATTGATTCCCAACATCAACCTATGGGTTGGGTGTGCCTTCCGTGAAACCGACTACTGGCTGACACAAATTTTAACATGTCATGGCTCCTTTAGGTCATATACTCATAGGATCGGTAAAGCCCCGGACGACCAATGCATATACTGCAGTGGACTGGACTCGCCAGAACACACACTGTTCATGTGCAACAGATGGGTAGCACACAGACTAGAGGCCGAACGGGAAATAGGCACCGTACTAACGACACGGAATCTTATCGAACAAATGGTGAATGGCAAAAAAAACCTCCAGATTATAAGGAAATACGTAAAGAAACTGATGACGGCCAAAGAACAGGAAGAGAGAGTCATGCAAGGAATATAAAAAAATAACCAAATATTCCGCCTGTTGCCCGATGGTAAGCCTGCTCGAAAGCGTACGGGAAACATGAGTTTTCACCTCCGCCGAAAAAAAAAAAAAAAAAAAAAGGTTAGGTTAGGTAGATACATTTTGTAAATTTCTTCTTTCTCCTGAGTCAGTTTCTTCTTAATTTTTACTTCTGCTTTTAAACATATTACCATTTCGGGGAGGGGGGAGGGGGGGTTGATGCCATTATTGTTGTCGAAATTAATAGTTCATAGTTTTCATTTAATTTGATTATTTATTCAAATACTGGGTACTAAGAATAGAATATATATTTTTCGGAAGTACACACAAGTGCATCAAAATTTTGGATAATTTTTCATGGAAGCATGTTGTCTAAAAACTGCATAAGTTTATTTTCAAATTTTGTTGAAAGAGACCGACTTCGAAGAAGTTGGACTTTTATAAATGATTCCCCTTGATAAGTTGTTCTGATTATAATATCTGATTGACTAGTTTCTATTAGAGAGATCTATATTATTGAGTATATATCATCTCATCTACCATTTTACGAGTGTTAAAAGTAATTTTGTGAAAACGTCAGTTTTTAGTTTATATGCCAATGAATTAAAAACGTAATTTTAAATGAGAGTTGTACAAAAAACAAATTTTAGGTACTCAAATATTATATTCGCATGAGAAGGTAGAAGTCTTCAGAAATGATATGAACTTTTCCTTTTTCTTCTCCGATCATTTTTAATAGAGTTATGACCAATTAAACATTCGGCATCGCCAGAACTTTCAGCGGTGGATAAGGGTGTACCTGAAATTTGATGTCGGCGTTCAATCACGTTTTCTGAGAAAACGAGCGCATTTCATAATAAATTACTGAGAATATTTTTTGTGGAAAATTGAATTGAATTGAATTGAGTTGTTTTACCGATAAAAAAAATGTACCTAGTCAAGGAAGGAGAAATATTCAACTGCAGATGAGGATGTCCATGTACTTTTTTGAGGCGGCAGAACTAGACCAGTATCGTTTTCTGAGTGGTCACTGTGAGTCTTTGTCGAAAAAAACTTAAATCCCATTTTCCGAGCATACAGGCCAATTGCGGTAAAAATTTCTTGAAAAATAGCTTTCATTTTGAATTTTAATGTTCCGGTGAAAAGAACTGATGATGAATTTACCTACATTATAATATTATCTTTCATTGCTATTGCAGATATACTCATACTTGAGATGGAACCTTGTTGGGTAGCATAGAATAGAGTCATATATAGTCACTGTTAAAATGAAGAAATACTGACACTGCCTCACATTATTACAATTTATTTCTCTCAGAGTGTTCAGAATTAGGTTCATGAAAATTCACCTAAAAATATTGTTTATAATTATTGAAATCATATGAGAGTGCTCTCTTAACAACCGATCGATTTGTCATTTCAAAAATGTTATCAAAATAGAATCAGTCAGAACACGATTGTTTTTAGTTATCTAAAATATAATTTATATGAAGTTTATGTGACATACGTGGTTAGAATTCAGCGATGAATTTATTGTAAAATTATGTAGAGTTCATTTCATCAAGATAATTTATACTTTCACCGTGAACAAAAATGGCATGGAAGTAAGAGTCGTTCAATCAAATTCACCCTCCTTCAGAACATATAAGTGAAAAATAAAAAGGAAGTTTTCACAGTTACTGTCAACAAAACTGTTCATGCTATCCAATTACCTCACCCCCTATTCAATACGCATACTTATACAAGAAATGACAACAGCATCAGGAAATACCTCAGAGAAGTTCATACCGTAAGATTTTCATCACGATATGTTTCAACATGTTACATACAGCGCTCGAGTGAATTAAGTCGAACTGCATATTAATGAAATATTTCTCTGCGAACAACTAACAAGAGGGAAAGTTTACCCACTTCGCTATTAATTAATGTAGATAGGAGTACTGAAATTCAAAGGAAAATGAGTACATATCACGAATTATAACAAAGATCTGAAGATTTTGCTTTACAGTAGCTGGCGAAATATTTGCAGTCGGTATATAGTGTGTCTCTAGATAAGTAATACAGTTGAATATTATCATTTCATATCATACGACACGGTCTGTAGAAATTACTACTTTTCTTTCTCGATGTACCTTTCACTTGACCAAAGTTTGAAAACTTTTGAAATTATTGTTAAATTTTTGATTTTTAGTATATATCTCTTCTAGCCTAATATTCATGTAAACTGTCAAGAAATTAATCACGAGTTGTATATTTTAGTGACACAGTTCCCTTCAAATCGTAGGTTCAATATTGAAAATAAAGTTGTATGTATATAGCTCAACTACTCAGATATTTTGAATTTTGGAGATCGGAAAATACGTGGGGTATTAATATGAATAACGCACTACACCTTAGTATAGATAATCAGCAACTACTGATCTCGATTTGTGAATATTTCATAAACTTGTAGATGACAGGGATCATGATGATCGTCAGATTATTGTTGAATCAGTCTAGAGATATTTCATTATAATTTAATCCACTTTTTGATATGAATATAAGAACGGATGATATTGGCTCGTTCAAATATTTATCACTGTAACTCCAGTTGTGAACGGAATTGAGAAATTCACCAATCACATTTGTTGGCGTCCATCTGTCATAGAGAATGAGAAATCCAATGTTTCATCTTCCTGGCAGTCAGCGTTTCTTTCACCTTATTTATAAAATTAATGTTAGCGTAACTGAGAAATGAAAATATGAAATCCCAAGTAGTCGGGTTTTTCTGTTCTTATCATCCATATGGCATCAAGAATGAAAAGATTGTCTCAATGATTGGGAGTAATAGCTTTCTGACATTCTCAAATGATCTTATCAAATAAAATTATCACTCTTTGTCTGTTCGATTGAATTGATCGTTCGGTGATCTCCACTTATTGATTTGAGAAAATCGCCAAATTATTGGCTTTTTCAACAATTTGCAAAAAATAATTGATAGCAAAATAATTTAATTGCTCTAAAAAAATAATTCAATGTAACGATTCACGAAGTATACCCCATATTAAAACACACAAATGAAAATTATTATAATAATAAAATATAATTATACTTTCAGAACTAGTAATACGTAGATTTCAAAAGTAAGGTATGGAAATAAAAATAAAACGGGCGTTCTCATCTGCCAGACGAGTAAAATCTTCATGAAGAAACTATTTGAACAGAAAAATTGATTCATGAGTGGAAAAATAAATTCAATATTAGCAAATCATCTCATCACATAAATGCATTGAATCGATCACAATAATTTATAGCGTAGCAGAGAGTTGAAAGAGTTATTGAACTGCACTGACAAAAGAGTCACGTATTATTCAATGACAGCCTTTCAAATTCGCCTTCACAAATCTTATATTTCGGAGACTATAAATATAATCATACATGCAGTTTTTAAGCGCCCATATATATGATTGGTTTTGAGGATTTCAAAAGAATATTTTGTATTAACCGTTGAGTATTCTTATTAATAGGATGGGTAGGTAGTAGGTGATAAGAAAAGTTTTGTCAGATATAATTATTGGTTGCCGTTAAGTTTTTTTTGTCGTAAAGCTAGAATATTTGATTTATGAAAAAAAAATCAGCTGTCTAAATGAAAATCCAAATTTTCACTTTCATATTTTTTATTTTCAGTTAGAGCCTTTTCTTAATATCTATCAGATGTAGTTCAATGTCCAATGATGGGGAAGTAGATGTTATCTGTTAGATATTACAAATTAATCACATTTTTAATTTTTAAATTTTCATGGAGAATGTTTCCCTTTTCAACACGAATACCTCCTAAGAGGTTATCTTGAACGATGGAAAATAGCGACTAAAGTTTGTATTTCAGCCGCAGATGATTCCACAACTGATTTAATGAATATCCTATTCATATTTTCGAACAAAAATCAAAATGCAATGCCCATGACAGGTCTATGTCAAAAATAACTGTTAAAGTGCTACCGCAGAAGAAATATTTCCATGAATTCCATCCTTGATGTGTATTGCTTCTGCAGAGCCTGCGTTCCAATTTTATCAATCTCCCTGATAAGCTTGGCAAAGTTAAATAGATTTTCGTCTACCAAAATATATTGGGGATTAAATGCGAGAGAAGCGAACCTTGCTTCAATGAAATGAACGCTTTCTGTGAGTGATACATTTCAATAACATTCTCCCTATCTTATTTATTTAATGTATTTCCAATAAAAACTGGAGAAAATTAAAAATATCAACTGTCTGAATGAAAATGCGAATTACCACTTTCAGATTTTTTCTTTTCAGTTAGAGTCTTTCCACAATATCTATCAGATGTGGTTCAATGTCCAGCATGTCTTTTGCTGGAGAAGCAGTTGTTTTTTGTTAGATATAACAAATAAATCACATTTTTCATTTTTAAATTTTCATGAAGAATGTTTCCCTTTTCAACATGAATACCTCCCAAGAGGTTCTCTTGAACGATGGAAAATAGCGACTAAAGTTTGTCTTTCAGTCGCAGATGATTCCACAACAGATTTTATGAATGTCCTAGTCATATTTTCGAACTAAAATCAAAATGCTCATGACAGGTCTATGTCAAAAAATAATTTTTAAAGTGTCACCTCAGAAGAAATATTTCCCTTATATCAATCCCTGATGTGTATGCTTCTGAAGAGCCTGTTTTATTCCAATCCTTTATCAATCCTCCTGAAGAGCTTGGAAAAGCGAAATAGATTTTTGTCGACCAAAATGTATTGGGGATTAAATGCGACAGAAGCGAACCTTGCTTTAATGAAATGAACGATTTCTGTGAGTGATATTTTTCAATAACATTCTCCCTATCTTATTTATTTAATGTATTTCCAATAAAAACTGGAGAAAATTAAAAAAATCAAATGTATGAATGAAAATGCGAATTTTCACTTTCAGTTAGAGGCATGGCTTTTGCTGGAGAAGTAGTTGTTTTTTGTTAGATATACAAATAAATCACATTTTTCATTTTTCAATTTTCATGGAGAATGTTACCCTTTTCAACATGAATACTTCCCTAGATGTTATCTTGAACGATGGGAAATACCGACTAAAGTTTGTCTTTCAGCCGCAGATCCTATTCATATTTTCGAGCAGAAATCAAAAAACTAAAAGTAACTTCCACCAACGCATTTCACTGGAACTTAGGTCCAAGAACAATCATTCCCAAAAGACATGGGTGCTATGTGCAGTGTTTTGCAAATCTATATAAGATCATTTTATTGATCGATTTCCACTAATCATTTCCTTCCACATAATCACGCCATTCTCGAATATTTCTATTCCAATGAACTTGAAATTATTTTGTTGCAGGATATGACGTTTTATAACCGGAAATTCTCCTGAAAATACTCTGGAGATAATCTCTAATCTGAATAATATGCTAGTCGATATGAATAAAATAACCGAACAAATTCAGGTGTGAGACTGAAATACTCCATATTTAAAAATGCGACAGTTGGGGCGCAAAGTGATTGTCACGTTATTCACGCACCTGCTCTCCCAAATTTGCATTGGAAATTTACTCGTGTATGCTCGGCAATCTAGATAATGCCAGTGTGCTTTTTACAGACATTCAGTATTAGCTTTTGTCGACTGTTTCAAATCGCCATGACGAGAAATGCAGATAAAAATAATTTACGTTTCACCAGAGTGGTTGACATATGAATTATGGGATATCGTATTAGCTCTGAGCTAAATGTTCAAAAAGGTTTTTTCATTACAGTTTTAGAAGCTTCATGATGGTATCACCATTAATACTGGTGAGTGCGTGGGTTCAGATCCCAGTGTGGTCACCGTTCTCGTGCATGGCATTACTTGCTCATGAAGGGTACGTGCTATATCTTCCCTAGCTCGCACAAGTCTATCTACTACTCCTGAGGGTCACTATTATGGTGCAACAGTTCAACATAAATAACAATTTCAACAAAATGATTCAATAATTTTTTGATACGTTTTGAACTAGTTCTAGTCTAGAATATATCCTTCTGATTCCTCACCTGGTCACGCTGCGCTGCTCAGGACAAGCTTTGCCCAAAGATACATACTTGACACCTGTCGAAGATCCAGATTGGACTTCATACCAAAGCCAAGTTAACCATCCTACATCCAGGCTAGGGCATTCAGACCAATTTGCTTCTTATCGTTCGTGCTCAAAACGATAGAAAAACTAGTTGATGGAAAAATCTGAGATAATGATACAGATTTTCAATTGTCTCGAAGTACCAATATGCCTAAAAACCTGGAGAATAGTATTAGACGGCACCTCATAGCCAGTCTGGAGGATTGAGGAATCTCTCGTGATTAAAGGGATTGCACTCATAGTGTATATCAGCGATGCTTGGAAGCAGGGTAATACTCAGAGACCTCCCTATTCGAAAAAAATTAAGGTATATGGGTCCAGATGGATAGTACTTACTACTGAGTGTAGGGTAAGTACTATCCCCACTAATGTGGAACCTCGTGGTAGATGGCCTCTCTACATACCTGAACCGGAGAGAAATGCCCAATACTCTGCTAACGATATAACCATAATTTTCAATAGGATATATATGATTTGGTATATATCTGATGCAATCAGCCATCACAGACGTTTAGACGTAATCCACAAAAAAAAAAAAACTATTGTTCCTTTCACCAGAAACAGTAACCTAAAGATCAACAGAGCTCTTCGAATCTCTGGTGGAAGCGTACAGATGTCAGTAGAGACAAAATACTTGGAGGCAAACCTAGACTCGAAGCTCACCTGGAACAAACATCTGGTAAAAGTGCTGACTAGGGTAAGGACGTCAGAGATGATGGCCGGGCTCTCCTTTGGCGGAACATAGAAATTGGACTCTGACCAACCCGTTTGGTTGAACACAGCGATAGTGAGCCCCTTGATAACATGTGGACCCCTGCTGTGGTGGTAGAAGGTTGAACAATCGACAACCAGAGGAAGGTTGGCTAGTTCACAAACCAGCCATGCTCTGGATAACTGGTGCTAAATCCAGCACATCTACGAGTACCTCCCTGGAAGTAATTTTGAACCTTCTTTCTGTGTATTCGCATATTTTAGCAGCGGTGGAGTTGAAAGCCTCCAGACTAAAGTGTCTGGACCAATGGAGGGGCAAAAATTTGCGTCACTCCAACATAATGGAGGTCACAAGAACCGACATAACTGAGATGCCATCGGACGGAATTACCTCAACCTTCTCCATTGATGGAACATACACCACCATCATACAAGATAAAAAATTCATAGCCATACCAATGCTGTCGAGAGGGCAAATCTGCTAAAGGAATAAACGGAAAGAGACCAAGGTAAGACATCAGTCTGAGCCTCGGTACTCAAGCCTCAATATGTCAAGCCAAGGTGGTGATGGCTTTTTCCGTTTGTATGAGAGGAATTCTAGGTAGGGTTCCTTGAAACCAACCCACAGTGATTTTTTCCGACTGTCAGGGGGTAATGAATGCCATGCGATCATATAGGTATCCTTCCAAACTAGATTGGGAGATTTACGAAAACTTCAGTGACCTAGGAGCACAAAACAAGACAAAACTTCCATGGGTACCAGCTCACAGAAATATCCAGGAGAATAATAGCGCAGATGCAAGAGTGGGGGCAGCAACAAATCTCATCGTTCTGAAACAAGCCTGTGGAAACCCATTTGGAGACATTGAGTAGAACCAGAAGAAATGTGAGATCCATCATTAATATTTATCGAAGAAAACCTCAGGCAATACTCACGAAGAGATGATGATGGGTCCTACCAACCAGCTATCAAGACAACTTCTCAAACTGAGCCGGAACTTTATCAGGAAGGTAGTAGGACTCCTAACAGGGCAGAAGATATCATTCTACAGAAAAACCTTGTGAGAAATCTCCAGGAGTTTATCCGAAGATTCGGAGTACTCGCGAGGCAGAACTGACAGCGGAAAGCAGAAAGGTTCCACACAGACTAACTGCACTTTTGCTGATAGCCAACCCCACCGGGAAATTATAATAATGATAATAATAATATTAATCGGGTGGAGATTGGCGCTCCAGTTCACGGCAAGGGCGAGTTCTTTTTCATTTTCAGATGTAAAAGTCTGAATGATTAGATCTTGTCGCCAGCTGGGAATAATTCTCCACAATTCACTGTTGCGTTAATAATCAATAGTGCTGCTCCTAAGGTGGCGTATGGAGTTTGTAACGAGTCCTATCCAGAAGACGTGGCTAATGGCAAAAAAAATTATCTGATATAATAGACTTAGTCCAAATTTGAGTTAAACAATTATATGGACGGATGTGTATCCAGAGGTGTGTTCAATAGAAAAAAATTCCAATTACCGTCTGGGACAGAGAGAATAAAAATACATTTCAGAAGATCCAATTTCAAAGTAGAAAAAGCGTGTGCGTTTGGTATTTCAAAACTAAGATTATTAGAGCAATGATCTTTGAAGTTGTAAAACATTGCAAATTAATTGTTATTCAATATTTCAATACTTATTTCGAATCATCCTGTATCATTTCGAATGTATAAATAAATTATTTGTCCGAGAATCATAAACTGGTTCAAAACAGCTCAGTCCACCGCAATAATTCGCCTCGCTTCACATGAAACCAACAATGCTTCGGAATAAACAAGCCAGTTGCTCCAATTCTTCAAGTTTACTCTCCGCATGATCGTTTCTATTCGGATTGATTTGGGTCTGCATCAGAATTGCTCGATTTATTCGCTAACAAAGAGTTCGTGGAACGAGAGAATATTGCTACTTTCCAAAGAAAAATTGAGTTCGGTTCCCGCTCTGTAATTGCCATTATGAACTTTCACTGGGAGAAAATAACAAAATTTCAATAAATATCTGAAGTTTTATCTAAAAATGTAATAGAGTATGATACTTAAGGAGGAACTTACGAAAGTTTGATAAAAATTCAGTGGCTGTGTTTTGTTCTATACTGAAAGTTACATTGAAAACGTAAACCACCTTCACTTTGTGTATCTCTGATCGCACAATATATGAAAATATTCAGAAAAAAATCGTCCATTATTATCATTGATATATACTGTTTTTACGTCCAAAGATTATATAATGATCACGAGCCAGTTGACAGGTAAAAAGCATCCCTCAGATCTTTGCAATTCTAATGCCAACATTTCGGCAAAATGTGTGCCTTCTTCAGGGCTACAATAAAAATTATGCGTAAATACAAACGACGAATCATAGACATATACAACATATAAATGAATGAACTGTTAAAATGTATGAATGACATTGTGTATAAATGAACTAGTGTAAAAAATGTAATAAAAGTGAAATACTGAAGAACACAAAACACATGTCAGAAAAACAACCCCCAATGCGACAATTCTTTAACCTACCCCAAGTGTGAACAAAGAGGAATATTGTTAAAATATGACATGATTTTTGATGAGAAATCATAAACGTCAAAAGCAGGAGTACAGTTGTATATAAAAATTTCATCAGATATAAAATTGGAACAATACACAGAAGAATATTTGTCTAAAATTATTCCTAGTTTTGTTAATTCTTTTTTACGTGATGAGGGACCGTGTGGATATAAAGTTTTTGGTTGTTCGAATGATAAGGCCGAATTTGTTTCATCTAAAGTTGGTTTTATCTGTAATTAAAATTTTGCTGTAAATACTATTCAAATTATTGCAGTCGGTCTTCAAATTCATACTATTATCGTAACTCGCAATATGGGCCATTTCAAAAAATTATATTTTGCTGAGAGAATCCTCTGATTCCAAAATTTTTGTGGAATCGAAATCGAAACGATGGGATGGGGAAATGATGGGAGCTCAGTGCTGTTTTATTATTTTTGTTTCTATTTTTCGGAGCACAATCACAATGATGTTGTTTAAACCTTTGGTTCAAGTATTGTTCAATTTGTCCAATGTACACCATATCAGAGTCTATACATTGTATTTTATAAAATATTTTGGTATTTTTTTTCAATGGTGACTTGTCTTTCATTTTGGAATAAATATAATTCTTTTGGGTCTTGGTATTATATTGTGCTAATTTTGAATTATCAGTATTCAAATATTCAAATATTCTATAAGCAACAGAGTTTTCATGCTATTATACTGAATAATTAATTATTATGACACTCGTATAAAACTATATAGAGTCTGGTTCTACTTCTATCATTTCAAGCTGTTAGATCTTGATCGATTGTTGAATTATCGGAAAGAAACGAATCACCTAAATTCAGTACAAAAATTCCAGGCCACACATTGAGCTGCTTTTCTGGGGTATGAATCTAAACCTCAAGAATACCTTGATGATTTGAGTCGTCGCAGAAGTGCAAATTGTAGTAGTTCACCATGCCTTTCACAATACAAACAACAGTTATTGAGAAACACACAAACACTCAAGGAAGAATTGCAGTTATTGTTTGTTCGCTTTTGTGTTGAAGTAAAAATAATAAATTTATCCCAAAAAATGTTATCTGTACTTATTTTTTGTAAAAAAGAAATTGTTCAAGCAATAATTCTCCTTCTTCCAGTTTTCCCGAATATTTTGACTGAATGGATGCGAAATAATAAACTATCGAACAAAGCCTAAACGATAGATACATTTCGTTTTCCATCTTTTCCGAATTTCCTTTCCAATATCCCCTCAATCTCACTCCTTCATATAATAACACGGGAAATTCTGCTACATCAATAGTGTATTTGCATATCAATATCCCTCTCCATAGATGCTTCATAATATACGATCAAAACGCTTCTTTGTGCAGGAACTCTATTTTTCCCCAAACCGGATGAGAAGCCGCATGAGAGTGTTCGTCCCACACGTATGCCAACCTCTGAGAGTTAAATTTAAACATAAAATCACTATTAGGTTTTAGTCTGCTTTATGCTATTTGGACGACTATTTTTGTGAAGAGACAGGAAATTATGAATGAGGTGTCATTTGATTCGTAATGGGATATTGAAAAAAATCTCAGTAAAGAAAGTTATGCTCGCAAAAATTTACAAACAATTCAATAAAAAAGGAGGGTTTGGTTATTTGCGAATATCACAAAAACTATCAGAGATACCCAAAATAGAAAAAGAGATCCAAAGGGAGCAGGAAATTTCCTGGAAAAAAGTAGCACCTACAGGAACTGTTCAACAAAAATTATAATATTTGTCGTATCATTGAATATTATGCTTCCTTTACATCATCAGAACATAATACATTAGTTACAATAAAAAACGTTGGTTACTTTATTATAGATACCAAATGGTAGGCTCACATGACAATAACGTGACATAACAAAAGTTGTTGATTTAATTTTCACATCATCGTTGTCAACGTCAATGAAACGATAAAGCTTTGAATGTAACTTGATTATAAGGCCATGAGCGCGATTATATTTAGGACACTTTTTAGGACAAAAGAGTCAATTGATAACTCAGAAATGGTTCTTCGTATCGATTTCAAAGAAGAACAGGCTTCTAGAGGATGTTTGATTCTACGTACGTGCTGTAATGGAAATTGAAATTCCGATCCACTTTTTCACAAAAAAAAATCTCAAAAATGTCCCAAAAATGCAGTTAATTTGAAGCAATATTTTGAGTAGTTGATCAAATAACTTCAAAAATCATTACAGGACGTACATAGATCAACGTTTAATCTTTCTTTTGATACCAAATTCCTTTCGATTTGATAAAGATTCCTTCAAATTTTAATGGAAGAGAAATACCACTGCAGGTACCTCGATTATCTGTGGGAAGCATCGTGAGGTGCTGCCGCAGACGAAGGTACATAAAATCAAACATCCTCTTGAAGTCTGTCCTTGTTTGAAATCGATACGAGAAACCGATTTTGAGTTATCGACTCTTTTACCAAAAAAACCGTTCCATATGCAATTTAAATAATTCTCGGAGGTTGCACAAGCAACACCTTGACTATTATAATTTGCATGATAATCTCGTAACATTAATAGCTATAATTGAACGGTGACAATAAAGGTGAAAACGGCTTCAAGGGGTGGGATTAGGAACACTCGATACGAAAGCTGTCACGATACGTAGGCTAGGACGATGTATGTTTTCGATTCAAAAAAAATCGGAATCACGAAATTTCTTTGAACAGAGATAGAATGGACTTATATTTACCATATAGACCATTGATATCGACTCAAGTTGTAATATACAGTGTGGAAAGTCTAACTGAAACAAATTCTGTAACTTGATAAATAAAGTTTTATCGCAAAATTCTTGAAACACGTCAATTTTTATTTTCAATGGGGCATATTACGATGATATTTGTTTATCTTTTTAATCATCTGGTGGTTTGCAACCACCCCCAACTTTTTTTTTTCAAATGGAAGGGTAGGTTGATTAATTTTTTATTTGAAAGATTGTTCAATTGCAAATAAAATTCCATATTTTTTTGTTACTGTTCATAAATTCCTCAGAGTTTGTCTTTTTTGATGCCGAATAAACATGATTTTCTTGCAATTCAGAAAACGACTAGTTATCGACTATGTATATTTTTAGAAAAAAATTCTGTTAGCTTCCAAGAACAATTGTCTTGATGATTTGTTTGGTTTTTGAAGATCTGTAAGTGATCATAATAATTGTGGAAATATCTACTTTGAAATGGTCTATGCAACTTTAAGGGTTATTGATCGTTAAGCGCTCAAAATTGAGAAAAACTGACTATAACTGTCCTTGCATCATGATTTTATCAATATTGTCAATGATAATCAATTTTATTCGTTATTCTCATAACAAGAAGTAGTGTATAATAAATAAATTATAATAAATTATTAGTATTTCTCAATTTTAAGCGCTTTAACGATAAAAAAACCACCGAGTTGCTAGACCATTTCACAGTAGACATTTCAACAATCAATAATGATCACTTATAGACCTTCGAAATACAAAAAAACATCGAAACAATTGTTCGTGGGTGGTAAGGGTATTTTTTTCGAGAAATGTACATAACTCGAAAACTGATGCTTAGTCGACACCACCAGAAAATGCTTATTTTTACAAATATTGAAAAATTAAATACTAAAAATTTATTTTTCGCCATTTTTTCGATTAATTTGAGGTTGTCAAAAAGTATTGATCACAAATGTTTCAGATTTTTTTATTGTCCACAACTTGTGTTTCAAACATTCTTTGCTAGAAGGTCACGTTTAGCCGCAAATGGCAAAAAACCGTTTTAAACCCCATTTCCTTTCACCATTTTGCGTGTTTTCGTTTCAATTTAATTTTTTCCTCAAAGTTGGAACCTCAACAAAATTCCCCACCTGGTCCTTGCCTGATGATTACAGTACCTTCGGAAACCTCTATTGTTAGCACAAACAATTATCATGCAAATCAACCAATTTTATAAATTACAGTTGACAAAATTTATTCAGAATTGATTGATACAAAGACTGCAAATCTCGATATCGCAAAGTTCCAGCGCATATTGGCAGCTGTGCCAAAAGCTGATGAAGACCCTCCCTCTTTGGCATTCGCTCATGTTCTGTTTCGACGCGATATCAATTTGTCCTTTTCTGAATATCGAAGTTAGAGGATTTGGAAGAGCATCAATGAAATTGTTATGTTGTAAGATTCCATTGGTATTGGTTGGAAGTTTGGATTCCTTTATTCAACATTTTCATTTTCAGATCGTGAAGAGTTAAAATCCAAAAAAATACCATGTCAAAAAACGTATTTTCTGTGGTACTTAATTGGGGAATATGGGAATATCGACCATGACAGAAGACAATGGTATATGACCAGATTGCTTGGAGGGAAAACGTATCTGAAGAAAACTGAATAATCCATTGATATTTCAAGAAATAAATTTTCAAACATCTCCAAACCATTGTTCATTTCAAGATTTGCCAAATTAAAATCATAGAAGAGAGTAAATGAGTAATAGAAATCGCCAACCCACATCTTACGTAATATTTTTATAAACTATTATTCATGTTTGAAATGGAGAACAAACCCTCTTCTCAATTCCTGCCCGAACAGAAACAGCGTCTTTTTCTAATTTTTTTCTAGGCAAATCCCAGAAAAATAGTTCTTGATGGGGAATAACCTCTGCATAAAAGTCGAAAACCTTTCCAATTTTCAGTAGACGCCTGTTAATTTGGTAATATACCGATGGTTCAAGTTGAAATTCCTAGGTATTAAACCTAGATATTGAATAGCATCATAGATATCAGAACGGACAGGTATTACACTTCAGACTTCCCTCTTACTTATAGGGAATGAATTATAAAATCATTCATTGTCCTCTCAGGAATTCAATATATATTTTTTTTTTCATTCTTTTTATTCGTTTTTGGGTGAGTTCATTCGCAATTGCCGTGATATACCTAGTGCAAGTGTTATTTCGTATGCATGTTTCAGATTTGGTACCCATACCGATTTGATACCATGAATATACACAATTTTGCCTTTGAAGACCAGTGCACTAAATTTTTTTATTTTGAATAGATAGTATAACTTTTTTTCACTGATATACCACAATTATACTTCCAGTCCACAATTTAATGAAACAATTCAGATTTCATAAAAAATACATATTGAAATATACAACATAAAAATAACTTCATGTTCCTGTTTCCTACTTTGTTTTTATGAAGACAATATCTATGCTATGTAATATCCATCTGCATTGAACCTATCAACTTCATCACAATTGTCTAAGATATTCAATTTCTTTTAAACGCCAAAAAATATAAAACAATAAGTAATTCATTATACAAGGAAGAAAAGATTAAATTTTAGTTTTATACAAGGAAGAAAAGATTAAATTTTAGTTTGAGGTTGTGTTATCTTCTAATGCGAAGCGGTGGGAGAAGAAAATGCGAGAGCTGAAATCTAATGAAAAGTACTCAATTTATTCCTGGGGAAAGAAGTAATTTCATAAAAAGTTATATTTTGTTACCTGTCAACACAGGTAAAATGTCAAAAAAATCCCGTCACAGAAAATAGTAATTTACGTAACAAGTCCGGAAAAAACTGTTTTCGGACGTGTTGCGTACACAATTTTTTCAGCAACCGTGTAGAATAACAAATTGAGACACATTTATTTTTTATATTTGTTTGTAGAAGAAAATTTCGAACATTTTAATTTTTGTTTGTATTAAATATCGAAATGCGAACAGAATATAGGTACTAACAGAAACAATTTAATTTTTATTTATATAAATATTTTTGTTGAAATTCGAGCATTTCCCGGACTGGTCCGGAAAGTATGTACTTCCCGGACTAGTCCGGGAAGTGATACTTTCTCAAAGAAAAATCGTCCGGGAAGTACGTACTTCCCGAAAAAAGAATTTACTTCGATTATTTTATTACAAACTAAAAGGCATTTGTTACCTTCACAATTTTCTGATATAATTCAATGAAATTGAACACCTATGACAGATTTCAACTCAATAATTCTAACTGTTCAATGTAGATACGAGTTTCTAACATTCATAAAGAATCCAATCAAACAGAAATAAGTTTATTATTTCAGAAAAATTAAGGACACTTGAATTGAACATAGTCGTCTGCATACAATTCGTAGCGTGAAAACTTTGACATAGAATTATTGTTACTCACATGCTGTTGTTTCACCTTCCATAGCACACTTTCATGAAAATGTTCCGTTACGAGGTGCATACAAAAAGTGATTTTTCATAAACTTTCAATTACTTATTGTAAATTTTAAGTATGATTGTGATATAACGTTGGAAAGGTAATTCTGTACCGATTGGTTTTCAGATAAAAAATACATAGTTTTCATTTTAAAATAACAAAAGAAAAATATAGATGCGATCAAACCGAAAGTTTGATTGAAGCTGAGTTTTTCATTCATAACTTTGAACGAGGCACCAAATTTTAAAAATCCAACAATGAAAATGCAAGGGGGAAGGGTAAATTGGCTCCGGCTCTCCGGGTATGGTTGAATTATCATCTCTTCCCTGAAATATGTAGAGACTCCAATATTTCAGAGGTTGATCTCAGTTAACTGAGGCTGATATGTTATCGACATTTGACTTACCCAGTTCTCGCAAAGTTAGCGATGTAGATAATGAAGGATTCCGCAAGGGCTAGCTCCGATCTAGTGTAATTCTTCGGGAAGTGGTTAAAACCATCGACTAGAGGTGCACCAAATATGTAGGGTAACTCCTCACCGTGGACTGTACCCATACGCTATAATGAAAATTATAGAAAATCAGACATATTTATAAATTCAAAACATATCAGAGTAATTTCTGTTACACATTACGGATAAACTAGTAATTTCTGTTACACATTACGGATAAACTGGTTATTCATAATACTCAATAATACTGGAGAAACAGGAAAATATAGAGTGTTTCCCTTGTTAAATTTTGAACGTATTGGAATTTTCGGATGAAATTTTTTTGATGGAATGGCAGTTCATAAGCTAATTTTTGATTCAAAAAAAAAAATTTTAAATGGCATAGGGGGGTCGAGTGATATCTCAATCGGAACGTCTTACAATTCTCTATACGTCTCCAAAATTTCAAACAAAAACTTCTATCCAAAACAAAATGGCAGTATATAATTGGAATTCTCTTTTGACTCTTTTTTTGGTTGAAGGGTATTTCATAATCTGCTTATTGACAACAATTTTTTTTCCATTTTTTCAAAATGGCGTTAGTCCGCCATTTTGATTTTTTCTTTGAAACGCCTTTGGGGTTAGAGTGATATATCATTTGAATTGAATTTCAATTCTTCATAAGTACGACAACAAAATTTCAAACAAAAATATTCATCCAAAACAAAATGGCCGTACTAAATGTTAGAGCTCTGCTATATGAGCATCTTTTCGATGGATATTAATGAGCTCTAGTAAAATCATCAAATCTTTTTTGGTATCAAATGAAAGCTTTTGGTGAAAATGTTGAAAGAGTGCCATATTCGAATGAAATTTAGTGACAAGGCAGGTGATTGTCTTATTGAATTTCAGCAAAATCAAGAAAACCATCCAGAATAAAGAACAATGATTATTTTACATAAATATCTGAAAAATTGAGAAAGAATACTTTTAATTGGGGGATGTTATTATAATATGATTATTGCCCCGTTTACCTGTGTCGATATTAATATTATTCATTTTGCTTCCCATGGACTAAAAAGTAAAAAATAATTGACAATTTAATTTTCCAAATTAAAAAAAAAGTATATTCTTTCTATATAAGATTTATATTCTCATATTTTTTAGTTTAATTCAATAGTATAGAGCGTTCAAGAGCTCAAGAAAACTTTATCAAGAACCCCACGTTTTTTTTACATTTGAGGAATTAAATTTTCAATTACTTTTTACTTTTTAGGAAAACTATATCAATTTTGAATCGAATCTGACCATAATCACAATACTCGTCCATCATCTTTGGCCGCAATCTTGAATTCATAAATTTTTACGAAAAATTCATAATCTCTGACCCCGAAAACCCTCACACACTAATTTTGAATCGACTCAGACCATAATGACATCTTGGAGCCGCCATCATCAATTTATGAATTTTGACGAAATATGCGACCTAAAAAAACCTCACATACCAATTTTGAATCGAATCTGACCATAATCACAAACCTCGTCCGCCATCTTGGAGCCGCCATTTTGATTTCATGAATTTTGATAAAAAAAATCATAATTTCTGACTCCGAAATCCCTTATATACCAATTTTGAATCGGACCATTATCACAAATCTCGTCCGCCATCTTGGAGCCGCCATTTCGTTCTTTTATGACAAAAAATATGTCATCTTGCATTGTCACCAGAACTACGACCACCTGCCAAATTTCAAATCTTTCGGACATCTGGAAATGGCTTAAAATCACGCCCTAAGGAGTCAGTTACAAACATACAAGTAAAGCTAATATAAAGCGTATAAAAAGAGAAAACTTTTGTAGAAAGGAACCTTAGGAAATTTGATGATTTTTCTAGAACTAAAGTATCCTAAAGATCCTCATAGCAGAGCTCTAATATTATGTACCGCCATTTTGTTATGGATGAATATTTTTGTTTAAAATTTTGTTGTGGTGAAGAGAATTGAAATACAATTCAAACGATGTTTCACTCGACCTCCATACCCTTTAAAAAAAAAATCAAAATGACCGACTGATGTAATTAAAAAAAATAAAAAATTCTAAAAAAAAAATCAAAACAGATTTCCAATCCGTTCAAAATTTAGCAGGGGTGGGGTTACTCTGAGAGGGTTCCTACATTATATACCGCCATTTTGTTTTGGATAGATATTTTTGTTTGAAAGTCTGAGGCCGTACAGTATGACTTTCAAATGAGGTATCACACTCGAACACCCATGCCATTAAAAAAAAATCAAAATGGCGTCGGGCCACCATTTTGAAGATTTTGAATATGGACATTTTATTTGTTGTCAAAAAGTAGCTTATGAACTGCCATTCTACCAGAAAAAAATTCATCCGACACCTCAAATCCCTTCAAAAGTTAACAGGGGGGGGGGTTACTTTATGGACACTCTGTATGATGTACTTCCTGTCCCTAGGTTAAAGAGTATTTTTTAAGGAAACTGCATCAAAGGATCTTTCAATATAACTCATTATACCGTGGAAGAAATCGAGAAAGAATTGATAAGCTTCTTACGGAAGAGAGCTCTGGACTTGATAAAATCCTTGCACTATTTGTAAAGTTCTGTAAAGCCTTTGTTAAGATTCCTCTTCTGAGTTTATTTAATGAGTAATTGTATACCCATATTTTCTTCCAGAGAGCTGGAAACGAGCTTCTGTAGTGGGTGCTTCCATAATAGCGAAAAGGAATTGAGAGAGTAATTATAGGCCAATATCCTATATGATAAAGAATTACAGGCAATTATTATGACAGGCATTGAGAGTACTGGCTAATATTGGATACAGAAATCACTGTCAAGAAACTTTCAAAAAAGTTAGAATTATGCCACTGCCAACTTTATTTCTGTATTACGTTTTGACTGAAATACATAAAAAGAAATCATCCTTGACGGAAAAATCTCATATTCACGGACATAATACACGTAACTCCCATAACATTAGAATAAATCGATTTCGTCTGGACGTATCACAAAAAAAATTATTAGATTATTCTCTGTACAATATCTTGCCTCAATATTTCAAGAAGCTCAGTTTGAACACTTTCAAGAGATAATTAAAAAAATATTTGTTGCGGTATTGCTTCTATTCTGTCGATGAATTCAGAAAACATTTTTGTGGTAACATACATGTCACTGTTTCTCTTTGATTTGAGAAGATTTATAATTTCAAGTTCTTGTGTTTGTGATGTTGTGTTGTAATGCTGTTAACTTGTTAATTTATATTTTAAATTTTTTTTTACCATCTTACATTTTTAAATTTTTATATATTTTTTATACATAAACCAAATATGACTTGCTACAAACATTTTATATCATGTAACGTAGTCAATTAAAATATTCTATTCTATTGCAAATAAATTCGAACAAATATTATAATGTTGGTATTATCGCAGCTTATTTTGATCATATACGCTTCAAAAAGCAAGACATACATTCTCTCCAGATAGACTCTTTACTCGTTTTCTAAATTTTCTAGAACGGATGTTCATTCATTTTCGTTTTAGTCCAAGCTATTGTAGAGACCATGTCTATCACTAAGATATATTTTGTACAGAATTATTCTGAATTGTGAATACTCAAATACTTCAAGTACACGTGTGGAAATACTCAGCACGTGTCTATCATCTTGGTACGGAAACAGACACGTGGAAATTATTCATATAAATTTTAAAAATGTTTGTGTTAATTGACTAATTATTTTAATTATTGACCTTTTAATGTTATTTTATTATCAACTTCATGTTTCTCATTCGATAATGTTGTATCACTTTCATGACATCATTTTGCAATCAATGACAGTAACAGTAATTAGAAATATATTGTTAAAAGAGTACACGTTTTGCTTGCTGCTTACCCAAATAATCTTCTCAATTGCATCGTAACTAGTCAGCAAAGACTACCGTTCTACTATATATATATATATATATATATATATATATATATATATATATATATATATATATATATATATATATATAATAAATTTTTTTAACAATTTTAAATGTAACGTATTTTATGAAAAAATTTTAAGACATCCTACCAATTTTACATGTTTATATCAACTTTCATCTTGCACAATGTGTCACTTATTGTTGAATAACATCGCGTCTCACAATCTCAACAAAGATGTAAGTTAACAATACATATATATTTTTTTTTATATTACTTACACATGCAATTTGTAGTATCCCTGATGATGGAAATGATTTATTAAATTTCCGAAAGCTTGGACAAACTTTAAAGTAGTACTCTTTGATTTTGCTGCAAAGCCCCACTATTTACTAGTTCCATACCTAACTAGTCAGCAACGACTACCCTTCCTCTATATATATATATATATATATATATATATATATATATATATATATATATATCAATGAATGACATGCAAACAATCGTATTATTGCGGTTGATTATTTTTTTATAAATTCAAAGGAATTGTTTCTGATGTGTTTTGCATTACAAAAGTTCAATACCATCAGGGATTTGAGAATCTAGTCATGAAGGTTTGGGATCATGAAAAAAGGAGACCAATACTGAGAAGATGTATTGACTTAATAGTATGAGCTTCGACCGGACATTTTGTGAACATTGATGCAGACAGATGCGAGGGTCCTTATCAAAATTTTAATTGTTTAACTGATTGTTTTTACCTATATGGAAAGAAGAGAATAAATTTCGAAAAAACAATTTCGATCACGAGAAATATCGTGTCGTATTTTCTAGTGATCCTTCCATATTAGGGAAAAGTTATTGATTTGAAAGGATCACATAAAAATATTTTTGATTGAAGCGGTTTTGGGATATCGCCAATATAAAGAATATAGTAAAATATATTATTCTCCTATAATTTTCCGAATAGTGTACTTATACGATTTATGTATACATCAGAAATTTATAGACATACTTACCTACGAAAATGTAAATTTTACGTATCCATAACTAGTAAGAGCTGATTTTAAATAAGAATATTCAAAATTCTATTAACATTTTTCGCGGTATCCATCAACATCACATCGAAAATTCACATCATATTATCGTTCTCTGATTCGACTACCTCATGAAAATTTTTCAGGTAAAAATATTTCAAACTGAAAATGTGGTGGATTTATGACATTTTAATGCATCGTATTCCATGCTACATTATTTTGTTTGATATGTACATCACTTCCCGAAGACAAGTGTTGTTGATGCGTCTGTCATCGCATCGCGACAGATTTAGTCCAAGAGCAAGAGCCGAAAATTTTCTTTGAATTTATTGGAGCTGGTTTTCCGTTAATTATTTATAGTCGATGTGTACACAAACATATTCTGGCCAGTCAAGCGAATAGTAGAACAAGTGACTCAGGAGCCACATCAAAGATGTAGCATTTGTACCGGGGTAACAAAATTGATTTATTGAAGCTAAAAATCCGTTATACAACTCAGTCAGTCCGAATAAACAGGGTGTTTCATGATTGAGAGCTGATTTTATAAGGTGATTATCCTTGAAAGATTTCGAGAAAAAAAAAATTATATCTGCATAGTTTCGCAACCGATTTATTTATGAAATACAGCATGTTGAAATTTAACGAAAATAGTCAGTTCTTACCCAATATCTCTAATACTACTTTGGGTTTTTCTCTCAATTTTGGTACTTGCAAAGTACGCTCAAAAAAATATCCATCCCATGATGAAGGTTTTCCAGATCAGTGATATCAGTGTTTACATGCTCTGCCATATTTTTCATCAAAATAATGATGCGCAAATATTTTTTTTTGAAAAGAATACTAGTTTTGTTTTTATCTTCTTTTTTTTATAGAAATAAACTTTTTTTCATCCGGTGAACAAATTTCGATTTAAAAATCAAAATCAAAAACTGGCACAGGTAGAGAACTGAGACGAAAAAAAGGCAGAAGAACATTATAATGGAAAGATATAAATCAGTAAAAAAATAATATTTATTTATTTGAAATCTTTGGCTTATCATTATTTTGATGAAAAATATGGCTGGGCATGTTAATACTAATGAAAATTAAGGAAACATTTATCATGGAAGAAATGTATTTCCAGGCGTGCTTTGCATGTAATAAAATTAAAAAAAACCCCGAAGGGGTTTTGAAGATATTGGGTGAGAACTGATTTTGTTGTTAAATTTCATCATCCTGTATCTTAAATGAAGCGGTTGCGGACCTATGTTCATTTAAAAAAAAATCCTCAAAATAATTCAAGATTATTAAACACTCCGAATATTAGGACTGACTGACCAGTTCTGGTCTGATATATGAGTGATTGAACTACATAACTTTTATTGATATGCATTATATAAGTTGTATAACAATTTACAGCTGTGATGATTTTTTTATCCGGGTAAATGCTATATCTTTGATGTAGCTCCTGAGTGACCTGTTCTACGATACGACCAGAGTATGTTTGTGTACACATTGTCTGTAACAAATCAACGAAAACTCTGTAATAAACTCAGAGGAAATGTTCAGCTTTGGCTCTCCGTCTATTTTGGTGGAGTTCTGGAAAATAGGGTAAGTTTGAACTGAGGAAGAATAGCTCGCGGGAATTGTTTGAACGAATGAATACACCGGGAATAGCTCGACTTCAGCAACGTCTACGACTGATGAATAAATACATGCATTTGTTGTTGTTGACTGGGAATTTTGTTTGTTCTATCAGTCACCCGTTGCATTAAAAAAAAATCTCACAAGTTTTTAAAAGACTTGTTCGAGAAAGTGATAACAAGGACTTTATCTTCAAACGTGCGATATCAAGTACGGTAGTAGTAGGGTAGTGGGTATAATTATTGAGGTCCAATTTCGGAATCAGGGGACTCCCACACTACCTTACGGGACGTGTGAAACAGGCTAGATGAGAAGGTGCTCACTAAAGGTTTCAACCTTATCGATGAAAATTCAAAGAATTTAATCTAACCACAACTACAGATTTCGTGAGCCAAGCTATATTTGCGAAAATTGACATGACATGAAAAGAAATGGAATCGACTGGCAAGTGGAACACGGCGGCCACAAACCAACGACGAAGAAATTAAGTGTATCATAATCAACATCTCATCAAAACCGCTAACTCAAATAGAGGAGTCCCTGCTGAAAAAAGGGTTGAACTTCGCAGTTTCACCAAAAGCAACACCTATCCTGGACATCGTGAGCTCTGTAGAGTCAACAAGCAACAGAATGAACCTTATGCACGCAGAATTTAGATGGAAAGTGAGAGAAGTTTTGGAGAAGGAGCGAATCTCTCGAAAAAGCATAAACCTTGGAGAAAAGAAGGCCCCCAAAATCCTGCAAATGGATTCCACCATCAAAATTCTCCCTGCAGACAAAGGAAATGCCAAAATCATCATGGACACCCAAATGTATGATGAAAAGTTAGAAGCAGTAGTCGAGACAGAAAACAACAAACTCCTACAGAAGAATTTAACAACTACACACACACTACAGTAAACCAACCCATCTCTACGGTCTTCCAAAAAATCAGAAACCCGACATACCCAACCTATAATCTGGCGATATACCTCCTACCGAAACTAAAACCCTCACAGGGCAATAGCTGTTCTTTTGTCAAGAATTCCATCCAAACACTTTGTAGACATTATCAAAGATTTTGAACTAGGACCTAAAGATCGTTTCATCTGCTTTGACGTGGGGAGACTTTACACCAATGTACCCATAGAAGAATCCCTCACAATCATCAAGAGGGAACTAGACATCCAGCTTCAGAAAAGGACTGACCATCCCGTACAAACGATATTGAAACTACTGCAGTGCTGCCTTCATAACTCGTACTTCCAAGAAAAGGACCGTTTCTTCACCCAAGTTGATGAACGTTGACGGAGAGAGCAATTTGCAACAACCAGGAGTCTCTGGATGCGGAAATAAACCACAGAAAAAAAGACCTACGCCAAAACGGATACTCCGAGAAGCTCATAGGAGAAGTTCAGAAACAACTCAAAAGGATCAAGACGGTCGAAGAACGACCACAAAACCCCGTTCTTGTCCATCCCTACATCGGGGTTATAAGACGAAACCAGAGAGCAAAACAGAATCCAGAAAAGACTGTATTTACGAGGTCCCATGTGAATGTGGAGATTCCTGTATCGGTGAGGCCAAGCGGCCATCATCTGTAAGAATAGCTGAACACAAAAAGTGGACCCCGTTGAGGGAAACATTTAATTCGGGAATTGCCGACCACGCATGGACAGAGCACCATCGAATTCTTTGGGACGGGGCTAATGTTCTTCATAGGGAAAAACACTGGTTCAAACGCACATTTATTGAAACCATCTATATCGAAGTTAATGGTGCCTTCAGTCAACCGAGCGTGGAAATTAAAAACGTATGGAGACCGCTAATAGACCGTTTTGGAGGAAGAATTAGCGCGAAAGCAGGCGCGCCACAAAACCGCGCGTAATTACAACCTGATTACCGTAATCACCGGCATACCTATGTAACATCGGGTAGATTCTAAATTTGTCAGTATTCACCTGAAGACGATTGCAGATTCAAGAAATTGAAACGAAGTGAAAAAATTGAAAGAAGTGGAAATCTTTCAACCATCAAGACGATGGAAGTCCAAAGTACAAGTTACTACATCGTCTACAACCTTCAAAAATATCACAATATTGTATCAAACTTTCAAACAAACAATTATGTCATTTCAGGGTTTCATATCCATGTGTGAATCAAATGTTCATCGGAAATCGAAGGAATGAATTGTCTACTGTATATACATTCTTTTAAATACGGTTCCTTGTCAAATTAATGTGACACTGGGGAGAACACCATTTCATCCACACAGAATCATGTTGGCCTTAGTGTCAAATATTATGGGGGTCAATCGAAATTACATGAGGTTTTCTGAATGAGTAGATGTGGTTAATTAGTATCTTTGGCATATTTTATAACTTCACTCACCTGTGGGTAATCCCCATCCTTCGTCTGATAATCGAACACGTAGAAAAAAGTTTTTGGGCTAGACGGCTCCTGACCAGGCTGAGGAGGCTTCGCACTCAACAAGTCACCAGTCTGCACCAGCGGCGCTACAAACTGCGCGTCACTCAGCGCCGCGATGGCGGAGTCCCGCGTATTCACAGGGTGTTGTACCGTCCTTTCCCAGTCGGTGTATTCGTTCACTACCGTGAAAAAAATTTCACTCAAATGATAAGTATACGCGTTTCTCACATAAGTCCGGATTATCTTGTCTCTACGTTCCCCCTCGAACCCAGCGGAAACATCCGTGTTCGAAAACCTCCACAGAGCCTCACTAGTCACCACCCCAAAAAGAAGGTCATAGGGATTGTTGCCCTTCGGGGTGAGGGTCGCGTCACTCCTCTTCATGTTAGCGTTGACTGGTCCCACGAAGTTCTGAAGATCTTGAGGTTTGAAGTAAGTCACCAGTTCTTTGGCGAAGTCTGTTTTGATCACCACCCCGTCTACGCTAGGACCGAATGCACTGAGGTATGCTGGAGGTATGACGTCTGCTTGGAGGAGTTCTTCGAGGGATGTGTCTCGGAGACAGTCCACTATGGCCTCGTGGTCTTTGCCGACGTCGTCTGGTATAGAGCAGTTCACTTCTTTGGCTAATTTCACGGCGTAGTTGACAGGGTCCTCCACCTGAAATTAACAAGCAATTAATTTTTTGGTATCAGTTGCAATCAGTGGGAGAGTATATACATGAATGTCCATTCATAAGTCATGAAACAAACCAATTCTGGAGACTGCTTGCAAAAAGGTAAAATAATCAATAAGTGTTCCTGGAGTATCAGCGTTGCAAACATGTTTTTGCCCAATCATCAGTAAATGAGTGTGATGTAAGGTCATCTAGGAAAATTTGCTGGAATCAAGTTGCATTGGTGATGGAAGATCAAAGAATTATATTATCGTTAATAAATTCATTTGAGCCAGATCCTACATGTAAACAGAGCTGATAGAAATAATCTACGAAAGCAATTGCGACAAAGTTATTTTTGCTATTAAAATTGCCCCAGGAAGAATGAGTTCCATATGCCACAAAAGTTCTCCGATGGTACGATGCTTCTGTTAGCCAGGAGTTGAAGATTCCATATGATTCCAAGACAACGTGGATCCTAACTCATTATTCAACAGCACTTGGCCAATCACAGATTCAGAATATTCAGAATCCACGGTAACTAAGAGGTTTAGACCTATGACAAAAGAGAAAATGTACCAAAAAATTTTCTCAAGAAGGCTTGGCTTCATTGGACTTGTCACTGCTTGGCATCCGCGAATGTCAGATTGACTGTTTTCTTTCTTAATTTTAAATTCATCTCCCATAAATCCTTTTTTTATTTTGTTGAAAATTAAATGAAAATTTTGTTAAGTGTGTTTTACATATCAATATTTTCGTGAATATTTTTTTGTAGTATGTGTAAAATGTATATAGATAGTAAATTTTCTCACAGAATCTCCCGCGTGCTTGAATTAATGAATCATTGTCAGTGACGTAATTTGACAGTCAAACATTCGATGGGGAGACAAACAAAGCCATTTTCCATAAGACTACGCGTGTCCTTTTTGTGAAATTTCTGCGAAAATAAATATAAAAACACGTTTTTGGTATATAAGTGAGTATTAATTCATTATGCATTGAATGCATAAGTCTGAAGAGGTGTTTAAACATGGATTTCCCAACTGAAAAATACGTTGTTATGATGATAGGTATCATAAAAAAGTTTTCTCTTTTGGATTTGTGGACATAAATCATGAAAACTTGTGCTGTTATAGGTTGTTATAATCGATACGATCCGGACCAACACGTGAAATTTCTAAATTTCCTTCTATACAAAGAAGGCAGAGATAGGTAGGAACTGTTGGAGTACAGAGACATAGTAGTCGTTCCGAACATCCTGACCATGTACCTACCCAAAATACGTAGAACAAAAAAAAAAACGCTGGTAATTTACAGTTAACATTGGAGAATATTATGAAAGACGGAAAGTTTTGTATTACTAGTAGATATTTAGTGTCAAAGATCGCAAACCGAACAGTAAAATTTAAAACAATAGTATTTCAAAATTCCATCAAATAATAGGATCACTAAATTTAGTAAAGTTATGTAGATAGTATAGCTTCCAAAAAAAACTGTCTTTCAAGCAATTCAAAACTAATGGCGAGCTTTGTGAGCAAAAACCAGCAACAGTAAAAGCGGAATAGTCAATTTCTTCAGAAGTGCACCCTTCGATTTTCCTTCTTCTCTGGAGTTTCTTTCAGAAAATCATTGAGCGGTGTTTCAATTTTAGCACAATTGGAAATCGATGTTCTATAAAAATTCCCCATACCAAGAAATCCCTTCAACGCCTTCAAATCTTCTGACATTTTATATTCCAGAATCCCTTGAATTTTGCTTTTTTTTTCAGTTGACCTAATTCCTTCTCTTGTAACTGAGAATCCCAAAAATTCAATGCACATCTTGCCAAATTCGATTTTTTTTGCGTTTATGACAACCCAGTGACTCTTCAACCTTTCGAATAATAATATCAGATGTTTTTTGGTTCATCTTCATTATTTGAAGCGATTTGAAAATCATCCAAATATGTTAAACAGAAAATAAAATCATTTGTTATTTGATGGACGTATCTTTGACATGGCTGTGCTGCATTTTTCAATCCAAACGGTAAAGAAATATATTGAAATAGTCGAAATGGAGTGACGATTGCTGTTTTCTCAATATCCTGTGGTGCCATAGAAATTTGGTGAAAGGATCTCACCAAGTCAATTTTTGAAAATAATTCTTTTCCATTGGAAGCGAAGGTGAAGTCTTTGATGTTTGGTAGGGGATATCTATCTGGTACTGTTTTTGAATTCAATAATCTGTAGTCTCCACATGATCTCCAATTCCGATCCAATTGGCGTGCCATACGCAAAAGACTAGCCCATAAACTCTTAGAGGGCCTGATTTATTCTTGTTCCATTAGGTAGTTTAATTATATCTTCGCAGCATTGAATTTTTCAGGTCTACGGACCTCACAATATGTTGGCTGTCCTGTAGTTATGATTCGATGCACCACGTTTTTCTGTTTCAATGATGTTCTTGTTGAATTAGGAAAAAGAACTTAAAGTCGAGCCTGTTGATCCGATGAATATGTTTAATGCTATAATATTATGACAAAGTGATAATTAGAACATATGCAGAATTTTAGGCGTTTATTAAGTGTGTGATTGTTGACTTGTTTATTTTGTGGAAATTGATGATCACTTTGATGAAACGAAAGAACACTCTTTTGTCTTATTTCCACTAGATTTTTATTGTTACGACCGGTTTCGGGTTTTATCCAATTATCAAGTATAAAACAAACTGAGTTAGTTTTTATACCCGAAACCGGTCGTAACAATAAAAATTCAGTGGAAATAAGACAAAAGAATGTTCTTTCGTTTCATTAAAGCGTTTATTAAGTGTCTACTTGGTCTTCGTTACTTTCACGAACTACTCTGTATAGGTACTGAATGTCTCAGTTTATGTATTACGTATACTGAAAGTTGAATACATCGCTTTCAATCACAAGTACGTGGTCTCGAAGCATTGTTTGTTCTCAAATTTTTGTCATAACTACAGTTTATTTTATCTCAATTATATTGGTTTATCGTTCCGCCACTATCACTGAAGATAACTTTCATTTTATTGTCTCAATGTTTGGTGTTTATTAAGTATAAAGAAGGACGTATACAGGGTGTTTACTCTGAAAGTGGCCCCTATAAAGTGAATCTCGAAGTACCTACTTCCCGGACGATTTTTCTTTGAGAAAGTATCACTTTCCGGACTAGTCCGGGAAATGCTCAAATTTTAATATAAATATTGATAGAAATAAAAATTAGAATGTTTCTGTTAGTACCTATCTTTTGTTCCAATTTCAATATTTAATACAAATAAGAATTAAAATGTTCGAAATTCTCTTCTACCAAGGAATATAATAAATAAATGTTTCTCGATTTGTTATTCTACACGGTTAACGAAAAAAATGTGTACGCACTCAAAATCATTGATTAATGACCCCCGTTAATGAATGATTTTCTATTAATCAACGATTTACTTATATGCAACCCAACGTACATTGCCAATACATATTATACTTATTAGTGGCCTGTGGCGTAGGCAACCATATACTTACTCGCTACATTTATTTTGAAATCAAGTAGCTGTGTTAGTACTATCTGTCATTATTTATTTCATTATTGTATTTTTTTTAAATTCATTAAGTTTCAATGGTTGTACAATTTCTTATATCAATATTTTTAATAATAAAACTGAAAATTAAAAGTAAGATATTTTTATTTTTGAAAAGCACGGTCGACGGAAAAGTTGTGTGAAAAAAAATATTCAGAAAACATTCAATATACCAGTTGTCAGTAACGTTAATAGGTAGTCACGCAGCCGGCTGGTAAAATGCTCGTCTGATTGCGATATCGAGGGTTCAAGACCCAAATGGAACCAATATTTTTTCACGCGTTAAATTATCTCAATTGTTAATCGCTCTTATCAATACACTTGTTCGTTGAATAACCATTTCAGATCCTGTAGTCGTTATCAAGGGGATCATTATTTTCATTCTCTTTCAGTAAACTTGCTCCCAGAAAATTTCCGTTCACACAAGTTTCCCACACACAATTGACTCTCAACCAATCAGCCCTCACTCAATTTGCTTCCATGTTATTTGCTCCCACCAGAACTAACACTCCTCACGTAGCCATGAAGGATGATGTAGAAAAAGAGAATGACTCCCGATCTCAATTGAAGCCTTCGCCAAATCGTAGAAAAAGTGCACCCGTCACATATTAAGAGCTCGACGAGAAGACGGTGTCTTTAGCTCGAGTGGTTCTTTTCGACGACTTCCCAAAGCACTACTCGTGCGCAGAAATTAGTGGAATTAAAAAATAACTCTTGAAATTACCACTTTACGAAAAATTATCTTTTTGTCAAAATTTTCTACCTACCATCCACGGTATTTAGCCTGAAATTCAAAATAGGCATTTCAACTGTTTGCCATGCGTACGGATATGAGTTTGAAATCCTTGGTTCGATAGAATTATGACCCCTGTACATCTATGGAAGGGCCGTCCGTTGAAATAGAGATTGTACAAAAATCACATACTTGAGAACTCATTTGAGACATATCGGAGATCACATCATGATATCTTGAACCACAGACCGGCCAAGCTGGTATGCTACGTGATTTGTTTGATACCGAGCTCTCTGTCCAAAAAACGCAAGTCACGTGAAAATTTCCATCGAGTTCCTGAGATTTTTTTAGTAAGCGATTCAACTTTTTACCATTGACTTTACGTGACTTTTTTTGTTTGTGATCTTTTTTATCGATTGAAGATTTCAATTGCGCTCTTTTCCGGCCACGTGTCTGTCAATATTATTGAACAAGTAAGGACCGCTTCTGACAGCTCGGGGAGAAGGCGATGTTCTCTTCACGAAACTTTTTTTTTTTATCTCTCCTCCTCTCCCTGTAATGTATATTATTTTTATTCATATATTTATTTTTTTAGAATTTTCTATATTTTTTATAATAATAATAATAATAATAATAATAATAATAATAATAATAATAATAATAATAATAATAATAATAATAATAATAATAATAATAATAATGGTCAATCAACCGCCACCGAACTATCAAACGCATTTTGCTGGGTCTTAACAAAAAACAAGCTAGTGGATCTGATGGAATCACGCAGATCGTTCTCAAGGAATATACTTTCAAACATACACCAGATTTTTGCAAGGTATCCGACCTCTTTAATGATTTGGGGATATTTCCGTCTGACTTGAAAATTGCAAGAGTACAACCAGTTTCCAAAAAGGAGAAAAAAACAATATGAAAGTCAAATTTTTCATATGTTAGCAACAGCTATGGCTACTAAAAAACGTACTTACACTAGGAAAGATCACTTACTTTTCCAATTCATTCTACACAAGAAGTCAGAAATATTACAGATATTGGTCTTTCATATATTTCAAAATCGGAAAAACTCACCAACGCCCAAGATGATAGTGCAGATCCCGACAAGAGAATCGTCCGGTGGAAAAGTCCAGGCATCACTGTTGGTGATATCATAAGAAAGTTGATACAGGCAGCTCCAGAGCCGTGTCCAGCCATGGTGACGTTGTCGGGATCCCCTCCGAATAAAGCTATGTTCTGCTGGATCCAATGGAGAGCTGCTATTTGGTCCATGAGGCCGTAGTTCGCGACCCGGGCCTTGAGATGTGGAGCAGGATTGGCATTTAGAAAACCTGTGAATCGAGAGAACGCTGAGTTATATTATTCAAATCCACAGCAGTAAACAGGGCATACTGAACTGTAGTGTAATGTTAATAGTGATGCCTACTGATGAAGATAACTTGGTTATCAAAATGCGCGAAGGGGAAAATACTTCTTGTTCTCCTTCTAGCTGGTGGGTTACTTAGATGTGCAATAAACCTCCTCAACTAGATCCACCCACGGCTATTAAAGTTCATCTATTATCAATTGCAACAACTCTTATATATTCAATGAAAGCGCCGTGGTCCACGTGGACTTGATTGACTTGCGGCAAACGCTTTGGCTGGAGAGTTATAAATCATCATTCAAATGAGATGTCGGCATATCAAACGCAATTGTCGGTAAGGCTTTGAAATAGTTATTTATGATACAAGTGTTAAACGTGGCATTTTATTTTGTGAGTGGGGAATATTGCGAAACGAGCGTTAGCGAGTGGAGCAACCCCACGAGCAAAATAAAATCACTTTTAACAAATGTATCATACAAAATTTTTTGTTCAACAGTTACTGCTAGTAAGAAAAAACAAAAAAAAAATAAGATCCATAAGGATTCGAACACACGATCTTTGGATTACAAGGCTGACTGACAGATACTTCAAATATAATAAACCCCAACGCACTTTATTTATGAATGTCATTATTTGTCAGTGATGAAGGACATTCTACAGTTGGACTAAATACTACTTCGTTTGTAACTTCAAAAGGAATTAGTATTATCAATTGCGCAAACGACCAAATACATGTGTGAACTTTTATAAACGATTCCTCTTGAGTAGGTGTTCTGATTATAATATCTGATTGAAGTGTTTCTATTAGAGAGATCTATATTACTGAGTATCCATCATCTCATCTGTCATTTTACTTTTAACACTAGTGTTAAAAGTACTTTTAACACTAGTGTTAAAAGTGATTTTGTGAAAACGTCAGTTTTTAGTTCATGTGTCAATGAATTAAAAACGTCATTTTTAATGTCAGTTGTACAAAAAGAGTTTTTATCTTCTGCAATTTATATTAGAAAGACTATACACAAATAGGCCTTCAAAGCCGCTGCGGGCAGCCATTTAAAGAAAAATTTCCATTGCTGCTGCCCAGGGGAGTTTGAAAAAAAAAAGTTGAAATTTTTAAGTGTTCATTTGGTTGAATTTTTTGAGTACCTCGTAGCAGATAATTAAATAAACAATATACCTAATAACGAAAACTTCTATATCGAATACCAGTTTACATTATTCATAAAAATCAATTTCGCTTCAGTCTTCCCCAGACCTATTATGGTCGCTATAAAACTGAAACCGAGCAACAAAAACAGCACAATCGCGACGTTGTCCTGGAGGAAAAAATTCGAAAGTTAAATTTGGTGGGATCAGGAACGGTTCCCTTGAGTGCTATCCACTTTTTAGGCCTACTTCATTTGGGGCGGACGACGATATAGGACCTGCATAAACCACATGATTCGACCCATATTAGGGAGGGCTTCGAGCAGTTACGAAGGGTGTTCGGATGAAAAGTTCGTCGAAAAATGTATGGCCCGTGCATTTCCATCAGGAAAATGCACGAGGGTGATGTTTCATGAATGACGGATTGGATACATGAGATACATGAGCTTTCATTTGAATTCAAAGGTAATGCACGAGAAGATTTGAACATTTGTTTGAAGGTTGTATATCCATTGGTCATTCATTGGCAGTTGCAACGTGATTTTGTCGCTTCAAAACATCTTGGATATCATAATATAAGCCTGTAGATTATGTCATGATATTATTATTTCTATAATTTCTTTAATCATTCAATGACTGAAATAAATAACGTTTTCGAATAAAAACATTTCATATTATTCCACCCCCTGAGACGAAATCATGTAAATATCGTGAATAACAGTCGGTAATGAATTGCCAAAGTTTGACAAACTAAATCACACTTACCTAATATTCCTAATCTATAGTTCAGGGTGACTACTACTAAGTCGGCGTAGGAAGCTAAAACGCTTCCATCGTAGGGATTTCCTGAATTCCATTCGAAAGATTCTCCGTGGATATAGACTATCACAGGATGACGTGTTTCCGTGGAAACTGAAACAAAGATAAGCAGAGTTAAAATGGGAGGGATATGAACTATCGAATTCAAATTGTTACATATTGTAGTTTATAGTTATATTTTTGGATCATGCTAATCCAAATCCAAAGAGTTCACTCAAATCATTAAAAGACAATTCATCGACGAATAAAAATATTGAGGAAAATATATAATCTGAATCCACAAAACAAGGGTTACTGCTCGTGCCTGTCCATTGATCGATTCAAACAAAAGTTTTCATGGACCAATATTGGTAATGACCTTATTGCGGTACAAAGTTAGTTATCGATAATATTTAATAAAAATAATATCAATGCAGTTTCCAAAAAAGTATTATTTTTTATTTGACGGGAAAAAAGTTTTATCCCTGTTGACAAGGGTATTATAAACGGGAAAAAAGTATTAGATTTTAGCTCGAGGTTGTGTTGTCGCGAAGCGGAGGGATACAAAAAACCTTGTATGATAAATAACTATTGCATCATTAATACGAAATAAGTTTGCGTTTTTGCCTCGTTGAAGCTCGGCAAAATAACTCAAATTTCCTGAACGCATTTTGCATTCAAGAAACAAAAATGTCTATTTTCCCAAAACTATCAAAAAAGTCCACTTTCTATTGTGTGATTTGTGTGCCTAAAGTATAACAATATTTCCCTAACCTCATACGAATTCATTAATAATCGGATATGCGTAAATAAGTACACATTCTTTCAACAGTTGTTGCCAGGCGACAGAAAATTGTATGACAGATCCCAACAACAACATCCTTACCAAGAGCTACCATATTCATAGCGATTTGACAATAATGTACAGTAAAACAAACCTAGCTTTAAATGTTAAATTTCCACTTCAGTGCTCAAAAAACAACGTGAGAAGGCAATTGGAAAAAATAGGAACGACTCTACACTCGGATCAGTAACAGTAAACAAAAACAGGTGCATTCGGATTCATACAAATATAGGAATCATTATGTATGTGACAGAATTTACAAAATAAAATAATTGTGATACAAAATGTTCATTGTTTTCTCCATCCTTTCTCATAAAATGAATAACATTAACTATCACTTCCTGTGTCTGATCATTTAAAACTTTGCTGTTGAGATTAGATTGGAACTCCATTATTATCATAATATATTAATATTTCATAGACTGTACTAAGTTTTACTGCAGATACATTTGCTGTATCACTAGGTACTACGTCATACGACTACTGCGGATCATGGAAGTGAGTATTTTCGAATTTGCAGCTATGTGTGTACCACTGTAAATGGTTTCAAAAATCGCAGAATATTAATGCTCACGTGGAAAAATGAAATCTGTAGATGAAATATTCTTGGAGGATGACATTGATATATTAATTTTGATATTCCTTTCTTCCCTTTCTTCTGCTATTGCTTATTTAGGTATGAGTTCTTTCAATTTGCCAATGTACATACTTGAAAAATGTAGTTTTGTTTTGAGAAGTTGTTAGGATTGAACATATATTATGAGAAGAGGTTGATACTTTATTCCAAAACAATTGGAATTGAGTAATGGTAACTAATAATAGACAATGTAATTGGAGTCACTCGTGATATCTGTTACATTCAATACACACAGAAAATTAGCATAATCAAGCATGTCGTTGAATCCATTCACGCACCTTTCATCATCCACTGAAAGTGAAATTTCATCAATCAGGTCCAATTTCACTGGAGCTCTCTGTAATAAATTATCTGTTTCTTCATATTTTCTATATTGTAAAGAATTTCCACTTGAACAATCTAAAATAATTCATTTGGTACTAACAGAATACAAACAATACTTAATTCATTACCATTTCACTATTTATATGTAACCAGTAGTACTTCGCTTTGGACTATTGATTCTCTTCAAATTGAATTCAGACTGAAAAAATACCTTCTCAAAGTTTATGGGCATTTCTACATTTTTTATTCGTTCCTAGATTTCTTTAGTGCTGTTCGAGATATATGCGTTAGTTCATAGAAAGTGGATTCGGCCGATGACTCATACAAAACGAATGTTGTTTACGAGTTGACTAACTCTGTTGTGATCCATTTCCTCACCGGTCACGAATTCCAGGGACGGCTCAACTACGCGACAACATCTTGGTGGAATAATTTGGGGAATGGACCCTTTAATGAGTAAGCGTTTGGAGAGGAAGAATTGCATTTCTTCTCAATCTCCAACCAACATGACTGTTGCGTCTTCAGTTTTCTCTGAGTTTTGCTTTGTCTGAATTTGTTATAATTATTATTATTATTAGTATTACTTATTTTACATTTTTGCGCGATATTGCTGTGCTTTCATTTCTGTTGTTCCGGAACTTATTGAAGGCCCCTCGTTCGTGCGGAAGGTGTAACCAAGAAAACCTCATAGTTCATGAGAGGCAGGAGTAGAATCTCGAGAAAGTTTGAGGTGTGTTTGTGATAGCGCTCAACAACTCTCTAGAAAAACTCCGCACTATTCAGCACCTCAAGGTAAGGAAACTTTCCTCTTATTTTTCTTTTATTGCTCATCGAATATATTGATTGAATTCATCTCAAAAACTTTCAACTTGAACCAGACAATTTTCAAAAAACAGTCCGCTTTTTATTTAAAACCTAACAAGGACTGTGTTGAATAAATGTGCAATTCTTCATCAGTTCTGGAATTTGAAACCCTTTCCCTTCCCTCATCAACGTAAGAATATTATAATTTCAAAGTATGACAAACAGAAGTTAAAATCACCGAAGAAAGTCATTTTCAATGCCCTTCGCAGTCCAATTATATTGTCATAACGAAGGAACGAAGAATATGCAAAGAACAAAAACACGGCCAAACCTAGAACAAAAAGTAGCGATTTCAACCAAAGCCAGTGTCGGGGATAACTTGACCTCGGACCGGAACGTGATACTGTCGAAAAAATTTTATTGTCGGGGCTGTCCTGACAAAGGACCGCAAAGGGTTAAATGTGGACCACTTACCGGTGTTACCAAGTGTAATGAAACATAAGCATCTATATATATATACATATATATAGAAAAGGATGTGCTTTTTCGGGGGGAACTGTGATCATTTAATGGACACGCCCTCTATTATATGAATAAGCAACCGTAGACACGTGTTTCAAGACTGCTCAAGGCTCTCATCAGTACGGTGAAAAAAAGTGACTGGATGTGCAACACTTGATTGCAGGTGAAACAACAAACAAACGGAGTTAACAATAGGAAGCCAACCGCACATTTATGGTTTCAGTCGAAACACCTCATGCTCACAAGGCATGAATCGACGTCACCACGGAGGCAGCTATAGCTACCTACGTGAACATCCGGGTCCAAAGATTATAGTGAGAAAAAGATGTGTTTTTTGGAGGGGGAACTGTGATCAACAGGAGAGGAAAATTTAATGGACACGCCCTCTATTATATGAATAAGCAACCGTAGACACGTGTTTCAAATTTGCTCAAGGCTCTCATCAGTACGGTGAAAAAAAGTGACTGGATGTGCAACACTTGATTGCAGGTGAAACAACAAACAAACGGAGTTAACAATAGGAAGCCAACCGCACATTTATGGTTTCAGTCGAAACACCTCATGCTCACAAGGGATGAATCGACGTCACCACGGAGGCAGCTATAGCTACCTACGTGAACATCCGGGTCCAAAGATTATAGTGAGAAAAAGATGTGTTTTTTCGAGGGGGAACTGTGATCAACAGGAGTGGAAAATTTATTGGGCACGCCCTCTATTATATGAATAAGCAACCGTAGACACGTGTTTCGAGCTTGCTCAAGACTCTCATAAATGTGCGGTTGGCTTCCTATTGTTGACTCCGTTTGTTTGTTGTTTCCATCTGCAATCAAGTGTTGCACATCCTTACACTTGTTTTTACCGTACTGATGAGAGCCTTGAGCAAACTCGAAACACGTGTTTTATACAATAGAGGACGTATCCATTAAATTTTCCTCTCCTGTTCCAAATTGAGTCGGCACCATTGCCAACTCCGTTATTATTGATGCTACGAATTCGGTTAAATGGGCAAACTAGTAGCATTTTTAATGGCTTTCTCGACGCCGAAAACAAACAAAAAATTGACAGTCGCGTTTTCGAAATATTTCATAAAATGATATTTTTTTAAATGGAACACTCTATATTTTATCATGCATTTCGACTCGTAACTACATTCTCAATACAAAGCTTCTATGACTTTTTTTCCTAAAGTTGAAAATGAGCGACTTATGTGGAAATTTTTTTTTTCTCACTAGCACAAAAAATTTCTTTGTTTTGGCGAATAAAACCTCATGATTGTCCAAACACCCTATTTTGGTATTTATACGAATGACAATATTTTGTTACTAACAGCAAAATAAGACAGTAAAAAGAAAAAGTTGCGCTGGGATTTGAACTCGTGAAACCCGTCAATCGACACAACTGAGCTATTTGGTATTAATTTACAAAACAATAATTTCCACCTTAAAACCATTCCACTAGCCGTATTCAGTTTGTGAATCAAAATATTTCTGCCATAATGATAACTTTGAAGCTAGTTGTGTATTTAGAGCTCAAAGTGATGGATTGCCGCTCGAACAAAGAGAGTTACCGCGCGACGCGAAGCAGAGCGCGGTAATCTTTGGTGAGCGGCAATTACACTTTGTGCTCGAAATACACACAATATTTTTTCGACAAACGCAGATCACAGATACAGACAATACACTCGATACTTTATTGATCATTGATTACCTTATAATAATATTCATTTCTTTTATTATTTACTAGATTAAAATTGAATGTACAATTCTGACAATTTTTAATAGAGATAACCAAAGTCGGTATCCAAATTACTGGCAATACAATCCATATCTCTAACACAAAAAAAAATGGCTCGACCGCGATATGAACACGGGTCGCCGGCGTGAGGTGAAATAAATAAATAGGGTTTTTATTTACAAATTCCTTCAAGTATATTTCACAAGTAATGACAGGTCACTTCACATATACTTCATTCCACAATCCAGGGGGAAGGAGGAAGGGCATACGGGCGCAATAGTAGCAACCCCCTACACCTTTTCAGGGGTGCAGGGGGGGTGCCTTGCCGAGGCGAACATAGCGCCCCCGCGAAAAGGCGCGGTGTTAACGCTGGGCCGGACTTTTCATTACATAGTGGTTATGGCCAATAAAACACGCCTCCTGCAAAGCTTATGCGTGTTGTTCGAATTTCTATTCCTTGCAGATACGCCATTGTTGCAGTTTGTGAGTTTGTGAGTTTGTTTTGGTGCTAAACCCCGGAAAAGGCTGATGCAAAAAACCGGGTCTCGTGAGGTGAAGGAACCTTAGCCTCTAGACCAAACAGAAGGCGGTGTTTTTGAACATTTACTCGTCATTTTATAGCGCTTTATCAAATCCATTTTTATAAATGTTTCCTATTGACAAAACTGACTTATTTTCAACTTTAGGAAAAAAAGTCATAGGAGCTTTGTTATTGAGAATGTAGTTACGAGTCGAAATGCATGATAAAATATAGAGTGTTCCATTTAAAAAAATATAATTTTATGAAATATCGAAAACGCGACTGTCAATTTTTTTTTGTTTTCGGCGTCGAGAAGGCCATTAAAAATGCTACTAGTTTGCCATTTGGAACACCCTGTATATATATATATATATATATTATTTTTGGTGCATACACATTCAATAAGGGGCATCTAATCTAGATTATTAATCTGGTTTCATGATGAAAACTGTGCATAAAGCTGTCAGAGCGTTACAACATACGTTTAGTCTCCGCTGTACATAACCCAGTTATCCACAATAAAAAGTACATTACCCCTTGCAGCAATAATGTCATCAAATAATGTTTGCCATCTCGAAAACGACCCAAATTCCATTATCATCGCGAAGAGTTCAAGCAGGAATTTACGAGCGATTCATGAACACATTTCTACTCGTCTGTGTAGTTAATGTGTACAAAAACAGTGTTCGGACAAGACAGGGGTATAGCCCGGACATATGGTAACGACACCTTGCAGTAAACTGTACAATTTATTGTAGGTGCTGTTGGGGGCCGTATAGAAAAAGTTTACGTTCGCTCATTTGCATACATAGTACCGTTCTTTAGTGCGCGTCGACGGCCATTTGATATACGTCACGACCTGATTGCGAGCAAACGCAGTCGGGAAAAATGGATTCGATATTTCTCGGAGTCGTATTGCGACTAGACACTTGCATATCTGGTTGGCTTTTGTTTTTCGGTTGTGGGGTCTGTGGAACGATGAACGCCTCGAATATTATGTGGGTAATAGGGGAGAATAAAAATTTGAAATAATACACAGTAAAAAATAATTGGGTGTGATTTTGATCACTGGGTTTCACAATGGAAAACAACACCAAAATATCAACAATTTTATGAGGCACTCGACGAAATGTTGTGAATATTGCTGAAATAAATTATTTCGGTGTTTTTTTTTTTGGAATTTGTGAAATATCAATCAAGAAAAACACCAGAAATTCACAACAAAAAGGGTTTTATGGTGCTTTTATACACCGTCATGCTAAATTTACACCGATTTTCATGAAATATAAACCATAGTAATAGATACTTGCTAAAATTATGAACAATTTGCTAGAATAAGAGAATGTGAAAAGATATCTTCCACTCCAAAAACTCTGAAGAACTAATATATTAGCTAGTGTGCTTTGAGATTTCTTCAAGTGTATTGTCATTTAACTCGAAAATAAATAAAGAAATTTAGTTGACTAAAAACTAGAGTATGAGCAGTGTTTGTTTCAGCTTTTTCTTATGGAGGATAAGGATATATACGAGATTAAATTATATAGAATTTTTCTGAGATGTGTACTAATACCACAAGCTGCAAGACGTGAAAGAAGGGTCCGAACAGAAAATTTATATATGTTCGGATAGTCAGGCAGCGCTCAAAGCTATCTGTCATCGTAGACCAAGCTCAGTTTTGGTACAGGAATGCGGAGATGCTCTTGAGAAATTAGCGGAAACAAAGGAAGTCGAGTTGGTATGGGTCCCTGGTCACAGGGGGTTGCCGGAAAACGAGGTGGCAGATGAGCTTGCCAGAACCGGTTCCGCTGCGCCGTTCTGTGGACCGGAGCCAGTACTAGGCATTGCAAGAGGTCAAATCTCTTCTGCCCTAGATGAATGGGTGGAAAGAGAACTAAACGAATCTTGGAGGAATACCGCCGGCTGCAGGCAGTCAAAAGACTTTGTGGCCGGCTCTAGCGAGTCAAGGATGACGTGGCTTTTAGGCAGAGAGCGCCAAACACTACGCCTCTTTGTAGGAATACTAATAGGCCATAACAAACTAGGTAGACACCTGTCACTAATGGGTTTAAAAGACAATTCCACTTGCCATATGTGCGAAGAAGACGAAGAAACTTCGTCTCACTTCCTTGGCGAGTGTGAGGCATACGGGAGGCTAAGATTCGAAATCTTCGGAGTCGAAAAACTACAACAAGAGGAACTCATCGAACTAGAGTGGACGGACATACTGACCTTAACTAGAAGGTCACAAAGGTTCGGAAAGGAAGACTAGAAGAGCCAATGTAGTTATGTGGAGAGCACTGATTCTGGAAGGTTCTTCTCGGCATTATAAAACCCGATTGTATTGTTATCAGATTCATTATAATGATGTTCTATTTCAATGAAATAACGTTTTATTTTAGCAGTCAGGAGATAGGCTATAGGTGACTAAGTTTTGGCATTTGACCCATAATAGGTGACAGATGACAAATACATTGTTGTTACATGACAGATGATAGGTGGCAGGTGTGTGGGGTATCCACGATTGGTCAATGGAGAGCGGGTATTCCACAAGAATACGATCAGATGACCGAGCTACGCAGAATCGAAGCACATAAGAAAACACACACGATTTTGGGTTAGTTCTCTCTCAGCTCATTTACTCTTTGGAAAAAAGTTCAATAATTTTGGTTCAGAGAAAATTTGGCGGACTAAAATTACTCACCCTTGTTCGTATGAAGTTTTGTCCTACTTCCTAATGATGACTACTATCGGAACTCATAATTGAATAGACAAAGTTTATCGAAACGTTAACAATTTATGTTTGTCCAACGTCTAGTCCTACGAATTAACAGCTAATTAAAAATCATCTGAATATTGCCTGCAAGTAAGTGACAGTAATCGCAAAAACTACCCAATTTTATTTCCTCCTTACAAGGAAAATTAATATATCTAGGTGAAGAACATGGCTATTTCCAAATTCAAAATTTTTCAATTGGGATTTCTTTCCTTGAAACCATAAAATGTTCAATAAAAGTAATTAATTTTATGTATTGAAGATATCGGAGGATATCAAGTAAACATATTTGACTGGAGTAAATGTCACCGAAAAAATAAATTTCTTTCAATAAAGAAACATTTTAACGATTCATAACAGAATTATTTTCTTGGGTTAAAGCAGGCTGCTTAATTTTGAAAAGTATTTTTTAGAAGTTCATTTATCTTTTTGATAGTTTGTCAAATGTCAGGACACGGCCAAGTTAACTTTCCTTTTCAAGAAGGCCAATTATCAACAAATTGTGACGTTCTTGACATAATTTTTTGGGTTTATCACCTTCCACAATCTGAAAATGAAAAAATGTTTTAATCCAAAGAAATCTGTACAAGTGTAGAAGGGCAAATTTATTAATTTGCCCGATAAGTTACTGCGTTCACAAGACTGCTGTCTTGAAAGAAATAAATTTTTGTCAGTAACGTACCCTACACTGAATTTGCCTATCTGAAAAAATGAGATCGAATTAACAAAGAATACTTCTCTTTTTTTGAAAACTGTTGACGTTTCGGAGGCTGTATCTGCCTCCGTTATCAAAACTTCTTAGAAAAACGCTGAGAAAACTTAATTTGAATTGCGATTTTGGTAATAAGACCTTTCTTTGACAGAGTCAAATGAAATCTGTCATACATTATTTTGATTGACATTTGGTATCTTGATACATAGGGTGTTCGGTATCAATCAATCACCATTCTATTAGTTCTTATTTCATCTCTGAGGAGGGGTAACCCGGTGCGGTCCATTTCGATGGAATTGGTTGAGAAGCAGTTGTTCGATAAAAGAATGCACGCAGTTTCCTTCAACTTCCTTTTTTCTTGATTTGATTCTCTCAATAAAATTTTGGTATTATTCCATTCCATCATATGATCGCCATCAGATGTTAGAATATGTTCGGATATTTTCGAACCCGTTATTTTTCGATTTCTGATGTAACTTTTATGTTCTTCCTGGCGCACAATCAATGGTCTTGATGTTTCACCTATATAACTCTTACCACACGAACAAGGTATGTTGTAAACACAATTTTTTGAACATTCACCAGCGTTTTTGGGTTTTGTATGTGTGAGTATTGATCTCAATGTATTGGTTGTTTTAAATGTTGTTCTTACATGATACCTATGGCCAATCCGTTTTATCTTTTCAGACAGTCCAGGGACATAAGGTATAATATTGTTTGTTGGATATGTATGGAGATGTCGCATGTCTGTGTGTTGTGTTGTTCGATTGTAAAGTGTAGTACTATTTTCAATTTCATTAATGGTTTTTTCCACGAATTCATTTGGATAAGCATTTTCCCTGAGAAAGGACTTTATAAAATTCAATTCTTCTATCAGATTTTGTGTTGAATTGCAAACCACTTGTGCCCTATTGTAAAGACATGTGACAATTCCCCTTTTCACGCTGGTGTGGTGATTTGAGTTATAATGGAGATATCTATTGGTATGTGTTTTCTTTCTATAAACAGTTGTGTTAACTCGAGATGTTGATTTTTTTATCAAAACATCTAAGAAAGGAAGTTCATCATCTTTTTCTGTTTCTAATGTGAATGTTATCGTTGGTTCTTGTTTATTAATGTAACCTAAGAACACTTTCAAGTCATCTCTACTCTGATTCCAAACAGCAAACACATCATCAACATACCTCCACCATACTCTGGGTCCATTCTGGTACGTTTCAACGAAAAATTCTTCAAAATATTCCATGAATATATTACTCAAAATGGGTGATAATGGAGAACCCATTGCCATACCAAATTCTTGTTGATAAAATTCATCTTTAAATTGGAAATACGTTTTTTCAGTACAGAGTTTTATGAGTTCAATAATAGAATCGACATTCAATTTTGTTCCATTATTCAATGATATGTCTCTTTCTAATTTAGATTTGACAATTTCTTTGGATTGAAAAATTTTTTCATTTTCAGGTTGTGGAAGGTGATTAACCCAAAAAATTATGTCAAGAACTGGATTTCCTCCACAAAATCAAACTTTTAATCAAATTGTGACGTATTTCTGAAAAGGTTGTCCGGAATAATAAGAACTGAATTTCCGAATTCGACAATCTCTTTTGATCTGGCGTTGTTCAGAAGATAAGGCAGTGTCAATCACACGCATCCCACTGTAGGTTGAAACTTTTAGATTCGGTCCAAAAGAGAGCCATTCGACTCGTCGTTGATACTTTGGCGATCTGTCTCTGTTTTATAGATATTTTCATGGACTATGGCTCTTCCGAAATATCATCAAACGTTCCACCATTAGCGGTCTCATCGAGATTGACCTTTCGAGCTCAGTCCTCACATCCATATGCCGTCACTTTGGAGACATGCCGGTAATCTGCTTCCCAGGGCTTGTTTTTTCACAGACCGGCAAAGCTTTGGACTCGCCGCCTCGGAAGGTGTTCCCTGAGGCACACAGCCTTCAGAAATTCAAGAAGAACACAAATTCCCACCTACTTTTCCTCGGCTCTCACGATGTTCTTTGAACAATACAGGATTTTCCTTTTCGTGGGAACCAGAACTTAAAAAAAAAGGTAATGTGTTTAAAGGAAATGAACTCATATAAGACTGCTTGTGAATTTATGCCAAAGCGAGTTCATAATGGGGCGTGAACTGTGAAGTAACGAATTTTCCAAGTTTCAAGTAGGTGAATTTAGACTTGTAATTAGCCGGAGTCTCTAGAGGTGATGAAAATTGCGGAAGTTATTAGTTCTGAAATTTATTTCATTAGGAAGACAGTTATGCCTTGTTGGGAAATGGTATCAAACTTCAGGAATAAAATGTTTAAATAAGACCAGGCTTTGTTAAATTTTGTTTTGATGAGCCCATCAAAATTCAGTATTATAAGAGTTAATATACTAATTTATTACGTAATTCTATAAGAGGATTTTATGGGTTATTGATTACCACGCAAGAATAAAATGGAAAACTCTTGAATATATAAGGTGGTATTTGTTGCTAATGATGATAAAAATAATAATACTTTTATATTCAATATCTCTTGCTGAAAAATATGAAGTATCAGCAAATATTCTGTATGAATCATGTGAATTTAAAATATCAAAATGAACAAAACATATGTCAAAAACTAATACAAATAAGCAAGAATAAAAATAAAATCCGTAAAAAAACAGAAATGAACCAGCATATAACATAAAAAGTATTACTAAATAACATGAAAATAGATAACATTTGTGAAGAAACAGACTATTATGTATTTAAAAATTGAAGTGCATCGAGGTTGTAGCATTTTTTAAATTTTTTTCGATGAGGGCAATTTATAAATTGATGTATGTAGCCGTTACTAAGTGGTAGAAGATCATCATGAATAATGAGAAATAAAAATTCCTATTGATTGGAAGTTGTATTTTGTGGAGGAAATCCGATTCTTTACATGATTTTTTGTGTTCGTAACCTTCCACAATCTGAAAATGAAAAAATGTTAATCCAAAGAAATCTGTACAAGTGTAGGAGGGCAAATTAATTAATTACTGACAAAAATTTCTTTCTTTCAAGACAGCAGTTCCACACTACAGATTTCTTTGGGTTAACACTTTTTCATTTTTCAGATTGTGGAAGGCTAGAAACCCAAAAAATCATGTCAAAAATTCCTATATTTTTTACCACTTTATATTTGAAACCCCCTGTTTTACTGCAGTTTCGTCCTATATGGACATTATCAGTTTGAAAAATAGTTTGTTAATGTTCATAAAATGGACATACAATATTTATCCTCTTAGCCATCGATATACAATAAGTGGTTTTATCAGAACATCTTGAAACAATTGCTATATGAATACAACTGTTCAGCCAGTGATCGGTCCCTATAAATTGTAGTAATGATGCCTGATGTAGCACTAAATGTGTTTGAATAAACAAAACAACTAATAAAACAAAAACAAAATTCAAGCTGAATATATATATATATATATATTCCTCCCCATATATATATCAATTGGATTGCTAATGCTGACAAATTAATAAAATAACTATTTCATCCAATCAATTTTTAACGCAGGAATTAACGAAAGCTAAATATCAAAATTTTGATACAGTTCAGTAATTCATTTCCGAGATATATTATTGAAACGTCAAATGAATTCGTTGAAGGGACTGAACAAGTGAATATTGCTTCATTCATAAAAAGCGTGGTGCCTGCATAGAAATTCGCCAACCATTTCCCCAAATGCTTGCTTGCTTATTTACCTCTAGTCTCTGTCATTCAATAGAAATTTCTTTTACAAATAACTGTCAAAATTTCACTTTTTTGAGTGGTTTGTGTACCTGAAGTATTTATATATTTCACTATCAGCATATTTTTTATAATTAATGGAAAACAGTAAAAAAAATACACTTTTTTACGGTTGCTGCTATAGCTGACAAAAATTTGTATGCGACTACAATGACAGATCCAATAAAAAAAAATCCCGTCAAAGAGATATTCCTTATTTTCAGTTACAACCAACTGCATATAAACATCTGATATACCAATGTATCACCAATGATAATCATGGCGTTTTGACAATGAAGTAAATATTATCAATAATCGCGGAATATTATTCACAGCAATAGTATATACGTAAGGGAACTATTGACCTGATTCATACAACGTAATTCGGGGCAGCTGTGGCTTTTTGGCCTTCAGAAAAGCAAAGTTTTATGAGTACCATTATCATCATCGTTTATTCACATAAAGTAATACAACAAGCATAACAGGACTATAAATTATGCGAATAAACATAAGTAAACCCATAGAAGCAACAGTAGTTTTAAAAATTCTAAAGACTGAAATACTAAAATTATTGATAAGTATAAATCTGTATAATAAAGTATGAAGTAGTTTGAAATATGTAAAGGTAAACAGGAGTGTAATAAAATATATACAATATCAAAACATTTTGGAGACGTGTGAACATATAAAATTTGGTATACGTGGTATAGGTAAAATATACAAAGATATGGAGTAAAATAAAATCACTAGGGGGTTGTAGCAATCACATAACAATTATTTTAAACATGTAAGTATATACTAAGTCACTTGAAAGGTATAGATAAATTCACTTACATGTTAAAAATTGTTTTACGATCTGTTAAAGTTGGGTATATGAAATCCCATTGAGATTAATGAAAAAGTGTGAAGAGTAGAGGTGAGTACAGATCCTTCATCTACTATATTTATTTATTTATTTTATATTTATTTATTTATTATTTTTATTTTTTTTATTATATCCCCTTATAATAGAGCCTTTTGAATAGCATTATCAAATATTTGACCAATTCTTTCTCCAGGTTGACTTCTTATGAATTCACCGACAGCTTTCTTTAGTTGTGGGAGTGATTTTAGGAACTGTATGCTATCTGTAGGGACCTAAATACAGTTGGTGGACAGCTGACCACATTCTTAGATGCATATGGTATAATATAATTATTTTTATGTCGTGTGACATACTCATGGCTCGGCCGACTTAGTTTTCCGTTCTCTTTGAATTGGTTGTCCACAAGTATCCTATAAAATATCTGTCTCAGGTCGAACATCCCAGATTCCTCATACAGCTTGTTACTACTATAGCGAAGAGATTTGTGCAACATCAGTGTTAGAAATTTTCTCTGTATCACGTTTAATAGACATAGGTAAGTTTTGGATACCCCTCCCCATCCTATCAAGCAGTATGTCAAATGACTTTGTACAAGACTGTAGTATACTATTTTTTTCCTGTTTCAGATCCAATCTGTTATTGAGTTGGCGGAACTCATAAAGAGTGTTTCTTAATTTTTTTACTAAATAATTTATATGAAAGTTCCATCTCAAATGGGAGTCTATTAGAACTCCCAAATATTTCATATTTGTTGTTGAAGATATTCTGAATGTATTGAATAGTTAATAACTGAAAGTGTGGACGGGATTTATATTACAGAAAAGTAAGTAAAATGTTTTGCTGTAGTTTGGGGTTGGGGTTGAAGGTTGACCTAAAACTGTTCCCTGTGGTACTCCATATTCATTTTTTTTCCATACTCTTTATATTTTTAATTCTAACAATTTGTTTTAGATCGTTAAAATATGACTGTTTCCTCTTATTCCGATGTTCTCCAGAGTGGTTAATAGAATGGTGTGGTTAACGGTGTCAAACGCTTTCGATAAATCGATGAAAACTTCCATTGACGGTTTGCTTCTATCTAGTGCTTTGTATATGCTGTCAGTTAACTGTAACTGAAAACCAAATTGTGATTTTGATATTATTTTGTGTTGTTGGATAAAATGATTTAGTCTGATTTTAATTAACTTTTCTACGATTTTGCCAAGATTTGTTAATAATGAAACTGGTCTATAGTTAACCACCCCATCTCTACTTCCACTTTTATATATTGGAGTTACTATCGATATTTTTAGACATGATGGGAAGTGTCCAGTTTCTACAGCCCTGTTGAAAATGTGTGTTATTGGTTCAGCGATGAATTCAGCAACTAGATTCAATGTTTCACCCTTTAAATTGTCAATTCCAGGTGCTTTGTGACTTTTAAGTCCTTTTATAACGTTTGAAACTTCTGTTGGGGTTGCAGGACTGATATATATATAGATCTTTCGTTTATATACTCAGTATATTTGCGGATTTTATAACTTTGAAACTTCTGATGGGGTTGCAGGACTCATATATATATATATATATATATATATATATATATATATATATATATATATATATATAGATCTTTCGTTTATATACTCAGTATATTTGCGGATTGAAGTTCTTTCAATCATTTTTGAAAGATTTTTTCCTGTGTTAATATAGGTACTATTGAAGATGTTTACAATTTCATTCATATCATCAGACATGTTTCCATTTTAATTTTTAATGAAATTTATCACAACTTTTCTTATATCTCCAAACAATATTTCATTTACGAAAAGGGGAACTTTCTCCATGAAAATTGAAAAAAAAATTATGCATTTTTGAAAAATACAGTATTTTGCGTAAAACATAACTCAGAAGTTATCATTTGATAAAACGACCAAAATTATTGACATAAAACATTCAAATTGATGATACAATTTTTACCATTTGGAAATACAATAACTGCCGAAGAAAAAACTTTGTAAATTTCCTTAAAGGGTTTTTTTGTACTCGCGTGTTTGTTGAACTCGGCTGCGCCTCATTCAACAAACTTCACGCTTATACAAAAAAGTCCTACGTTACGAACTTAAACTACCTATCATAAATAGCTATTCTATCAAACTCTGTTTTACTGACAGTACTGTGCAGTGAAGTGACAGTTCTATTTGGTAAAATATCGCCTGATCGATTTTGAATTCAGTAAAATATGCGAAAAAAGTTATGAAGCAGGTGAAATTGTGCATCCATCGAGATAACGAATTCTTGATAACTATAAATTTAATATAATAAGTAGAAATGGAAAGTGATGAAGACTAAACAGAGAAAATCTTGGATAGTGGAGGATTTCTTGGCTAACTTGAACAAAATCTATTCATAGTTTTAGTATTATTTACTTTGAAGAAAACGCTAAGAAATGGACTGAAGAAAAGTTGTAACAATTCGACGTGGAAAGTTGCAAAATGATGAATTTTCATAAGTTCTCGAATCCCAAACTCTCCTTTGTGAAGTTATATTCCCAAGAAAAACAGGACGGCCGAGAACTTTTCAGTTTGGAGTGTGATTTTCAAGGAAAATTTATTTATTTGCCTTCTTCTGTTGATTTCCTTGATTTCACATTCATTCATTTTCAAAGTATGGAAGTTTGAAATATCACAAAAAACATCAAAAATCGAATTTCCTCCACATAATGGAATTTTCAGTCACTACTTAGAATAGAAAGATACCTGGATTGATCAAAATCTACAACATATCTGAATCAGTCCCAAGCAATAATGCTCCATTTCATTATGAAGTATAGGAAGTCGATACACTCCTGAATTTCTGTTATGAAAATCCATCAGATAACCTTTCCAGGGTAATATTTTCCGAACTGAATATATTAGATAAATTTCAAGTTCGTTTTGACATTCCAACAAAGAATTCGGGTAATAAAAGTTACGGAGTTTTCTTTTTATTGTTTTTATTTTGTCAAAGACTATAAAAAGATTTCGGGAAATGGTGAAATAGTGCTTCTTTGGGATCTGTATGCAAATGGTTTGTTTGGATTTTCTCACGTGCGGGATTGGATAGAACAAAATCAGACTGGCATGGGGTGGCAAAGAGAACACATGGAGAAATGAATTCGGAATTAGGTTCCTACGGGAATTGGAAATTGGGGACAGAATTGAGTTGGATGTGCAGGTGCTGTTGAAGAAGAGTTAACGAGGTGGATAGAGAATTGAAAATTTCAGAAGAAAGTTGTTTACCTTCGTTATTCGTTTGGATTCAGATCAATTTTCAACTTCAATAAATCATTGTTTCTTTTGTTTTTTGTCGGCGTGTAACGCTAAATTATTTAAATGCACAGGAAATGTATTTCAGTGCTGATTGTCTATTTTTGTACAGTTGTAGTTGATGTGAGGACTGTCTTTTCGTTTCACGAAAACACTTCAGCACCAAGCTAGACGTAAGTTTCTATTAAAAAAGATAGTATCAACCGAACTGATATTTACCGTGAATCGACTCAATATCAACAACTGTTTTTTTCTACTCCTATCGTCAATTGTTATTGTGGAGAAACTATATACTTTCGGTACTATAAATTGTCAGCTGAGTTGGCACTCCAAAATTTAGATAAAGAATGCAAATAAATTCGGAGACAATTCCAACTCTTAATATTTTTGAAAATTAGTGTGCACAATTTCCTTAGCGGTTTCCCAGAATTCGCAGAAATACAATCTAAAAAATTCCAGTGAAAAACATATCATTTGATTGTGACTCTTACCCAAAACTTACTTTCTTCCGAAAGTTAGGTTACACAGTATTAAAAAGCCACTATCCAAATTATATGCTTCTAAGACATAGAAATTATAATATATATACTTTCTCTAGAATGCCAATCGCCTCTTCGTGGGACACTGAAAAGTGTTGTAAAATTCCAAATGTTTTCATCAATGCGCATGCCCATAACCAGTCTCCTAGCTCTGCAGCGTTGACAAATTTCAGAAAATTTTATCTTTGTAGTCGAGATTCTGTCGAAAATAATCTAGCATTACTGTGAAGACTACCCGAATTCCCGTTGAATTATTGGGATCGTGCAACAGTGTTAACAGTTTTCAATTGCCGCAGAGGAAGGCTGGTAGTTTGCCAGAGCCGGTTTGGGTTAGTTTGGGTGTTTTGGCGATTTGTGTTCATTGTGAAATTAACCATTAACATTATTGTCGGTTGGAGACGTTGAAACACCAAAAAAAATAGACGAAAACTTGCGATAATGAAATTGGAAAAATTGTTTACAGTTTTGAAAAATATCATAACTTAATATAAATAATCATACTATTGAATTGAAAATAAAGATTATATTTAGTGACTGAAGAAGTTACTTTCAAAAATTATAATATTTCCTCAAATGCTTGAGGTGTGACGTTGTTTTGCTATTTCACCCTCAGAAGTCCTCTAAAGACTTGTGCTAGCTAAAGAAGATGCAGTCCTTACTTTTAAACGTGTGATGCTGTCACGAATGTCATCACGCACTTGAAATAAATAATCCTCAAGCATTTTAGGAAATATCAATGTATTTTTAATTTTTATGTTTTTATTCAATTGATATTATTTTATACTACAAAGTTCAATGGTTGATATAGCATATTTTTGAAAATATTTACAACGTTCATTTTCTGTTCATTTTTTGGTGCAGGTCACATTCTGTTTGGGTCGAATGTAACGACTTATAATTTTTTTGAATTCGTGTGTGTGCAAGTACCGTTGATTCATATGTATTCTGATTTCTGAAAAATATACCGGGTGTTTCATTAAACACCATTTATGCTCACTACCATCTAACGGTTTCTATTTTAATGACATTGTTATTCTTGTTGTTGAAATTGTTGTTTCCGTCAATCAGACGCACCTTTACGAGCAGCCCCCAGAAGTCCAAAAACGCAGCCCTCACTTTTCAACGTGTGATGCCATGCGTTAGACCTGGGACGATAACTGAAGTTCTACTAGCATTATTCAAATAAAGATGTCATCATAAACTGAAAGGGCTCTTTGCTTTTAACTTGTGCTGATAAATAGAACAGGTGGTATCTATATGTAGCGAAGTGGTCGAGGTGTTTGAGCTTTTTCTCCCACCCAGGCGGCCCGGGTTCGATCCCCACCGCCATCACGGAGCTGAAGTGGTTCGGATTCCACTTTTTAAGCTATAGGTCCCGGGTCTCCCTTGCTCTCACAAGCTCTACGTTTGAGGGGTTTGCTACGAAAACCTAGGAGATTCGTAATAACAAATTTTAACAAAAAAAATAATAATAATAACTCCTGGAAGTGTTTCGGCATGCATGACTGCATGGTCATAACAATTGTTGTATTTTTGTGTGCGATAAATCATTTCGATCCAGGAAGGTTTGAATGGGAATATGACTCCACACCAATAATAATATGTCTGTACAGTTTTTTCTGGTTATGGTTTCTGGGTTTTGCCGCGGTGTCTTTGGTTGAAATCTCCAAACGTTTCGACTACAACTGCGACAGTCATCTCCAGTAGCTCATTCGAAGTACTCTTCTCAATACCAATTGAAACGTCAAGATGATATGTTTTCAAGTGGAACAACTTTAAGTTCTGCAAGGTGACACAATCTCAGAGAATAGGAGGTTGGGATCTCGACGACTTACTCGTAAATTCTGTACTATTCCTCCTCTACTAATCCAACTTCTTAAGGTGGCAGCTTAGCTGGTAGAGCACGTTTAGAATTCCCTTTAGTCTTGTGAGCTTATATTTACTTTTGCTGGTGCAGTTATTGTATCTCTTCTGGATATAGTTTTCAAGTAGTATATTTGCCTTCCTCATTACTTGTGAAATCTACTTATAAGGTTTATCGAGCATGCCAATCGTTCAATTTTTTGCAGAACGTTCCAGATCCCAAAAATGGTGTTTTAATCCTTTTTTTGGCAGTTCTTCCGCTTTTTCAAAGCGGCCGGTAGGCTCACAGGTTCAAGTGATTATTAGGTATCTTGGAATAATAATAAAAAATCACTTTACTAGAATTTCGCGTTAAACACACTCATTGCATATTTCAATATTTCATAATTCGATGTTGGAACATGTCGTTATATTATAATCATGATGTCATCGTTTTTCTTTAGTTGAATTTCATTTCGAATGAACTCATTCAACTGAAATATATCACTACTTGCGAGATTGCCGTTCATGTAAAAGCCAATTTTCGCAAAGTCATTCGTATCTCTGCACTTGCGAATCCAGTCAGCAAAAAGCACAGTGTTGAAAAGTAGCCTTCAGCTGGAAACGTTCAGATTTATATGGAAATTTAGAATCAATCGCCTGACCGGTCAGCATTCAAGTCCCATCCGAGTTTTCCCAACTTCCTGAAAGAATTCGATTCGCTGTTGCATTTACAAAACGGACTGGCCGTGAGTTTGCTGGATTTGGTTGGAAAGTCTCGGGATTACATTTCACGTAACAGTGTCGCTTATTTGATTCCCATTCCAGAAGAACTATGGAGCGTTTCCTTTTTCCCTATTTGTAGTTGAGGAACTACTCGGAAAGATGCGGAATAGCGAGAACTTCGAGAAAATTCATAATGAATAAATGGGAAAGGGCAGAATGTTTTTGAAGGCTGTAATCGATTGATGTGAATAGAAAGACCTGCACAGATGAAACGATTTTCTCGAACGAATGAATGCTTCAACGTTTACTTTTGGTAAACGTTCTGCTCTTCACGGGGTTCCATTTCTATCATTAATCAACATTCCTGTTCCCATCAAAACCTGAGACTGATATGTCGTATTTTTCACCTTAATAAATTTTTTGTATGATTTTCTCATTGTTTTGAATTTTTAATATTCTTACCCTGTTTAATGCGCGAAATGATAGTGGTTCAGATGCCTTATTCAAGCGATTCGATATAAGTTGATTGTTCAAAATTTGCATGGATTTAACAATATCTGAGTGTCATATATCTACGACAAAATATTTTTTTTCAACAACAATTTTTTTTATGTTATTTTTCAATTGAATATTTTGTTTACGTAAAGAACTATTATGTCAGCCTTAACATGGTGATTGGTTGAAAGAATAAATCATATTTTGTTAGGAAAATATCTGCTGTTATAAACTCAGTTTATTTGTTGGGATGACTTAGTTAAGAATTAGATAGACACATAATGTGGATCTGGTTACAAAAATTTCAGTTATATATTTAGTTGAAGTATTTGGATGACAAGTTATATTTTCAAGATGATAAAATATCTATTTAATATAATTGAACATGGTATTTGATCAATGCAGTAGTATTTGAATTCGACAAAATGTTTAGTTTCAATAACGTATTAAAATTGTCGAATTGATAAAATTGTTATGTGGATATAACAAAAAAACTGGTTTGTATCAATATAACCTCATCATTCTATTGACACATTTTTTTTTTCATCTAACAAATTGTTTTATTGAAATGTCACTATTTTCAGTTGAAATTGTAGAATCGATATCCTCAAATATGTCTTTTCACATACTCTCACACTCATTTCAAACAGAAACAAGGAGATGGTAGATTACCGAAGAGTGAAGACTGTCATTTGTTCCTATTCCGGATCATTACAATTTACACCACTCAGGCTGGCTATTTACTTACTCTGGTTCTTAACGATGGAACGGGTTCTAGGTCGCGCCACCTTGCATGAGGTAGAAGAAGCGCTTCGGGTAAAGACTATTCAGGTCTTTGCTTCGTATATTCAACATAGAGCATAATGTTGAAACAACAAAAATGTGTTTCTGTTCAAATAAAAACTTTGATCATGCAAGTTAATGGAATTGTTGTATTAACAAAATATGGTATTTGTTTCTAATATGGAAGTGATTCAGTGGACAAAATAACTGGATTCATGTGACAAAATAAACATTATTGGAAATGAATAAACTTTTTTGTTGATATTTGTTGTTATAATTGTTAAATGAACGAAATGCATTTTATTGATCCAACACCAAGGATAGTATTAAACCAAGATATTTTTTTTGTGTCAACTGTAAGTTTTGTTGGGCGAAACGAAATTTTGTTTATTCATACTAAAACTATAATTGAAATAATTTGTTAATTTGAATAAGGTGCTATTTTGGAATAAACGTTTATCTTGTTATTTTTGCAAAAAATCATTCAAAACAACAAGAAAATTTTGACCAAAAATTGATTGTTGGTAAAACCATTTTTTTTACTGTGTAGTTCCCTGCAAAATAAAGGATGAGGCGTATTGCTGAGGTTTGATATTCCTCACCCCATAGAATCATGAAAGTGGCCAAACATCAAATTCAGTAACAGTTTCGCAAAACCCAATGACCCCTGAACACCTCCAAACGAACTGAATACTAAGAATACACCGACGGTTACAATATAACAGATTTTTTGATTGATACATGATAATCATTTATTAATTTTAATCACCAACCCATTTATTTGCCGGCTATGACTGCCTGACAGACTCAGAAAAGCTTCGAGAAGAAAAATAAGAAGAAATAAATCGAATATTTCTCCTACTACCGAGATTGACTAGTTGATGAACCAGTCAAGAGAAAAGGTAAACAAATCAAAAAATTAATGGGATTTAACGTGTCAATTTGTTCGTTAACAATTTTCTCCAAACATTAACTGCGAATTTGGCGATCAGTTTCATCGACATCGATGAATTTTCAGCTTTGTTGTTTCTTATTATTATTATTTTTTTAATTAACGGACTTGGCCATTTTCATTTAACAACTGTGGCATTCATTATTTTCATTGAATTTTTTTTTCTTGTGCGTTATACTTTTGCTTTAGTTTAGTTATCAATATCACTTTTAATTTTTCAATATCTGCAATTTTTTGTCTTGATCGACTTTATCAGTTCCTGGTTTATCCAGATTTTTCTTTTATTTTATGCCTTTTGATGTTTTTTGTACATTTTCAAAGTAATCGTCTAGCTTTTCAGTGAATGTATCTGTTGCCGTCTTCATGTTGTATGTTAAGTACATTTTTATTAATTTTTTTTTCTAGTTGCCTGTAGAGTTCCTTGAAACTGATGGATATTTTGAAACTGTGTTCTTTGATTTGCTTCTCCACATAGTCATTTTTACACCGGTTTGGATTTGGTTTGGCTTGTTGTTTTCAGAGCTGTTGATTTCTAATGTTTTGTTTCCTTCTTCTTGTATCTCAGAGTGAGACAGTATTTGACTGATCTCTCTTCTTTCAAATTCTCAGTTCGCTCTCTGCAATAGAATCTTGTAGGTGATTTTCTTCTCCACTGTTTATGAGTTTTTCTTTGTGTATTGTAGTTTTAAAGTTTCTCTCCTGTTTCTGCCTGTAATGTTATAAGAGAACTTGTTTTTCCTTGATTTCTTTGAGTTTCAGTTCGTGAAAGACAGAAATTCCTGTGTCATTCAAGGTTTTTCCGTTTTTTACAACTATTCCTTTCTTCAGATAGCTGTTTAGCTGTATTAGGACAGGACGAGATTTTTGCACTTGTCGCTCATTCCAATTCTGTATAAGGTATTGATATTCGAGCAGATAATATAATTTTTAGTGTCTCCTCTGTTATTCGTTTACATTTTTCGAAAAATTATATTTATTCCTCTTTTTATGTTTCATCTATTCCAAAAATCCTATATTGATGTTTTCCAGCTTCGTATTGTTATGTTCTAGTTGTTTTTTTATTCTTTTATTTTTTTGTTTCAGTTCACTTAATCAAGATTTTTTATTCTGGTGGTGGTTTGTGATTATTGTTTTCTAAATAATTCAATATATTCGTGCACTTCATCCGCAATTTCTATATTCTTTCTTATTTTCTTTCACTCGTTATATAATGAGGAGCACGGTAGGTTTAAATGTTTGGCAATGGTTTTTATATTCAGTGTAGGATCAAAAGTCAATCTAGAGATTTATCGAAGTGAATCTTGCCTTATCTTGAATAGCAATTTATTCAATTTGACCTTGAACTCACTCATGATGTTCAATCTTCGAAATGATTTGCAATTTGTTCTCAATATTTGATTTATAAGTTTTCCTAATACAGAGGAAAAGTCTTTGTACAACGTGTTTCCACAGTGCTGTTACCGCTATTTATGTCAATGCTCCATGCAATATTAAGTGGAAATACGAAAATGAAGATAAGACAATGGGTTTTCCCCCAATAAGGAATACATTCGTTTACACGTGTGTAAGACTATTGGATTGGTCATAATCAGTAAGCTGTAGCCAAATATAAGGATTTGCAGCAATTGAATGAAAAATATATGGAGTTGACTACACATTTGTAGCTTCTGAACGCTACGAGATTTTAGAATTCAGAATGTTGTTTTTTGGCAATCTCAGAGAATTCCAACTGGAGTTAGATGTTACAAGGGAGCTGGCCCCTTGGCCTAATCCACTGCGACCTTTTCAGATCTATTGTGGAGGCTCCGATTGCTTATAGGACATCATCTAGCTTCGTCCATTTCATCAGACTGAGCAGATTTGATAATGGCCTCTCTAAATAGCTTTTCGCTCTTGGTTTTTCATCTCCAAGTTGTAGAAACCGCACCCTTGCTAGTCCTTCGCACTGGCACATTACATGTATTGCGGTTTCCTCTTCTTCGTGACAGAACCTGCAAATTGCTTTTTCCGCCAGACCTATAATATTCATATGTCTGTTAAGCCTACAATGGCCTGTCAGCAGACCTACTACTTGTCTGACGATCCTCCTTTTATAGCTGAGGAGTTCCGTCGTGAATTTTGGCGGGCGTCTTTCGATGAACTCCTTGGCCTGTCTCAATCCTGGTCGGGTTTCCCACCACTCTTGAGATTTGTTTTGTACCCACTGTTTGGTGTGGGCTTTTGTGGTGGATTTTGCTACGCCGCAGAAGGGTTCCGGCCCAAATGAGAGCTGCCGAAGAGCCTTCTCTGGCTAGTGTGTCGGCACGCTCATTGCCCAGGTGTTCCTCGTGGCCTGGCACCCAAGTCAGGGTCACATTGTTACGACTACCCAGCTCGGTCAGATCACACAAACAGTCCCAGACCAGTCTTGATTTGACTTGGTGGGAACCGATTGCCTTGAGCGCAGCTTGACTATCGGAGTAGATGGCCACTGTTTTGTTCCTTATCTCTCGTCTCAGTATTTCTCCGATACAGTGTTATATAGCCGTTACCTCTGCCTGAAACACTGTGGCGTATTTTCCAAGGCTAAGCTGGATGTTAATCCTTGGCTTTGCCCTGTAAACTCCAGCGCCTACACCGTTATCTGTCTTTGACCCGTCTGTATACCAGACCGATCTTGCATTCACGGGTGGCCCATTCTCCCAGTCCTTCCTGTCTGGTATCAGTATTTTAAAGTTCTTTTTGAAGCTGTATTTGGGAACAATCGCGTCCGTTGGCATTCCCATTACTGGGTCTGCCCTCAGTTTCTCATGTAGCTTCCGGTAGTCAGCTCCGTGCTTCTGGCTTATTGGAGCTTGACCCTGCATTAGTCTGTGTGTCACGGACCTTGCTTCTCCTTGGACGTATATATGTAGTGGTGGCAGGTCCAGTATGACCTCCATAGCAGCCGTAGGAAATGTTCTCATAGCTCCTGTCACCCTCAGGCATGCCTGCCTCTGGATGCCATTTAATAGCCTAATGATCCCCGTCTGCTGTGCTTTTGTCCACCACACCACCGACCCGTAGGTTATCATAGGTCTGGAGACTGGAGTCATAGATATATAGTTGGATTTTAGTAGTTTGTCTTTCAACCAAGTGTCGCATGTCCTGGCATTCAGCTAGCCAGATTTTAAATTGTAGGGTAACCTATATTACCTCAGTTTAATTTTTCAGAAATAATAATTGAACCTGAAAGAATGAAATTGAAACTGATCGAACGTGGTAGCATACAAATTCAATTTTCACTCTGCCATATTACAATAATTGAATGTAGATTTGGAAGAATTAAAAATAAAAATCGATACAAAACAAACAACAGGCACATCCACGAAATACCGCACATATCTATGAAAACGGATCGAACGATAAGTTCAGGATTTTCATTTGGAATTCAATTATCTCCAATACGCGGAAAAAATGAAAACAAAACCCTCCTCTTTCATTAAAAGGGGAAACGTAGAGGCCGATTACACCGTAACCAACTTCCACATACCACGAATGGATTTTACAGCACCGATTTGAATCAGAGTGTAATCGAGAAATGTGCCGTTTTCCATATTTTGATTGGTATCGCAATATAGCATGGTATAAATCATCGAAATGAATAACAACGCCCAAGCAATACGTTCTCAGCAGTGAGGTAGACGCAGTGGCGGACAAACGAAATATTTACGAATGTTTTCTATCATCATATCCGTTCGTGACCTCTTCCTACGTTGAATCAAAATGTACTATCAACTTATAGTGTATACAATTTTGTGATCTATGAAGGATTAATCAGTGCTGAACTTTTTCTCCTTGATTTCATAGAGCGAGCGACTAAATTATAAAACAAATTCGATGTTTCAATGTACAGTTGTGATCAGCCTTGTTGAGATATGTCACTGAAACTGTCATTGACAATACCTTTCAGGCAAAGTTATAATAATCAAGTACGATTGGGTCTTGAGACAAGAATCGACTGTAGCACCACCAAACTTGGTATGCTGGTAGTTGGAACCATGATAAACACAAAAAAAATTGTTTGCCGAAATTTCAGGAGTGGAACATCCTTTTTTTTTTCGTTTAAAAATATATAAATATATATATAAATAAAAATTTTTGCTGTAATCTTGGAAAGTATATGATTTATCGAAAAAATAACTCAACAGGGTGGAAAACAATTCAACTTTCCACCAAAACTATTCCTAGTATTATCCTAAGAAATACTCTCGTTTTCTCACAAAATGTGATTGAACGCCGACATCAAATTTCAGGTTTACCCTTATCCGCCGCTGGCGGAGCCGAATATTTGATTGGTCATGACTCTGCTAAAAATGATCGGAGGAGGAAAAGTAAGAGTTCATATCGTTTCTGAAGACTCCTACCTTCTCATGCAAATATAATATGCGAGTATTTTGGTACCTGCAATGTGTTTTGTCACACTTCACGGAGATGTTTCCGGATGGTCCGAAAATCATGAATAATTTAGTAAATATGGAATTATTATACTGAAGCAGCAACCCATACCATCTTTGGACTATATGCAACAATTTTAAAGTAGTGTGACAGGCCCCATTTATACATGCCAAAAAAAAAAATTTGCTTTACCCCTGCCTCATTTTCAACTTACCCATTACCAACTTATATATATATATATATATATATATATATATATATATATATATATATACTTAATAACACTAGTGTGAAGGGCAAACTTCGAACTTGAAATCATATACTTCATTTTTTATGTAGGATGTGTATGAGCGATTATTTTCAACATTTACTGAAGAAATTGCCGGGATTAGGTATTGGTGAGACTTGTCTCACTAGTCTTAAATCGTTGCATATGGTCCAAAGAGGGTACTGATTCCTGCTTCAGTATAATTATTTCATATCAAGTAAAATATCCATGACTTCCGGATCCCCCGTAAATATCGTAGAAGAGTTATGTGAAGTGGGACAGAACATATTTAAGGTACTCAGATATTCATATGTTATATTTGCATGAGGAAGTAGAAGTCTTCAGGAACGATATGCACTTTTTATTTTCCTTCTACTATAATTTTTAGTCAAATTATGACAAATCAAATGTTTTGCCCTGCCTAATTTTGCAGTGGCGGGTTAGCGCGAGCATGGAATATGACGTCGGCGTTAAACCACGTTTTTTGATAAAACGAGCGTATTTCATAAGGGATTACTTTAAATCATTCTTGTGGAGAAATGAATTATCTCTTAACCTATCGAAATCGTTTTTCAATAAATCTTATATTTTCTGAAATAACAACAGAAAAAAATTATATTTTTTGTATATGAAAAATTGTTTAGGTTCCACCTCTTATATAATCCAAGCATTGAATACATAAAAGAAATTTTTCACTACAAAAGGTCAAGAAGAGTTTTAATTCCGTAAATTCGTAGAGTTTGGTGTCCTTATTGATAATCCGAGTTTGCGACCTTGAGCGACCACCGCTCGCGCCGCCATATTGGAAAAATGGTACCAAAATTTAGTTTTTCAAGAATATCTTCTCTCCAGTGCAACTTCTGTGAAAAACATTTCTCAATAAGATAGATAAATCACGAGTTACAGCGGAGCCAAATTTAGCAAATTTCTACATTTCACAAAATCGATACATTGCTTCTCGAAATTACAGTAAATACCGATTATTCAAAAAATTTGCCCCTTCTCGAATTCTACAAAATGCAGAAATAGTGGCGGACAACATATTGTTCTTGCATGCATTCAGCGGTTGTAATACCACTTTTGCTTTTTTCAAAATGGGAAAAATTAAGTTTATAAAATACAGTATCGGAAAGTTTTCATCTTGGGTATGGTATTACTTTTGACAAAAATCCTGAAATATGTACGATCTTTATTTTCAAATGCCGATTCTAAAATATGTTTTCTAAAGATTGGTCATTGGTTATGGAGTTCAAGAATTTCACAGGAGTACGTTCTAGAACATTCGGGAACTCCTGTTACGGTGCATCCGCGGTTTTCGTACCCAAATTCCACATATTTTTAGAAAGTTCTAAATCTCACGTCCACTTTCTGGTGACCGAATATTCGAGAACTTCAATCTATTGTCTATTTCAATACGTTCCAGATTTTTCCAGAGCCCTTTTTCTGGTACATTTCACAATTTCGTTGAATTTTTCAGCACCTTATACTCTTTTGTGTGCAGCATGCCCCGCAGGCGGGCACGACCAAACTAGGGGCGGCCGCAAATATACCCACCGATCGGCACGCGACTCGCAGTTCCATGGTCAAAACAAACTTTATTTTTGTGGTCTCCGTTGTTAAAGGGATACGGCATTGGCATATTTTTTCTGTTACCTAACCAGTAATTAAGGGTAATTCTCTAAACTCCATGTTTATTTTTAACGGTGTTAATTTTCATACATATTCAATATCTGGTTATTCTGTAAAAAATATATAAATGTAGTGGTATTTCTGCAAGCTGTAGACCCTGCATGTTTATGTTTACAGATATTAACATACCTGTTTATTCTGTAAAAATTTAATAAATGTGTAACAAAATATGAAGAGTACACGGGGAAAATATGAAGAGTACACGAGGATGAATGTCCAAAAACGATAAATTTTCAGAAGAGCACTTTTAATTAAAATTCGGATTATTGGCAAGTCGGTTATGTATTTTCAGCAAGTAAGAAAAACAGACCCTATTAATATGTCATCTTATTTTTATAAAAAAGTTTTTCGACTATTAGACCTGCATTTCAGAAGATATTCCTCGAAATGTAATATAATCACGTATTTTTTCTGGAAAAAATTATGAAACAATTAATGAATTTGAATTATTTTTTCTCAAACACCACTTGCCTCGATTTATGAATGAATAATACTCGCACGCCGTGAAGTTACCTCAAAATCTCACGTGGATTCACCAACAACTGATTTAGAACTGACCCAGTCCGTTGCGTTTCTGAGGGCTAATGAGCGGACCCTCATCTTTTTTTCAAATTTCGTGTGGACCTTCATCGTTTTTCCCGACTATGTTTAATTCAAAATGAATTTTTTCTATGTGACTGTTATCGATATTCCCGTTTATTTAGGTACCAAAAGATGCAGCATTTTGAAAGGAATAATATTATGTATACAAATGAATTTGGCAAAAGATGGACTTTCATCATTTTTCCAGTGTTCTCTTCATATGTTAAATGGGTAAAAATTATCATAAAGCTTATAGAATCAACACTCATATAAATGAAAATGAGAGAAACCATTCTCATTTCAAAACAATTCAATTTTGATTTAACATAGGTACGATATTACTAGTAAAAAAATAATGATAAGTGTAAAGAAATATTAATAATAAGTGGAAAATACAAGCTCCTGATTAGATTTATGAATGAAATGTTGTACAGGGTGTTTCTGAGAAATTTTTTGAGGTTTTAATTTTCACCCATACCTAGAAAAGCGCTATGAGTCATTATTAATTTTATTTTATTTGCTCTAACTTCCTAACAGGAATAAATATGGATAACCCATAATCTCACACTTCTAAACAAACAAAAAATAATGTTATGATTCTTCAACGACGCTAGAGTTAACTGTTTATTTGTGATTTGGTAGGATTTACTTCCAAACCGTGTTTATTAGGAAATTTAAATATTCCACCAAGGGTAACAATATTTATTGTAATGACTGTATCAGCATTATCTTCATTGAAACTTGCATACACTTGAGTTTCATCAGGAAATTGATTGTATATAACAATCACCATTAGAGGATTCTTTCAGATTCATTCAGTGAAAACAGGAGCTGGCGTAGTATTGAGCCCTGGGGAACTCCTCTAGCACTCCTATAGCACTGTACTGGAACTGGTTACCTCGAGGACAACCTACTGGCATCGTTTGGAGAGATATCTTTCAATTCAATTCAATTCAATTAAGATGAGTTTAAAACGTCAACAATAAGTATTAGTTAAAATACGAAAAAATTTCTAGAGGGGCGGCACATTAGGTCTTCGCAAGCGGGCGGCCGATACCCTAGGATCGGGCCTGGTGCCCCCTGTGATTCTGTATGGAAATCGATTACATTCACACATGATACATGTAAAATTCATATAAACATAATATATTGTCAATTTCATTAACTGAGAAAGCAAGAGAGCAAATGAAAATAATGAAGAATCATAAAAAAGTGAATGAATGGTGCATAATAAAAATAATAATAATAATAATAATAATAATAATAATAATAATAATAATAATAATAAATTTATTAGCCCAAGTTATGCAAGTTACATTTAGGTTGTCGGATAATGCAAATAACATAAAATATGAACGAAACCAAGTATAGGTAGGTATATACAAGAAACGTCAACAATTATAGTAATATTTTGAAAATAAAACTAGGTATACTTATATACTTATGTTAAATTCAGTCATGTAAAATACATAAAATTCTAAAAATATATATAAAATTTGAAATTATTCAATATTACAACACAACAGAAAATACAAAGATGAATATGTCTACTTATATATCAATCAATTGCTTCGTCAAAAATAAATTCGAAATATTCTTCTAGAGAATAAAATTCATTTTTTAATAAGATACTGATGATTGCTGCCTTTAACTGTTTGATAGAAGCATTCTTCAGTGAATTCGGTGATTTGTTAAAAATGTTAATGGATGTATGATTAATTGGCTGTTACGTTTTTTTCAGGTGGTGTTAGGGAATGCTCAAAGAATTTTTATTTCTAGAGTCATGAGAATGGTAGGATGAATTTGAAAGTAAAGACTTTTCGTTTCCTTTCACAAACATCAGACATTGTAGAATGAATACTGGAGGTAAAGTTAGGTTACTTAATTTTGCAAATAACGGTTTACAATGTCCTCGATAACTAGCCTTTGCTATTATTCGTACGACTGTTTTTTGTAGTTTAAATATTCCACTTTCTACGGAGTTTCCCCAAAGAGGTCTTATTCTTAAAAATAAGAAAAAATGGAATAGAAGTTACTATAGTAATATGTCATTGCGGTATCTAGAGGAGTGAATTCCGTTAGTTTCCTAATTTGATACACTACTTTATTTAATTTTTTAGATAAGTAGTTGACATGTTCTTTCCAGTTCAGTTTTGTGTCAATATGTATACCTAATAACTTAACGCTAATCTCTTCACCACCATTCGAAAAAATAAGCTCACTTGTTTTTTCTGTGTTCAGTTTTAAGTTATTTGCCGAGAACCATTCAGAAGCCTTCGTTATTGCTTCAATATTTTTGAGTTTAAGGGCTTTTATATAAATTTGAAATGGTAGAGTCATCAGCATATAATGTCACTGCGTCAGCATTTAAATATTTTGGTAAATCATTTATGAAAATAATGAAAAATATGGGTCCCAATGTTGATCCCTGGGGAAATCCGATATCTATTGACATTATGTCATATTTCAGAAACCCGTCATCCAGTTCCGGAAAGCAGATACAGAAGAGTAAATCATACCGAGGTAAACACTTTTCTCACTGATCCACGCAGGAAATATTTACAGGTCACATTCTGTGATGTAATCTACTGAAAATACGGATCGGGATTCTTCCCCAAGTCTGTCGTTATTAAATCGAAACACGCCAATGGAAACTGTGATTAAACTCCACTTACCATTAAGGGGAAAATGCTGCCGCAACACGGAAAATCAACATTCTGGAGTCATAAACCATAAAAACGCTCGAATACCCTAGGCTTTAAAAATTAAATTGTGTAATTTGATGTTTTTTTAACAATTACGTGGGTTCATCTGTGTTTCAACTGTTAGCGAAACGACAGGGAACGAGAAATTATCATAGTAGTATGATTTAAGTAACAGTTTTCACATATGAATTGAACAATAATAGTATATTGTATAATGAGTATTCCCCATGAGTAGGTATATGAAATTTTGTAGTACGAGCGTAGCGAGTGGAAAATGAAACATTTCATGCAAATTGTACACTATATTTTTTCTACGACCATCTGAATCATAAACAAATCTGTAATACTTTTAAGAACACTTTTTATCATAAACTTTCCTGCCGTCATGATTCCCATAATACATACAACTTGAAAAAGGAATTGAAGATACAAATATTGAAAATTATAGTAAAAATCGACAACTAATCGATTTCATAAACGAAAAAAAAGGTGGTTTATATGAGATCTGAACCCTCACCCCTAATATCCGAAATCCGAATGTTCGCTCAATCTGAACTCGCCGCTACGAGCTGACATGATAATATGATGAAATTAACGGCTATAGAAACTTCCTGCCAACTATTCGAAAATATAGAATTCGATTGTCATCAGTCTTCATATTATTGAAATTAGCAGTGTCATGTCACATCATAGTCACTACTACTACTTTTTTTGGAATACTTCTTTTTTTTTAACGAATTTTGTAAATACTAATGTGAAATGTCGAATTATTAGAACGTTAACAAACTTGATTCGATCTCATTTTATTTATGATCATAAAAATGACAGTCTAGTAGTTCATGAATGTCTTGGAAAATGAAATATCCTGTACTGAAATAATCATTACTGTACAGCTTGCGATGAAGAAATGAAAAAGTGTATACAATCGATACCCATGTGGTCATCGGTAAAGTTAGTTCTCGAGTTATTTGTGATACTTTGAGCGGTATTGCTGATCTTGAGATAAATATGATACAATTGCAGAAACATCAATATTTTTTTTAAGGCTGTTCCTCATATTCGCTCAACTTTTGAGAACATTTCAGTCCGATTTCAACAAAACATTCAACTATCAGATGCGCTTGACCGATTTGGAAATTCTAATACAAAAACCCATATCAAGTGAATATTCCAGTATAGATACAAAAGTCCCCATATTGTTTCATGCGTACCATGTATTCATGAATACGATCAGTTATTTCCATTAGCATGCATAGCTATTGTAACTGTAAATAAAATATTCATGAACAGTTCATTATCATTGCTAAGCTGATTAGCTGCATGGTAATTATATCTATCGATTACCATCGATATTGCGATAAATATTATTTAGGATTGAATGAAGACTGTGTTAGCTGATAAAATTTCTGAATTTTTTTATCAATTACTCGTGAATGTAATTGAACTATTTCAGCAGATATCGAATGAAACAGTAAACGTTGTAACAGAGAAACACTTTTTTGTTTGTTTGACTGATGACTTGTGTATTTTGTGGAGATTCATGAAATGAATAGAAACACACCTATGTCTGTTCAAAAGTGGTTCAAAATGATATAGTGTGAGTAGGATTCTTCTGGACTCTGGACTCTGCATGTGTTTGAATTTCAACGGTCAAAAGATACTGTCCTCATCAAGTGTCTGGATGAGATTCAGAGTCTGAAACATATTCAGAGACATGATAGCGACAGTAGATGTTAACTGTTGGAACGTCAACAAACAAACATCGATATCGACATCGACATCAACATCAACATCAACATCAACATCAACATCAACATCAACATCAACATCAACATCAACATCAACATCAACATCAACATCAACATCAACATCAACATCAACATCAACATCAACATCAACATCAACATCATCATCAACATCAACAATGTGGATGAACGAGTAATGCATTTTCAGGTTTACCAACATTATAAATTCAAAAGTGAGGACCTACAACATTATGCATCCAGTTGTCTGGTTGTTACATTTTAAACCTTCAACCCTTAGATAACCTATCAGTTTCCTTCGTGTACTTGTTCTATATATCAAATGTGCTGGTTAGTGGTTGTACATTATAATGGCATAACACCCAATACCGGTCTTAATAATAAAATATCTAGTAGAAACTAGACATAGGTAACTTTTATTCATTTCATAAAATTTAATTAAATTTGTGATGATAAAACTCTCATGCCTCCTGTTGATATGAAACTTTCAGTAAAACTCCTGAGTGAGATTATATTATCACAGAAACTGCGAAACGACTAGGAAAAATAATCAGCGCCTTAAGAATGGTTTGGTTGGAGAAACTGACGTAGCTTCTGCCGTAAAAAATGAAAACCATCCAAAGACCGAAACTTGAATTCTACTCGACTATTCATTCCTGTCGAAATCCCACCTATAATTCATGATAACTATGCTCTCAAACAGAAACAAACAATATCGTTCGATAGCGTTTGGCACTAGGGACTTCTTGCCAAGTTCTATTCGACACTACTTATGAATGCTGGTGTTTCGCAGGAATACATTCTAGCACCAACACAGTGTCTTTTTCAGATCGATGATTTGTTGGAAGCTACGTCATGTCCAGTTCACAGCTTTGCAGTTGATAGTACCTTCCATTCCGCTTTCTCTTTTTGAAATAATCCAGAATGGGAAACCAAAAGCTTGGTGGAGTTCAATAGAGATAAAATAAAAGTATGATCAGCAGTATCCTTTCTTGGGATAACCATGTTTGATCCATTGCCAAAATTGCCTCTCTTGAACTTGGTATCTCTCAGGTGGTATCTAACTGTTTCGCCAAGATAAGTACTTACATCGATGAGTTCTCGCAAGTCTCATCTTTCCCAGGGCTCATTCTTTCGACAAACGGCAAATGTTTGGAACTCACTGCCTCGGGAGGTGTTCCCTGATGCCTTCTGCTTTCAAGATGGTCTCTGAACATCGTGGAAACCGAAATACAAAACAAATCATAGAGGGTTCATGAATTGAATGTGAAAATAATAAATATAAAAAAAAGAATCAGGAAGAAGGCGGTAGGTACTCGGAAAATAAATAACGTACGGTTAATCAGATTGTATTTTTGGATTCAACTATTCATCATTCCTTTTTATATTCTATATATCTCTAAGAAAATAATTTTGAAATTCCAGTCTGACTTTTTCTCAATGAAAATTCCAATGACCATTTTGGCAAAAATTAAATATTTCTCAATTTTCTCAGTTTTCAGTGCTCTTTCATTCAGTCATATAATAGTATTTTCAGGATCACCTTCTTCCAAATTATTCATATATGTCTCAACTATGAATAACAGAAAAGACATTTTTGAAAAAGTCATTCGTGTGGATTTTCCGGTACTGAATTTCCTGATACTTTTACCTTGCATGGAACCGGCATTTTTTTATTCGCGAAGCTCACGCAGTGGACGAATTCCTTATAGTGTCAATCAAAACGGGTTCAGCACATATTTTTTCTTGATCACAAAGCATTTCAGTAGCGGAAAAACTGAATATTTTACCTAAAAGTGAAAGAATTTTCCGAGGAAAATCGAAGAAGAATTTTTTTCCAAAAACAAATCACGCTTTAATATACTCCATAAAATTATCTACAAAAAAGGTCACATCATATTTTTCTTTAAAATGCACCGATTTTGAGTAAAATGTGCTCGAAATTCGAAATAATGCGATTTTTTTAATTTTCTATACTATCTCAGTTAGTCATTTAATGATATTTTCACACGAATCCACACGAATGATTTTTTCAAGAATGTCTCTTTTGTTATTCATAGTCGAGACATATAAAATGATTTGGGACAAGGTGATCCTGGAAATATCATTATGTGACTGAATGAGAGGGCACAGAAAATTGAGAAAATCACATTTTTTCGAATTTCGAGCACATTTTACTCGAAAACGGTGCATTTTAAAGAAGAATTCTTTTCTGTAGAGAATTTTATGAAGTATATTAAAGTGTTATTTGTTTTTGGAAGAAATGGATTTTTCGATTTTCATCGAAAAATTCTTTTACTTTTAAGCAACATTTTTCGTTTTTCCGCCAATGAAATGCTTTGTGATCATGAAAAAATATGTGCTGAAACCGTTTCCATTGTTACTATGAGAAATTTGTCCACTACGTGAGCTTCGCGAATAAAAAATGCCGCTTTCATGCAAGGTAAAAGTATTGGGAAATTCAGTGCCGGAAAATCCTCACCAATGACTTTTTCAAGAGTGTCTCTTCTGTTATTCATGGTCGAGATATATATGAATAATTTGGGAAAAGGTGATCCTGAAAATATCATTATGTGACTGCATGAAAGAGAACTGAAAATTGAAATAATCGCATTTTTTCGAATTTCGAGCACGTTTTACTGGAAAATGGTGCATTTTCGAGAAAAACTTATAATTACTTTTTTGTAGAGAATTTTATGCAGAATATTATGAAATTATTTGTTTTTGGAAAAAATGGATTTTTTGATTTCCCTCGGAAAATCGTGCATTAAAATTTTTCAGATGCTTTCACGGCTTAAAACCCACGAAATTCGGATTCAGCGGGTCAAAGTACATAAGAATAACTTAGATGATCCCGTCGCGCTTCATCGGCTACGAAAACCCTCCCAGCCACCGGACTAAAGTTTTCAGTCTTTAATTTGTATGCAGACGGAACTATTTTTCTAATTTTTGTTTTTTTTTTCATTCTTCGACATCAATGAACTCATTTCTTGTAATTGCTAACATGGGATTTTTTTGTGTAGGTTGGAAACTCCTATTTATATTAAAATACACAAAATGAAAAGAACTGCTAATTTTTGTTTCTTGTTTATTTTGTATGAAGATAATCTCCATTCTATACTCACATTTTTATTGAATCTTTCAACTTAAGTTCATGAAAAATTAATAGGAAACAAAAATATAACATTTGAAAGATGTTGATGTTGAAAAATATAGAAAAACAAAAATTGTGAAAATAGTTACATCTGTATACAAATCGTAATGTGAAAACTTTGACATCGAATTATTATTACTCACATGCCATTGTTTTATCTTCCAATACAATACAAATACAATACAAAATACTAAGTAGTTTTTCTACGACATGGAAATATGCCCATTTTATGCGCTTCATCGATCAATGAAGTGGGCCGATTGTAAACATTTTTCATTTCTACATCGCGAGCTGTACTGTAATTATCATTTCAGTACAGGATATTCCATTTCCGACGACTTTCATGAACTACTAAACTTCATTTTTATAATCATAATTGAAATAATATCGAATCAAGTTTGTTAACGTTCTAATAATTTGACATTTCACATCAGTATTCCCAACATTCGTTTAAAAAAATAAGTAATCGGAAAAGAGTAGTAATAGTGACGATGATTTAACATTGATACCGACAATTTCACTCACTATATGAAAGTCGCGTCTCCTGCGATATGAGTACCAATCAGAATGGGATTTCGCGAAAGTACACGCTTCCTTTCTTTCCGATCCAGAAATTTCCGATCCGGAAAGACCACGTCAACAACAAATATAAACAGCAATGATACATCTTGTAATCTAATATGACATAAACGTCAGGTTGACAGACTTCATGTTTATTATTCATTAGTTGCAACTATTGAAGAATTCACTTTGTTTACTCGATCAAATTTCAAATAATAACTTGGTTGGTTCGTGAAATTATCTCAATAAATACGACTCGTGCTCACAATACAATCGATAATTCTGTCAGAAATCTTTAACTCGATCAAATTGCTTTGCTTGGTCAAATTGCTTGGTAACACCACTCGCCCTATCACTCATCCCTGCGGGACTCGTGGTGTTACCAAGCAATTTGATCTCGTTGATTTCTGACAGAATTATCGATAGTATTGCGACCACTCGTGGTATTACCCCCGATAATTTCAATATAAATATTGATAACAATCGAATGCTATATTTTCGAATAGTTGGCACGAAATTTCTATAGCAGTAAATTTCATCATATTATTATGTGAGCTCGTACCAGCGCGTGAAAAGTGAGTGCTCAAACCCACATAAACCACATTTTTTTTCTTTTGTGAAATCGATTAGTGTTCGATTTTTATTATAATTTTCAATATTTGTATCTTCAATTCCGTTTTTAGGTTTTTTATATTATGGGAATCATGACGGCAGGAAAGTTTATGATAAAAAGTGTTATTGAAAATATTACAGATATGTTTATGATTCAGATGGTCGTAGAAAAACTATAGTGTACAATATTCTATTACCTAACAAGTACGGAAAGTGATTTTTTTTCTTACGCGATTGCACATGGCTGAACGACGCGTTGTTGAAATACATATACAAAGGAATTATTATTAACATCAATATTAAACATGCAATTTATACAAATCTGTAAATTATTTGCAGAGGCAATTTTTTTTTCTAATGAAGTCGTGCATTGATTTGGAGGTTTGGTTTCTGTTTTCTACTGCTTTGTCACAACCGTGGTCATGGGAGTAACATGGCCAAAAGAGATCAATTTGGAAGGCTGTACTGGTGAAAAATGCTGACTAGTGGAAGGGCCAGCGATAGTGTCACTTAAGTTTATTGTTATATTTCATATGTCCTCTTGGAAACATGGTGAGTTTTCTACGTAACCTTCTGCGACGCAATATTTAATTGTCAGTATACTCCCCAAAAACTAAACAAATTTACTGATATGAAGGTGACGTAGTTTCGGTGTTTTGGGTAGTTTCTATTTCTTCAATTGTATTCAAACCAATTGTTCCAAATATTTATTTTTGATTACATGCTGGTATTAACGACTTTTCAAGAAGTCTCATCATAGCGAATAAGTTATTCCAAAACATGGATTTTGAACTCAGAGCTCAAAGAACTAGGAAGCCAAGAATGCGCAGTTACACAGTTGCCATTCCAGGGGGTGGGTTTGAATGCAATGCTAAGACCTATAGTGCGAAAAGACTTGTTTCCGCACTAGTACGGAAAAGTGACCCTTTAAACATTTAAATGAGTGCGGAAGAAGGACTTCTTCGCACGCTAGTAGAAAAAGTAATTTTTTATAAAATCTCAAATATATCAGAGGTTTGAATTGGAAGTATGATTGTTATTTATTGTTGAAAACAAAATTTTGTACCGAATCGTGATTTTCAAAAAAAATGGTACTATTCAGTTGAACTAAAAAAATTTATAATTTGTATGATACTTGCCAAATTGTAAGGGGGTAAATTGGTCCCGGCTCATCCGGTGTACGATGCTATTTTGGAGTTATACAAACAGCGAACAAAATCTTTGAATTCATCACAAATATTTTATTCACTGAGTGCTCAGCATTGAATAGCACGCCTCACGAAACATAATATTATGATAATTAATACTATTTCTTGAAAGATGAATAAGCATCCCGTAAAGAGTAGCCAGCATATCTATCTCACAATCCTTCGAAATAATCAGATTTTCATGAAATTAAAACAAAAGTCCTGAATTATTAGTTCCTTCATTAATTACAGCGGACGTATATTGAACAAAAAGCCCAGTTTTGAATAAATTTCATAAAACAATAAACTCCATGAATGATGACTGTTTAATTTAGAATCATTTAAAAATAAATTTGACTCGACATTTCAAAGCCATGTATGAACTTTATGGATGGTAAATAGATTGTTAGCAGTATTTTATTCGAACGATGTCATCGTTATTTTGTTTTGACATGTCAAAAACTGAAATAGTGTCGCTAATTGATATAATATTTCATAACTAGGTAAAACGTGAAATGTTCTAGTTGGATTTGAATGTGCTTTACATATAGAGGTTCACGTTATTGATATTTTATGTATCTTTGGATATAACTACTAATGAAAATAATAATAGTAATAATGATAATAACAGAATGGTGCAGGATGGAGCCTGTAAAGTCATCAATAGTTCAGATCACCTCTGCATGGTCTGCGACCATGAAAAAGTATGGATTGAAGCATTTCTTTCAAGGCATCCATCCGGGCAGCTGATGAACTTGGTCTCGTATTCGACACTGAACGGGTGAACATAAACTCTGTCACCAAGTTGGAACCCGTTCAGCAAAAAGGTCACATCAAAGCTGCGGAGACTGAAGTCCTCCTGCAGCTGCACAAGGATAAGCCAATGCATGGGATCTTCTTCAAGAACATTGAAGACCTTGGCTTATCCAAAAACCTGACCTTTGCTTTCCTCAGGTCAAATGAGCTGAAGACCGAGACCGACGGATTCATAATGGCTTGCCAGGATGGTGTCTTCAACACCCTGGTCTACCGTAGCCGCGTGATGGGTATATAGATCCCTGACAATAGATGCAGAGCCTGTTGTGGGGCGCCTGAGACCCTTATACATTTGCTGTCAGCATATGCGATCTCAGCCTGTATCCACAGGCATAACGCGGCTCCACGAGTGTTGTACTACATCTACGACACTCGTACGGTATAGACGAGACACCGGTGATGCCTTATGATCCGGGGAATATTGAGTCCATGGTGGAGAATGAGAACTGCCGAATATACTGGAACTACTCATTTCCCACCCTCAGGCAAATACAAGCCAATAAGCCTGATGTAGTCCTCCTCGACCATCAAAGTGAGACGATTTTTGTCATGGAGATTTCGGCTCCTGGCGAAACGAACATCGTCCGAAAAGAGGAGGATAAACGGACAGAATGTCGAGACTTACTCTCTGAACTCCGCAGGCTCTACTCAAAATGGTGATTATCATTATAGGGGTCCTTGGTGGTATGGGAAACCGCTGGGGAATTTTGGTGTACGGTTGTGTGCATAAAAAAGTCGTACAAGGCATTGCACTAATTGCATTGCATTGCACTAACTAATTGAGCTAAAAAAAAATTGAAAGCGCGTTACTGACAAAATTAGTTTGAATTTTGACTCTACTTGTCAAAGTCGATAATTTAATTAAGATTGACAAGTCTGGCTCAGAATAGCCTTTAACTGCTGTACGACTTTTTCATGCATATAACTGTACATGTCTTGGGTATTAGTGTAATTACTCGAGTATTAGTAGGGAATTAGAGGCATCACTTGAATTAAAATGGGAAATCAGAGGAATTAGCAATTAGTTAATAATTATTGGGCATTTCACGGAAAAGGGAGGTATTGCTCGAGCATCACTTGGGTATTAGAGAAATTATTCGGGAGTGACTGCACAATTATAATCGTTGAAGGGCAAAAAAAGGTCTTCGACACACACATGGGAATTGAAAAAAAATTACAAGAAGTAAAAAAAAAGGTCTTCAGTATTTGTACTTAACAACAAACCTAACATTAAGAAAAGGTTTTATATTTTTATAACTTTTCTGACGGGCATTACTGGCATTACTTGAGGGGTATTACTCAGGAATTACTTGGAATTGGTGTACACAATTCCGTCAGCGATTTTCCCCTCGAATAATAATAATAATAACAATTAATATAAATTTTTTTTGGCGGAGTTTACCTTCCGCTATCCAAAATCTTCCCACCGAACCAATATATACAGGGTGGGGCATCCCATACGACACGGTCTCTGGACGGCAAATCCTCGAGGACTTTTCCTTTAAGAGAAAATGCTTTATAACAAAGATGTATCTGTCAGAAAATAAGCTGGTAATTTATTTGAATGAGTGAAAATAATAACCGAAATCAAAATGAAAGTAAATATTAATATACAGCTTGGCAACTCCATAAAGGATTATTAAATCGACACGCCTATGGATGCGCGGTAGCAAAAGAGCTCAATATACATTCTTACTGATTAAAAAATGTACACCACCCCTCCTTATCGTCCGAATACTTTCCCATTCTAATTCACGCATCTCATACGTTTATCGGTATTCCTATATAAATTTGCCAAGCTGTACATGTACATCTGGAGTTAGGACGGTGGGTATATGCATACTATTTCAATATTATAGTTTATGGAATATTTCAAGCATAAAGATGGTATAAAGTATTCATTAACGGATTCATTGCACTCCATATAGACCATCAGATAATGGCCACGTTTATACCGTCTCTTGGTAAGCTGACTAATGACTTTATTTCAACCAAATAGTCTTGGTCATCTTGGTGTATACAGTACGCTTGGTCAGGTAACCAGCTTGGTTTGGTACCGAAAATTGTTGCGTACCAGACCAAAATAGTTATATGACCAAGATGGTGTAAACACCTACGGCCTTGACTTTCCAGAAAGATGCAAAATTTGATTTGAATTCTTGGTAAGCCCTAAGTCTAGTTTCTAATGTACTAAGAGTGCCCTAATATCCATTTTTCTAGCAACACAACGTCTAATAATAATGTTTATAATTTTAACTTGAATATCTAATTTGGATTGCCATTAATATTTTTTATGTCATAAAATATGGGTTACTAGAGTTACAAACCTTTTTATAGGTTAGAGTTGTGTTGTCTAAATGATTACCAAACAAACCAAATGAGAACCAAACTGTTTACTGATTAAACATGATGTAAATAGGCAGTAACTTATTCCATTGGTCCGAATTTGCTAAGGTCAACTTGGTCAGAGTACCAAATTCGCGCACGGTATAAACGTGGCCAATGACATATTTTGCTGACTCATTTTCTCGTTTCAGGGATTTTAACCACTGAAAATTATGTAAGTGTTGAGTTCAAAAAATGAAAATTTAGCGATCGGACGTGTGCTAGGAATATGGAAAATTAATTTTTTTTTGTTTAAAAAAAATAAAAATAGTTTTGTTTTTCAATTTCTCATTTATGTTATTTTTATACATTAACAGGTAGAAACAATCTAATAGTGAAAAACCAAAGCCATAAGGTTGGAATGTCCTTAAAGGGTGGAAATAAGGGAGCCATCTTGTTAAATTGTTTTTTTTTTGTTAAAATTGTTTTTTCCGTTAACCAGCTGTCGTCCCCTTACGAACGGCAGCCCTCAAAAGTCGAAACTTGTGCGAGCCAAGGATTAACGAGGTCTTACCTTTCAACGTGCGATTCCTAGCACTTTCTCGGGCCATCAGATAAAAATCTGAAGTCGCTGAGGATTCGAACCTAGCCGACCAGCAGTCAATAGTTTGGAACGCTTCAGTCTCAACCACTGAGCTACTTGTGAAAGAATACTCGGTCACTGACGCATATTCTCGCTTATGGCAATCGACAGAATGAAATCTGATATCGTTAGGAACCCGACAGAAAATTCCAATAAGCCAATCAGCTGTTTGAGTAAATTTACCGTTCGGAAAATTTTGGGATTTTTTTTTTTCATATGCCTAGCACACGTCGCTGAATTTTCATTTTTTGAGCTCAACAGTGACATAATTTTCAGTGGTTAAAATCCCAGAAACGAGAAAATTAGTCAGCAAAATATATCATTATCTGATAATATGATTTGATTTCCCGAACAGTTCAAGTTATATATTTGTATTCATTAGATCAAATGATATCACTTTATTTCAACTCGTAATCGAAATATTATCGATTGTCAAGCTGAAGACAAGCACACCCAAGTAGCACAACCATATTTGGACAATATTGTGAAAATATTGGCAAAATATTCAAATAATAATATTGGCGAGAACAAAAATGGGAACATTCGGCGATATTGGTCCAATATTCAAAAAACAATATTGGTGTAATATTCTCGAAGCAATATTGGCCTCAAAATGTTAAGCGCTATTGGTACAATATCGCCGAAGCACACTTACATCGGAATAATAATGGTAAAATATTGGCAAGATATTCAAACGTAATATTGGCGAGAATGAATTATAATTATTTCGGGATATTGATACAATATTACTTGGACATTATACAAATAATATTGGTGGTAATATTGGCCTCGAAATATTTAGGGATATTGGTACAATATCATTTGCATATATTGGTAAAATATTCAAAGTGATTATGTTGCCTTTGCGGGCCTGAAATTTGATATCAAAATTCAATCAGGTTTTCTGAGAAAACGAACGGATTTCGTGAGAAATTACTAGGTATATTTTTCGTGGAGAATTGAATTATCTTGCGCTTTGTTGAAATTGTTTCTTGATAAATGTTATACTTTCCGAAACAACAACAAAAACATTATAATTTCTTTAAATAAAACTTTTTTTGGGTTCCACCCCTGATTTTTTGGTGAATAACTTTTTATTCTAACAATGCATGATGTCAAGAAGTCATGTGCCGAGTTTCAAAGTGCTACGATTCATTCTTCACTTCTGGCTTACATTTGTCTGTGGTTACCGTACTAAATGTGGTTGGCCAGAGCTGTCAAATAAAATTGATATCTCAATCGCGTGTATTTTATTTTTCAAATAACGAAAAATCTGTTTCAGAAAAAAACTATTATTTCATAACAATCTGTCGTTATGGTTCCTACTTTGTCTCCAGCCTCTTATCTCTTCCATTAAGACGAAGTATTCCGAACCTCGAGGACTTTTCCCTCGAGAGGAAGTTCTTTATGACAAAGATGTCGCTGGCAAAAATTCAGCTGGTAATTTATTCGAATAAGTTAGTCGAACTTTTCGGGTGAGTTGTTTCGCCAACTTGCAACAATTAAACGTGAGCGGTCTGGAGGGAGTGAACTCATTTGAATCGTAATTCGTTTTGTCTCTGTTGTCTTCCAATTATCATTATAATGTCTGCAAGATTGGTTCGAGATACAGAAAGTTTGTTTACGCTCCATAGTGAAGACAATCGGAGTGTGAAACGATGCGGCTCGTATTGAACTTGTCAAAGAGTATTGGAATTCAATAGTAATTAATGCTGATGCAAATTTTCTATCAGAGCAATACGAAGAATGAAGTATCTATGTATATGAAAATTCCTGTTCATCAAGTTACATAATACTGAATTCTCACTATGTTTTTATTATTACAGTTGTCGACGTTATGCAGAAATGTCAAAATGGTAATTATTGAAAATCTCCACATCGAGATTTCATCATGTAGTGATGTGTTCATAAATTATTTCAGAAGACTCTGTATTGATGTATTTTGAATGTACTGTCACTTGAGAAAAACTTGTCAGTGAGAGAAATGAAGTTTTGTCATATATATGATTCAACGTCCTTCAATAGTTATTTCCTTCGGAAATCCTTTTGGTCAGGTGGGATTTCACCAGGAAGTATCAGAAAAAGTATATTCCCGTCGACCGTCCATTTATAACATATTTTAAGGCACTCAAAATCATTGATTAATTACCGCTATTAATGAATGATTTTTTATTATTCAATCTATCAATTTCTTCCTCCAGTTTTATTAATTGTACAATTTCGAATATTAATATTTACAATAATAGTTGATATATAGAAAATAGTGATTGTAGTTTATAGTTAAATCAATGAAAATTTAAAGTAGGATATCTTTATTTTTGAAATGTACGGTCGACGGTAAATTTCTATAACAAACTCGTGAATTAAAATGGCGATTAACAATCTCGAACATTAACACGCTCGCTCTGCTCGCGCGTAAAATCATCTCGATTGCTAATCACCCTCATTAATATACTTTTTCGTCAAATAACTATTTCCGGCGACCGTTCATTAATGATGTATTTTTTCTACATTCACGCAAAAAGCAAAACTTTATTGAACTATTTTTAGTGCAAAGAAGTTCTTCATTGCACTCATATGTCATTCTACGTCAACGTGCTGTAATCATGACAAACATAAATATTCAGTAGATATTCTGTGAGATTGACAATACGTTTCAAACAGTTACACATTTTATATTATTTTGTATTAATGTTAGCAAACCCACTACATATTCAGTAGATATTCTGTAAGATTGACAATACGTTCCAAACAGTTGCACATTTTATATTATTTTGTATTAATGTTAGCAGCCAGAGTTAACAAATAATATCTTCCCGAGAATAACTCCATAATCAAAACTGTTTTATAATGCAACTGTGATTACAGAAACGTCAGTAAAAAATTAATTCTGAAAATTACAGAAGTAAAAGTTTTAAAATGAGTATTATCAATGGAAAAATAGATGATAGTGATCTGTATCAATGCAGATCGATAATAATAATTAATTATATAAGTCGCGCTTTTCATTTTCCTACACCTAGTGCCGCACCTCAATAATTTTTTGCTTTTTGTATGAACTTTGTATGCAAGTCGTGCAAAAATTGTTTATTGCATTCAACGTGTTGTCCACCTCGACCTAACGGCCTCGTCGAACAATTTCACGTCGAGTACACGTCGAGTACATTTATGATGTATTTTAATACACTAAAAATCGCTGATTAATGACCCCTGTTAATGAATTATTTTCTATTAATCAACGATTTGCTTATATGCAACCCAACATACATTGCTCTAATACATTTTACATTGGTTAGTACTATCTGTCATTATTTATTTTCAAATAAAATTTCAGAAAATGTTCATTACACTAGTTGTCATTCAAAAGCATATATAATCACGTGGCGTAAAAAACACTGAGATCGAGAGTTCAAAACCCACCGAGGGTAATTTTTTTTTTAATTTCAATTCGAAATAAACATTGAAAGTATGATATCTCTATTTTTGAAAATTACGTTCGACGGAAAAGTTTTTCAACAAACTCATGAATTGAAAAATAAAATTCAATGAAGGTTATTTTTTTAAACCTCTACCATGATATATCATGCCACCGGTGATGATATGTCGTGCCACCGGTGATGATATGTCATGCCAACGGTGACGATTTCTCGTGCCACCGGTGACGATTTGTCGTGCCACCGGTTACGATATGTCGTGCCACCGGTAACGATATGTCGTGCCACCGGTGACGATATGTCGTGCCACCGGTGACGATATGTCGTGCCACCGGTGACGATTTGTCGTGCCACCGGTTACGATTTGTCGTGCCACCGGTGACGATTTATTGTGCCACCGGTTACGATATGTCGTGCCACCGGTGACGGTATGTCGTGCCACCGGTGACGATATGTCGTGCCACCGGTGACGATATGTCACTGAGTTCAGCACAATATTGTCAAAATACAGTTAAATCTGTAGATATGCGTTCCAGCCATCCATATCTGCAGTCAAGCATCCCCATGGGTATTATTCCCGAAGGAGAAACCGCTGAGGAAATTGTGTACAAGTCATGCCTCTAATACCCAAGTAATTCCCTAGTGACACCCCCATGGAATGCTAGTAATGTCCGTCAGAAAGGTAATAAAGATATAAGATCGTGTCTTGATGTTAGGTTTGTTGTCAAGTACAATTCTGAAGAACTTTCTCTTATTTTCGTCCCTTTGCACAATTCTGATTCTCGCTACTGTTCTAATTTTTTGGATAATTCCTGTGAATCTATTATCTCCAATTCCCCATGTCTTGAAGACCTTTTTTTGCCATTCCACGATTTTCAACATGCAGTACTTGTTGTACTACTTCCACATTATTTCTGTCATGAAATGCTCAAGTAATACCTCCCTTTCCCGTGTAATGCCCACTAATTCTCAATTAATTCCTGTAATGCCCGAGTAATACATCAGTTATACCTGTATTGCTCAATAATTTCCAAGTAATGCCTCTGATTCCCGACTAATACCGGAGTTATGCCACTGATACCCAAGATATGTACACCAAAATTCTCCAGTGGTTTTCCCCTCGATTATTCCTAGCGTTCAAGCGACTAACTATTATTATTCTCTCCATATTTTCTTATTATTCTCCCCATATTTTCTCATTGCTAGATCTGAAAACTTTCCGAATTTTCTGTATTGAACAAAATATCACCCCCACCAATGAAAGCAAAATATTAACGAATTGCTATTACCGGCAGTATCAAATCAAACAACGACCCTATCGCCATCCCGATCATACATCATACAATGGGACTAACTCCGATCCCCGAGTTATCATGTTTCTCATAAAGGACCGAACTGGACGCCAACCAGCAGCTCCCGATGACCGCCATTTCCGTCGGTTTTACGATGTTCAGTCTGAAGTTGCTAATATATTAATTAAAGAGCGACCGCTCACTTTTACAATTTTCACCCCTAAGCATTATTTATTGCTGGTGTTCGGATTATGTCACATCCTACCTACTTTGTGCACAATTGCCTGTTTACCCTCGGACCCAAGTTTGGTCGGATTAATTTTTGTGTCCACCGTTTCACGGTCCTTGATTTCGGATAATGGTACTACATTTACTATCAGCACGATAAATGTTTGTACTTTGCTATGTGGGAGAGGTTTTCTGTGGCATCGACGAATCGTGTGAGAAGGTTCTCTTGATGAATTGTTAGGAGCCAGTGCGACATGTTAATTGTGGATTGTTTTGTGAATGTTAATAATGACAACAACTTCAGTTATATGTGGCAGCCGAAAAATCAACTCTTTTTTTCGAGCTGAGCATGGATTAATACTAACTTAGGGGTTCTCTGTTGATATATCACATTGGATACAAACAAAAAAGATCCGATGATCCACCTTCAAAATAGTATCTGAATGTGCACAGTTCAAGAGTCTCCAATAATGTTTCATAATTATTGTCTATAATATGATAGAGCATATGGAGTTCTGTGGAACAATTTCAGTTGTTGAGTACATTCATTTTGGATTTCCTTAACGCAAAAGTAATTCGTGGAGGATTGTTCCCTGCCGGCAGCAAGATCCAATCATCCAGACTTTTACATCTGAAAATGAAGAAAACCTTGCCCCTGCCGGGAACCGAACCCAGTAGCTCTCGGTCACAAAGCCCGAGCTAAAACTGCTTTCATGAGCAGTCATCTCCAGGTGATTACTGACAAGTTTCCAAAGACTTAACAATCGTACGAAAACCATGATTATCTGCTACCTGTCCATTGTTTATAAGGATAACATTCAATTCTTCGTTTCCCGGAAAAACCATCAATGAGCGGTTTCCAAACATTTTGTATCCCAATGCTGAGATGACTGAAGGAGGCGTTGGGTTGTATATAAACAGCCTCTCGATTTTTTTCTCAATCTCTATATGTGGTAATCCCACAATCTTTCATTTAAATTGGTGAAGCGTCTATGTTTCACTTGCCTCACTGCTGGGAGTTTTCTTGCCTCACCGTTGTATGCATTCCCTTGGGACTTCACAGATGCAACTCTTGAAGGAGTTGGTGGAATTAGGCGGTTTGGTTTTCCTGAGAAAAAACCTCAATGCATTTTTGGATTCGAAAGAGCTTCGACAGTTTTATTTATTTCGACACCTTCTAATCTTATTGGTGATTTCTCTTCATATAGGTGGACTACTACTAGCCCCCATTGTTCTTTCCCGAATAATTTGGAGTGAATGGCTTGTCTTCCTACACCTTCCGGAGTTTTGTTTGTATATCTGTTTTGGCGCATATCACTCCTTGTATCAGTTAGTTTCGGTTGAAGCGCTTCTTGATCACTGCATATTGTCACTGCCCTTTTGACGAGTATCTCCACGATGCATTCCTTTGTTAAATTTGTGTGTTTGGGGTCGGAGGCCAAATCTGTTGTATGAAGGCAATCGCTTCTTCTCTCATACCTAATGTCCAAAACAGGTAATGAGTTGTTGACTTCCTTCTCTATTGCAAACCTGATGTTATCCCTTACGCCAGTAATATTAGGGAAATCCTTGAACGTTTCGATGGTTTCATATTATAAATTTATCGTCAACATATTCCAAGCATAGCTCAGGTTTTTTTTCAGCTTGTAGGATAATTTGGTTATCAAACCATTTCATGCGAATTTTGGCGACGACTGGGGATCGGAAATCCATCCATCTGGGCGAAAAAACGGCCTCCGGATGGGGTCCTCTCCATCCCCAGGCATCGCTATCGTTCACGTGGGAAGGTATGAAAACCATTTCATCCAACTTGCTGGAATAAAACCTAAGCTATGGTTGAGATATGTTGACGATACATTCATTCTTTCACATGTTAATTGTGCGAACTGTAATTATGGCATTGCGCTAGTACGAGCTGACTGTCGCAGACTGCAACTGATTCAAATTTCTTGTGTCAGGTCGATATGTGGTCTCTGGAGACGGAATTACGTATAGAGTTCTATAAAAAATATTGGGTGGTTAGATTTAAAGAAGTTAGTTAGTTAATATTCGCTTGAAATATCAATCAACCCTTCCCCAACACAAAACATCTGTCTTTAAGTCTTCCTCCTCGTATAACCTTGCTAAAATTTATGATTGCATATGCAGCGATATGAAAAAACTTCCGATTGGAGCTTTCAAAAAGTCTGTACCTAGTGGTTCTCCTTAATGATGATACTTTTAACATACATCTGTGAACTTGTCCTATTTCTAAGCTGACTATAGTGTGCAATTTTTTCTGTAGTTAGTTGTTCACTGAATACTGATTTGGCACTCATCTATTTCCATTATATATTTACTATATTTTTGTCTCAACTTTTACGATTTACGATTGAACTGTTTACATTATGATTCACAATCCTCATTTTTTTATTTTTAATATTTTGTTTATTTATTATTCTTTTTCTACAGGTTGAGTGGAAGAGAGCGTCTCCTGGATAATTCAAAATACTGATGAGACCTCTGCCTTTTGTTCCCGAGCAATGAAAAACTGTACAACTGTATGTTTAGGCACTCTTGAACAATGAAATTCATTTTTATTATTATTTTTATTATCATAATGTGGAACCTTGGTCAAAATTCAAATTTGTATTGCAAATATAGAATAAATTTGGCATAATGATTGAAAGTTTGATTTTGATTTTATCAAAAAAAGATCTTGTTACTTCCAAACTGCAATTCAAATACAATTTTCAGCGTCTTCTCAGCAAGTTTTGATAACAGAGGCAGATACAGTTTTTCAGTTAATTTGTTCTGATTCTTTCAGATAGGCAAAGTCAGTAAAGGGTACGTTACTGACAAACATTTATTCCATTCAAGGCGGCAGTCTTTTGAACGCAGTAACTTATCGGGCAAATCAATTTATTCGCCCTTCTACACTTGTACAGATTTCTTTGGATTAACATTTTTCAGATTGTGGAAGGTTACGAACTCAAGAAAATCATGCCAAGAATCGAAAAAAATTCATTATTTACAATTATTAACCCAAGGAGCTCAGTTCGAGAATTTGCGTTAGATTTGTTATTTGTTTATTTTCACTACTTACTTATGATATATTCATCACACAAAAATAATGAAAAAAATGTTGAGAAATAATACAGACTGTTTTTTTTTATTCTCAGTATACTGTAACCTGAAGTGTTAGATATGACGTATGTGGTATGGTTGAACTCAAAAATATATGGAGTTTCAATTTTGGTTATGGAAATATACCCTTCCAATTTTAAATTAATATCGATGGCGTCATATCTTGTAAGGAGGTGGGGGAAAAAAATCAATTTTCGTAAAAACTGGTGGAAGATTTGAATATAAAATCGACCTGTCCAAACTTTACCTTCAAAAAAAATTAACTCGTAAAATAATGGAGCGTTTCCACACTTCCACACAATTTTATCATCGATTTTTGATTTGATTAATCCGAATAAGTGACATTTCCACAATGAAACTAGAATTTCGGTTTCATTGTCCATAAAACCAAACAATGATTTGATTGTATCTTGTAAATCTGTTTGAAAATTGATAAGGATAGTTGTTTATCATTAATAAAATATGCAGTGATGGTTGGTGTTTCTTATTTTTCATTACGTTCAACAAACGTCTATAATTTTCTTTCATCGATAAAGTAATTTTGATTAAGCTAATTTGATATCATCTAGTCAAGGCTTTGAACCTGTATAAATACATATCAGCATTTTCTATAGCATAAAATATCGACCGGTCTGAGACAGTCTATATGCAGAATAAAATAGTGAGATGAAAACTGAATGCTTTGAAGTTATATTCGGGCACACAAAGCAAACTTCATATTCTATTCCTAAAGGAATGGAAAATTATATTCGGGTTCAGACACAGTCATTCGTGAAGTCTACAACTGAAGTTGGGCCAAGTAAAGTATATTTATTTTCAACTTACATACGTAAATTAAAGAAAAAGAAGTTTATATGGATTTTTCTCTTTCGGAGTATAGCAATAATAAAAATATTTTGTGTATAGTGTTGGCAAGGAAATTCACAAGTAATATACCATGGTAATATTACTACTTGATGAATTGAATAACTTTTAGTTAACAATATGGTGGCAAAATGTTTGTAAACAATATCTACGCATATTTAGCCAAAACAACGTTCTACTCAGAAGATATTCCTCAATTATTCATAACTTGTTCTTAACATTAATTAATTAAGTTTCATGTTCGTTTGTCTTATACAGGATGAGTATACGTATTGAAATTTTAGGAACAGGTTGCTGAAGTCAAAATAAAAAAAAGTTTCTATCCGAAAGTTATTCGTTTCTAAGATACGTTTCAAAGTTGATATTTTATTTTTGTTTTTTGTGAATAAATTCTAAATCAACTGTGATGTTTGAGTAAACTTTGGTATCTGGAAATATTTTTCAATGGCGAAATCAAATTTGATGTTAGTTTGTCTTTTTTTATGCGGGTGACGCCACCTACGTCTTGTCAGTTATTTGATATGACATACATTTTTTGTACGTACTTGTTTAACGTTTCCTGGTGGAAAACTCGATTTTTTTTAAACTTTGGGTAAAAAAGATGTTTTTGGTAGAGGTCGCGGCGAGCAACCGTTTCAGAGATATTTTAATCAAGACATTTGAATTATTTCAGTGGGCCTCGTAGGTCGCCTCTAAGTAGTAAATATCGGAAAAAGTATATCAATGCATTTTTCTTCTTCCATTCAATGGTATTTTACATGCAACACTCGAATGTAGTCAAAAAATTTATTTTGCTCTTTCACATAGTTTCGTTGGACTCTTTTCCGATTTAATTAAATAACATTCAGGGGTACGTGAAGTTCATATATTCTCAATTGCAACAACTAGTAGTGATTTGAAGAAAGCACCGCGGTCCACAAGGACTTAATTGACGTAAGGCAATATGCAAAATCTTTGGTTGGAGAGTTATAAATCATCATTTAAATGAGGTGTCGGCATATCAAACTGAATTGTCAGTAAGGTTCTGAAAAGGGTTTTTATGTTCTGCAATTGATATTAGAAAGATTATACTTGTCAAACCATATTTGCGTTCGAAACTCTTTCAAATGGCAGCATACCCAAATAACAATTTAAAATGTCATTTGGATTTATGCTAGAAGTTTTATGGAGGTTAGGTACCTAATAACCAAAATACTCCTGGAGGCTATAATCTACATAGAAATTTAGTTTTATCATGGTTTTATGGCACTCAATTCCATGCAATGGTTCTAGAATAAAACTAGCGATGAGGTTTTATTGAGGTTTTGAGATTCCGAGAACCGCTATAAGATCAAAGCATAAAACTATTGCTACTCAAATGCCAGTAGCTCCTCTGTACGGTAATAAATGAATTAATAAAGGTGGCAAAAGTTTTATGAGATCGTCAAAATATTCAAATGATATTTTTTTCTATGGCCATCATAAAACCGAACGGGAGTCATGAAATTTTATAAGTCAAAATTATACCATTGTTAATTATTTTATTTTATTCGCAGGTGATATTCGGTATTCAATGAACTTATACAGTGTTTCCATAAAGTAACCCCCCCCTGTTACCTTTTGAACGGATTGGAATTTTCGCATAAAATTTTTTGAAGGAATGGCAGTTCATAAGCTACTTTCTGACGACAAAAAAAGAGTCTACCTTTCAAAATGGTGGTCCGACGCCATTTTGAAAGAATTTTTTATATGGCATGGGTGATCGAGTGATACCTCATTCAAAACGTCTTACAATTCTCTATACGTCCCCAAAATTTCAAACAAAAATATACATCCAAAACAAAATGGCGCTACATAATGTAAGAACTCTCTTAGAGTAACCCCACCCATGTTAACTTTTGAACGGATTGGAATTCTGTTTTGAATTTTTTTTTTTTGGTTTAATGGTAGTTCATAAGCTTCTTTTTGACAACAAAAAATATATATATATTTTTTTTAATGACGTCGGTCGGCCATTTAATTTTTTTTTAAAAGGCTATGGGGGTCGAGTGATGCATGGTTTGAATTGCTTTCAATTCTCTATACAACAACAAAATTTCAAAATTTCAAACAAAAACATTCGTCCAAAAGAAAATAGCGGTACATAATGTTAGAGCTCTGCTATGAGGATCCTTCGGATACTTTAGTAGGAAAAATCATCAAATCTTCTAGGTACCCTTCTACAAAAGTATTCTGTAATAGATTTATTATCAACGAACACATAATCAAGCAAAATGAATAATATTAATATCGACCCAGGTAATCGGGGCAATCAGTTATAATAACATCCCTAAATTAAAAGTAATTCCTCAAATTAGAACAATCCATCAATTAGTCATTATAATATGGTACCTGTGTAAAGGTATAAATAAGAAATTTCCTTATCACAACTCATAGTTGTTAACTCAATCTTGCACTTCACCAGTTTTTAATATTGAGGAAAGCGATGCGTACAGTAGAGGAAACAGTTTTGCTGTTAGAGTTTACTACCAGGCTCAAGCGAATGCTCATGGAGCACGCATAAGAGACGTATGCAGGAATCTTACACCAGAAATGTAAGAAGCGAATTTCAGAATCGTCTCTTCATGTGCCAGAGTCAATGGCCAACATTTCGAACATTTAATTTGATTTTTTTTCTCAATTTTTCAGAAATTTATGTAAAATAAACATTGTTCTTTATTCTGGATGGTTTTCTTAATTTTGCTGAAATTCAATAAAACAATCACCTGCCTTCTCACTAAATTTCATTCGAAGATGGTACTCTTTTATCATTTAAAAAAAAAACTTTCATTTAATGATACCATAAAAGATTTGCTGATTTTACTAGAGCTCATTAATAGCAATCGAAAAGATCCTCATATGGCAGAGCTCTAACATTATGTACCACCGTTTTGTTTTGGATGTATATTTTTGTTTGAAATTTCGGGGGCCGTATAGAGCATTGTAAGACGTTTCGAATGAGGTGTGCCATTTAAAAATTTCTTTCAAAATAGCGAGATAGACATTTTTTCGTCGTCAGAAAGTAGCTCATGAACTGTTAACAGGGGGGGGTACTTTATGGAAACACTGAATACTTCACAGATCTCTCCCAAGGCACCATCATTATATTCGAGTATGGACTATTACCTTCTTATATTTTGACTTGTTAATTGGTCGTCGCACTATCTTTCGTAACGGTCTTGCCGATGGCCATTGCTACGAGGCTAGACGTATTCATAGTGAAATACCTATTCCCTAATTATCGAGCGCCATGGATCCTTCACAAAAGCTCCAGTGGCTGGCAAACCATTGACTACTAGGTCACCAGATGTTGAGGAAGCTATTCTTCAGGCAATCGGAGATCCACATACAACCACGAGAAAAATTTGCGCAAAATCTGGACGTACAACAAATTAGTATGGTTAATTCCCAATCAGATTCAGTTGCATCCTTATCACATATAGTGTGTCCAAGCATTGTTGCCCCAAAATTTTCTTTCCAATGTAACATTTTACAAATGGATTTTGTTGAAAGTTGCACAAAACTCTCAATCTACTGCAGACTATTATTTACTAACGAGACACATTTTTAAAGAACGCCACAATGAATTTTCAGTATCATCATGTGTGCTGTGATGAAAACCCTCATGCAATAGTTCAGTCTAGGTTTCAACACTAGTTTTCATTGAATGTGTGTATCGGTATTACTAGGGATTATTTGATTGATCCCTACCTTTTTTCAGGAACTACAACTGCAAATTCTCACCATGATTTCCTTGACAATATTTTGCCTGGAATAACTTGAATACATCCCACTTTTACAGAGACAAAGAATATGGTTCATGCATGATGTAGCGCCAGCGTATCTCAGTTTGATCGTTAGTGAATTTTTAACTCAGCAATTTAGAAACAGAGGGATTATTTGAGGCGCTGAAATTCCAAATCAATTCTGCCATATTCCCGGATTTGAATCAGATCGATTTTTTTTATGGGGTCACTTGGAGGTCATATACCTAACGAAGTAACCGTTTTACTCTTATCATTTTTAGTATTGAAGTGTAATAACACTCGATTTGGTTTGTACAATGAAATTTAAAAAAATATATATAAAAATTCTAATTAAATTCATTTTGTATTCTAAAATCTTGTCAGTCAAAATCACTTGCATCAATTATTTCAAATCCCAATAATTACAAATCAATTGCTCGCAGCAACCTATAAAAAGAGTATATTTTTTACACAAAACTATTGAAAAAATCGAGTTTCCCACTAGAAAACATGATACAGGTACTTATAAAAAAGTTATTGCATTTCAAATGACTGAAAAGACGTGTTGGTGGCACCACCCCCACGAAAGAGACAAATTAGGTTCAAATTTGATTTTTTCATTGAAAAATACTCCTAGATACCAAACTGCACCAGAATATCAAAATATTTTGAAATTCATTGACAAAAAATAAATATAAGAATTCAACTTTGATACTCTGTATCTCAGAAACGAATCACTTTCAGGCATATGTTAAGAGGGACATTTTTTCTTATTTTGACGTCAGCAATTCTTTAATTTCCCACAGGTATTCGAGAAACAAGCTGTATATGCTTTTCATATGTTCATGTTTATGTATGATACTCTTTTGTACGTGTTTAGTAGAACCTATAAGGTTAACAGTTTTGACTAAAATCAATTCGATGTGTTTTAGTTGAGGATATCTCACCACATCAAAATATTTAACGCAGCTACCGATGATTTTGATGTATCTGGTTGATATTTTTTTTTGTGACATGCAGAGGGGTCGGCTGAAAGGGGTCTCAGTTGGTCCCATTTACGGTGTTCGATCTCAGATTCATTCAAGTTGCGCTGTAGATCGGCTAGGTATAGAATTCAAGGTGGAGATATGAATATAGATATGGCGGCCAGTATATATACTTCTGTATGTTGGTGATAAAATCACTTTATTTTCCTGATGAACACTTATCAAGAAAAATCATGTTGAGTGTCTCAAAAATCCCCAGTTGATTGTTAGATTTTTGGAAATATTCCCATTGATTCCTATCCTTACGATTATTACGAAACATTGAGGTAGCCAAGTGATCAGAAGAACCGCTTTTCAGACATTCGCTGCCGATCGTCTGGGTTCAAAGCCTAGCAATTGAATAATATTATTTCTGATGGCCCAAAAAAATGCTCGCACAAGTTTCGATTTCTATTTGCTTCGTAGGAGGACGATACCTGGTTAACGGAAAAAAAAGTTTTAACAGAAATTAGTGGAAGATGCCCAATTCTAGAACGGAAAAATTGTACTTGCATACACTGAGAAAAATTATAATCCCAGAAAAACAGCCCCAGTGTTCGAAAAACATCACTACGTGGATATTCAAACACAAGTTATCACTCGAAAGGTGCATGTCAGTTTACAATTATCACAGAACCAATTTCAAGTTTCTTACAGAATCTTACAGAAAGGAACATATCCATCATGATACCGAGACTTCACAACCATTCAATCGCCATTCAAAATAATCCAGAACGCAAATTGCTGCAAGAAATAATCTTTCTGCAACAGGTTAATGAAATAGAAAGACTTTCAGAGAAGACAGTCATTTCAATTTGAAGTAAGCCTGGAGAATAGATTTATTCGTATGTGTGTCCACCTTTGTTACAGTTCTCAAAATAACTAGTCGCAATTGAAATCTTCACTTATACCCACTGTTAATACCAGTAACAGGATATTGAAGGACATCGACGTCCTTATATAGAGCCGTAGTGTCAGTCACAGCCAGTTTTCCTGAACGCTGGTGCTGAAGATACAGTTTTGGATATGAAAATAGACGATAGCCTCAGATGAACCGGTAGCTGATGAGTCCTTGGAATATAATTTTTTGAAAAGAGTGGCCTCAGACCGGATTCCTGACACACTTCTCAATTATAATCCTTCCACATATCATATGAAAGCTCAGCTATCTCCAACACTGTAGAGGTTACCGGTGCTTCTCACTTTTCGTTCATTCAATAATTTTATTGTTCAAATCCCCATTATATAATGTATGACTGTGAATTCAAATTAGGTATCTTGTTTCACACGACTCCCTGTATTCAACGAAACGTTGCCTCAAATAGATATTGCAGCAACTTCCTTGGGAATGAAACATTAACGCCACCACTAAACTCGAAAAACGTTTTTCGACCTCAGAGAACACTCTTATAAATATCGCCTAATGAGATATGTACACATTACAGAAAAGTTACCAAAGTGAAAAGTTTCTCGCCTCGGCTTTTTGGCTGTGGACTTAGAAACCCATTAAAATGGAGTCTTCTCGCAGCCATATTTTTTGTCGACATTCGAGCTGAAATTACTGAAAGAGAACTCCATAGATTTTCCAGGGAAATTTTTTCTAAATGATTGATTGGATATTACTTTTGAACATAATGGACAAGGTATTAGCAGACTTGTACAAGACAATATGAAAATCACTTCACTTCATCGGAAGTGGTTCCTTGAACCCTGATTTCTTCATACAGATTGAGTTTGGAGAAAACAATGATATTGTGTTCTGCTAAAATAATTTTTTGAATAATGTTACTAGGCTACATGCCTATATGAAAATATCCACTATACGAGTTTTTTCGTAATTTGTGGTCTCTCATACATGAAAGTAGAAAAGGATTTGAAATAATGAAATGAACATATAAAATCAGATACAATCTTGTATGTATGTGTTAAGAGCAGAACCCCGCAAATTGTAGGTGGTAGAAAAATTATTGAATATTGGAAAACAGCAACCAACATCATAACAGAATCAAAAATATTCTCTCACGATCAATAAATTTGAAGTTATTAGTCTTCAAGAAAAATTATTTCCTTACCTTCCACGTTAAGGAGACGTTTTGTGTTTGCAGATACAACTTTGAAAATCTCATCCAGCAAAATATAAAAATAAACTTTTCGAAGCAAGCATTTTTCTTTTCGAGCTTTTTTACGAATAATAAAAAATAATTATTTCAGATATGTGATGTGGGTTTTTTCTATGAGTTGCAACTTTAAGAGCTTAATGCCAAAACTTTTCAGTTTGTATACGAAAACGACAAGCTTTCAAATCTGAATATCACAAAAACCTACACTACACTCTGACATTTTAGCGCAATTGATTAAAAGTCTGTGATCAAAATAGTTATTTACCTAACAAGTGCGGAAAGTAGTACTTTTCCGCACGCGACGGCAGTTGCACGAACGACGCGGAGCGGAGTTCGGGCAAGCCGTTAAGGGCGGAAAAGACATTTTCCGTAAGAGTTAGGTACAATATTTTTCCTACGAGCGTTTTTGTCCATCTTATTTATGAAAAAACAAGGTTTTTAATAAACAAGTTTTCATAATAATGCTACAAAATGACTAATAAGACAGAATAGTTATATAGATCATTTAGTTAGTCCTAAATATCCTCATTTTCAACAATACAAAAATCGTGCGGAAAAGTAAAATCGTACGGAAAAGTAAAAATCGTACGGAAAAGTACAACTTTCAAAATGAAAAATCGTGCGGAAAAGTTACTTTTCCGCACGCTCGTAGGAAAAGTATATTTTTCAATCATTTAATTCTTGTACATTTTGGTAAGTATTAGTAATAATCAATGGATTTTTGATAAAACATATTTATTGCAAGTTATTTCTGAGCTATCTAACTCTTCAATTAGGAGGCCATCTGAATATCATCTCATCCGCCATTCTGGAGTCGCCATCTTGAATTCGTGAATTTTTACAAAACAATCATTATCTCTGATCTCGAAAACCCTACATTTTATGCTTGAATGGAATCGGATCACAATCACAAATCTCGTTCTCCATCTCACAAAAATTGTGATACTTTGTGATCGGATAACTAGAAGTGGGTTGAATTAAATTGCAAATTTCGATTACAAACAGACACAAGGAGATGTGAAACTAAATAAGAGCTTGCGTAGAGCAGATATTTTGTGTTCAACAAAAAGTCCAAAATAGTCCTATTTTAAAGTTGATTGGACGACAAGTGGGTCAAATTTTACTTGCAAGCTTTAGTTACAGATGAACACCAAAGTAGGTCGAACTGAAAGCAGTTAGAGAGCTATCAGTAGCAGTAGTGATAGGAAAGGAAAGAAAAATCAACAGATAGGATCGTTATTGTTACTGTCAATGAAATTGTATCACAAAATTCTGGATGGAATGCTGGATATTACCCTTTTTTAATATTCCGCAATGTGGAATATGAGAAAACTATCTGAAAGATCTTTTTCAGGGTTGTAGTTCTACAGACATCGAATATCTTCTTGTAAAACTCTCCTCTAGGTGGAGGCTATTGCAAGTGTCTTCTTGCATCTACTATTAGAGCAGAAATTGGTGAGAATGTGATCAGAACCTATGCAGACTGATTTTGGGTTCTTATCTCTCATCGAAACCCAAATTGGTGTTTCATCTGTCTAAGTCCTATACCAATACATCAAGACTTCGGCTATCTGGATCCTTTTGTCTCAAGCTAGAGAAGTGGCAACCACAATTTGATGTCATTCAGACAGTGGTTTAATGACAGACTCCCTTACAGATGGAATGATCGATGACAAAAAAATTTATTCAAAATTTGTTCTAATCTTCATTCGGCTGCACCCCTTCGAGCAACCCTCAGAAGTATTCAGAAGACTGGTTCGAGCTGGGAATGACTAAATAGCCGCCACGATCTCCAGAGTGAACACATCTTTATTTTTTCGTGAGGCAATAGAAATCAGTGGTTCATGGAACAAGGATTGTTGCAAATTACAGGCAACTTGGTGGCAGTATTTGAGAAAATTCAAGAGCAGACAAAAAATAAATAATAATAAATTATAAATAAAACCAAACAAACTCCATCTAGTGGACCAAACTGTGACTTCGAACCATTCCCGAATCCACTTGAATACACACAAAGAATTTCATCAAAATCGGTCCAGCCATTTAGGAGAAATTCACTTCCGTACGGATGCACAGAAGATTTTTATATATTCATAATATATTTTGTATAATATATAATATATAATACATGATATATAATATATAATATATATTATATAGTAACCCTGGCGTTTTAACCCTGGTTCACCCTGTACAATATATAATATATAATATAGAATATTACACAATATATCTTCAGGGGACGGCATATTCTCATATATTCTCGGGTAACAAAGATATTGAGGGTAGTACGTATCTGAATTGACACCCGGTATATGAATGATATTGAAGCTGAAAGGTTTTAGATATTCGTGAAGAATGGAGACATAAAAACGATATCTTCTCTTTCCATAACCATGTTTCCAATCCGAATCGAGATTAAAATTACTCTTCCGTCAGTTCTAAGCATTAGCAGAGATATCCGGTTCCCCCTATAATATTCCTACAATATGATATACCCTCACGAGGCAGAAAATATCTTCGACGTGAACAAATGAAAGGTTCTCAATATAATGGTTTCAGTTTTGGGCCGATCATTCTAGTGCCAGAAACAGTTTATGAGTGCGGTCGTTCTCCGCCAGTTCACGACATTCATTACTTACTTTTGATGTTGATGATTCTCATTTTCAAAACAATCAGGATGATGGAGACCAATTATTTGGGATAGCTCTGCGCTTTGAACTGAAAGAAATACTCATCTGCCCCCTGACAAAAAATATGGAAATTCATCAGCAATTATTTGGTCGATGTTATACGAGGTACAGAAATTATAAAAATGGGGAAATAGCTCATGACAAAAGTGAGGTTTTCCTTTTCTCCAGCAGTTTAGTGATCGAAAACAAATCTCTTTTTTGCACGATCCAGTTTTTTACCTACTCACGGTATCTGTTGTAAAACCGGTAAGTTTTGTTTACTAGATGCTATACCAAAAGCGTTAGTAAGTATTTATATCATTATTTGTCAGTGATGGAGGACATTCTACAGTTCGACTGAATACTACGTTTGTAACTTCAGAAGGAATTAGTATTACCAATTGCACAAACGGCCGAATGCATATGTGAACTTTTATAAATGATTTCCTCTTGAGTGGGTGTTCTGATTATAATATCTGATTGAAGTGTTTCTATTAGAGAGATCTATATTACTGAGTATCCATCACCTCATGTGTCATTTTACTTTTAACACTAGCGTTGGAAGTATTTTTAACACTTTTTAAAAGTGATTTTGTGAAAACGTCAGTTTTTAGTTCATATGTCAACGAATTAATGCAACTTTCAATGATAGTTGTACAAAAAAATTTATTTGGATCTTTTTCTTCAGTGTATATCATGCTGATAAATGTTATTCATTTTGAAGAATTATATATTTCAATTTTTCTTTATGTATTATCCCGTAGGTTTCAGTTGAAGTTTCAAAACCACATCGTACATGTCCATCAAAGTATGCCACCTTACTATAGTACTAACAAACCTGGATACATGCATCTCTGAATCGACGAGTTTGTTCAGTTTATCCGTCCCTATATCGTCTACAATTTGTTGAATAATATCCTCCACAAGACTGGTTCATTCAATGAAGGCGAGAACTTATTTCGAATTATATCCAGAATATCTTGTTGGGCGTGAACAATACAGCAAGTTGCGTATATGTAGATATGACTTTCCGAGGACACTGTATGCACCACTTGATCTCACTAACTTTCTGCTCATATACAGTTCTTTGCTCAGCTCTGAAAATACTTTGAGCAAAGAGGTATTCTATCTTGAGTATCAGTTTTCAACTTCTTGTTTCATTTCATTCTTTGAAATACTCCAGTTACCACAAGCCTTGCGATAGTTATGAAGCAGAGTATTTCGAGAGGATTTAATTCTACTGGTCTCTTGTGGACGAAGCTATTTGTGATGTGATTGCCAGTACTATCTTCTTCTGTAGTAAGTATATATGATGTCTGACTTCCTGACAAAAAATTCGTGATAAGGAATGGAGTTGTAACTGCTGGATAATGGTTGAATGAAGATATGGTTATCCTTGCGTGAGTTTGGGAATCAGTTTTTGGGATAATTCTTGAACTCATTTAAAGTCCTTGTAAAATGAGATAGTCCCAAGAAAATAGAAGAAATGTCTCTTTGGATAACATGAATGATTGTTGATAAAAAAAAACAGATGAAAGCACTGGTTCATTTCGTTATTCTTTCCACAATTCCTGTAATGAATGTTGTTGCCTAATGACCAATCTTCAAACATTTCAATAACAGCGGAGATCATAATATTAATATTAATAATAAGGTCAAATAGTACCAATTCTTCAGAAACAAAACTACCGAATCAAATAGAAATAGATATCATTATATCATTCGGTAATAACTCACGGAGTACATACAGTTGTGTGCATGAAAAAGTCGTTCAGCAGTTAAAGGCTTTTGTGAGCCAGACTTGACAAGTAGAGTCAAAATACAAACTAATTTTGTCAGTAACGCGCTTTCAAAATTTTTTTAGCTCAATTAGTTAGTGCGATACAATACAATTAGTGCAATGCCTTGTATGACTTTTTTATGCATACAACTGTACATGATCATTACGATGTGTTTTTTGAAGGAGCGGAAAAAAAAAGAACGTCCCAAATAATTTGAACTTTCAGTTATGCCAGTATTCCACATAGTGAATATGAACCATCTTGATTCCTAATAGAGGAACAATATTATGCATTTTGAGTTGTGAACGTCTTTCTCTTCAACACATGCCATAAAATGTATAAAGAATCGAATTCTCTTTTCAATTTTCGAGTTATTGGTATGAAAGACACAGTCTTTCATTTCGTTTGTAGTCTAGAGTTAAACAATTTGTTCCAGCTGGAATCTGCGCAATGTAAATCACATTACCGTTGAAAATGAAAGGGAAATATAAATTGCACCTGACAATAAAGTGACCATTTCGAATTTTTATGTTTATTGTCTTCAGAAAACGGAAATAACCGAATCAGATAGAAACAGTAGTTACTTAAGAACTTCAATTATAATTATCATGATATATTTTTCAATAAAGAGAAATAGAAAGAACTTCTCAAATAATTCAAACCTTCACTGATGTCAATGTTCCACATGGAAGGTATGAATCATTTCGATTCCTAATGCAGAAACGAGAAACGATCTTATATCTCCTAAGTTGTGAACGTCTTCCTTTTCAACATATCCCATTAAATGTACAACGAATCCAATACTTCTCCATTTTTCAAAAAGTGATTCGATACTTTGCATTCGACACAATCTTTCATTTTGTTTGTATTACAAGTGAAACAATTTGTTCCAGCTGGAATCTGCCCAACATAAATCACTTCACCGTTGAAAATGAAAGGGAAATATAGATTACGCTTGACAGGCCTTCATCCGAATGCGATGGATATCGTTATTCAAACAGACACAATTTGGATTCAAATGTCAGTAGGATAAAATAACACAAAAGGCTCTTCTTCAGACGAAAGGTTTTTTCAGTATCAAAGATCGTGTGACCCTTTGAGTTTACATATCTCTTTTGTTCTTTTCATGAGCGGTATTGATCGACCGTATCATAGGACTATTTGGAAACGTTCTGTTAGAACTATTTTGAAACAATGAAGTGTTCATAGTTTGCCTTTGAACCATTTGTTGCTGTTGTAAAGCTCAATAACTTCGGGTACCTAATCAATGCATTTCGGAGTAATAGTTACAGTTATATTACAATAAAATACAATATAAAAAGTTAGTAGTAAATAATAATGACCAAAATATAATGAAGCAGAATAATTCCTTTTCCAATGTCGAATACGTGCCCTGGCCAGGATCCTCACTGCTCTTCTTAAAAAAGAGCATACTCCTCAAGGCTCACAAACAAATCTGGTTCAATCAATATTAATAGTGTCCCTTTTTTGAATAAAGGTGTCTACGGTTTTGACTATTGAAGAACAAGACTATGTTCATTAAACAGGATCAGGTAAATAAAATCAAAAAAAATCTTTGTGAAATGGAGTGTCTTGATATGATATTTATACCGGGTTTCCACAGAAGGGGGCTAGCCCCTATAATATTTTTGTTTTTGAAGATATTGGAATGAAATTTGAAAGATCTATATAATATATAAAATTGGTTTTTTGACAACTGACTCAGCTTCACGCAACTTCCGGTCTCACCAGAAGTGATATAACCGGTATATTTTCACTATTTCTTTCTCCATATGACATTCTGAATACAATCATTTGTTAATTTTTTTAACCAAAAACTTTTTAAATTTTAAAATTCAGTTTTGAATCTAAAGGACTATGAATACGTTCAAATTATTAACTTTAGTCCTAAGGTATTGAGAAAAATACAACACGGTTTTCGGTTGAAATTCACCTGCTAGGTAAAATTTAATTTTCAAATTACTGCAACTATTTTTTTTCAATGGCAACATAGTGGGTCGTCGGGTCAGAAGAAAAGAGCATTTCATTACGAATAATTTGATACCGCACCCTATTAGGTCTCGAAGAAACTTTCGTCAACGAACGTAAAAATATTACCGTAGATCTTTCTTTCAAAATGATGAAATTAACATTAACATAGAAATAACATTAAGATTCATCGAGTAACCTGTGACCAACACAGATGATATACCAAAACCATCAATCCAAAAACTAATATCTCCTTGTATAAATGATATTGTCGTGATTTGGGTTTACTCACGACTTGCTAGGTAGAATTTCACCCTTATTTAGTAAAAACTCTTTTATAGAAAAATATGAAAACAAAGTTCATTTTAATAGGTACAAATAAATGGTGAAAATGGAATTTACTTTAGAATGGAATGACCAAAATGAATATCTCCCTGGTGGTTACGTTTTAATGATTAATAAAATAGATGAAAAATACTTACAGTACAAATCAAGGGAACTAACATCACCAGATTATCTAATTGTTCTTAGTACTCATTAACTCCCCAGCTCCCCCCATTACCCTAACTAACTTTGGGCACGGTCGATAACGAACTCCCTGATCGAACCATCAGTTGTTTTTTGGAAAACTCGTATTTGCTATTTTGAACATGAAAACTACGAGAATATAAAACAAGGCATGATTCGAAGAATAACATTGCCTTGACCGGGTTGAAAATTATAATCATGAAAACGAATATACATTTACAGGGTGTTCAAACTTTCACGACAATATCATTGACATTTTTTCCAATCAATAGCGTACACAATAGTTTTCGAATTTCGATTTGGAGAAGTGTGGTAAGATAACATATCAACAAGTAATTTTTTTTATCGTAATGAAAATAAAACAAAAAATGTTAAAACTTGCTGAAGCTGAGTTACTTGTCAAAAAATGCAGTTTTAAGTCGTATACAAATCCTCCAAATTTTTTTTTCTGACCGGACCAGCCACTATGTTGTCAATTGAAAATAAAATAGTAGTAATAAATTAAAAATTCAATTTCACACAGCAAATGTATTTTAAGCGAAAATCGTAAATTTGTATTTTTCCCAATATCTACTTTAGGACTGAAATTATTAATTTGAACGTATCCATAGCCCTCTAGATTGAAAATTAAATATCGAAATAAAAAAAAATAAGAAAAGTTTTTATAAAATTTGGTAAAAATTGAAGTTGGTATCAGTACTTTCCATGTATTCAATCCCCAGTTTCACATAAGGAGACTTAATTTTCCACAACATTCACAACTCAAGATCGACGAATGAGAGAATGGGTGAAAATTAGGCCAAAGTAAGTCAACAGACAACAGCTTTTGAATCATTTTCAGTTCATTAATTTGCTCTCTTGCAGTTGGTTAGCGACGAACAACAGTTTCCAGTAATTAAAATGCAGGAAAAATGGTTGAAATGAACTTGCAGCATTTTTCGGAGAAACCAACGGAACAGTTAATTTGCGTTGTGACCGCCGCAACGAAATCAATTCCATCAAAGTACTAGAGCACACTTTCATCTCTGTAATAATAGCACAGCGAGCAAGCATTCGCTGAACAGGATTGTGATACTCTTCAATTATGAACCTACATGGCTTTAACAATATCCGATTGGAATACACCCATGTTCATACGCCACCATGCGGTTAGAAATACATACAATAATCTAGTATGGATTGTGGATAGACGTTCAGCTCACGATTGGCTATGAAATATATATGGTTGAAATTCATCAATGAATTCACTTCTATTATAATTGAATCGATATATGAATGTTACACAGATAATGAGGAACTGGTCAGTTTCTGCATAAAGCTTGGTGGAGCATTATGCATACGCCCTTTTCCCAAATTAACTAATTTCTTGGAAAATTTTCGTTGTTATGATTATTTATTTTGTTATTTCGAAGGTGGTAGATATGAGAAACCGTACTTTAGAAACTGAGTAAAGATACTCAACGTTCATTGTACGGACAACGAAGTCATGTAGTACACGTCTACAAGAATTTTAATTCAAATTTCACCTTCACGATTTTCAGGAAGGTTCAGCCCAGATAACACAAAGACGTCCTCAGTACGTCCACAGGACATAAATCTAAGACATTCAAGACGTCCAGAAGACTTCCATTACTGGACATAAGACGTCCTTAGGATGTCCTGGGGACATCCGATGTTACAAATTGAAACGTTCTGGGGACGTCCACTATATGTCCCTGTAAGGTTTTCCATAGACGTCCCTTGGACATCCTAAGGATGTTTTTAGGATATCAATTTTCAAGTTTCTCTATAACCCATGATCCTAGTCAATAGAAAGTGACATACCAACTAGAAAAAGTGAAAAACATAATGATGGAAAGTGATTTTAGAAAAAACGTTTATGAAGTATTTTTAATTCTGACACAAACATTTACATCAATTATAAAACATAATACCTATAGAACAGTATAGAATGCACGGCTCACAACAACAATAAATACGTGATATTAACTTTTCTCAGATCATCGTATTCTTTTGATTGTAAAAATAACTTTAAATTCCGCCACAACCAGAAATTATGTTTATAAGTTAGGTTAGTAAACCACAAGGCAAGATATAAGACACAGCACAGGACCACAAATGGCACATATCACAGACTTCACGATGCACTCAGTCACAGGTTTGAAATAAAAGTTTACTTTTGGAAAAGTATAAGGAAAATTGTTAGAGAAATAATAAACTATCAAGAGTGTCATTCAAGTCGCCATCCCAACGACTCGAGACTGTGAACTCACTGAAATATAGACGACAATGAAAGGAACGCAATAAGCGCTTTGTGATTGGTCACTGCAATGGCGGGAAGTTTAAACGAAAAGATAAGAATGAGGCAAATTGAGTTGAAAATGCGTGAATTACTAGCAAACCTAACCTGACCTGACTAACCTAGCGCGAACAGAATAACCATGCAAAATTGATAACGATATAACGACTATTTATGGAAAATATATGAAATTAATGATGGAAAATTGAACCAAAACACGTTTTAAATTTTTGATAAAGGCACAAGACACGAAAATAATGTAGGCCGGTAATATGAATTTGGCCTGAATTTCCACCATCCAATTCTCATTGATAATGAAACGACTGAAAATATCAAGTGGTATTCACAATCATGATAAAATATGACCATTGAAGCCTAAAAAAAGTGATAAAAAATCCAGGTCCGTATTTAAAATTTCATAGTTAGGGGTGGCCCAAGGAAAACAACACCCTGTAGAACACTTTCGTTTACAAATTTTCACATCCCATTGAAAGTTGCAATGACAAAGTGCGAACACTTTCTGGAAACCTATTATATTAAAGCAGATATAAGTGAAAAAAAAAAAAAAAAATTTTTGGTTTTGTCCTGTACAACTCTGAAAGTGAGAGGGCTAGCTCAGATTTTCCATAATACGCAACTTTGCCTCCATTTAACCCTCTCTTTAGCGTCTCTTTTATTTATGTGGTATTATCCTTGTTGTTCGCGTAGATTTCTGTCTATACCCCAGATGAAAACTTTCCGATACTGTATGTGTGAATCTATACAACTTTCCAATATTTCATGACGGAGTAGTAACTTTGAAAGTAGTGTTCAAAGTGAGATCGGGTTGGAAAATAATTCATGAGTAGCGAACTGCGGTCCAAGCCCATTAAAGTGGAACTCACAATATCCTTGCCTTAGGCTGCTTCGAATCGAAATTTGAAACACGTATCGAATTTATGTCCAAACCCTCGCGAGAGTCCCTTTATACTAATAAAATGGATTTATTTTGCGTAACGACCAAACCCTTTCTAGAAAGGATACTGACCAACAAAATCATTGGGACTTGTTGAGTTCGTCAGAACGGCTCTTTGATAATCGAAGCATTTTATTTTCCTACTGAGGAGATTTAATCATAGCCATTTCGGCGACAAAAAACACACATTTAAACTGAATGAATCTTTCTCCGATTTAGATAATAATCATTTGATAAATTCAAAAAATTATTCATACCGATATAAGTAGACTATTTTTAACATACTTATATTATCTTCACTCGTATGTACTGTGTGTCCTTAAAGTTGTTGGAATTTTGCTTGGAGCAATTGTTGTTCATACTTTTTGACACCAAAATAAAAAAATCTGTCTTCCAAAATGGCGGCCAGATGCCACGTTAAATTTTTTTTTTAAATCTCATGGTGGGTCGAGTGATACCTCATTCAAAACGTTTTTCAATTATGTATATGACTGCAGAATTCAAAAAATATTCAGCCAGAACAAAATGGCGGTACATAATATTAGAACTTGACGAATTAACATTCTCCGCCGCGTGAAAAGACCTCCTCTTCACCCAATAATTATTCCCCAGATGTAGGTAGTACGCAAATCTTCGTAACAGTTCTGGTATATACACCTCGATTTATTCTGATCTCGACCACTCGAATGAAATTATTTTTCCCAGGATACACTTGCTCTATTCTTCCAAACTGCCACAAATTTCTTGGAGAATTCTCATCCACGATTAAAACAACATGATTGATTTTGACCGCATCACCTTTAGAAGGCCATTTTGAGCGCTGGATCAACGTGGGTCTGTACTCTCGAATCCACTGTTTCCAAAAAGAATCGGCTAAAGATTGGGCAATTCTCCATTGTTTCCTCGTAACTCTTTCGTTGATAGCACAAGATAATACTCCTCCAGGACGCAGCAATAAGAAATGATTCGGTGTGATCGCTTCCCTTTCCACTGGATCAACAGAAATATGAGTGAGTGTCCTCGAGTTAATAATATATTCGATTTCCAACAACAATGTATGCAGAACCTTTTCTCTGGGATTTATCGACTTCAAAAATATCTTGAGAGCAGTTTTCACTGTCCGTATCATCCACTCCCATATTCCGCCCATATATGATGCTCGGGGAGGGTTGAACTTTCACTTAATTTGTTTGTGAATTAATTATTTCTTCCTGGTCAAGAGCCTCAATCCATTCTCTGAGTTCTCTTTCAGCTCCGACTTAGTTTGTACCATTATCAGAAATGAATTCCTTTGGTTGACCTCGGCGACACATGAACCTTCTTAAAGCTGAGATTGTTGAACTGTTATACAAAGATGCTGATATTTCGATATGAACTGCTCGCACTGATAGACACGTGAACAGCACACCGTAACTCTTCTCAACTCTTCTTCCGATAGAAATGTTCATAGGACCAAAGAAATCTACTTCAACATAGGTGAAAGGGTAAATAAAACTTTCCACTCGTTCCTTTGACAAATTTATCATCTCAGGATAGGTAGGCTTGCATTTTTCCACTCTACAGATCTGACAAAGTGGAAAACATTTGTTTACACATTTCATTCAACTTTGAAAAAAAAATATTTCCCATATGTTACGAACTCTTTTGTCCCCACTGTATATCCATTTTGTCACTCTCTACGACAAGATTTTCGAATGTTGTATTTGATACCCACGTAAATATATTTTTAAATATAAATTAATTATATATTGAATAGAAGTTCATTTGAAATGTTTGAATAAAATCTCCACCGAAAGTCGTGTCATTAAAACAATAGACCAGCATTTACAGTCGAAAGTCGGCCAACAAACTGCAAACAAACAAAAATCGACCATGCTCCAAGCAAAGACCAATCCTAAAGTGCTTACTTCCATAGTTTCGCTGCAAAGTGGTCTTGCGGTAATCCGTGATTTCCAGAACGGGGTAGTTGGTTAACGCCCATTCGTGTAAAAGCAACGCTTTACCATATAAATCTTTGCCTTTCCGTGACACCAACGTTTGTCTATGTCTGCCTGTCAGGTTACAGCGGACTATCAGTTCGTTTCGCCCAGTTTCCACTCTCGTTCTGATGTTTAATTGTGGATCTGTATGGTTTTCAGGGTCAGAAAAAGCTCTTTTCGCAGTTTATTCATCTTCAAAGATACACTGCGAATGATAGTAGAAGAATTCATGCTAACTTCATTAGAGTGCTTTGAGAATATAAATAGAGATGCAAAACGGAAGTAAACATCTCAAAGTATGATATAATCAACAAGTCTACTTTGTAATCAAAGATTTCTACAAACCACACGGGAGACGATTCGAAAATATTGTGTTTTTAGTTTCAGTTTCTTCTGTTTCAGGTGGAGTATCCCTACGAATATTTTTACAGAATTTGGAAATGGTGTTTGCCTCTGAGAAGGAAAGAGATAACACCTAAGCATAAATAATAATTTTTTTGTCACACGTCTCCCTCACTGCCAGAGGCTATATTGAATAATACTATCCATGCAAAGACAAACTTAAGTCGCTATTTTTCATCGTTCAAGATAACCTCTTGGGGGGTATTCATGTTAAAAAAGGAAACATACTCCATTAAAATTGAAAAAGGTATTTTTTTTGTAATATCTGAGAGAAAACAACTACTTCCTCGGCTAAAGCCTCGCTGGACATTGAACTACAACTGATAGATATTGTGAAAAGACTCTAACTGAAATGGAAAAATCTGAAAGTGAAAATTCTCATTTTCATTCAGTTAGTGGTTTTTTTAATTATCTCTAGTTCTCGTTGAAAGTTCATTAAATAGAGAGAATGTTATTCAAAAATATCAGTCATCGTTACAAACATTTTTGTTGATGAAAATCTATTTCGTTTCGCCGATAGCTCATCAGAGAGTTTGAAAGAATTAGAAAATAGGCTCTTCAAAAGCAGTTGTACACATCAAGGAAGTAGTTGTTTTCTGTTAGATATTACAAAAAAACACATTTTTCAATTTTCATGAAGAATGTTCCCCTTTTCAAAATGAAAATCGTATTTATCCCCATGTGTTCGTGAAGATAACACCGACATATTTGATTTTTTTCATTTTTTTCAATTGTTTGGCGAGTACAGTGGGTTTCTGTAGAACAGCTAGGGGAGTGTATCTTTGGGAAATAACTTTTTAGTCAAATAATTAGCCTCGCAATTTGCAGACTCAACCAAGGATACAAACGGTTTCATCACGTACAAACAATTCAAGAAAAAGTATGGTATCAAATTACCATCTGCAAAACAAATTGCGTATGATTAGTAAATTTCTACGTCCAAAAATAAATCTAAAGCTTGCTGAAAAATAATAAATTTTGAGAGAAATTAAATTATTCCAAACCCAATAATCGAATTCTCATCTGATGAGATGAATAACTTTTTTAGCAACATAGTCGAGTGGTAGTGTCAGAATTTTAAAAAAAGTTCTTGAATTGAAGTAGTGGGTTGACTTATCGTCAGAATTTTCAAATTTTAAACCCATATAGTTTTTTTATTGATGGACGCATTCCTACGTAATTTTTACAAAAACCACTAAAAATATAATGAATCCAGTGGCGTCGCCAAATTCTATTTAAAAAAATCGCTAGTATATTTTTTAGATTTTTGACCTTTGAAAAACATTCGAAGTAGGCCTTGAAATTTTTATTTTTATTTCGAATTTATGGCACTCAATTAGAACTATTAATTCTTTATCTATCGAAAAAGAATTTCTGAATCGGACAATAGTAACAGTTTTATAGAGGTGGCCCGCTTTCAAATGGATCACTCTGTATTCAGACTGTTTCCGAAATTGGAGCGATTAAGAAAATGGATTATTCTATAGAACTTAATGTATCATTGAATAACACGAATTTTCGTTTTTGGAGCAATCAGAAATTTTTGAAATTTTTATGAAATTTTATGAAATCGCTTCTAGTTACATTTGTTTGGGAGGCACTGGCTTGATTTTCCAGGCCACAGCGTTTCTACCGGCTTGCAATTGTAACGAAGCATATTTTTTTACACCCTGTATGGGATGATTCGAACTATTTTATTATCCGCATTATAGACAAGGCCTTCAGCTGATGATGCTTCTTTGGGCCACCCTGTTATTTTCCTAGCTTTATTCGCGTTAATATTACCGTTTCTTAATAACGGCACAGCATTATTATTATTATTATCATAATAGTGAAAACTGGATTAATGTAGGGCTCCACTCTCATAATCATTGACTGAAATGTTTATATAGTAGAGTAAGTTAGAAAACGATGTTAACAGGGTGACAAGTTCTGAAATAGTGATTCAAAATATCTCTAACGATACTTTCGGTTGTTTCCATACTTTATCAAAAACTGCCGCCCCTTCGTTTTTCTGAATCTACTAAGTTTTTGTGGTGTGTTAAAAATTTTAACTTTTGAGTAGTTTTTCAGCTCCGGTTTCTTGTAGGTCATGTTTTTGAAATAATTCGCCATATAGTTTTGTCCGCTTGAGATTTACAACGTGTTTCAATCAGGAATGATAGAAATGTTGAGTTATTGGTATATTTGGGGCATCTGTGTATTTTTTTTTTAACGAATCCGTTGTACACCATCAGAGTAGATTCTTCCTGCCGTCGTGTTAAATCAAACCCACTCCGTCTCTTCCCCAAGGTGTTGTTCTGCCCGCTGGCAGGAAGAGTTGGTTATAGAGGGCTGTTTTCTTGACTAAGGTGTTGTATCGCCTGCTGGCAGGACACTGACCGCTGAAATTTACGAAAACGGCGAAGGAATCATTTTGTCCAAGAAATGATATTACTTCTTACTCGAAAACTGGATTTTTTTATTTAATTCGGGAATATACGAAGTGGCTAGCTTGCCGGGAGCCGTGAAATAAGCCAGTATTACCGCGTTTTCCCTAACTTGAGTACCTCACTCCGGATATGAAACTTTCTTCCCTGCGTATGTAAATTTTCGTAGTTTATCGAAGTTATCAAAGTCTACTCGTGTCCCATTGAGTTTAAGTACATTTTAGTTAAATGTTCGTTTCAAGGAAGCAACAATAAATGCTGATATTGTTACCTTATTCCTTCTTTTATTCTTACTAATAGAATTTTGAAAGTAAGCAAAGCAGTCGGTATTTCATGAAATTCAAGTGTTGCTATTAAAGTCTGCGACCACTTGACCGCTTTTGGTCTGGTGACACCATATTTGACCCCTGGAATACCGTTTCTCCATCTGAGGCTGCCTGGGCCTCCCTCCGATTTGATATTGGGAGAGTGGAGCATATCACTTTAAATAACTGGCGCCCGAGGCATCTGTTGGGTCTTGCGTTGTTCTCGTTAGAGAGAGTAGTAAAGGAAACAAGAGCGTTACAAAATATTTCATCGCGGTTTGCGCAGGCTGTAGATCTCTGATCAATGATTACCAAAACAGTCTTGATTGGAAACTTTGTAATTATTCAATATCTCCTAATTTTTTTTTGGGCAAAGATTTTTTATTTTTTTTCGTTTTATCATCTTCTTCTTTCCACTTCATTTATTGCTTCAATTTTGGAAACACTAACTACCTTTATCGAACGAGTTCACCCTGGATATAACATTCCAGAAATCCAATTTTCTAGGAGGAGTTTGTCTTCAGGCTGGCGCCTTTGACAGCATAATGGATTTTATATCCCATCAGCGAACGCATTGCCCACATATTCAATCCTTACATTATAAAAAATCACTTGAGAATATAAACCTACTCCACTTATCGTTCCTTCACATGAGAAACCGAAATAACTTTCGGAAATCTCTCCCCGATCGGCAACTCAAACAAGTCCATTGAATGGAGTCTCGGAAACGAAATATCCTGTAGGACAAAAACAATCTATATTTCATTTTCAGCTACTTTTATATGATCCGCAAAAAAGTGCAGGGGATGAAAGAAAGGAAAAGTAGGAATGAATGCGTGCATTGTGTAGACAGGACATAGGAACAGAGGATATATTTCCACTTGAGGGATCGTGTTGGCCGGTAAATAAAATTATTTTCGGAGTTTAATTTTTAATTCAGCATTTTTACTCCGGTGGTGAAACAATTTCAACAAAGTTACATGTTGTTGCTATCTTATGCCGATGACTTGTAATACTTGCTGAATCTCAAATTGACCTCGCTAAAAAACTAACCATACTTTTAAATTACAACCGTCTCAATGAGTTCAGTTAACACCGAGAAAACTAAAATCATGTGTTTCTCACAAGGTGGTTTTAGAGTTGACGAATCTTCAAAATTTCTATTCGAGATTACCTCCAAGTACTCTTACCTTGGTGTCTCATTTGTATCTTCCAGTCTCTTCAGAGAAATGACAATTGAATTTGTGGTAAAACAGGCAATAGGGGCTATACTTCCTGTTATTTCCAAAACCAAAACTGATTCTTGGAAATGCATAATGAAACTTTTTGATAGCCTAGTTGTGAGTGTTATGTTTAGTTGTGTTGCCGTGTGGGGTCTTAGATATGCTGAAATGTTGGATCGTGTTCAGATGGTTTTCCTCAAAAGAATCATACTGTTGCTTATTACGTCACCTGACTTTGTGGTTAGGGTAGAAACTGGTCGAGTGAAATTGATTTACAATGTTCTAAAACTATGTCTAAATTGGATAACCAGAATACTGAACATGGATGAAACTCGATTACCCAAGATCTGTCTCAAAAGACAGCTCACACTTGACAACTGTGACGAAAAGTTCAACTGGACACTTCAATTGAAAAATCTCTTCACTTCTTTAAACTTATCCGAAATTTGGTACCAAATTGAACGTGGTTCCATAACAAGTCATAAAAAAATTATATTACTCAAATTCCAAGAAAAACAATTTCAACAAGATGTTTCACTCTAAAGTCGTGCTACGTTTCTTTCTCCCCATTGTTTTTTCAGAGTCAGCAGATCAAACCAAGATTTCTTAGGTTTCAATTCACACTGAATGGCTCCACATACAGAAAAGATCCGAGGCAAATTTGTACAATATGTAACACGAACAAGCTAGAAACTATAGAACATATTTTGTTTGAGTGTCCAATTTATTGTGCAATGAAACCCCAAAATTCCGACTCGCTAATCAGCCCTAACAACCTTATCCATTCTCTTGATAATATTACCCCAAAATCTGCCAAGGTCATAACTAACTATATCTGGAACGTCTTGAGGCTCCGATCTTTCGTGATGAATGAATGAGTTTACTTACAATAATATGTATTGTACTTCAATATTCTGTTCTTTCTCTTGCTGACCTGTATTCTTATCTGTTTGTTCTTCTTATTTTTTCTTTTCTAGGTAAATGTTTGTATTCTATTCTAACAAAGTTATTCATGCAACAAGTGAAAAAAGTAAGTGTTAATTGCACTCGACGTGAAATTGCACGAGTTGCACGAGTTGAATACAACATTGTTTCTACGTTCATGCAAAAAGCAAAAAAATTATTCAATTAGGTGCGGCACTAGGTGTAGGAAAATGAAAAGCGCAACTCAAATAATTGATTATTACCGTCGATTTGCATTGAAACAGATCACTGTCATCTATTTTTTCATGAATAATACTCATTTTAAAACTTTAAATTCTGTAATTGTCAGAAATAAATTTTCACTAACGTTTCTATAACCACAGTTGCATTATAAAAATCAAAATCATAGTAGCCATGAGCGCGTATATTATCACGAAGTGTGGTCATAGTACAGACAGTCTGCTCTGTGCACATAGACGGTTTAGAATAAAGTGGATCAGTTTTGATTATGGAGTTATTCTCGGGAAGGCATTGTTTGTTTAAATCTGGATGCTTAAATTAATACAAAAAAATATAAAATATGTAACTGTTTAAAACTTATTGCCAATCTCACAGAATATCTGCTAAATATGTAGTGGATTTGAACGTTTACATTTGTCATGATGACAGCACGTTGAAGTAGAATGACAGAGTGCAATACAAACTTCATTGCAGTAGTGCAATAAAGAACTTCTTTTTCCACTAAATAAAGTTTAATAAAGCTTTGCTTTTTTCATGAATGTCAAAAAATAAATACACGAACACATAATAAAAGAATTTTTAGTCATTCAGAAAATGGCTGGACATAAACTACAAATCCATATATGTATAAACAAAATCAAAGTTATAATAGGTGAGACGACAGCCCAACACAATATACATATTCAAAAGTGAATTGATTTTCATTATAAATGAAATCATAATATATAAGTATAAATGAACCACGACAATGTATATAATCAAAATCGTTGAATTCAATTCATTTATTGCAAAACAGGTAAGATGACAGCACACTACAAGATACATATTAAAAAATTTAATTAATCGCAATAATGATACATTCAAATATTCTTGACAGAAATAGTAATTTTTTTCGGTTGGCAAACATTTTATTTCGTTGAAAAATACTCTGTCCGAATTTGGCAACTTGTCATAGAAACTCAATGGGTGGTATACATAAAAGCTAGCAAATGCTTACACTATAGATTTGTCTCTCTAGTTGTTTAACAAAGTGAATAGTTTCTTCAAGAAATCCGAGTATAGTCGGAGTACACAATATTAATTATGCACAATTAAAGTTCGCGGCACTCTCAAAGGTCGTAAAGAGTCGTAAAAATGAACTGGCTGAGATCAAGTCCACGAGGACTGTGGAATTGGCGTATCATATTGGATAGCTTGTACTAACTGGGTCTTATGATTGGCTGTCATAAAATTAATATTGAATTATTTTCACGGTGACCAATAGAAATCGCAGAAGGTTATCACCGTCGTCTTATCGATGTTTAGTACAGGAACTGATCGCGTTTTGAGTGTTGAAATTTGAGATTGTTGCTGTTTCATTTTGTGGATCCCAAGTTATAATTACTTCATAATTTTTGTTCATTATCTAGTTGAAATGTCGCTTGGACAAGTTCTGCGATTGAAATTAACTAGAGTAATAACAACGCTGATTTTTTCCAGTACAGTGATTCCGATAGCAGTTTTATAGACAGTTGACGATTCGATCTTCACAAAATTCTTATTTAAGTGGACTTGTTTTGCTAAGACAGTTTAAGTAGTTCCTCTAGTGATAATTGAATATTGTTTCCTATCAGATGCAATATGTTCTTTTACTGGGTGACGAAACCACAGTATAACAGTTTTTTTCGGAATTCCAGAATTAGGAATAAACAATAATAGGAATAATGAAACTGAAAAGAAAATATTTTAAACTTATTGTACTTCAGTTAATCAGTATCTTCAACAATAACCCTCATATGTGGATACATTATTTAGTCTGAATATTTTGTTTATTTTTGTTTTCAACCTATTGGTCGCCATTTCGAAAGATTTTTTTAAACAGCACGGTGGGTTGAGTGATACCTCATTCGAAACGTCTTTCAATTCTATAAATGACAGCAAAATCTCAAACAAAAATATTATTCCAAAATAAAATGGCGGTACATAATATTGGAACTCTTATTGAGTAACCCCACCCCTGTTAACTTTTGAACAAATTGGAATTTGTCTTAGAAATTTTATTTGCTTGAATGATAAATTATAGACAACTTGCTGACAATGAAAACAATGTCTATTTTTCAAAATGGTTTTTTGAGGTGGATAATCCAAATAAATTTTGGTATCATCCGCATAACAATGGATGTTACATTTGCTGAATAATTAATTCTAAGAAGAGTAAAAAGCAAACAACACGGGACCCAATATTGAGCCTTGTCGCAGATATAATTGAAAGATAATCAAACTCTATGTTATCAATAGAAACTCTTTGGAATCGATTTTTCAGATAATGCTCTAATTAATGAATAGCTGTACCCGAGAGTATAGTATATTAAGTATATCAAGTAAAAGTGTGTGATTGAGGGTATCAAACGACCTAATGATATATATTCAACAAAATGAGAGCAGCGTAGTCTCCTTGGTCGGTTGCTCTAATGATCTCATCAACAACTTGTAGGAGAGCGGTTGTGTAATTGTATCGTTCTTTGAACTTCGATTGAACAGGTGGTAGTATATTGAATTCAGAAATATGTTCAGCCATAGTTAGACAGCTGATGATCACAAGAGTTTTGGTCAAGTCCAAATGGAGCATGTGATTATCAGAGAAACTTTCTCATCCATTTTCTATTATGTATCTCCCTATTGTCATTATTCGTTGCACTTGAGAAAACCTGTCGATACAATACTCTGCTAGTCCCATCAACCGAAGGTATGAGGTCAACCATTGATTCCACATGGATGACCCCAAACTATATGTTCGTGAAAAAAGGGTCTACATCAGTCCCCCAAAGGTGGTGGAAGATTACATACATAGTATCAGTATGGGATTCGGGATCGACAAATGTGCCACGGTTCATCGTAGTAGCAAATGGGTGGAACTACGTAGCTCCCAAAAGGTAATCTCACCATTTTAAAACTATTTCTGTGGCAAGTATTGGCATAAACTCAGACAGATTTGGTCATCAGAATACTCAGGACTAGTATTCGACTGAAAATCATTGTCGATTCCATTACTACTCTACTACCCCTGGCCGCTTTGAGGGAGGCTATACTTAATGTGCTATAATATCAAACAAAAATGTCCAATAGCACAAACGCTCAGGTCAGCTTGTGGTCTATATTTCGTTCTATGTTTTGGTGCATTCTGCGGTGCTTTACCTTGTTTCGTTCAACAGATTCGCCAGTTTGAAGCAAAAATTAGATGAGGACGGTCATTGTTTCTCCAGAGAAATCTTAGATCATCAATAAAATATAGCAGTCTTTGATCGCAACGATTTGAGAAAAATATCGATGAGTGAGACGAAGTGTCTTTTCCGAATACAGTTGTGAATTCACATTCCCGTAAGAGTTTATCAAAGTATACCATTGAATATAGTGAGGCCGCCGTTAGGCGCTTATGAGCAGTTTGGGGTCAATTTCAAAAGTGTTTTTGCTTTATTTTTTTATATATCAATTTACGTTATTTCTTCCAGGTATCTTTTTGTTAGCAGTCATATCGCGTAGTGAGGTATATTATAAACTATCTGATATATCAGACGAGACCATAAGAGCGGTGATCAACGCAGTGACAACATATGATGATACTGGCACTGAAAATGTAGGCGATTTTGATGGTGATGACGATGTTGCCGATCCAGATAAAATTTTCGAAAAAGAAGATTTGGGGATTGATCTGTGTTAAAACTCATGTGAAATTTTCATTGAGAGTCTGAACCTGAGCAATTATAATCTCATAAGTATCGACGCTGAACCTGTGGGAGCTTCATCACCATTACCACCAACATCATATGTGATCCCACTGCTATTATTGATTCTGCTGCTCCTGCTCCACGCTCCAGAAAATATAAACGACAAGATGTACGTGAATTACAAGAAGAGAAAGATGGACCAGCTCTTTCCACAAGTGGCCCAAAGAGCTGCACCACCTTTACCGAAACCGAAAAAGACTTGCATTCCAGTAAATGATGAAATTGAACATTTCATGTGCATTTCATGATCGATCCGGCAAATTTTAGGATACAAGTGAGAAACTCAAGCATATTGCAATTAATGTAACTTGAACCTGTGCAATTCCACCAAGAAGATATGTTTCTTTACGTTTCATCAACGAAAATAATAAGTACATGCAACACTCATTTATTTTTTCCAATGTAAGGAGCTTTTGCAAGCATTTAAATATATAATGAATATTTCACACCTGCTTTCTGTTTTCTACTCTAATTGTATAGGCCCGCATCTAGGCGGTTCACCTATTCTTTCCTGTACTTGCCACAAATTTGACCGAATTGAATTTCTGATTTCAAATTATTGTTTGTTGATTTTTTTCCAACCCACACAAAAATTTTAGACGAAAACAATAATTGGAGCAAGAGAGTGTTAATCGAAACGTCGTGATTCATAGTCGCCAAGAATGCATTCCTTTTTTCAGACAATGGAAGACCTGAACCTGAACATTCCCAACCCAATTAATGCTTCGACATCTTGTCCCCCTTAAATCCTTAAACTACTGCATAAGATTCTAAATTTACAATGCAGAAAATGAATGCACCATAAAACTTGCAACACAAGACTTCATCTGTTTTGTTAAGACTGATATAAAACTCCGCCGTCTCGCGTACAGAACGCCATATTTACGTTGAAGCATACGTAAGGGATAACCACTTTACTAGCAGAACCCATTAACCCAACCATTAGTGCAGCAGAGCGAATAAGTTTCAACAACACCTACTACCTTCTTGAATTTTCTGCGGTTGCCTCCACTTTATTGTTATTGTGTAATCAAACGGTGAGAATGTGAAGTCCAATCAACGCTGAAAACGAACAGACCGAAATAAAAACATAATTGAATGTAATTTATTTCATGGGAAAGTACGGTTATTGAAGCTATTTCAGGTATGTTCCATCGTGAATTGATGAAAGAGAAAGAAGAGTAATTTCTTTCACTGATGTTTGTACAGACTCCTGAAGAATCATTTTGGCCCAAGAAATTCAACGACTTGGAATTAGCGAATTGTCACAGATGACTTAACGGAGGACCCACTGGTCATTCGGAATGGTTCGAAGAGTAATTGTTACAATGATAATGAATCAACAGATACATGCACGAAGCAATCGCAGAGAAAGTCTTTCGGGAACTCAGCACGGAAATTCATCAGATGCAATTTAACGTTCGTTGTGGTATTAGCGAGGAGAGTAGTTGTCTCCTAATGAATTTTTGATCCAAATAGTCTTATTGTATAGCACTCCTGGCAGGACATTTTGTTTCTTAACATTACCAAGCTCAATATTAACAATTGCAGATTCCTTTATATCTGTTATATTGACGACCACGACCCTAAGTATTGCTTGTTGGAAGGCTGATGTTGAGGTGGTGCTCACAGTTTAGATTGATCTACTCTGCTGGTGGAGTTTCAGCTGAAGCTTTGAATGGATATGAGCTCGAACCATTTGTTGCAGACATTAGTTATCGTCTGCATAGACCTACCCTATAGTAATGAGAGGCAAAACCTAGAAATAAATCTTTAAGTTTCCCAAATGTTTCGATAAACATTTTCATGCAACAAGCAATAGTAAAGAAAGATTTGTAGGTACATCAGATGTTATTCAACGTTCGTCGTAGTATTATCACATACGAAGAGAAGTATGCATTTGAGACACTGTTAGAATGATGACTCATGAATTATATCCTCAGATTTAACTATAACTATCATAATAATAAATGTATGAAAAACATTCAGAACCAATGCTAGAATAATAAACAGTGATTGAAACGAACGCAGAAATATGGTTCACAGCAAATGATCTGAATCTCAATAAGGAGAAAACATGAAAGCTTACAATCTCATCAAACAGAAACATTAGTGAATCTAGATCTGTAAAATTGCTAGGCTTGGCTCTTGATGATGGCTTGAGCTGGCAGCCTCATATAGGGGTCTTATGCAAAAAACTATCCACCCAACTGTTTCTGCTAAGACGTCTCAAAAATTCAGTGAAACCTCCTACTTTATTATCAGCATACCATGCACTATTTCACCCCCATTTGAGTTATGGAGTTCTTTTATGGGGAAATTCCCCACACTATATAAGAGCGTTTTGCTTACAGAAACGTGCTATACGCTTGTTAGCCATACAATGCTTTGTGTCGGGAAATTTTCAGAGAACTCAAAATAATGTGTCTTTCCTCCATTTATTTATATCAAAGTTTACTAGAGATACACAAAAGAAAAAATAAAATTGATAAAAATCATCATTATCATAACCATTCAACTAGAGATGCTAACCACTCGAGACCTCCAAAGTACAAGCTTGCAATCTCAGAGCGGAATTCTCTGAACTTGCATCTATTTAACAAAATACCACGTGAATGGAAAAACCTTGATTCGATTTCTTTTAAAAGAAAGGTAAGAAATCACTTTGAAACTCACAGTTAACTCGGTGGATGAATACTTGGACTATAATATGTCTAATTTGGATGAATGATCGTACCATTTGGGTTTTCATCCAGTTCTATAGTGTCATAGAAAGCGCTTGTTGCTTTAGGTATATATTTGAACTATAGCGTCCTAGAAAGTGTTGTTGCTTTTGAAGTATATATTTTACTTCTATACATGTTTTACCCTGTCATGTTTTTGATTGTTTTTGCTTTTACTGTGTTTTACCAATCAAGAATGTTTTCTCACATATGATTTACCTGACCTGCTACAAATGTCTGTATTTTACATAACGTAGTTAAATAAACGATTTGATTTGATTTGATTTGAATATAGTAGTTCCTTGGGATTAGTAATCAGTCTATGATATCATGTAATAGATATATTGAGAAATATTACATAATAAGTTTTTTAGAATTATTTTGCTAGACACATTTTCTACCTGAAGTGAATCAAATAATTTTGTTCAAGATGTGTATAACACTTCTGCCCTTTTTATTCAAAAGTTGAAAGGAAAATGTATTTTCGAAAACTGAACTCAAATATTGACATTTTCGTTAAAATCTCAGTTAGCGAAGTGTCTCTTTTCCGCTCTGGAATGACTATTATGTTCTAGAACGTAAAAGACTTCTGCGCCCTGTTTATTTTTTATTATGTTGCTATCATACGACAGTCATGCAAACAGTATTACCTCATTCGTACGTTTCGGTTCAATCACGAAATGTCATGAAATGTCAAATAATAATGACAGATATTTAAAAACACATTCGTGGACAGAAGGAGTTTGACATCAAAAAATCATCTACCATTTTTTAACAGAATCGAGTTAATTTTTGTTACGATTATATGAAATAAAAATGTTTGTTTCGTACTTTTTGACATGAAAAACTAAAAGCAGGAGACTGTTAATTCCCAACTGAAAGAACAATTACCCAGAAATAGCAATAGATATAATAATGCTTAGTGAAGAAAAACGTAAATATGTCAACTTTCAAACTAGAAAAGACATTTTCCAAATATTTTCCTTAGGAGCATAAGAATATTATGGTGATTTGTAGCACTCTGATTATGAAATAAAAAACTCAAAATTGAAAAAAAAAAATTCAGACAGTCAATTTACACATATTCACGGTGCCCCATTACTGACATCGCGCGCGAACTGCATGAAGATACCTGCATTTTGAAGCGTGTACCCCTTCCATTACTCTGGGAGAGTTCTTGCAGTCACAAGCTATCAAAATACCGTTTTTCCTTGTCTACTGGGACACACGTTAAAGACTGTCATATGAATAACACTTTTTTAAGCTCTGCTGGGGACGGTGCGGCACGATATGAAATGACGGCTATAGCAGCTCTGTCCATACGAATGTGTTTTTCATTCTTATATTAGTTTTAATGATGTTTTGGAAAAAATATTGTTTTCATCTCGAATGCCAAATACTTTCGATCGAATTTTCTCTCCGATCATTTGCTGTCATGTATTTCTCACCCACACAAAAATGAGTGGATTGGATCATTTGGACAGCTGACGTCACAACATGGCGGTGATCAGCTTATGGGGGACAAAGAAATAATTTGAGTTTGAAATGAAAATTGTTTTTTTTTTGAGGTGGTTAGTGGTTATTTGTGATTTTTTTGAACTTAGTGATCCTATTATTTGATAATATTTTGAAATACTCTTGTTTCAGATCAGAAATCGTATAATTTTACTAATAACTTCGCTGTTAGTTTTGCGATTATGAAAATGAATATCTACTGATAATACAAAACTTTCTGTCTTCAACAACGTTCCCCAATGTTGCCTTCAATGTTAACCGTAAATTCCCAGCGTTTTTTTGTTATACGAATTTTGCGTAAGTACATGGTTTGGATGTTCGGAACGATCTGACTTGTATGTTTCTGTACTCCAGCACAGCAGTTTCTACCTGTCTCTGCCTTGGTTGTATAGAATTAAATTTTGAAATTTCACGTGCTGGTTTGTTATAACAATCCATTATAGCACAAGTCTTCATGATTTATGTCCTCGAATCTAATAGAGAAAACTGTTTGTATGATACCAATCATCATAACAACGTATTTTTGAATTGGAAAATCCATGTTTATAACCCCTCTACAGATTAATGCACTCAATTCAGACTATAAACAATGAATTATTACTCACTAAAATGCCAAGAACGTGTTTTAAGATATTTTTTCGTAGAAAATCCACTAAAAGGACACGCGTCCCAGATAGCACAAGCACGTCCCATGGACGTCCTCAGGACGTCCGCTTCGGACATTACAGATGTCCTAGGGACGTCCAGTTTTCGTCCGGCGGACGTCCCATGGACATCCTATGGACATACGATGTTACAAAACAAGATGTCCATAGGACATCCGATTTAAGTCCATTTTGGGTCTGAACAGGACCATTTACCGTATGTAGGTTCAAAAATATATTTTTCATTCATATTTTGAATTTTATCATGAATAATGTTAATTTGTGACCAGACACCGATTATGATAAACACATCACTGATTGACCAATAAAAGATCTCGAAAATTGCCAGTAAGTACAAATAAAATGAAAATCACGATGGAAACGTTCTATATATTAATCTGAAAAATTATAGGTTTTGTTCTATATTATCTGAAGAATAACAGGTTTATGAACAGTAAGTATTCATGATACCTACATAAAATAAATAAAATTGTCAAAAAAATTAAAAGTATACTTCTTGGTTTCTCGGTATATCACTTCAAGCGGTCCATTAATTCTATTTTTTTTTTGTTCTTGTCCGCACTCATCCGATCAGTTGAATTGATTTTTCAGTTGCAGTATAATTCTGCGACAATTCTGCTTTATCTGCAGCACCTTAAATAACAGGAAAGTCAGTAAATTGTATTGTATTTTTGGAGGTTATGTTTCATCATGTTCTTCTCCTATTATCTATTTTCTAATTCAATCTCTACTCACCCATAAATACAACGTGACTGCCCGAGATGTACAAATAAAAAACACATTCATCATTTACACTATTTCGCACTTTTAACTTTATACACCGAAAAATCCAAAGCCAGCGTCTGTTTTCTTGACAGGGTGTTTGACAAGATTTTAGATTTTATTGAGACAAGACAACTGTTAACTGTTTAGTTACTACAATATAATAATTGCACCTAGAACTATATAATAATATTAAACGTGCAGAACGCAGAACACAACAAACAAACCAGTAGAAACGCTAGATTAGCTAGATGCTGATTATCTGAAAGCTGAATCGAGAATGTTGGAGTCGGATCCATTCGTTGCGACTTGGGACAGTCGAAACTCGCATGAAATAGAAAAAGATTAATATTCGAAATTCACTTTGTTCACATATTTTTTTATTTTATGAATTTCATTGAAACATATCGGTAAAAATCAATCTTATATAATAAATACTCCATATGCATACAAATATTTTCCGACTTATTTTGGAAAAATAAAGAATGTCTGACTTCTAATGAACGTACCAGAGACGTACATGTTTGGACGTCCAGAAGATGTCCGTTTCTGGACGTCCTGAAAACGTCCTTTCAATAGCTCGGGGCATTCGGACCAAAAATTGACAGAAACCCGAAGACATCCTGTGCTATCTGGGGGTAGTCTTATGGAAAATAGCTTTGTTTGTTCCCCTATCGAATGTTTGACAGTTCTCTATTGTCAGTGACGTTGTTACGTCGTCAAGTGTTTACTTAAGAAAAGTTTGTTCTGGTTGGAACTGACTAAAAATTTCTCCTCACAAAATATATTTGTGTGATTTCCTTGTGCCCCAGTGTTCACATAAGGTTAGTTCATTTTGGTCAGAACAGACTGAAGAATTGCTCATTATAAAATCTAGGTATTTGATCTCCTCGCGCACAAAAATGTCTTTACGTGAGTTCTGTTTGTTCTAGAAGTGAATTGAATGAAGTCAAATAGTTTGAGAACCAATTGTCCGAGAAGAAATTGTGAGAAAAAATGTTCTGAGAGCAAATTAACTGAGAGTAGATGACAGATCCCCTGAGGAAATCCTCAAATGTAATATTCTTTATCTCTAATTTTTTTATCAAAACCTATAGTAACCCGGTAACTGTGACATTCATAAATTTCATAAAGTTCACCAAGTTTTATCATCTTCGGTTCATTTTCCGGTATTTTCTTCAGCCCGCAGAAAATAATTAGCATATATCTGACGCCAGTTTCATACTCCAACAACGTTTGCTACCAAGACCATTTAAAATTCCGTTACAACCCCTGGATGCCTACCGCACGAAATCACTTGAACGCTCATTACTTAAAAATAACCTGAAAACACGCCGACGCCAAACCCCTCGAAATAAACCAATTTGTATTCAAAATCGAACAGATCGGACATAGCTCAACCTGTCAAGACGGTTGCTAATTATTTGAAAGGTTCTTTGCAATAGACACTTCCTGAATTGAAAGTAGCCGGATGACGGTTTGAATTAATTCTGGACACCGATGGTGAATGAACACCAGTATAAATCGTCGAAGCTTCGTTAAATTCAGAGTAGGATCGATTTCCGTTGAAATCGGTATTCTTTTTAGCACTGGCTCATGGAGAAGCGAATTGATAGTTTTTCGTTTCATTTGAACTTAAAGAAGTTTAATAGCATCTTGAATACAATTGACAATATTCCACAGGCTATTGGTGATCGTGTTTTTGTTGTCACGTTGGTATTGAATTTTATTTTTGAATGTTTGAAACACTGAATATTGATGAACTGACAAGTGACATAAGGCAGCACTTAAGTTCAAGTGCCAAATTAATACGTTTTTCAATTTAAATATACAGTGACTGCCAAAAAGTATGTACCATATGGGAAAAAAAGTTTATTATTAGAGTATTGAAAAAAAGATTCTTGGGAAAAGTTTGTGCATGTCCGATAACCTGAAAATCGATTTTGACCATGTCACGTGATCGCTGGTATGGCGGCAAATTGAAAAAAATTACCATGAATAGTCAAAAAGTCGGATAAAATGGCAAGATATCGAAAAAAGTTAATGGCAAAAGTTGCATAGAATTCAATTTTATACACATATACAAAGTTTGAGAAATATCAAATTATTTTCTTATGAATTGCTTGACTGGAATATTCGTATTCCGGTGATAATAACAAAACTTTCTCATTTTCTCCATACCAGAGAGCACTAAATTGAAAAAATTGAATTTTGTCAGAACTCTTGCTGTTAAATTGGTTCGTATCTAATAGATATATCACAATTCCACTATTATTGCGATGATAGGGAAATCCAAAATATCGTGTTTTTCAGATTATAATCAATTTTTGATGATAATCGTGCACCAACGTTTCACTTCGCACATAATCTTAAAAATAGTGCGTCAAATTAAAGAGACTTGAGTTTTCAACATTGCAAGCGAAGTGAAACGCTCTTGCACGATTATCATCGAAACTTGATTATAATCTGGAAAACATCATGTTTCTGGAGTGTCATGTCATCACAATGGTCGTGGAATTCTGATATAAGTCTTAGATACGAACCAATGTAACAGCCAGGGTTTTAACAAAATCCAATTTTTTTAATTAAGTGCTTACTGGTGTAGATTATCATTGAAATACAAATATTTCATTATGGTCAAGCTATTCATTTGATAATAATTTGATATTTTTATACAGCTAGGAAAATATTAAAAAAAAATCAATTTTCAATTTTCTCTCATTATCTTTTCGTATATGTATATTAAATTTAATTCTAAGCAATTTTTTCAAATCACTTTTTTCGATATCTTGCCATTTTACCCCACTTTGCGTGTTCTCATAGTAATTTTTTTCAATTTGCCGTCATACCAGCGATCACGTGACATGTGTCAGAATCGATTTTTAGGTTATCGGACATGCATAAAATTTTCCCAAGAATCTTTTTTCTAATACTCTAATAATAAACTTTTTTCCCATAACGTACATACTTTTTGGCGGTCACTGTATAACAAAAATATTAAAATATTCGAGAATAACTGGGATTTGGATCTTGTACCAGTATAAAAAAGATTCTGTTCTGAATATTTCAAAACAAACTGTGATTGAAATACATTTATTTCTGAAAATCGAGGTTTCAGATGCTTACCGGATTTCTGAAATGTCTGGAAGTCATATTTATATTTGTTGTACTAAGTAAATGTTTTTGTCGTGCCCCACATGCTGTTCAGAAAACCAATGAAAGATCTATAAATGATCTATAAATTTTTCAAAATTCATTGACAGTAGCCCATTCAATAATCCTCACTATAGACACATATTGCAGTACTACAACAGGGTAGACATAATAATAATAATAAATCGACTTTATTCAACAAAAGACCACATAAATATGGAATTTGGTGAAAAGGTGGAGTGTCAGCAGATGCTGTTTTTAAACTTTACAACAATAACAAAAAAAAAATGGATTATAATCATCAACAATCAATATACATAAATCATATCGCCAGTTATATAAATCTATTATTAGTGTATTGATACCTTTTCAAACTGAAACATATTGGTGAAAAAAAAGGAAAAAAGAAAATACATAATCAATCAGGCCAGAGGTCGTATCAGGATGAGTTTATGAAGTAGGTAAGGCACGTCTTATTTATGTCAATTTTTGATTAGAAGTAGTTTCAATTTCTTCTTGAAGTTAAGCAAATGGTAAGACCTAAATTCACTGGGTAGCGAATTGTAATATTTTGGTGCGATATACGAGAAGCTTCGAGTGAATATTGAAGTGCGATGTTTGGGAATAACGAGGATTTCACTGTTGCGTGTCACAAATCTGTTTATGTTGGAAAATGATGCCAGTCTATTAAAAAGATAATCAGGTTTTCGGGAAACTAAAATTTTATGTACGTTCGTTAATAAATGCAAATTTCTGAGTTTTTCTAGTCTCAACCAACCGGATTGTTTCATTTTTGTGAATATGTGATCAAACTTATGGATTCCATAACATAGGCGAAGACAGGAATTCTGTATCTGCTGCAGGCGATGGGCATCAGACTGTAACAAGGCGGGGCCATAGATGCAATCTCCATATGAAATTTTTGAAAAAATCAGCGATTCACAAAGTTTCATTTTAAGTTGTGTAGAAAGAATGTCTCTATTTGGGTATAACTGTCGCAACGTGTTATAAGAACTTCGACATAGGTAACTAACATGCTTGGTAAATCTCAGTTCTGGATCAAAGTATAGTCCTAAATTTTTACACTCATTAGCCATAGGCAGTTTGTTGTTTCCAATATATTTCTTGAATGATATCAGGGCAGATTCTCTCATTTTCAATGGCCCAAATAACATGGCTACTATAAGAATACTCACAGCATTAGTAAATTGTGCATGGGGTGATTACGAATATTATTTTTTTTGCTACATATTTCCAATTTTTATGAACTTGTTAGCTGTGAATCGTTCACAAAAGAAAGTGCATAAGGGCTCTAGCAAAAATATTGGTAATGAGGTTCAAATGGGAATTGGATCCATGACAGGGAATGTGTACGTAGTCTTTCAAAGAGAGATGAACATGCCTCATTCGGACGTGGACGTGGAATCAACAATACAGTCACTCCTCTTGCTTTTGTTTCCGATTGCAAACAACAGAATGTATCTCCTCAGTCGAGATTAATATTGTTACTTGTTCAATATATACTAGCGATTTTATTTAGAAAAAATCTGAGCACACCACTGAATTCGCTACATTTTCAAATGGTTCATACGTAAATTACGTTGAAATGCGTCAATTAATAAAAAAGTTATAAGGGAATGAAATTTAAAAAATATGCCGTTTGATCAACCCACCAATTCAATTTCAGAAATTTTATCGAACTTCGGAATACATCACTGTATTCAAGAGGTCTCGATATAACACTGGTCAAGATTTCATCGATATCTGTTCATAAATAAAAAATCTTAAGATAATAAAATTTAAAAAATATGCAAATTTAATTTCAGGAAAAAGTCATTTTATCTCATAATTTTCAACAGATTTCAATGAAATTATATTCAGTGATATTTCGAGACTTCGTTAAACCAGTGGTGTAGTCAAAGATTTGATAAAAGTTACAAAATTGAATTGGTGGGTTGATTAAACGACATATTTTTCAAATTTCATCCCCTTATAACTTTTTCACATATGGACCATTTGAAAATATCGCGAATCCAGTGGTGTAATCAGATTTTTTCTAAAAAAATCGCTAGTATTTTTTTCAGATTTTTGACGTTGAAATATAAGATTAGTTGGACCTGGAAATGGAGATTTATTCATGAAATTTGATGTCCTAGTGGATTTTTTGAATGTATACGCAACAACAAAAAAAAAATTTAAATTGGTTGAGAAATGTAAGTTTTATAAGGGTGCTTCCATCTTAAATGGGTCACACTGTATATTTTCGATAGGATGAGAATTATTCCGTTGAACTAGCTGAGACTAAATTCTTCGGATGACTGGATGAATACCAAGATGGATAGAAACCCTGGTGCGTTCATTTATACCTGTGAAATCGGCCTACCAAAACTGTTAAGGTACGGCCTACGTGATTCTTCATATTTTATTTAGATCGGATTAGCTTCACGATCATTCGTAGATGGCGGTAAAGTCATTACAGATTGATAAATGAATACTTGTCATGATGACGTTGAACAATTGTCATTGTCATGACATGTTTACATTTCGTATTTATTCAATTTTGTTAAAAAATACGACATAACATGTTTAACGTGCTTATTTCATCAAAAATCAGAACAGTAATTTTAAATTAACTAGTTGGATATGTGATATGTACGGGATATTTAAACAATGATACTAACCTTAGATCTTTCATACAAACGCAGCCATGTTCAAGTACAAACTTGACAAAACATTATGCACTACAAATACAAGAATTACAGAAAACTCAACAAGAAACAAATAACTAATCATTGCGAACTGAAAGAAAAGTAGTAAAAGAACAGAAAAAAACGATAAATATCCCGATGAAATGTAAATCACAGTTAATCAAAAATTATAAACATAGTAATAAACAGTCAAATTTCAAATATTCTAAAAAAAATATGACTCAGTACTTCGGAATGTAAACTCGGCTATTTTTTGATAATGCGCCATCTACTGACAACGGGAAAGCTAATCCCATCTTATTACAGCATTAACAACTTTGGGTGAAACAAAAGCGAATCAGTCAATCCACCAGGGTTTCTATCCATCTTGATGAATACTTAATTTGATTCACTTTTCAAATTCAATTAAGTGATCCATTGTGGAGAACAATTGATATCGTGATGCGAATCGAGATGCATATTTTTGTCTGCGCTGTAGTAAACAATTAACAAATTGAAATGATATTGTTTTTATACATCTTGGTGCACAGAAAACAATAATACTCATACTTATATATATATATATATCCATAATGCTTATTTTGGAGTCATGAGAGATACATTTTGTTGGAAATTTATTAAAATATTGATTACAACAATAATACGAGAATCAGAAATAGCATCTTGAAAATTTAGAATGTGAGCGGCCCCATTAACAATTGCTTAACCTTAACCAGTGTTGACAATTTATTTAGAAAATGTGAAATTGATTCCATGAATATTTCTAATGCCTTCCTACTATCCATAATATAAGTAATTTTTGATGTTTATTAGTTCTTATATTTTAATATAACATATAAGTACGTATCTGAAGGCTAATAGCTGTACATATTTGTTTTTATTCCTCGAACTGTTACGTATTATTAGACATTGTCTGTTTGTTATCAATGTAAATGAATAAACATATAACAATATGAAAAAAATTGATACTGCACACTGAGGTGGCACTTCATTTTCAATGACAGTTGTACAAAAAGTTGTAAAATAGTTATTTATGATACAAGTGTTAAAAGTGGCATTTTATTTTGTGAGTGGGGAATATTGCGAAACGAGCGTTAGCGAGTGGAGCAACCCCACGAGCAAAATAAAATCACTTTTAACAAATGTATCATACAAAATTTTTTGTTCAACAGTTACTGCTAGTAAGAAAAAAACAAAAAAAAATAAGATCCATAAGGATTCGAACACACGATCTTTGGATTACAAGGCTGACTGACAGATACTTCAAATATAATAAACCCCAACGCACTTTATTTATGAAGGTCCTTATTTGTCAGTGATGAAGGACATTCTACAGTTGGACTAAATACTACTTCGTTTGTAACTTCAAAAGGAATTAGTATTATCAATTGCGCAAACGACCAAATCCATGTGTAAACTTTTATAAACGATTCCTCTTGAGTAGGTGTTCTGATTATAATATCTGATTGAAGTGTTTCTATTAGAGAGATCTATATTACTGAGTATCCATCATCTCATCTGTCATTTTACTTTTAACACTAGTGTTAAAAGTACTTTTAACACTAGTGTTAAAAGTGATTTTGTGAAAACGTCAGTTTTTAGTTCATGTGTCAATGAATTAAAAACGTCATTTTTAATGTCAGTTGTACAAAAAGTAGTTTTTGTACAACTGTCAAGATGGATTTGGTGGCGCATTTGCTTTGACAGCTGCAGGAAAACCTGAAAAAACCTGCACCACATCATCTGAAGAGTTGGAATCAATTGAATGAAAACTGGTCTGTCGAATTGCTGATATCTGCTCCACTGTAAAATAGGATGTATGGTGTCTCCAGAGGCATGAAAAATGTCCAATTCGACAGACGTTCTATTCACTTAACTGTCATCACCAGTCCGTATTTTCTTTGGCCATGTTATAGTAGGGGCAGAATCAACTCAAAGCTCATAACAGTCGTCAGCTAGATGGGTGTGTTCTACGTTGAAATAGTTAAGTCAAAACTTTTGTAAATGTGATCAAGGACCAGTCCATAGCGAAGATTCATCGGATCGAGTGGAAAATGCAGTTTCCTAAAAGTCAGATAAAACATGTCCACATATTCTACTCGTAGATCTCATGATCTGTGAGTAGAAAAATGTGTAAACTCGGAGGACAATGGATATAGGTATCGATGTTTTTTCTAAAAACACAGGTATATTCGATTCAATCAAATTTTTTTTTAAATTTTTGAATATCTCAAAATTCCCAAATATCAAATATAAACAATGAGTTGACAGATGACATAATTACGAATTATATCAGTGTTTTCAACATTCGAAAACAAAATTTATTAACGACCTGACAGCAAAAAAACAACGATCACCGATAGTCTGAGGAATATTGTCAATTATTTCTTAAGTAACAGCTGACGTAGGTTTTTTATTATCTGCAAAATCATTTTGGTCCGAGAAAGATCTAGGAAACGCAAGTTAAAAGGTGAGACCTCATTAAGCATTGAATCGTCCAAGTTTCGATTTATGAGGGCTGTCTTTCGACAGCTGGTTACCGGAAAAAACAATTTTAACAAACAACTTAAACTATAATTTTGACAAGTGAGAGTTTGTGAAATGTTCAACTCAACTGCATGAAACTTCACAAAAAACACTACATTTTATATTTCATTCAACTTTTCACCTCGTAGGATGAATATTTTACAGTTGTTTTGAAGGAAGGACAAATTGAAATAAAAAACTGTACACCAATCAAGGACAATTATTTAGAACTTGATTTTATCCTTAATCGCACTGCATGATTTGAATATTACTTATAATTGTTTTCTTGCCATCGTTGCCAATTTCAATGAATACCTTATGATGATTCAGTGACAACGAGTTTCATACGTTAAAGTGAATATTAATTGGCAAAAGAACATCATAACACTAGACCGCAAATGAAGAATCATCTGCAGTGTATTGAAATATTGGAGAGGGAGGGAGGTTTTACACCATGATTTCAGCTTGATGATACAAGATATTTTATTTTTCATGACATTTTTATAAAGTGAAACATAGAAAATGAAATGGCGGTTCTCATCAACATTCTCTTTCTGTTCAGAAAAAATTGAGCTTTCTCTCAAATCACCTGTTTTAGGCGATCAAGGGCCTCTCAATAGTTTAGCAATCGTCTGCAGTTGCGATCAAGCGTTAAAAATGTACATGTGAGAGATATTATCATCCCTTTTTCGATTTTATTCCTTGCATAACTTTCGAAAACAATTAGCGACATTCCTGAATCTCACTTGAGAGTCTATGTACCGAATTAATCTCCATAATCTAACGACATCAGTTCTCTGAACTTGAACATCCAGACACCACTATCAAATACGTCCTTACATGGAAAGTGCACCTGACGGAATAATTAATTATATCGATCCATCTCAAACATCGGCAACAGTGGCGTTACAAGATAAATATACAGTGAGCACCATATGTAACGGATAAATTCATTTTCTACGTTATTAACCATTTTCAAGAAAAATCCTGAAACACGTCAATTTATGTATTTGAAAAGACACCCTGTGACATAAAAAAATCCCCTCTCCTTCACACCCCTCAACGTGACAGCCACCACTCCAATTTTTTTAAATGCGCCATAATGAAAAAATATTGTTCAATAGATTGAAATGTTGAAAGGTATCATTGAATCCGCTGTATTATGCCATTCACCTTCAATTGTTTTGGTTTATTTACAAACCGTTTTTTGTCCGCAGTGACAGTTGAGTAAAAAATTTTATGTTCTCTGTGAACTTGCTGAAGAGAACAGTTTTGCAGTTGTTGGTTGTTTTTCTTGTTCAGTATAACTTTCAGACAATAGGCTGAAAGTTCTAGCAATGTCTCATTTGACTGAACGTCAAAGAATAGAAGTGTTAATAATGCTAGGATGTGGGGACAAAACTAGAACCCAGAAGAATGTAAGTGAAATGTTCCATAATAAATATCCTGATCATCACATTTCTCAATCTACCGTTAGTAGAATAGAAACAAAATTTCTTGAATTTGGGACTGTCAAAGATATTTCAAAACCAGGCAGAAGATTATTGATTGACGATGGGAAGAAATTGGATATTTTGGTAGACATAGAGGAGAATCCACATAAACCTACCCGACAACTTGCCGCCGATTACGACATACTCAAGTCAAATTGCGTGTTTTTAAAAGTGAAAAGTACCAGCCTTATAAAGTACAATTGGTATATGAACTCAACAAAGACGATCCAGATCGCAGAACTGAGTTTTGCGAAATAATGGAAGCCAGGTGCCTGCGGGATCCATCGTTTAAAAAATATATATTGTTTTCCGACGAGTCAACTTTTTTTTCAAATGGAACCGTCAACAGACAAAATTGTCGATATTGGAGCCGAGAAAATCCCCATTGGATGATGGAGGCCCACACTCAATGTCCCAGAAAAGTAAATGTTTGGGCAGGGATTATAAATAATCGCATAATTGAACCAAATTTTTTCAACGAAATATTGAACGGTGAACGTTACTTGGAGTTTTTGACTAATTTTTTAGTTCCAACGCTAAAAAGACTTTTTCCAGATAATGATAATCCGAATCAAATAGATAGGAATATCTGGTATCAGCCAGCTCGTTTTCCCGACATGACACCGCTTGACTACTTTTTGTGGGGTTACCTGAAATCCAAAGTATACATCAATAGACCAAACAATATTGAAAGTTTGCAAATCAGAATTAGAGAAGAAATGAGATATTGCTGATAACTTTCAGCAACGTCTTCATTATTGTCAAGGAACAAATGGCTGTCAGTTTGAACATTTGATCTGAAAAATTTCGTTAGTAGCACATTGATTGATACCGCTATAGTACATGATTTAGATAACACAAATTATTCAATTATTTTTTCATGGCGCATGAACAAAATTAAAAAATGAAGATATGGCTGTATAGACAATGGAATACCCTTCAAAATGAGGTATCACTTGACCTTCTATTGCATTTAAAAAAAATAGGGGGGTGGCTGTCACGTTGAGGGGCGTGAAGGAGGGGGGATTTTTTTATGTCACAGAGTGTCTTTTCAAGTACATAAATCGACATGTTTCAGGGTTTTTCTTGAAAATGTCTAATAACGTAGAAAATGAATGTATCCGTTACATATGGTGCTCACTGTATTGTTATATCATGTTCATCATGCTCGAAGCATAATATATGAACATTTTCATGTTTAACTGTATTATAAAATGATAACTTCATTCAGAATACGAAACTCTAGGGTGTCTACCGGAACGCAAGATGTGAAAGTACTGTAATGATTTCAATAGACTACAAAATTTAAATGAGAGCATTTGAAAAATCATTTGGAAAATTTATCTACCAGATGGAAATTCTTAAAGTCGAAGGTGGAAGAATCTTTCAAGTACTCCGTATAATATGTGCCAGACCAGAATCCAAATTTGACGTAAAAACTGTCAAACAGAATATAGTAGTTTCGATCAGTAAATGTGAGAAACTGGCAATGGTGATTAACACTGCACTACTAACTCGCGTTCAGATTCATAGTTGCTCGCGACGTATCTCTTCGATACACAATATTATTTTTCAGAAAGTGTGTCCTATATTTGCTAAAATTAACTAAAGGGGGCTGTAATCAAATCCTACGTACACTGTTTTTTATTAAAAAGGTTGATTTTACAAAATGGAACAAAAACTAGATCCTAAAAAAGGAATAAAATATGTAATTTTACAATATGCATAGCTATCTTCAGCATTGCAGTTTCTTTCAGCACATCCTTCCAAACATACGACAGCAGAGTGTTGCAAACAAAGATATGAACCACACGTCCTACATGTGTACTTTGTTACGCGTGTTTTTTTATCTATTTGGCAAGGTTCACATCGCTTACGAGAAACGTTATCCTGATTCCTTTCTACACGTTTGTCAACATTTTATTCCTGAGGTGTATACTATTTTGTTGTTAACTTCTTATGATGTAAGAATATTGTTAACGGCATCCCTTGGTACTTCTTCGAATGAGGTGCTCTTGGAGGAGTTATTTCCCAAGAATCTTCAAAAACACGTGGTGGCATATCAAATCCATTACCCAAATGTATAATTTGTGCATTCATACCGGCAACATTTAGGGAAAAATACCACCATAGACCAACGTCTCGTGTTTTTAGCCACGTTATACATAAAACACATTTTGTTCACTCCTATTTTAGTTTCTTGTAGTATGTTATTATTTCCGGCTTTTTCTTCGCTCCAGTTCCTTCATCTATGGCGCCATCAAAATGCGTACTAGAAATCACTAACACACTTTTTTTGTTAATCTTATTTTGTGGAACATAAGATACTAGTGTTCCTTCTTTTCTGTATACAAACATACTGGAATACTCTTCTCTGTCCTTGATATCTTTTAGCTGCATGGGAATTGACCACTTGTTCTTTTTTAAGGTTCCAACATATGATAGACGTTTTTCTGCTGATGTGCTCAAAAGGGAAACATCACTGAACCAATTATCAGCATTAAGGTCGCGAGCAGAATTATTTATTGGAATGATCATTCGGTTAACAAAGTCCAAACTCTTATTGCTGATTTGATGAGGCCCCTCAGGCTGCTTGCCTGCATAAATTTCCATATTGCGTGTATAATACATTTTTGAATCTACCAGAGCAAAAATCTTTATTCCATACTTCGCTGGCTTTGAAGGTAAATACCTTCCTCGAAATGCTTCAAGCTTTTCATCCAGACATTCTCACCAACTGAGTAGGAAGATTTGCAATTTGCCACAAATCATTCAAAAATGTCTCGTATAGGTGCGAGGTGATCATACTTTTTTCTTCCTGCTCTTGTTTCTCGATTATCGAATCTGATCGCTTGGTATAGAAATCTAAATCTTTTTAGACTCATAGTCATACTTCGATGCCAAATCCGTTCGCATCCCAAAAATCTTCCAAATGTAACCTTCCTCCTTTGTAGTTCCTGCTATGTAAAGCAGTCCCAAAAAGGCTTTCATTTCAATTCTGTCCGTATGTAAGGCCTCTCGCCCACGACTATAGTTCTCCTTGACAGAGTCAATGTATTGGTTGGTAAATTTTATAATCGCATTCAGCATGTTTTCACTGAAGAAACACGACCAGCTTTCTAATATACTTGTAGCATTTTTCGCATGACCAACAACACCAGGAAGTTTTCTAATTAAATTTTGCTTTGAGGTTCTTTTTGTAGCAGAAAAGGGAATTTTTTTCCAGGAAAACCGCTCAACAACTTTCTTGTTCTTTTTTCTTGTTGCTATGCGAAAATCATCTTCGTCAGCTGGCGTTGTGGGGAGATGCATCGTCGTTTATATCACAAACTATCTCCACATACTGGCGGTCTCGAATTAGGAAGCTACATAGCGCGTCTGCTGCGTGGTCCAAAGAGTATATTAGCAGAATATTATCGAGTCATGTATATCTCAAATAAGGCGCGAGCAGTGCAGTGTTGAAGGTAAAAGATACTTGGTCAATTATAATTAAACAATATTCATGGAATAATAACCTATTAATTATCAGAATTAGTATTGTGAGAAATTATCAAGCTATCTTATGAAAACAAATCGCAATTATTCACCTATTTCGGTCATCCAATTTCCGTCTTTAAAATTCCAAATCTACTAGAATTATTGGTGCATTCACCGTTCCTATATCCATTTCAAAATGTGTTGAATGCGCCAATATTAAAATACAAATGAAACACAATATAAAACTAAGTATAGTCTAAAAGATGAAATGTCAATTATAATCAAATAGAAGTAATGTTTATGCTAAAAGGGGCATAAAAACAAATTGTTTTTCAAACGCATTAAAAGAAATGACATCGTTGAGGAAGTTGGATATTCAATTATTTCAGGACATAAAACAACTCTTTACAGAATTTTGCATAAAGAGAAATTATTAAAACCGAATCAATGAATACATGAAAATCCTGAAACTTCCAGCTTTCCAAATATGTCATATGTATTTTTCTAGATTTTACTTATTGTTTAGACTTCTGTTAACAAGAAGCTATGAAAGAAGGACTGTACACAAACATTCAAAAGACAATTACCCTCATGCCCTCTCTCAAAAACATTTAAAAATGAGTGAAAAGTTTTCCAGTATCTTGCATTCCAAGATGATAGATTCCTCGTCATGACCAAGGAAAGTGAGCTGCAGATGTTCGACACCAGGGGCACGATTCTCAAATGTCGACTACCCTATGTCGCATGCGACAAAATATCTCTCTCTTTTTAATGCTTGGTCGAGAAAAGTGATAAAAATATTTTGTGGCATGCGACATAGGGTGTTTGTATTTTGCGGTGTGTTCTGGTCTTTGAGAGGCCTGAGAATGAATTTGATAATTAGCTCAATCAAGAGAGAAGAGCGAAACTGTATCTTTTAATAAAGAAATGAATGATTATGCCCAGATCTTACCTTCGGCTTTTGAATAGGATGAATGTGGTGTGATATTTTTTTAGTTAATGTAGATTGTAGTTGATAGTTTGGCAATATAGTTGTAGTTAGTAGGAAGTAGATTAATTATAGTAGTCCATATAACATTTCAAATTGCCGGCTGGATACTTTCTCTCTCTTTTAGTTTTTACCTTCTCTTTCCTTTTTCAGATTATCTGCTTCTCAGTCGGTGCGCCAAACATATAGATCTTTCAATCTCAGGTAGAATTTCAGGGAAATTGTATTCAATATCTGTAATTTGTGATATGAATGGACTTTTAAAAATAAATATGATAAATTCAACTCAAATATGTTTGTAATCATAAGCAACTCGAAGAAATTGAAAAATATGAACATGGGAGAAATATATCATAAATAACAAGTACTTATTTTCTCCAATCCTGCGATAAATACTCTAATTCTAACAATTCAAGGAAAATGCACACGTGCTAATACCAAAACTGGAGTTTTGGTGCTGTTAACGGGGTTGTAGCCACAGTCTTGTTGACCTTTGAGCTGTCTCATATTGAATTACTTGTTTGAATTCAAACAATAAATAACATAACCTCTATACTCTGATGTATTGTTTTTGATTTAAATACTCTATATTTATAGACTTAGAAACTTCTTGTGTAATTAAAGTTCATGTCACTTTTCGTGTATTATTTTGTAAGGTTTGAGACAAATGGATTTTAAAAAGTTCGGAATTTTGAGAAATAAAACCTATTTCGCTGTGTTTAATGTAAGTAACGTTCAGCTTGTATTGTAATAGAATAATATACCTTTGTGGAAGCCTCCTGAAGAAATCCTCAGCGGTTTGATTATGGAGTTTTCTGATTATTATGTATTTCTGGTGAGTATCCTTTGCTTATTGTCTTGTCTTTGCTGCAAATTTTGTCCATAAATACCTTTTTTACTTTGTAGTTTTGATGAATTTTTTCAGTCCTCCTTTGAACACTGCTTCCTCCTTGGATTTGTGGATTTCTCTCCATCTTTTCATTTTGTCTCTAAGTGGAGTCCTTCTCAGTTTGAAACCCGCACATTTGATCCCTTCTACTTTTTCCATCAATATAATTATTATTTTCTTATAGTTACTTGAATTATTCACAATTGTTCCTCCTATCATTTTCAATTGAATTTTGTCATTTAATTTCCTCGTATTTTCTCATTACAGAAATCTACTCAAGAGAATTCTGAAGCTTTCTATGTCTTCTCTTTTGTGAGTGAACACAAATTCTATGAAGTTCCTCGTAAAAACGAAATTTTTGTCTTCGTTTTTTTTTCCATTTGGAAAACGGGAAGGATTACATCATCTATAGTAATTTTTTTTCCGCATGCATCCTCAATGAGTGTTTTTAGATATTAAAAAGTTCCGTTTAGCTTATTATTGCACTCAATTTTATGTTCCACTGTGTCTATGTCTCCACACACCTCACAGTAAGGCGTTGGAATTTGTTTAATCGTAAAAAATTACTGGTTGGTCATGATGCAATTATTGACATCTTCAAACCATGCGGATTTTTTGTGTGAATTTAAAATTGTATTATTGACGTTAATCCATATGTTGGCCCAGTTTAACTGAGGTAATTTTTGTGCAATATTTGATGTGTGGTTTCTGTTTCCACTTTAATTGAAATAAATCATTTTCATACTTGTGTGTAGGCTGTTCAACTAAATTTTGGTTAATATATGGGTTTGTCTTTAATAAGCGTTTTATGTACGGGAATTCTCTGTGTTTTTCGGGATTATTTGGGGGGATTTTGAAAACTTACATTCATGTATTCATAACAAGCCGGTATGCTTTCCATTGTCATTACAGTTCACTTGATTAGCAGTGCATTCGCCTGGTTGAATGGGTCAAAGAGGTCTATACGGTGTGTCCCTAGCAATTCGTCTGCTACTCCCCGGCCATAAAAATGAACCCACGTTTGAGTTGATTTTCTTCGCTACTGAGGGTCATTCATTAAAATCTTCAGAATCCAGATATCATTTGACTGTGTCAAAAATAAATCCGCTTATACGCTAAAGATTCAGAATCGTCTGAAAGAATTATTGTTGATTTACAATACCAATTGTTACAAAAGCTAAAATAACCTTTCAAATCAAGGAAAAGGAATGGAGAAACACTTATTCTGGCCATGTACGTGTTTACATCCAGAAAAGGCGCATTGCTAAACATACACAAGTTTCTTAGTTTTTCTTATTGGGAAATATTGTATTTTTTCTGGATATCTAACAGTGATCAAAAACTTTTTTTGAAAATGGAGACAGTTATATCAAAAACCACAAATGAAAATTATTGAGCAGAAACCATCATAGTGTTAGTTTATATCGGTATCCACCTACATGTTGCTATTATTCTGGCATATGTGAGTGAAGCATAAAACATTTTTGAATCTGATTCGCGTGTCTGACACGGGGTCTTTGAAAGAAAACTTGAATTCGTTGCTTGTTTAAGTTTAGAGTACAAGATCCATCAAGTGGTCTCAACCAATTGAAGGCTCAATGGCCGCATCATAAAACAATACTTTTTCAACGATTATCTGAATCAGGTTTTTCGAATTGACTTTGGTCAACCAATGAAATACATTTCTATAGCAGAACTTCAAGGAAAAAGGATGGTGCTCGTTCTCACATATGAATATCTGAAGATCACATTACCTTAGAGATGAATTTACTGTACGGTTTCAATAAGGCTGCCGGCCCGTTCCCCAGATTTATTACCACTTGATTTTTTCATTGAATTTTTTCATGATGCTCTGAGAATAGTTGCAATGCATATTTTGGAACCATTTGCTTAGAAATTCAAATTATCTGCAGAATAATTACGCCTACTATTATGGGCGCCATATTATGTTATCTTATTTTTAATATTTTTATTTCTGAATACACAGATTCAAAATGAATATATTTCACAATTCTTCGATATTGATAGTTTCAGTAAGTAAATGAATATTCTTTAGAAGAATATTATTAAATATTTCACATTTTTAGGGAAAATGCCATTACTCAACAATGCCGTTGACGAATTTCAAAAACGGAACATGATGTGATTTGTGAATTATGAATTTAAACTAACCATGTTTTATGAATTATTTCTGGGGCCTTTGTTCCTAATCATGTTAGTTGCTGAAAACTGGGCCAATTAACGCTATTTATATTCCACCGCAAGCGAGGGTCCTGAAAGGATTTGTTTGTTTCCTGTAAACATCTGAGCGTCACGGGATGTATGATCAACAACAATGCAACTGGAGAAGATATTTCTTCTACCCACTGGCTCAATTACTGTTCAATTTGCTCTGAGAAAATTTCATTTCATTGTCGAATAGTTTATTTTCATAATTGTTATTATAGATATCGCATCATTTCTTTATACCGCATGAGAATTGTATAGTTTATCGAGTATATACAGAGTTATTCAAATATATTATGAAACAATTTTTCTCGAGTTATCGAGAAAAAGTTCGGATGAAAGTTGAAGGGTTTGTGAATCCCAGTATGTTCTACTGTGCCATTGGATGATGAGTGACGACATGGGTGATTTTTTTTAGGGAATCATAAGTATGTCATGTTTGGTATCGTTAGAAAGCTTGTTTTCTTCTCATTCCAGTAGTCATAGTTATATTTCAACTCTCTCGATTCATTTATTTAAAAATGTACTCAGTTGAAAAACAGAGCTGGACGTATATTCTAGCGATATCGAAATTTCAATGAAATATTGGCGTTAGTACATTTAAATAAAGGAAGTGTTTTGAATGCTACATTAAGTGGTTGAAAAAATATTTTATATAAAAAGAACGTAGTACAATAGAGTGGCCAGCACAAAATCCAAATTTAACACCACTTGAATTTTTTCAGTAAGGTGTTATCAAAAAAGTATTGTCTATGTCGAAAGACCTAATGGATAAATGGACTGTAATTCGAACATTCAAAACACGAATTTCGTTTGAAAACAAAATAAAATGTTTGTGTTTTTTGAAATATACCTTCAAATATTATTGTATGAATTCCAGTTTTTGATACTTGATATTAACGAAAACATCGTTATTCAAGAAATAGAAGATAACCACATCACCAAAACTACGTCACTTTCACTCGACGCGCATTCCGTCAACAAAGTTATATCACATTTTTAGCATGATTTTTATTACCACGTATTTCGCGGAACATTGATGCCAGGCAACCCAAAAATAGGCAAAGCTGAGTTTCTGCTCAATTATCTGGTAAAATACAATGTAAAAAGCAGATAATTGCTGCGAAATAAGCGGAAAAAACCTTGTGCTCAGAATGTGCCCCGGTGTTGACCGCAGCTAAAAGTGTGAATATTGCAATCTAGCCGTAATATGTCATTGGTAATAGACCCAATTATCAGTTTTTTCCTAAGATCAAAGCCAAGTTTTATGTGTTTTTTACGACTTGGTGAATCAGACGAGTTCATGTATCGAAAGTGTGGCATAATAAAAGGCAAACATATCTTTTGAAAGTCTCTGTTCTATCTTAATAATGATGAATGTCGTTTTAGATAAAGTCATTGAATCCAACAAAAAATTGGATTTCTTGAATAATTGAGAATGTCATATGTTTCTCGGATTTTTCACCGAAAGTAGGGAAGTTTTCATATCGTCATATGTGTTCAGTAATTTTTACATTTTGACCAGTTTAACACTACTCGCTACTGTTGACCAATGTAATTTCTATTTCGTTCTATTGTGATAGCTTTAATTCACAGATTCTTTTGTGATATTCGAGAAAGGTTTCATGTGATTCATCCGACTTGCTGATTCAGACGAGTTCACGTATGGAAAGTACAGCATAATAACAGGCAAACATTTCTTTCAAAACTCTCTCTTCTATCTTCATCGTGCCAAATTCGGTGATTCAGGTGCGTAAGTGAGGCATTTAGTGCAAACATGGAACAATAATGGAAGAATAATGATAAATGGCGTTTTAGATGGAGTCATTGAATCCACAAAAATATTGAATTTCTTGATTTACTGATAATAGGAATAACATATGTCTCGGATTTTTCACTGAAAGCGATAAATTAAAGGAGGAAAGTTTTCATATTGTCACACCCCGTATGTGATATTTTTCATGTTTTCTCAGTGTGTCAGCTTGTATTCAGTAATTTTTACATTTTGGTCAGTTCAACACTATTGTGTAATGTAGACCAATGTAATTTCTTTTTCCTTCTATTGTGATAGCATCAATTCACATATTGGTTTCTAAAATCCGAGAACCGAGAAATGTTTCATGTGATTCTTCCCGATTTGGTGATTCAGACAAGTTCACGTATCGAAAGTACGGCATAATAAAAGGCAAACAGTTCTTTCAAAACTCTCTCTTCTATCTTCATCGTGCCAAATTCAGTGATTTAGGTGCGTACGTGAGGCTTTTAGCGCAAACATGGAACAATAATGATAAACGGCGTCTCAACACTCACAGATAGTGACAATGAGCGGAATGCAGTGCTGTATCAAGGATTTGCCGCTTGATTTATTATATCTCAAGCCGCTGACAAAGACGATTTAATCTTTTTGCGGCGGGATTGCAATCGTCTCTTATTTTCGAGATTTATTTGTGGCTGAAACGAAAAGATTGTGGACAATGTTATTTTGGAGGCACGGTCATTTGATGAAAATGTATGACATTGATTTGAGCATTCGAAACTGGAGCAGTACAATGACTTAGAAGAGTACATCAAATATTATGAATTCAGTGCAAGAGTTCCAAAAATAATATATAATGTTGAGTACTATACATTTTTCCTACGAATTTCTTGCTAGTGCTGAATATGTCGCAAATCGATATCTAATGGTTCCTGTTTTCTCCATGACGGAAAGTGAGAAAAAAATGTATTACAGACGATTCAATGAAAATCCATTCTTCTACTGAACTATTGATACCATGTGTACACCTTTACTGACATGAATGAGGAAATAACTAAACAGTTGAACCGGCCTAATGTTACACGTGAAAGCGTGCTGCGCACTTATAGTCCGTAATATATCTACTGATAAGACACTCAACATGAACGCACAGGAAATTTAAAATCTATCGGAAGATTGGTTTTACTGTACTAAGTGCACTCTGAATCAACAATCACTTTCAAATTTTCTGTGAATGTATTCTGCCCTAGTCCGTTTAGCCAGCTTAACAATTGTATACCATTTGATTTATGATGACTCAACTCAGTTTCAATGTGATGGAAAGAAATGACATTGTCTATCAGGTTTTGGAAAATTGTTAAAATTTTTATTTCCGTCAACCGGCTACCTCCTTACGAGCAATCCTCAAGATTCCTGGAGATACTTGGGTGAGGTGACGGCGCGGTGATTTGAACCCGAGTACCATGGTATAGCAAGCGAGAATGCTACCTGCGTGCCACCAAGACACAAAAGAAGATGAAGGCTATGAATGTCGTCTGAAATACTTCATGAAATCAGTTTTTTATTATATGAGTCAATCAACTTTTTAAATCATCGAGAACTTTTCACTTTAACTTGAGTTACCATTGCTATATCTATTGATGAAAAACATGACCATACATACATCATGGTTTCATGGAAATCATTCATCTAGTATCAAGTATTGGGACAGACTGGCTTGAAATATTCCCCATTTTCCAGGACGTTGTATTACGATCGATTTTTGTACAATTCTAAACAAAAAAAAAACATGGAAAAAATGTTGGGATGAGAAGAGTACATTTTTGATTTTTCTATGTTCTGTTGGGTCTAGAGAACCTAAATAATATAAGATAAGGTATATTATCTTGGTATTGGTCTAGGTGGAGCACAAGTTGTGTTCTCGCTTGCCATGACGAGGTAAATGAAATAGAGAAATCGACAATGTCAAAGTACCCTTCTCTCCAAATATTTCCACCATGTGGAAAATATAAGGCAAAAATCTGTCAGAAAACAACTACTTCCCTGGCTAATACCACGATGGACATTGAATAACATCTCACAGATATTTGTGCAATGTTCTTCCATGAAGACTCAGTTGCCATTGCTTATCATAATTATACAGAAAATTATCCTTCATTTGGCTGGGGAAGATCTCCTGCAGACGCGTTTCACGGTTCTTGCTGCTAGTCAGTGACAGGGTAAGCCAAACAACATTAAAGTCGCCCTGCCCCAGCCCAATGAATCATAATCCACTGTATAACTAATATTTCCTCACAAATGAAGCAGCGACTTACAGTAACCCAAGTAGCACACCCATATTGGGACAGTATTGTGAAAATATTGGCGAAATATTCAAATAGTAATATTGGCGAGAAAAAAATGTTATTGGTCAAACATTTAAAAAATAATATTGGTCTGATATACTCGAAGCAATATTGGCCTCAAAATGTAAATAATATTGGCATTGCTAAAATATTGGCAGAATATTAAAACGTAATAACTATTGGCGAAATAAAATTATAATAATTTCAAGATATTGGCACAATATTACTTGGACATTATATAAATAATATTATTGAAATATTGAGGATGCAATATTGGACCCAAAATATTTAGGAATATTGGTACAATATCTTTTGCATATATTGATAAAATATTCGAAGTGAAAATGTTGCCTTGGAAACATTGAAAAAATATTTCCAGAAAAAGTCAAATAATTTAAAAGTTCTGCAATTTCGTTTCTCCCTCAGTTTACCTCTGAGTAGATTGACTTGTTAACGCATTGTGAGAAGCCTCATTTAATATGTGTTACTATGATACAGCTGTTGTTCCATATGTGGGGCCACCTAGCGGTTTCTTACCCAAGTTCAATCATGATTCATTTCAATATTCTTTATTGAATATTCGGCCAATATTCAAATTTCAATCCTAGTGATAAATGTATTTTGTAATATTGTATCAATATTATCTTTCAAATATTGGCGTAAGGTTTTCGTAACAATCTCAATCAATATAGGGTCAATATAATTTTTAGAATATGGATTAAATAATAATCCACCTATGTGCTATCAAACTTGGATATACAATATTGTTTTTTGCCTATTGCGCTACCTGGGAAAAGTCAGTCTCAGCGCCACCCGCGGTGAAACCAATAAGCAATCCCCGTAGGAAAGACACCAGGAAGTGAACAGAGTTCGAGAATTTTGGTCGGAGAGTATCAAATAAATGAAATAGTGAAATCGACAACGTAGAAAAAGATTCAGCTCAGGAAGCTGCTGAATAATGCCAGGATAACCGACACGCCCAGCTGCACTGAGGTATGTCAGTGGACAAAGGGTGCAAGCGGCTCCAAAACTCATCCACCATTATTGCTGAACTGTATTGAAAAGAACGTGTCTGTCAATTTTTGTAGTTTTTATGAGCTGAATAAAGAAGTTGGCTGACTTAATATAGGACACCATTTAAATTTGTGTTTGTTTGTCTGTTCTGACTATTGCGAGCTGGAAACGACGGGGCTCTTACCTTTCTACGTGCGATTCCAAGCAAGGTGAGCAACATTTAATGGCATTATCGTTCGAACCACCGACCGTTTAAACAAACAATGTTTCATGCAATTAACTGTTTTTCTTTTCAGGATGAAAATTTTCAAGAAAAATAAGAAGCATGACCCGTATAGCATTAAATTAATGGTTTTCAATCTAGAGTGAATCCCAGTCAGGGCCGTAAAAACCAAAGCTGCTTATCTATCCACGACACACGTCTCCGATGGAGTGAAAGAAACGGGAAGAAGAACGCACAGCGCGATGCTTCACATAATCAGATCCCCTTCTCTGGGAATAGCAAGTCAAATTCCGACAAGACGATTTGTATGGAGATTTTCAGGAAGAAAGAATTTTTGTACCACTTCTTTTCCACGTCGCTATTCGGAGTAAAATTTCGGGAATGCTTTGTCCCATGATACAACTAACACTTAGCTTTAATATTCTTTGTGCGGAGAAAAATCTAAATTGCAGCTTGGAGCTATTTATTTTCATTAGGAAAACGAATGGAATTTTTCTTGATGTTAGTTTCACCTTCTTGACATTCTCGTCTGCGAAGTTTCCTGGGTAGAATTAGTGGAGAAAGCCGAGGTCGAGATAAGAACTAAAGTTATAATAAGAATATACTCGACATTTACTGTGAATTCAGCTTGGTATTTCTGAGTTTTTGCAGATATGGAAGAACACCTAACAATGTTGAAAACTTGAAATATTTTTCAACTGGCATGGGAAAAATAATATATTCAATATTTTCATTGAAAAAGAAAGATACTGAGTTTATAGCAAGTGTTTTGTACTGTTCTACATTGGTGATATTTCAATTTGCTAACAGCAGAAACTGAACAAAGTAAGATATTCCAATTTTTGATATTGTTATAATTTGATGTTTATAATTCATTCATATATTATATTTTTGTGTTTTTTGTAGTTGTAGAAATTTTGTTGTATAGGAATAAAATATATTGGAATTGTTGCCAGATCGATTCTTACTTTTTACTTCGTAGTTTTACCTTCTGATCTCTTCTCAAACTCAGTCTGGATCTGAAACATGTAGTACTATCCTTCTCAGGATAGAATTCTTGGAAAGGGCTTTCCAATGTGTGAATACTATAATTTTTGTAAAATATTGTACCAAGAGTAAATAAATACCATGAATTGAACCTCAGATGTTGATTCTTTATTAATTCAGTTAATCAGAAATTGGTATGGTGTTCAATTCAACAAATTTTACCTTCTACCTGCTCAAACGCTATCTAAATACTTATTTCAATAAAAAATAAATAAATTTTCAATCTTCAGAAGTTAGACAACCAATAAACCTTGTTCAATCTTTGTGTGTACTCAGCTGGCTGAATAGCAACAGTGAAATTTGAATTTATTTGACTGCGTTTAAAAGGTTAAAATATGACCTAACCTAGCTTTTTCTACCAACGAATTGAAATATTTTTCAACGAAGAAGATGTTCGATATTAATAATAATAGTCCTTGGAATGCAGTGAATTCAGTTTATGAGTGATAAAAATGTCTTTGAAGGTTTTTGAGAAAGTTCACTGATTGTTTGTGCACGAAAAGTTTTTTGAAGTGAAATTTCGAGTTCTTGAGGTGGAATGAAAACAGCTTATAGTAATAGCGTTAAGAAGTGTTTTTTCTTTTGATTTGGATACGATACGTTGTCAAGTTGATGATAAATACCTTGGATTTCTCCTTCTTGCTGCTGGTATGCGGGTCGATGTTATCAGTGGATTCATTTCGTCAATGTCGAAATTTCAGGCGAGTTGGTTATTTCAGTCTCGAGATTCGTCTTTTGGTTATACTTTGATGATTTTCTAATAATGTTTTCTTCAGTTTTTTCTCATTTCCAAGAAATAAAATTTAATATAATTCAATATTTTCCAAGGTAAACCAAAAATAAAATGGATGAAAGTATTTGACCAGTTAGATTGCATAAATTACTCTCGGATAGAAGAAACCAAACAATAACTACATCCGAACGACTTTTTTTTACTCCAAATCCCTTTTGGAAACACCCAAATTCAAAAGGATGGTTCAGAAATCTTCCAATGGGAATCAACATGATATCTATTTAGACCAAAACTTCAGCAAATAAAATTGGCCTGGATACAACTAACAATAAAATTACCAATTATTCAAACCGTGCTATTACCGTTACATAGTTGGCCTAAGCAGGAATAAGTGATTAACAGCTTATAAAGATAACTGAACATTCATCTTTATCATCGATCAAACTCTATTTACAAATTGACCCTGAAAATAATGAAAATATTGTCAATAACTCTACACCAAACCAATACATTTATAACAATTGTGTTTTTCAAAACTGTTCTTCCAAATGATATTTTCAATAAAGGTGTTTATTATTGTTGTACATTTTTTATATATTGTCGTTGATTTATCTGGCCAAAAATCACTCGAACTTTTTTTTATTGGAAAAATTTCTTTCAACTCAACATTTTTCGACAAAAATCGACATTAGACAAAATTGCTTGACCTATCTCGCAATTTTTTCATGTTAGTTTTTCTCGCGAAATTACTGATTGGCAAAATTATTTCGTTGAAAAACGAAATTTATCCGATAAAGAAGCTCTTGATTTTTTAGTGTTGAATGAAATTTTTCAATTTCAACGAAAACGATTTTGTTTGAAAATTTATTGAGTTGAATTCGGAGATTTATGTTCTGAATAAAACCCTCGAGCTTGAAAGCTCTCTTTGAACATACATCTTCGAATGAAACGAGATACATTTTCTAAAACAAAAATGTTTGAGTGGAAATTTCAATATTTATTCGATTTGATAAACGACGGTCGAGTTATATTTGATCAGATTATTTCCCAAATATGTCAATTAACCAATAACATTTATTCCACAACGTATAAAATTATTTTTATTAAGTTAATGAACATAATTCTTTACGGCAATATGTCACACGACTTGTGAAATGTGTTGCATACATTCAGGCATCTGTCAAGAAGGACCATGCAGTTTATTCGCAAAAGAAACGAAGCGGGTTTATCAGCGAATAAATTTTGACAAATGCGAAAAAAATCTTGTGTTTTAACTGTTGAAAAAATCCTTCATTGGTCGGCCTATTACTCTAGTTACTATTAGTTTTCTACAGGACGTAACAAATTATGTATTTGTTCAAATGAAACAATACATCAGCCACTAACATGGAATTACTCTGAATGTTGTATCAAACATTTATGCAGTCGCCATTTGAATTAAATCAATAGCTTCCAGTACCACAAATCTGCGGTTTGTTCACCCAAATGGATAGTCGATGTCGGAGAAGATTAAAATTGGAGGAAATTTGTGGTAATTGAGCCTCAATTGTGTCCCGAATCTCAGCTTTTCAAACGGATTTCACACCAGAATTGTCCACATCCCCTCATTATTCGATTCTGATTGAAGGATGAGTAGGGTCTATTGAAAAAATACGATTCAATTTGAGTATTCGCTTTGATTGTGTTGTATAATGTGGGCTATGCAAGAGGGTCGAGAGTAGATTCAAGCCCTGGAGGAAAACCAAGGGATCACTTAATGAGATCAAACCAGATGTTTTCATCGAATTGCTTTCCAATATGATTCTGAACAGTGAGATATTGATTTATCAATTTTGAATCAAGTTTGATGAAATTGAAGCCGTTGCGGGACGCCTGACAGATGTGACACATCAAAACAATTTTTTTCAATTGACGCCCCTTTTTACCTATTCAAAGCACGCTCCAGCGTGTGTGAATCGAACTTTCAAAAAAGTCTTAATGACAATTTTATGATCAATGATCATACAGGACAGGAGAACCTCAAATAAAATATTACAAACAAATGCAAAACTTTTATTCCAACATCAATGAAAGGTGTACTGAGGTAACATCACGAATTCAACCATTTTACATTATTAGTTTTTATTTCCATTATTTATAATAATGAAACCAATATTTATAATTTTAAAGTGGCTCTAATCGCGCATGTTTGAAAAACCTATTTATCCACTTATATACTTCAATATACTATTATATAAAATATGTATATAAAAATGGTTTATCAATATATCATTATGAATATCGCATATTAATCGGGGGTAATATAACAAGACCTCGTTTATTAGCGAATACATTTTTCAATTTCAACGAAAAAGATTTTGTTTCAAAAGTTATCGAGTTGAATACGGAGATTTGTATTCTGAATAAAACCCAAGAACTTTTAAGTTCTTTGAACATAAATCTTCGAATTATATTATATATTACTTATTACAGGTTTGGTTACAAATGAAAAAAATATTGCTGGTTCAATAGCAACACTGGGAAATCTCTGGAATGAGCCGTTATTCCTCTGTTCTTGGATAGGTATCCCATTTTTTTAAATCAAAGAAGTAGAAAAAATATTGTTTGTTCAATAGCAAACTGCTTTCATAACGTTAGCAAATTCATCATTCATGGTAATTGCAAATCTCTCTTTAGGTATTTTGATTCGTTCCTTTTTGTGTGACACCGGTATAAATTTGTGAAAAATGTATTTCCTAGTATTGTCTAGTATTTATCAATATACACCATGAAGTAACAGCCTTAAGTTGAATAAATTATTACTGAATCAATTCACTCTAATTTTTTTCCATTTGCAGGATTACTTCATAGCGTGACGTTTCTGGTGTAGAATTCGAGTCCATTTTTGTCAGCAAAGTTACCAAGAAATCTTCGTGCAAAGTTAAAAATTCGCCACGGCGGACATGAGTTGAAAACTTTCCTCCACTTTCCTGGTGTTTGCAAGTGTTGAGATTGTCTCAAGTGAGTTATTTTTGTTTCCTCTCAAATTGAGTTATGGCTGTGAGGAAAAGTTACACCGATATTTCGTGTTGAATTTTGACGCAGATGGGAAATTCGATTCCAGTTTAGAAGAATAGGGTATTATTTTATTGGAAGTAATGGAATGGACATATTGTTTCGGAAGAAATCATCCTTGCGAGAGAAAAGGTGCCACAGCTTTGTGTTTGAATAAATCATACCGGGAAAGTTTGGCGGATCTCTCCTTCCGAAGTTGTTTTGATGGATTTCAGTTTCCTAAAGTATGTTGAACTCTGGGAAAATATTGGGCAGTTAACTGTGTATCACAATAAAATCAGGCAAATTGTTTAGAAGTTCAATTTTGAGAGATTCTGTCATTCTTCTGCCTAATACTTAAAAACTTAAAAATGATTTTCTTATTTGTGCCGCACTCCTGACTAGAAACAATTAGTTTCTCCTTCATTATATACTGCAGAAAATCTTTAGTTATCTCAAAATGCTGTATATGTTTTGATAATTTTTTTCGGATTGAACTCAGAAAGTTTCAGTATTTACTGAGAAACTTCTGCTCAAATCATCATTTTCCGGAAATTTACATGAAGCTATAAAACATAAGGAACAGCAAAATTATAGACATAAACACATTGATACACACATCATATTATAGACATTCATTGACTTTCATAATATTCTTGGAACAAATTATTCTTACCGACGATGTCTCGCTATAACGTACCTGGAACAAAAAAAAATATTTAGCAATTTAATTCGAAAAAAAAAAAACTCATATATTCTTGATTGATATAACTAACGGTTATCTCTTAATATATAATAGCCGGGGAAGTAGTTGTTTTCTGTTACATACTAAAAAAATATATATTTTTCATTTTTCAATTTTCTTGGAGAATGTTCCCCTTTTCACTATGTATTTAAATTCCACACACTACATATTTTTGCCTTCTTTTTATATTTAAATATTTGTCGAACAAGTTTCCGTCGAACAAATGCTATCGAACAGATTACACCGAACCGTATACATTGGGGTAGTGAGAATATAAGAATGATTTAACTGGAAGGTAGCGGTTAAATCCTGAAACACAAAATAATCAATTTTGCCATTTGAGTTCAAAACTGATACAGGCCACGAAAAAAAAAAACTTCATTAAGTTAATAGAATTCTTGATGAAGTTCGCATGATAGAGAGAAACAGTTCACTATTTCTTTAAATAAGAATCAATACAATTTCAGCAGAGGAATTTGAAGTTTTAGGGCTATTGAAGTAAAACGAAATTTGGTCTAAGTATCGGTTTCACAACCATTACAAAATTTAAGAGTTTTATTGTTGCTATAAATTTTAAAGCTCAGATCAGATTTTGTAATTGGGTTATAAAATATTGTAATTGAGAATTTAATGTCATTCCGATATTGAATCGCGTATGCCATGGAATTGTTTTAAAGACAAGAATTCTGCTTCGAATTCAAGACCGAAACTGTAGTGTGCTCAGAGTAATAAAAGACATAGAGATGCCCTGCGTATACCTAAACAAATATTTTTTTTGAAGGGTACATGAACTATCTTTTTCTATAGGATTTGTATGCGACGGTTATGGACAGTTTGTTAACATTTAGAGTTACGAACGACACCTTGATCCGAATGAAATAAGCGGACATACACGAAACTACCCGATTGAATACGGACCTCAAACATGTTTAAGGACCTCACTTGTAAACAAACAAACGAAGGATGGAAAAGGCATCTCTATGATCTTTTATTACTCTGAGGTAGTGTGTGATTTTGAATATGTCCAGATTCTGACTGAAGTTCCCACTATAACAAATAAATTTATTGAACGGCTCTTCCTCGAAATATCCCTACTCAGAGTAGGTAATCAAATCTTGCAAGTTGAATAAATCACACTTCTAATCGTCAAATTGATTTGAAATTTGGCAGGTATACATACTTCTGGTGACAATCCATCATGGAATTTTTTTGGAGAAAAAAAAATAGCGGCTTCAAAATGGCGGAGAAGTTTTGTAATTATTTGTTTACCTATTTATTTATTTCTCAAACAAGTTACACGAACTTTTTAACATGAAAAATCTAAGATTAACCTAAAACTGATTATTAGCATAGATTTAATATAGTGTACTTAAAATTAAAAAATTAAAATTGTTTTTTCCGTTAACCAGCTGTCGTCCCCTTACGAACGGCAGCCCTCAAAAGTCGAAACTTGTGCGAGCCAAGGATTAAACGAGGTCTTACCTTTTAACGTGCGATTCCTAGCACTTTCTCGGGCCATCAGATAAAAATCTGAAGTCGCTGAGGATTCGAACCTAGCCGACCAGTAGTCAATAGTTTTGAACGCTTCAGTCTCAACAACTGAGCTACTTGACCCTTACTGTGTACATATTACTGTTATTTCTAACATTTTGGTAACTAGAGAACAGAAATTACTTGAGTGAGTAAGTGGAATTTTCAAAAATTGCTTGTAGTGTTGAATACTTTTATTGACATATGGAGACTGATGCTATTTGTCTTCTCGTTTCCAAGCTCATCAAATCGAATTTATTTCGAAGACTTGCCGATCTGATGAGTTTTTTTATATATTGAAATTTCAATAAACGATCATGTATTTTTTTTATTATGAGAAAATTCACAATTGTTGTTGGGTACCAGATTACAGAACAATAGTCGAGTTTGGGCCTAACCAAGGGAGAAATCGGTGAGGAAATTGTGTACACTAATCCCCAAAAATCATGGGTAATGCTTCTAATACCCAGTAAATCCTGAGTAAATACCCCTCAAGTAATGCCAGTAATGCCCGTCAGAATTGTACAATTCTGATTTCTGGTAGTCTCTCTTCTTTTTTCTGAAAATTCCAATTCCCATGTTTTGAAGATTTTTTTTTCCTTTCAACGATTATTTTTATGCAGTAATTCTCTCACTTCTGAATGATTTCTGTAATACCCATGTAATGCTCGAGTAATACCTCCTTTTCCCGTGTCATGCCCAATAATTCCTAGCTAGTTCCTTCAATTCCCGAGTAATACACCAGTAATACCTGCAACACCCAATAGTTCTCAAGTAATGCCTCCAATTCCCAACTAATACCTGAGTAATGCCTCTAATTCCCAAGACATGTACACCAGAATTCCTCAGTGGTTTCCCTCTCGGACCATAATGACAAATATCGTCCGCCATCTTGGAGCCGCAATCTCTTATTTATGAATTTTGACAAAAATATCAAAATACACGACCTAAAAAACCCACATACCAATTTTGAATCGAACCTGACCATAATCACAAATCTCGTCCCCCATCTTGGAGTCGCAATTTTGAAATCATAAATTTTCATAACAAAATCATAATCTCTGATCCCAAGAACCCTTAAATACCAATAATGAATCGAATCGTACCAATATCACAAATCTAGTCTGCCATCTTGGAGCCGCCATTTTGTTTTTTTCTCTACTCAAAACTGTCATATCGCGTTGTCACCAGAATCATGACACATGCCAAATTTCAAATCATACGTTAGTTCATTGTGAGTACTCCATTGATTCGTTGATAAATAGTTAGAGAACAATATATAATACACGTTGGTGCACGACAAATGAGAAACGTGGTTGACTAATATTTGTTTCACGTTTTCCCCATACCCTCTGGAAGAAATTAGTGAAAAAATCGCGTTTGGAAAACGATTATTCTATAAGATGAATCAACATTTTAGATAAACGTTTTATAAAAGCATACTTTCAACATATCGTCAGAAAACACCGTTTAAATAACATTACATAAACGATTCGCTTTCACGTTGCAATTTTCAACTGACTTTCAACGTTGAACTCCTCAACAAAAAACGTTCAATCAATCAATTATACGTGGAATAAACGTTGAAAAAACGTTCGTGTGCCCATTGGGTATATATTAATCTTCAATAATTCAAGAACTCCCTCGATGCACCAAAACTGAGGCAGATTTTGAACACGTATTATTAATTTTTTGCATCAGTTGAGTATGATAATTACCGAATGAATTTCAACGACGATATTGTCTACAGAAATCAGGTTATCAAATGGTGAAGAATTCATCGAAGAATGTTGATGAATGAACCAGAAAACGTGATTTTTATTATTTTTGAATGTGATTTTTGAAGGTATTATTTGATTTTTTTCCTTTTTTTTTGCAATCGGTCCAGACCAATATGGCTACCGAATTTTGATCCGGCATGCGATATTTTCGTAATTAGATAACGGCGAGTGTTTTTTCGGACTCGTTGATTCGTGACATACATTCCTGATATACCTACATAATGCAAAATATGGTTACTGATAGAACTCATATTTCTCTGAACAAAATGGAAGAAATGACAATTGAATTGATCCCACCTTCAGAAACCCTCGGATAATTCATCACCAAATGTTCCAGACGGACAGAAAAATGGATGATTCCATTCGAGAGATTCATCTCTATCAATTTTTCGTTGAACAACAAAATCCCATTACCTTCGCCAAAGACAAACGATAAAAAGATAATGTTTTCAAGCTATCGGTTTCCGAAACTAGGTTATTCCACGCTTTCCGAGATTCTTCTCCACACATCTGTTCTGATTGATTTCGTATTGAATAGAAACTAGCTACGGTGAACAGGAAGAAGAATCACGCCGATGCGTCTCTACATTGAATTTTACATTATTTAAACTCGGAAATACGAATTTCCAATCTATATTCAATTGCCGGCTGTGAATTAAAGATACTTTAGTGTTATTCGACATTTGTGAAAAACTGCCTTATTCCTCGGAAGTGTGGAAAGTCTCTTGTTTGGGATTTCACTTGTGTAGATACGGTGCAACTTCCCACCTTTTGTTAACCTCCAATACCAAAGGCGCAGCAGCTGTTTCAGCAAAGAGAAATACACAGCACACTTTTATAGGGAAAGTGGCCCTCGGCTGAATTTTTGATATGTTGTAGTCCAAGTCATTCCAAACAAAAAGTCCAACGGGCATAACTTTTTCTATAGGCTAGTTTTGACGCTAGAGGGCGTTGAAAATTCAAATCTTTTCTTTATTGTTAAACAACAAAAAAAGTTACCCTGAATATTCAAGATCTAAACATTCATCAATATAAGATAGTATTAAAAGTATTTTTCGTTGGTGTCATTACAGATGGTCAATTATACAGTGTGTTCCAGTGTGAACAAACTAATAGTTCGAGTTGATGATGAAACTCAAGGAGGATGTTATAAAAATAGGTCTAATTAATTTATATTCGATAATTTTATTGATGCTCTAGGAGTATGATGGAGAAACTCCTCCTGGCTGGTCAACTAAGCCTCCATTCACACTTTTAGCATAAGTATAATATGGAGACAATGATGGGCTATAACTCAATATATATGTTACATTTGATGTACCTAGTACCGTTGACCCTAATGAAGCACCGTAGAATTAACCCTAATAATAATTTACAGGGTGTTTCATTTTGGAACATATCGATACGATCAAAGAAACTGACTTTGTAGTTGATTCACAGTTGTTATTTAATAGTATTTCGATGGCGAAATTTCACTCTCATCCCCCATAGACCTGGAATATCAGTACATTCGTCAAATTCTAATAAAATGTTCCTCCAATCCTGCCATTTATCTTGTACATGAGATTGGGGTTTATTAATTTCATCGGTTTCTTCGTCCTCCATTGTATTCACACTCATAACATTTGAATCTCATACTGCAAAATTATACGCCATATTCAACTTTACATTGACATGAAGTCACAAACAATTTTTGTTTTTTTTTTCTGTAGTGAAGGAATGCCATGTTTTCATATTATCCAGTTCTTGAAAATGATTGAACAGTTTTCAAAACGAATCTAAACTATAATATTTTCATAATGCGTCAAAGTTCAATTTCCCGAATACTGTTGTGATATCGAAATAAAAACGAAAGTTAACCAGACAGCAGGATCCAGAACAAGAATTTATTGCCTCATATACAGGGCAATACGAAAAATATAGGGTTGGATGGTGGAACGCATTAAATTAAAATGAAATATTAGTTATAACATCTGCGTTACCTTCATTCACCTCTCTACTACTATTATTTGTCTCTGAATCAGTTGGATGTTACGAATTTTTGGTTGAAATAAGTCCATTCGCAAATGTAAAAATCCCTGACGTTACAAAGATATATTCAGAAATAATTTTTTCTACGGGTATATATTGACATATTTTTAATATTTGTTGTTCTTTCTCATGCCTTCAAATTATACAGGATTGTCGAAAAATATTTTTCAATACGGAACTTTTCGAATTTAACTATCGCTTCCTTTTAAAACGAACACTCGGTATAGTTTTCAACTTTGTGATGTAAAAAATGGCGTAGAATAAAATTCATAAAGAGTTTTTGATTGTAGATCCCTATAAGGCGATTTGTAAGCATTTTCGAATTACTGAACTTTAGAAATTGTAAGTAGCTGGAACACACTGTATAATTGACCCAATGTAACAACTCCAAAGAACAATATTTGAAAAAGTATCTCATATTGAAGAATGTTTACATCTTGATTAATCAGACTGCTGATGATTATCAAGGATAACGTTTTGTATTGTAAAACAATGTAGAACAAATGAAGATTTTCATGGGCCTCTGGCTCCAAAAGTAGCCTAAAGAAAAAGTTGTGCCCATTGGACTTTTTGTTTGGAATGACTACGACTACAACATATCAAAAATTCAGCCTATTCGACAGGAGGCCACTTTCCCTATTAAAGTGTGCGGTATCCTTCCGTAAATATTCCGGTTTGGGCAATGTTTATTGTTTCTATCCAGTGGCAATAGAAACATTTGGAGTTTTTGGACCACATGCGTAGAACTTTTGAAAAAAGTTGGAAAGAGAATCATGAAATCTACTGAAGAACCAAGATCATACTTCTTCTTGATTCAGCAAATCAGTATAGCTATTCAGAGAGGCAATGCTGCTTCAGTTATGGGCACACTTCCAAATTCCAGAAAATTGGATGAAATTTTCTTATATCCACAAAAACAAGGTATTCAGGATTTTGAAAACAATAATTTCAGGACAAAAATCAAAAATACTTTCAGTACTTCAGGAACTACTTCCAACAATGTAAACATTCCAACCTCAAACCTTTCTAGAGCCAGAGAATTATCAAAATTGGATTACTCGAGACTCAGCACTAACATGCCTATAATACAAAGTACTGCCAAAACACTAGGTTAGGTTAGGTTTAGGTTTAAATGTGAGTGAGCCCATATCAGGCTCTCCACTGCGACCAATGGCCTATTGTGGCTCACCCTATGGTTATATTTCTCCCAGCATATCCAATCTCTTAACGAAATTGAGTAACATATTGGGAGAACAGTTTACCAGATCTTCTGGCCTTACTTTTGTATTGCCAAATATTGAAAATCTGGTTCTGGCTGCTGCAGGGCATGTGCACAGGATGTGTTTAGCCGTTTCATCATCCTCCATGCATAGACGGCACTCTGCATCCTGTGCAAGTCCGATTTTATGCATGTGGTGTTTGAGTTTGCAGTGGCCAGTGAGCAAACCTACTATAACTCTGAGATGTGCTCTACTGAGTTCTAGAAGTTTGTCAGAGTCCTGTTTTTTCCTTGTATAAGCAATAAATGCTTTGGAATGGGCTAGTCCTGGTAGACTGAGCCAATACTCAAGTCTTTTATTGTCTGCCCAGGCGGTTGTAGCATTCTTGGAAGTGCTATATGCTAAACCGATGACCGGTTCTGGCCCAGTGAACGTTGTTTCGGCCCCCCCTTTTGCTAGGGCGTCCGCTATTTCGTTTCCTTCTAGGCCCGTGTGACCTGGTATCCAAACTAGGGTAACGTTGTTGCCTTGTGCTAGTCGGTTCAAGGTGTCTCTGCAGTTCCATACTGCTCTGGATTTAAAGCAATTAGATTCAAGCGCTTTCAATGCTGCTTGACTATCTGAAAATATTTTTATTGTTTTTCGTGTGAGGTGTCGGTTTTCCAGCTCCCTTGCACACATTTCAATGGCATATACCTCTGCCTGGAATATCGTAGCTAATTTACCCAAACTGAATGAGCGTTTCACTACTGGGTTCATACCATATATTCCGGCTCCGACACCTTCCAAAGTTTTGGAACCACCTTTCATTTGCCCTACATAGGTCAGTTTCATTCCGAACCCAGTCTTCTCTTTCAGGGAAGACCACGGTGTAGGACATGTTGAGGTTAGTGGTTTTAGGCATGATGTCTGAGGGCATTCCCAGAATGTTGTGAGCTATTATGCCTTCCAGCATGCTGCTGCCTCTCATGACACATGCCTGCGGTAGACTAATGGCCGCTTGCTAGAGTCTGTATGTTGCCCATCTTGCTTCTCTCTCCAGAACTATGTGGAGAGGAAGTAGTCCAAGAAGAGCTTCCATTGCTGCCGTTGGCGTGGAGCGAATGGCCCCAGTAATCGCCAGGCACGCTTGTCTCTGTAGTCCGTTAAGTTTAACCTGGGCCATTTTTTGTTGGCCTTTGTTCCACCAGACTACAGAGCCATACGTGATCATTGGTCGTATGACGGTCACGTACAGCCAGTAAACTTGTTTTGGTGACATGCCCCATGTTTTGCCACATATTCTGCGGCATGTCCATAATGATAGGCTAGCCTTTCGGATAGTCTTTTCCAAATGCGAGTTCCAGTTCAGCTTTTTATCTAGGATTATTCCCCGATATTTTGCCTCACTCGCAAATGAAATTGTTACACCATTGATGGAAGGAGGTAGTAAATGTTTCAGCTTCCTTTTCCTGGTGAACGGTACTATGACCATTTTGTGGGGGTTAATGGACATTTCCTCCCTCTCACACCATTTATATATGGTATCCAGTATATCCTGAAGAACGTAGGAGATCGTCTTTTCGGATTTATCTTTTATTACTAGGACCAGATCGTCAGCATATGCTTGAAGATCGACCTCCCAGAATGAGAGAAACACTAGGTTTTAATGGGTTGACAAATATTGCTAACACTTGCTTTATGAATAGTGTTATCCAATGTTTGTCGAATACTAGATGGTTGTTAAAATATTCAAAGGAGGATGCCTATATAGGGGATATCAACTACAGTACCTCTAACATGAATGGAGCTTTATTCAAAACTTTTGCCGAGGTGATCAAGGAACTGTAGTCAGAAGATGTGTCGAATCGAGTGGTTGATAAAGTCTTTTTGAAATGTCAAATACAAATAATTGCACCACGTTTTACAGTCATGCCCAGCAAGATGGCCAGGAGTTTTTACGATACCTACTGATGGGACTACATGAAGACGTTAATAGAGTAACTGATAAGCCCAAACTCATTTAGACCGAAATTGTCGAGAAATTAAGCAACAGTGAAAAGGCCAGAGAGTGTTGGTGGAGATACTTGAAAATGGACAACTCCAAGATAGTAGAAAACTTTGTTGGACAGCTGAAATCAACATTGAAATGTACATATTGTGGTCACTGTTCGGTCACATTTGATACATTCTGGGATCTGTCTCTTCCGATTTCACAAAAAACAGGCCAACTCAGACTCTCACAATGTTTAGATTCATTCACTATGGAAGGAAACTTTGCATGGTGCTGAGAAACCGACATGTTCGAAGTGCAAAGAAAGGAGAAAATGCAAAAAGTCTCTATCGATTTTTTAATTCCCAAAAATTTTAGTAATCCATTTGAAAAGGTTTTCCCAAAGAGAAAATTTTAGAACAAAATTGGATGTCATCATTGATTTTTCTCTAGAAGGATTAGATATGAGCAACTACACGGCGGACAATGTAGCACCTTGTCGCTATAACTTGTACGCACTGTCGAACCACAGCGGTACTACATCTATCGGACACTACACTGCTTACTGTAGGCATCCATATGAAGGCACGTGGCACGAGTACAACGATTCGCATGTTTCCCCGATTTCATCAGATTCCCTAGTGAGTGAAAAGGCATACGTACTCTTCTATGAGCAGGAGGGCACTCAATCGCACATTTGAGATTATATTGAGTTTTTATATTATTATTATTGTTAATACGCTTTATTTTATATATATTATTATTATTAATGTTATTGTTATATTTATACCTGATTCATTAAAGAGTTAATATTAGAAAAAAAAATTGCTAGAAACATCGCAATAGGTGTTCGGAAATCGTTTAGTTGTTCAGTGAAGGTGACCACATACACACACAGTAATTGATGTTCCGGTTTGGATCGGCACGGATTGAACCTGCAAATTTTTCTGTCCGTTAGTGTGTAGGTAGGTAGATTCGACTGGTACGAACTTCACAGAACAGTTTTATCAACAGGTTGGTGAAATTCATGTTTTATTGAAAGGACCAGGCAGCGGCCTTATGGAGCAATTGTCACCGGTTATATTTTTGAAGTTTTGGTATATTTTAGAATATGACCTCCTGAACAAAAGTGTCCACAGGCATAACTCAATCCTATGACTAGTTTTCGAGATACAAGTTGTCGAAATTGAAAAGTGGCCATTTTTTTAAAGTGATATTGCTCTTAGGAAAACATCTTGAATGAAAATATTTCGCCTGACCATGAAGCAACTATTTCAGACTGGTTTTTGATGAAAATATTATTAGATATAGGGTGAGTAAAGCAATATTCAAAATGAAATTCTGAATCAACCCTTTGAAATAAAGATGTGACCAAACCAAGTAACACGCTAAAATGCTCATCGTTTTATTTTGTCAATATTGACAAATCCAAAATTTTGTAAAGGGTGAGTCAAAAAGTGACACTTTTTTGGTTACATTTGGTATATTTTTATTTCATATTTTGAGCTTTAGGGATACTTGAGTACGAACCATTCAACATACTTCTGGTCCAAAATTGTTATACAGTATGAGACAAACGCTAGATGATTTAAAATTCACCCTATGATTAGAAATTTCCCTGGTTAAATTTTTCAATTTTTGTTTTTACCCTAGGTTTGAGTACACTTTTATAATGTCAAACACTTATGGCTTTGCTATGATCAGTTTTTGGAATAAACAGGGTAATACATTAAGAAGGACGACCTGCTGTGTATCTCTTATTACAAAAGTTGTCAAAAGAGTTCTATCCAATGAAAATTTTATGCAGCGAGCTCTAAAAATCAGCATTTTTTTATCATTCTGTATGACATTTAGTAGCGCCCTATACCTCATAAGATTATGAAAGTTAGGATAGGAACACGCAAGTCCTTTCGCTTGTTATAACAGTTTTGGCGTAACAACTGATTTGAATTAAAATTATATGCACAGCTAAATGTTATACAGGGTGAGCAGAAAATGCTGATTTCTAATGCTCTCTGGATGACATGTTCATTGTATAAAACAACTCATTCGAAAACTTTTGTACAAACAGGTACAGAGCCGGTCGTCCTTTTTAATGTATTAATAATAATAATGATAATAATGACGTTTATTCGTGACAAAATCGATGCAAAGATAAAGAATATAATTATGAATAAACATGACAATATCCACAGAAGTACTATATATACTTGTTTATGGCAGATACAATTAGAATAAAATAAATAAAAAGGATATTAAAGTTGGTGAGATACATACATAATAACAAAAATACAATAATAGGTACATATTTAAATTTTTTTTTTTTATTTATTTCGATTGGTTCATAGTCAAGTATGCCCAAAGCTCAAAATATAGAATGAAAATTTACAAAATATCACAAAAAAAAACTCACTTTTTCACTCACACTGTACAAAATGTGAAATTTATCAATTTCAACATATCAAAGCGATGAACATTTCAGTGGGCCACTTGGTTTGCTCACATCTTTATTGTATAGGGTTAATTAAAAATTTCATTTGGAATAATGTTTGACTCATCCTGTATCTAACATTATTTTTTATTAAGAACCAGTTTCAAATTATTGGCAGGTAATATTTGTCACGGAAAACATTCATTTAAGATGGTTTCCTGAGAGACATATTATTTTAAAGAAAGGACCACTTTCCAACTTCCACACCCTAATATCTCGAAAACTAGCTATAGGTTTGAAATGGTCCTGTACACTTTTGTTCAGGAGGTCATATTCTACAACGTACCAAAAGTTCAGAAAAATTGACTGGTGACAATTTTCCCATAAGGCAGCAAGGTATTCACTAACAAAAATATAAAAAAATGGTTGCGGCGCACTAATCGAGTATCGTAAATCTTTCTATGATGATGCCAACAGAAACTGTGTGCCTAAAAAATGCAAAACATTAGAGGGTGGTTCCGGAATGGAATAAGCTTCTCAGAACAGTGAAATTGGTTTACATCATCTGAACGAATCAATCTCCGGTATTTCGACTTGTTACTATTTACCACAGTTCCTCAGAACCTAGTATATATAACAAATTGAGAAAAATTTTGGAGTCGCTTCTACACACCCCCATCTGGCATCAACCGAATTCCAAATAATGAACAACACAGAGTCTTTTCAAATATACTCGAACATTCTTATAGCTCCCCAATCGAAAACCGTAAGTATGTACCGCAGAACTTTCCAACCTTTCAAACTGACCCGAGTTATCTGCGGATTCTTACACCAACACGCACTTTGGTATGTGACTGGTCATCGGTTCAAAATGGATCCGGGGGGTCTGTTGTGCGCAAGTGGTTGACAGTGGCTCATAAATCCGATAGATATATCGTCTTGGTTGATTTCCGGGTTTTGCCCGGTTGAAATCTCGTTTCAAGAAGAGTTCTTCGACCACGCTACTGAAAATAACTGCCGCAGTCGCAGTCAAAACGTTGGAAGATTTCAACCAGAGGAGACCACGGCAAAACCTGGAAACCAACCAAGACGTTGACGCCAGCCTACATTCCTATGTTATACGTTGGACAAATCTGTTGCGTATCAATCTGTCCGATCAAACTCTATGTGTGTGGCTGGTTGCTGGAAGCAAGACTGAAGTAGAATTTATCAAACTATCAGTAGATTATTCCATACTTTATCGTAATATACACTTTTTTATACCCAATTTCAGTCCAGAAAATACTTTGCTAAGCTGTGGTATCATGGTGACCACAGCAGTCGAAAACCGTTTGCTGACGAAAAATACTTGCCTAAAGAAATAGTAGATTATTGATTCGGAAATCAGTAACCAGTACGTTATATGTACAGGTCGAAGATATCGGAGCTTTGGAAGAGAAATTGGTATGGAGGGTACTAAAAGAAACAGTGTTAGAATGGATCACTCTGGAGCACTAGCATTTTTAGGTAGAGTATCGGATGATACTCCATCAACCACCACGTGGAGAGATCGGTCTGAGAGAAAGCAAAGATAGCAAAGAACACAACTGGGGAGGCAAGTCATAAGATGGACTAGGAGTCCTTGGTTCCAAACGCGATGAAACAACTTGGAGATATCCATTGCAACGGCCAGTTTCACCATTTTTCTCAGTGGATTGCTGCCAAATATGCAAGACATAAGCAAGCAGGTCACCAGTTGATCTCTGATGCCGGAAACCATATTGTCGATCATTGACAATTCCTGAGCGTTCTAGATGTTTCATGAGCTGAATATTGATGACTTTCTCCATGACCTTCGAGATAGCAGATAGTGCGATAGGTCTATAGTTGCTGGGTAGCGTCTTTTTCCTTTTTATTGGGGACCAGTTGAACTCTTGAAATTTTGCAGTTGGGCGAAAATTTTTCTAAATTATAAGAGAGGTGGAATAACTTGCAGATGACTGGTGATAGTTTGGGTACACATTTTTCAAGAATGATCGGCAAAATTCCATGGGATTCACTAGCTTTGATGGTGTCAAGAACGAGCAAAATGATCGCTCAGATTTCTCAGTAATTCAAAACCTGATAAGGTTATGTGTTTTTTAAAACGGTTTATGTTATTCTCAAATATTTCTTAATTATAAACCACATTCGACCATATCTAGAGCAGAAGTAATAATGTGGTCCATAAATAATTTCCTTGGTTTTCTTTGATGAAAGAAAATTATAGTTTGAGATTGAACTGAAGACGTACTTTTGAATGAAATGGAAGTTTTCTTCGATTTTTTATAATTTTGGTTACATGGTAGTTCAAAAATACTTTTTCTTTGTTGTTATGAAGTAGTTTAAAAACTATCATTTGACCACTAATGATTTCAAAGACTGCAGTAAAAATATATATAAGTATTGATAGAATATTTATCTTTTAGTCAGTAACTACCGAATCACCATGGCACAGTTTCAATGACACCGACTGATATATTCTAAAGAGTTTCAACGTAACTCCATTAAAGAATGATACATTTTCTTCTTCGATAGTGAACACGGCTATATCACCCCAAGAGTGAGTCTTGTTTCATCATTCCCGTTCGTATGAAACCATTGGAAAAAAATTAAACAATAGCGTACCATTCAGGAAACAGGCTCACATTACCCATTCAAAACAATTCTTGTAGAAACCATTCCTCCCGAGCGAACTCACAAGGTAATACACTGAATTCAGTTAACTCAAAACTGCAAAAATATTTCAGTTTTATATTCAATGCTTCAGCTTGAATCCAATTACGAATAGAGTTTTCATGTCTCCCTTATGTGTCTTCTCCTGAATCGTTATTTAACTTTCATATCATCTTGAACGTTTTATTGATTTCCATCCTCAATCTTTCCAAGACAGCGCAATATGTTCTATGATTATTTCCGGTGAATGCTTTTTGATCTATTTATCACATGAATCATCTTATCTTTCCTTATATTGGAGTTAGCTTCATGCTGGAAAAATGATAAACATAAAGACTCACAGGCATCTTCACATTAAAATAACTCATAAGGAAACGATATCCCTACGACTCAACAATTATCATTATTCAACAATCTACCAGAAGAACCTTGAGCTCTGTGCGCAGTTGCGATAATTGATATAAAATATTTGACACAGCTGAGATTTGGTAGTTTTTTTTTTGAAAACTCGTATTGAGGTATAACTTTCTGTACATCAGCTGCTATTTTTATAAAAAAGCAGTTTTCTTCTATTTTGATTTTTATTTGAAAATATGAACGGGAGGTCTATGAAATCAATTGTGGAAAGACAAACTGAAGTCACTATTTTCCATCGTTCGAGAGAACCTTTCGGAAAATATTCATATTGACAAAGGGGAACATTGTCATTAAAATAAAAAAATTATTTTTTTCATAATATGTAACAAAAACATCCACTTTCCCAGCCAATGTCACGCTGGACATTGACCTACATCTGAATGTTATTCAAAAGTATAACCCACAAAAATTGTGCATTTCATTTGTGCAAGGTATGCACCCCTCACATTGGATCCCCAATAAACTTGGCGACGGAAATCTTATCATGGAGATCGGAAGAATTGAGAAGCAGGCTCTTCAGAAGCAATTTCACACAGCAAGGATAATCTTCCTGATGAGCTTGGAAAAGCAAAATAGGTTTTCGTCGCCAAGAATGTATTGGAAATCTAATGTGAAAGGTGCGTACCTTGCATCAAAGAAATGAGAGATTTCTGCTAGTAATACTCTCGAATAACATTCTATTTCTGTTAAAAATACTAAAAAATCCACATTTTTCAAATTTAAAGGAGAATGTTTCCTTTTTAAAGATTTCAGCAAGTTAAATAATTTCCTATGAACTTTTCTCCTACGTTTCGGCAATGATTATTGTCATCCGTACAGCTAACAGAAATCAAGGTGAAGATATAGAAACTACACAGTATCTCAATGATTGAGTCAGTGATATAATGAGCTGATGGTTCCATAAATGTGTTGATGGAATACTTTTTGTGATCAGTATTCGCATCTCTTTTGTCAAATAAAATAAAAAAATAACTGTAGTAAAGCAACTGATTAAGAAAACTTCAATTCAGAAGTATATTTTCAATGGGTCTTGGTGGCGCACAGGTTGTGCTATCGCTTACTATGATAAGGTACGAGGTTTAGAATCGTCGCGCGACCGAATTCATGCATGGCATCACACGTTAAAAGGTAAGGGCTGCATCATCCCCAGCTCACAAAAGTCTCTCAAAGACTTCTGATGATTGTTCCTAAGGAGGCAGCCGGTTGATAGAAATGACAATTTTGACAACAATAACACCAAAAAAGTAACAATGTCATCGTTTTATATTTGACGTTTCAAACTGTAGGTGTATTATAATATATTATTTTGAAGATGTTGATATGGATGAAGATTTTGATATGGATGACGATTTTGATATGGATGACGATTTTGATTATGGATATAATATTGAAAAAGAGTAATGATACGAAATGAATGATTATCAAGAAGAAAAAACCGAATCATCAATCCCAAATAGGACTTCTGAAACTGGGGGTGAACAAGAAATGAGTCAGTAGTGACAGCTGCTTTCGCCTTTTGAAAATTATCAACGACAAAGGAGAGACGAGCGTTGTCTGAAGACAGATTGTGAAAATTCATCGGACTATTTGATACTTTCCGTGCTTTTTCGCTAGTGTTCTAGTGTGAAAACACCAGGTGGCTTAGTTTCCTAAGATTGATTGACGGAATTTCCATTATCACAAAGTGCATTGATGGGTTTCGGAGCGGAAATGATAAATGTATGGAGTAATACTTCAGCAAGACATAAAAGTGTGAGGAACTAGGACTTTCATGATCTATGAAAAATTGTTATTATTATTCCTAGAGGTTATTCCTCCTAATATCAAATTCAGATATTTTTCTTGAGCCCAGTGTGGCCATGCAAGAATTACAGCTAACGAGAAATTATTCTTCGAAGTATATCTTTTTGAATATAATAGAAGTTTTGCCCTCGTCGCCCTCTTAAGATGGTTTGATAATGAAATTTTTGAACTTCTACATGCTATTAACTCCTTAGGGAGATCAAGAGTTCGGAATAAAAAGTAAATTCCACCCTGCGAAATATACGATGAACGGGATCAGAGTAAAACTTTTTAAATAATCTTCGGACGGAATGATTGCGAATGAAAATATGAATATAGAACAGATATTAATATTGAGTTTCTCTGTATTATTCATTTCGTACCAACCGTCTTTCAGTTGGAAGAATATATTGGAAAGTAATCAATCAACTGAAAGATTCGTTCAAACACACCCGAATTGAAGTCAATAAAACTTACTGCAGAGTTATCGGCAACTTCCATTTTTGTTTTTCTTACAGGATTCAAGACGATATGGAAATATCGAGACTAAAGAATATTTATTGGAATAATATTGCGGATTTTTTTGGCTTATCAACTCAAAACCATTTGAAAACTCCACTCATGATTTTCTACCAAGTTCATATTTTCTGTGAATATTTTTTTGTTGAATTGAGAAATAATAAAGATCTTTAATTATTGCCAACGAATTCGTTTTTTTGAATAAAACTGAATAAGATATATTCTTTACTGATAATCTTAACCAAACTTGTTGGAAAGGGCCAAGTTTAATATATATTTTATACTCATATGGTACAAATAAAAGGAATTGTTGAAATTGTTAAAAAAAAAAATGGACAAAGAAAATAGGTCGCGTGGAAAGTTCTTCGTATATTATTATCAGCTAATGATCCTAATAATCTATATATGCATTTTCATTGAATTCCCTGACTTCAAATGATTTTGTTGCAGCCCCTCAAGATCAAGTGAGGTTCAACGAAAGCAAGTTATAGTATTGAAAGTTGAATATTTGTTAAAAGATTTGATGGAGAGAAAGTTGAATTTTGAGAATGTTATGCGTAATTTTTCACCACGAAAGTTACACGCTTGCTTCATTTTGAATTGTAGTCTATACATAGATTCTCGGTAATATTCAAATGTTCGGACCATTGGTATCGTTACTCTGGTGAAGTTCGAGTATGGGGTGAGTTCTGGTGATGCGAGTTGTAGAAAGCCAAGTTTTGAAAAGCTCATTGATTATTTTCATAATCATCTTCAGGTTTTCCTTTCAAATTTTCCAATCGTGATATATAATCTTATAATCTTATAATAGCTGTATCGTCGTCAAAACTCATCACATCATTTGAATCTACTTTTGATGACATTGAGGTAAATGTTGGAAAGTGTTCCTAGGGCTGTATATTGTGGAAAACCGCAGCGTATTGTGGCGTATCTGAAGAAACAACTGAATCAACCAGAATGCCATACTCTTACGAATGCTCACACTGCCCTGTTGAGTATAGAAGTCGTATCTGCAAATTTGCATATTTTCAGTTTAAGACATTTGAATACAAATCGATAAACCCATTACTCTGTTAGGTCTTCATGTCGTATCTGTTATTTCAGTGTCTCCAAATGACGAAATTATCCGTTATTCAATCCAATTTTTTTCGCGATGTCAAACCAATTTGCCCTTAAAAAAAAAACGTGCTGACCATCATGCCAGAAAAAATCCTAAGTGCCTGGTCGTGGGAATAGCTTTTACTAAGCGGTCTCACAACTCACTGATTTCATTCATTAAATTTTTACTTGGGTTGCTTAAAAGCCCCATTCAGAGCTCGATATGTAGGTTGCTTTTCTTCGTTTCCTCGAAGACTAAACAAACCATTAATCCCATCATCATCACCATTTTATGGGATATTTCCGACGAGAACGAATTTTAAGATTGGGTATTTTATTCACGAAGCAGAGTATCTTTCAATATAAATGTATGAATTAGGAGAAATAAATCAACCGATATGGCAATTGTATTCTTTTCCAGTAATAATATTTTTTCTTTCATTGTTTGTAGTGAGTTTAAAGCGTTTAAAAAAAACTGAAATCCAGGATCTAGATCAACAAAATCAAAAATTAAGTCTGGAAGATTTACTTGCTTTCATTTTGACGCTGTATATGAAATATTTTAATTTTTATTATAATGTTGATATATTTAATCGGTCAGATTTTTTGTTTTTCATTTTGAAATTATTCTGGTGTCTATTTGACTGGAACACGCTGAGATGATGCTTTGGTGGTGGAATAAATCTTCATCATACATGGGTCATTATTCAACATCAAAATTTTAAGTTTTCAGTAAACTTTACATAAAAATTCTGATTTGTTAGGAAGAATTTTGAATTCCCGGGTTGTAATTCTGAATTTTGAAGTGAAATTTTGAGTTGGAACACATTACTATTATTCTATTCTATAATATGATCGCCATCCGATTTTTTCACATTGTATTTCTCGAATAGACACAGAGCGATTTTGAAGGAATATACCAAAAGCCGTATAAAAATTATTATAACCATGTCCCCTTGAGTAACACTTTATGTTCATTAACTAGCCCTACAAGAGTTAAGAATCAACCCGACTGTATATCCATATTCAAGCTGGCAGGTCATTTTCTTCAAACTTTTACGAATTTCTATAATGTTACATCGTTACAAACATCAGGTCAATGCACATTCCGAAATATAAAACAGTATTTCATAATGATACGAAATCCAACGATCCAGTGTAAAATGATTCTGTTCATACGTTCGTTTCTTACACAAAGAACATAGTCAAACGGTTTTTGGATTGGAGATATATACTACGACGAAAAGATGTTTGCTGAAAAGCTTTATAATCGTGTCGTTCGCTATATTTCACATCACATTTCAGCGAAATTCAGCATTTGGTTGCTGCAATGCACATTTGCTGAATTTTACTCGTTGGGTTCTGATCATTTTCATCATTTAACAGTTCAACACGTCGAATACGAGTACTGGTAATGTTTGAAATTTAATTTAGGTTCAATTGTCGATGATTGATGTTGTTTGCATGATTTTGAATACAGTCTCGCCTCCGGCTTATACTAGTTACAGCTAGCGTACCAATCGGCAAGAATTTTACTGATTAATTCTCTCCAAACCCTCTGTATGGCTTCATTGAACCTAGTCTGGTATCGTTTTCCTCTATGACCTCTTTCAGTTTCAGGGGCGCTTTTTATGAAATTCTCAGTCGAACATGCCAATATAGGAAAATTTATTAATAACCAGATGGTTTTCTCAAGATCTATTGATTGAAACCAACAAATCAACTCTTCATATTATCTGGCAAAGCTTATTTGCGATTTCCCAGTTTGATGCGTTGAAGTGGTTGATTTTACAGACAAAAAATAATATTTTCCTACGTTCATGCAGAAAACGAAACTTTTATTGAAATATATTTGGTGGAAAAACTGTCTCTTCATTTTCACTGAGTGCAATAAAGACTTTATTGCACTGAGTGCCAAATTTAACCCATTTTCTGTGAGATTGTATTACGTTTTAAATAGTTGCATGTTTCATCATATTCGTTATATAATGGACTATGAAATTACTAGAAAATGCAATTTGTTAAAAATAAAATTATTTTTTTCGAATATCATCTGAATTACACAAAATGTTTTTGAATTACTTTTAGCAGAGAGATTTAAACAAACAATGTTTTCCTTACAGTTTAGTGCCACCTAAATGAAAAATTTTCTGGTTTTTGCATGAACGTAGAAAAAATATTGTATGAAACTCGTGCAATAAACACCTACTTTTTCGACTTGTTGCATAAATATGTTCATTTTCAATTCTCAACATTCCAACTTCACAATCACACTCTCATAGAAGCGACCGTAAATTTTCTTCACAATTATGAACTTATAATTATATTCCACAATTTGCTGATTTGCAATTTGATCTATATTGAAATTGTTAGTAGATAAGGAGCTTAAAGCATACTTTTTGTGGTATATTATCTCCGATTCACTTTGGTCACCACAAATAATGTTTAGAAGGGGATCACAATCTCGTATAGCTTGGCCATATAATGTTTTTGAATTTTTATTAATTTTCAAAATACCTGATTGAATTGATCAATAAAAATATTAGGCTACTGATCTATCAAATCTACACTGGGTAGCGATAAATAGGTCTCCACTTTCGAATTTTTTTGTATAATCTATTAGACTTTAACTCAGATGGCGCCTAATACTTTTTCCAAAGGAAGTATATAAAAATGCAGCTATTACAGTGAGTTGAAATTTGTCTATCTATAGTGATGATTCTGTAAGCTTGATGTTTATTTTTACTTATTTAACATATTTCGTTACATGTTCATATTATACTTTTCACAAAATAAACAGATATATGAAAATGTGTGAACATGAACATACAGCCCATAAAGCTCGCAGAGATAGCACTTCATTTTTATATATTTTACAGAATAAGCAGATATTAAATATAAGTGGAAATTAACATGCGTTAAAAATTAACAGAATCACCACTTATAGGGATAATTCTGTAGGTTTTTTGTTAATTTTTTACGGGTGGTAATATTTTTTGGCTAGTAAAATATATAATAATGTAGTGACATATCCGCAAGATATATGGACTGTATGTTCATGTTCACACACATTGAAATATCTATTTATTCTCTTAAAATTATAAAAACGTGTAACGAAATATGTTGAATGGTTAAAAATTAACATGAAAATTACAGAACTACCACTTAAGTCTATCTGGTTATTAATTTGGTTATTATTTTTCACTGTGCTGAAAATGGACATTAGTTTTGAGTAAGGATAATTATACTATGGGTTATTCTGATTCTGTCCTGAATATTGTTTGATATTGTTTATGTGAATATGCATGACTGCATTTTGCACTGTTTTTTCTAATTGCCATACAGCAACAATGAACCAATACACTCACCAAAGATTTATCAATTTGTATGATACAAAAATTGTTTTGCAAGTTTTTTGTTCGAAAATAAATATTCCTGGCTCATACTTATACCTGTGGTTGTAGTTCTTACTTGTTTTAGCTTTTTCAGTTGTCGGCTCATTCGGAACGTCAAGGAACATACGGATCTCTTTCTCTACAGAAGTGTTGCACTGTTGGCCTTCTTCTGTTTCTTGATGTTACAGTCAGATGAAATATATGAAATTGTAAAGTGTGAAATAAATGAAGAAATAATATAAAAAAAAAGATTTTTTTCACTGCCAAAATAATTCACAAAATAAACATGAAATTTTACTGCTTGAAGGATTTATTTTTAACAGAGTCAATTATTAATTCATTATTCATCATAAAACATTTTCATTTATTGGAGTAATAATTGATAGTGAAGTTATTGAATAAATTCATTGATAAAACTTTAGATTTCTCTCCTCGGCATCCGACGATTTTGTTCTTAATGAGCGGGACCAATTTTGAAAACTTCCTCATATCATTTTGCTTACCATTCAATGTACTTTTCCACATTGAATAGACACTCCATAACGTAGGAGGTTTTATAATTTTTGATTTTTCCTCAAATTAGCATACCTATAAGCATTTTCAGAAACTTATACTCATATACTAATTTGGATTTGTCCAGTAACATATTATATAATATTGCATTTGCTTTCTCAAATATATCTGATGGAGTATCACTGCCACTATCATAATCAACTACCATATTCTTTAAAATAACTTGAAATTGAAGCAATTATGAGCAAACACTGTCAAACAGTCAAACACGCGGCATGCCAACAAACCGTTTCTATAGTAACGACACAGAAAGACCACTGAATGATGTGAAATTGGAAGTATTGATAACATTCACATTCACAGTTGTACGAAAAATTTTGTTTTTATTTCGTGTATTACATTCGTGATTTCATGGCACATTCGAGAGAATTTTTGGCCCATATCCACTTGAAATATCAATATAGATTGAATTGCAAACCAATAATTATGTGAAATATACAAAGTTAGTTCATATTGAAAAACGCTCATCTTTTATAGTCAAATTGTGTAAACTTTCTGTAGGATCTGGCTGCTTAATGCTATGATAATTCAAATATAGGATTCCACAAGTATTGATAGACTATAATATACATTTCTATTTAATTATGATTTTAAAAAATAATTTTATTGAATTATTGACCATATACAAACTCTACACTATGAAACTGTACATCAGGACCATATTCCTTGAAACATAAGGACGTAGTCATTTGTGAGTTTATGGCCACTGTTACGAAGTTTATTCGAAAATGAAATGCGAATAAATGAAAATAAAACTTAACAAACCAACCTTATGATACGAAGAACTCTCATATGAAATAGTTTCAACAGAATTAATATATTGAGTCAAGATAGCAATATAGGATTTATTATAGATCCAGTTGGAAAGAGCGAAAAAGGAAAATACTGAACACTGGATTTCTGATTTCGTTAAAAGTATATGAGTTCGTCAGGAATAAATGAACATTCCTATCCCAACAGCGTGGGATTGTTTGCAGTCTGTTATAATTTGAAGCGGGGAATAAAATATAACTCGAATATATATTATATGAATATATCTGGGATGTATTCCAAAGGAACATCGCTACTCTCATAGAAATACGAGATCAGCTCATATAAGAGATGTTTACATTACTGAAGATATTCCAAGTTTCTCGCGAATTACGTCTAGGCAGTTCACTATCGTGTATCTCTCTTCTACTTCAATATACCTACAATTACTCAAATCCTCAAGACAGTTATCTGGATAAATTTTTTGGGAGAGAGTAGCACATCTGAAAAAAAAAATGTATTCAATTCTTTTTGAGTCACTTAATAATACACTAATTCTCAAATTTTTATAAGCCATGTATCATCATAGAGAGATAGATAGATGATAGATTAGATGAACATGAGAAAAATAATTCGATTTTTTTAGAAAATTGCTCTTGTCTCGAAATTCTGGTTATTCAGGTATAGGAACATGATAAAGGGAATTTAGTCATGTTTCAGGATATTTTATAATATACAGGGTGTTCTCTTGAATAAATTGCACTTTTCTCTTTTTGTTTATAGCAGTAAGATCATGAATTTTGACCGACCCTGTATAAGGAAGAACAAACTCCTCAATAAAGAATCATTATACATTATCTTGATGAACTAAACACAAAACTGCAGCTTTCTAATAATCCAAATACCGCAGAAATAAACATTCAATTCAAGCAATGTTTTGGATAAAAAATATGGAAAATAATCAATATATCAAAAACCGTTAGAGATATAGTACAGAAACCACAGACAAATGTAAGCCACAAGTGACGAATTATTCGTAGCACTTTGAAACTTGGCACATGACTTCTTGCCATCATGTATTGTTAGAAAAAAAATTATTTACCAAAAAATCAGGGTGGAACCATAAAAAATATATTTAAAAAAAATTGAAATATTTTTTGCTGTTGTTTCGGAAAGTATAATATTTATCAAGAAACAATTTCAACAGGGCGGAAGATAATTGAATTCTCCACAAGAAATATAATTAGTAATTTCTCCCAAAAAAGGGGTCGTTTTCTCAGAAAACCTGACTGAATTTTGATATCAAATTTCAGGCTCGCGTTAACCCACCATTACCATTTTCGGCAGGGAAAATTAGATTTGTCATAACCTTGCTAAAAATTACAGTAGAAGTAAAAGAAAAAGTGTATACCTATCGTTCTTGAAGACTTCTACTTCCCCATATATATATATATATATATATATATATATATATATATATATATATATATATATAAATGAAGTGAAAGCGTGGAGCGCCAGGAAAATACATTTCGCAATGATGATTAAGCGTTCCACGCTGTTACTCATACCCTTCATTTTTGGATAATCATTAAAAAAAATATTTTCCCCATTTAAGTGCATTTAAATCTAAGCGTGGTTTAAAAAATGTTATTATTATTATTATAATAGATCACAATTCCTTTATATATAAAAATAAGTTCCCAGTTGTGGACGTTGAGGGTGGTTGTTTGCAATCGGTCGTGGCTAGGGATAGAAACCCCCACACCCATAGGTTTATTACACAATAACAATATCCAACAATGAATCATTCAAAGTATCTAAAACTGACGTAGTGAATAAAGGCCCTTCTCACTATATCAAACAGATTTTACACCTCAAACTGAGATCGCAAAAACAAGTCTACACCACAAATGAAACTGTGGTGTGGGCTATTTCCGCACCCCATCAATTATGTGACGTCACTGAACTGAACACACTTCATTAAGCCATTGTCTCTAATCGGATGTCATCCCCATCGATTTTATTATTTGACCACAAATTTTCGCGGTTCAGTGACCTGCTTCGTTTCCTTAAAATATATGTTTGTCTATGGAACGGATTCAATCAGCAATTGAATTCGGTAGATCAAATCGGCTGGAAAATTCAATATAATAATTATATTATATATTCAGCTTATATGGTTTTTTCTCCCAATATACCCTAGTTGTCCAGTTAACATTATTGCTCTGCTCATTAAATGGAGTGAGGACTACCTGACAGTTCCAATTAGAACTGAAAGTTTGAATTTTTCACGGTTATTTACAAGGAAATATATGGTTCAATAGTGACATTAAAAGCGGCCTTTTAATGACACTTGGCAGGCTTAGAAGTTGTACTTTTAATGCCTAGGCAGAAAAAGTCCACTTTTACTGCCTAGGCAGAAAAAGTTCGTTGCTAGGCAACCTTCCAAGTAATAATTTAAATCAAACTTGTTATTAAAATTGACAATGACACTTGATACTCCGGAAACGCCAGAAAATATTTTATTACCGATGTTCGACTTATTGGCTAGCGAGTCCTCAATATCGCCCTTCGCGATAGCGGAAGACTTCCATCCTACATGTTGCTTCAACATTGTTATGTCCCCACCAGAATGCACCAGCAACGTGGCCGAAGTTCTGCGAATAGTCCCAGAAAAGTATCAATTTCTTCTGGCATTTTACCGAATTTGTGAATGCCAATGAATTGATGATGTGCTTTACCGTTCGCATACTTATAGAAGACACGCCAATTATTTAAATTTGAGGGTCTGGAGGCTGCATATTTTCTGTAAACGCTTAAATATTCCAATACTACAAAAGATCTTGATCTTTTGGTCTTAGTATTTGGTAGCATAATTAGCAATTTGTCGCCCATATCATTTATATCATCTGTTTTCATTTGCAAAAGCTCATCACATCTACAAGCCCCAGCGACTGCAACAATAAGTACAACCTGAAATATAAATTGAAAATTAGTTCTTTAATCCATAATAGATCATTTTCAATATATTCCTACCTTCGTACACAAATACAGTTCATCTGGGGCATCTGATTTCTTCTCTTTGAAAAACTTTTGTGCATGGAAACCGTCTGACTGGCGTTTCAAAAAAGCCCGTAACTTCAGGTATTTTGCCAAATCAATGTTATTTTTTATGTTCAGGGTACCTTTCAACATCGAATAGGTAGACCATAACGTTGAAGGCTTCATTTTCTTTGAAAGATCGGAAAAATAGACAATCAGCACATTTTCAGAGAAAGATCCTATATTTTTCTTCTGTCTATATTCCATGAATCTGCTGTATGTGAGTTCATATACAGTTCTTGATTTTTTCGGTAAAAGGTTAAATTCCACATCTCGCGCCTGGTCTCTTATCTCAGGTGGTGTTAATTGCATCAATTCATCCTCACTTTGCAGTAAATCCATTTCTAACATGACAACTTTTCAAAATTGACAATGATAAAGTAAACAGTAAACAAACAAATTCAACAAACGTCATCAGCGGTAAACATAGTAACGCAGGGCCCAGTTACCTTTTATGAAATAATTTAGTTATTTGGATATTGATAATGAAACGCAATTTAAATATGAAAAAGTCGATTTTGCGTGGAATTGGAACAAATTGGAAGAAAAAATTATATGTTTCACACGGCAGAAAAGCAGATTTAATGCCTTGGATGGTTTAATAGCCTCGCTACGTTCGGCTATGAAACACCAGCCGCGGCATTAAATCTTGTGCTTTTATGCCTAGTAAAACAAATAACTATTTATCCATCACAGTATGCCACTCATAAAAAATATAAATCAAAATTTTCATAGGGATGACAGCCCGGATCTTCTAATCTTCCATTCACAACTCAATCAGAATGTATGACCACTTCTCGAAAGATGTTGAATATATTGTTACGATACATGAGTACGTGGCTACTGAAAATACTGGATATACCTATATACCTAACCATTTCATTAACGGAACCGAAATCAACAATCAATTCCAGCTATTTTATTATCCAACGCAAATACATTGATACAATAATCTGCCTACTTCTGCCTAGTTCGTCCTAATTGTACTTCAAAGCACAGTATATCTCTGAATCTCTTTTTCCCTATACAATCCATGAGAAACATCAAGAATTCCTGCAGCATCTATAACGCCTAGAATCGTACAAATCACAATTCATCCTACAATCTAGAAGTTCCATTTTTGGTTCACGCTTTGACTCGCTTGTTCACATTAACTGATTAATCTGAATCTGATATAGACCATCCTGGTTCGTTTTAAGTGAGAAATATATGATTTTTAAGGAACGACATTTAAAATCGGAAATTCAACAACCCTTTCGTTTGATTGTATCGATGTTGGAATGGAAACATTCTCCATTAGAATTGGGAAATACAATTTTTATTTGTGTATCATGTTATAGAAAAATCACATTTTTCAATATCAATGGAGAATGTTTCCATTTTCAACATGATAACCTCCCAAGAGGTTATCTTGAACGATGGAAAATATAGCGACTGAAGTTTGTCGTCTTGCAGCCGCAAATGATTCTACAACTGATTTCATAATAATCATGTTCATATATTTGAACAAAAATCAAAATTGTATCGAGTTTCACATGTTGATATTTTTTGAAAATTTTATTCTACATAAAAATTAGTGCATTGCAGAACACTCGCATGTGAGTTATCAAAACTTCAAATTTCCAAACCGTGTACAGGGGAGAACAAAAAATGTGAATTTGTGTGTTTTTATTTATTATTGACATTATCAAAAAGGAAATGATCATAAATCCAACAACACCAAGTTTGATGTAGTTATCTCCAAAGACTATGGAGATATCGCCTATTATTTCAGCCATAAGACCAATGAGTGGGAGAGAGAAACTTGTTCTGGCAGGTCCATAAATTCTTTCTCACACTCATCAAGCTTATGAATCAAATAATAAGGGATATATCCGTAGTCCTTAGAGATAACAGCATCATACTTGGTTTTGTTGGATTTCTTAAGATTGTCCCTAATCGATTATGCAATGAAAAGAGGGTTTCCTATTCAAAAATATAAACTTCCACGTCGCTGCGCTTTTTTGAGACACTTGTATAAATGATACTCAAACCACTAGAGAAATAAAATGTGAAATCCTACAACTTATATATTCAAATTTTTTTTGTAAGTTTTCTCTCGTATTGTAGACGTGGCCTGTTCGCGATGAATTGTTCGTATGAATCCTGTTCTTTTTCGTAATTTAACTTTATTTCAACTATGAACAAATAGTAAGTAAGAGAGCCTAACGTTCCCATAAATCATTTTATTGCCATATTTTTCATGATTTCGCTGGGTCAATGAGTTGTGACAAAACAATATTACTTAAAATATAGCTTCCGTTAGAAAGGCTTTATATTTCTCTAAAATGTCCTGCAGCCGGACGTCTTTCTTTCGTCTGTCTCGACAATTTCTGCCAATTTCCTGATCCCCTATTTCTAGAAATAGCTAGATACCTGAGTGCTGACGGAGACGATATTTTGATAACCACTGCCTGTCGTGGGTTCAAATCCTGGCGACTGCAGAATTTTTTCTGATGGACCTCTGAAGGTCGCGCATTACCAATTCTCACGTAGTTGGAATGAGCGATCTCTGTGTCTGAGAATCATGTGCCCTGTGCAGACGAAGTGAGGTGAGAAAGGCGGCCTTCTTCATATTTTCAGCTAAAATTTCTGCCTGTATTTTTTCCAGATTAGAGAGCAGCCTGTACATCGTTTACCAAGGAGGTATAAAACCTCATGATCAAAACCACCATTTCAACAGAGTGGTTTTGGGTGAAGCTTGCGGAGTTCAAAGAATAAATTCAGATATTTGCTTGATTTTTCCTTCTTTTTTCGGACGATGTTCTTCTCACTTCGTTGGTCGAGGAAGTCTACATCAGGCTTGTTGTCTTGTACTTGCCTGATGGTGGAGAATGGGTGAGAAGTTCAAGTAGATTCAGCACTTTCAATTCTCCACAATTGACTCAATCGCCTATGGAGAATAGGGTAACACAGGTGTCCCGTGTACATCGTAGGTGATAGTGAAGTACTGGATGCATTGCGTTATAACTGTGGATATAGGCTGAGACCGCATAAGTTTGACTAGTAGACAGCAAATGCATTATGGCCTCAGGAGTTATTGAAGAATACTCCATGCATAGGCTGATCCTCATGTAGCTGTAGGAGTACTTTTGTCTCCGCAGCTTTCACTTGAGCTTTTTGCTGAAAGGGCAACCAGTCAGTGATAGAGTTTGGACCTCCTCGAACCCAAATTCATCAGCTGTACGGACTGCTGCCACGGAAAGAAACTTCAATTTCCGCTTTCTAGCAGAGAAGGAGGTCTTCTTAACTCTTAATGACTTCACCAGCTTCATCCAGTTCCAATGTTATTATTGGAGTTTATTCCCGAAATTCCCCCTACGAACGACAGCCCTCAAATTCGAAACTTGTGCGAGCCCAGAATTAACGATATCTTACCTTTTAACGTGCGGTTCCTAGCACTTCCTAGCAATTGTATAACATTATTTCGGAATTATGGAAACACACCAGGGACCCAATTCTTGAAATTGTAGGAAAAGATTCTCTAGAGAAAATGACGTCATAATGACGTCATTTCTTTGCAATACGTGATTTTAAATCACGTATCGAGGGAAAATGACGTCATTTTCTCTTGAGAATAATATTTTCCTACGATTTCAAGAATTGGGTCCCAGAGGTCACTGTATATTCTCCTATTCAGATTTTTCTTAACATTCCTATCATTGAAAACCACATCTGCCTGAGATTTATTATACCTCATCATAATATAATCACTTTCCAACAAACTCAGAAAGTGCCCTCAAACATATTTTATATGCAAAACACTTGCGGAAGAACATCCAACTATTCTGATAGACACTTCAACTTTCATATCTCGTTCGTATATACTCCATTTTTACAGGAATCTCATTATATGTTTTCTGAAGATGCTTGTGATATACTTGATTTGTAGTGCGAGTCAAGAAGGATACTCTTAAGATAATACGTCCAATAAACAATGCTGGTATTCTCGACCCAATTCAATTTAGTCTGGCCGGATTGTGGAAAACAATAACATAAAGAAGGATATCTTGAAATGAAAATTTTGTGTATTTTGAGAACTGTACTCATTGTTGAAATACGAAAGCGAATTGAGAATTTAAGATTCCATCCACCAATAATGCGATTGCTCGTGCTCTTCCATGGAAAATTGGAGTGGTTTTATCGATATTATTCTACATTTATTGAATTACAGTATTGTGGCTTGGTGGCTTTTTTGTCAAATTGCTCGTTGACCAATAATAGATCGATTAAGATTCTCATAGATTGACTGTGTTGTGGGTGATATCATACCAGGTTGTAGGCTGATTGTGTGAGTACCTATTCGAATGAGTGCAATAATACTGTGTACTGGAATATGATTTTTCAATTTATGAAAATTCTATTAATAAGCTATCCATTCATATACATGACCAATACGACGAGTTAGACTAGAGCGCCAACAACAGTAATAATACATTCGACTACGTTGCGCTGCAGTCGCCTACGCTACTGGGACCTCATGTACATACAGCGTGACCCAGTTAATACCCTTATATTATTATCTACATTTTCCAACCAATTGGATTCTTTTTTTTTATCAGGTAAATAGTCAGAGATTCTACTAGGACACCAAATTTCATGAATAAATCTCCATTTCCAGGACCAACTTATCTGATTTTTCAAGGAAAAAGATATAAAAATATTTCTAGCGATTTTTTTAGAAAAATTCTAACTACACCACTGGATTCATGACATTTTCCAATGGTTCATATGTGAATTACTTTGAAATACATCAATTAATAAAAAAGCTAGAAGGGAATGAAATTTTAAAAATATGTCGATTAATCAAGTCACCAATTCAATTTCGAAACTTTTATCAGAATTCAGAGTACACCGCTATATTCAGGAGGTCTCGATATATCACTGGTTGAAATTTCATTGAAATCTGTTCCTAACTAAGAAAATCGTAAGATTATAAAATTTGAAAAATATCACAATGGAATTTTAGGAAAATTATATTTTATCTCATAATTTTTTATTATTTTCCATTATCAACAGATTTCGATGTAATAACAATCAGACGAAACTTTCTGGAACCAGTGGTGTAGTCAAAGTTTTGAAAAAAAATTAAAATTGGAATTGAATTGGTGGGTTGATTAAACGGCATATTAACACGCTTATATCAGCTTCACTTTTATATGTATCTGTGTAACGGAAACTTTAGTCGTGATTTTCACCCACTTCCAGACGTCCGAATGATTTGAATTTTGGAATGTGTCCATAATTCCGGTGACAATACGATATGGCATTTGGTTTTTTATCAGAATTCATAATTCAAAAATGGCGGCTCCAAGATGGCGGACGAGGTTTGTGATTAGGGTCAGGTTTGATTCAAAATTGGTATGTGGGGGTTCTTTAGGTCGTGTATTTTGATTTTTCTGTCGAAATTCGTAAATAAGAGAATGCGGCTCCAAAATGGCAAGCGGCTTTTGTCATTATGGTCCGAGGGTGAAACCGCTGTGAAATTTTGGTGTATATGTCTTGGGAATTATTGGTATTACTCGGGTATTAGTTGGGAGTTGGAGGCATTACTTGAGAATTATTGGATATTACAGGTATTACTGGTATTGGTATTACTCGGGCATTAGAGGAATTAGTTAGAAATAGTTGGGCATTACACGAGAAAGGGAGGTATTACTAGAGCATTATATGGGTATTACAGAAATTGATAATAAAGGTCTTCAAAACATGGGAATTGAAAATTACATGAATTATTCGAAAAATTGGAGAGAATTGGCGGAAATCAGAATTGTGCAATGAAAAAAAAAGGTCTTCAGAATTGTACTTGACAACAAACCTAACATTGAGACTCGATTCTATATTTTTATTACTTTTCTCATAGGCATTACTGGCATTACTTGCAGGTATTACTCGGGAATTACTTGTGTATTAGAGGCATTACTTACTATTAGTGTACACACTTTCTTCAGCGGTTTCCTCTTCCTTATGGTCTAATTCGATTCAAAATTAGTGTCTGAGGATTTTCGGGGTAAACGATTATGAATTATTTGTCAAAATTCATGGATGCAAGATGGCGGTCCAAGGTGATGGACCAGTTTTGTGATTATGGTCAGATTCGATTCAAAATTGGTATGGTTTTCGGGGTCGGAGATTTCGGTAATTGGTCATAAAAAAAATAATAGTTTGAAGAAACTAAAGAGCACCCTTTTCTTCCAACATGGACTAAAAAGTAAAAAATAATTTACAATTTAATTACCGATGTAGTTAGAATTTTTCTAAAAAAAATCGCTAGTAATTTTGTTAGATCTTTTATCTAAAAAATCATATCAGTTGGCCCTGGAAATTGAGATTAATTCATGTCCTAATAGACTTTTTGAAGGTATACTTAATGATAAAAAATTAAAAATAATTCCAAGCGGTGGGAAAATGTAGATTTTATAGGGGTGCTTCGGTCTTAAGTGAGGCACACTGTAGATACCGAGTGACCGAGGGCCAGGTAGCCAGTGGTTGAGACTGTCGCGTTCAAAATCATTGACTGCTGGTCGGCTCGGTTCAAATCCTACCGACTACAGATTTTTATCTGATGATCCAAAAAAGTGCTAGAAATCTCTCATTAAAAGGTAAGATCTCGTTAATCCTTGGCTCGCACAAATTTCGACTTTTGAACAATTTAACCGTAGCTCGAAATGTTTATAACTGATTCTAGCCATAATATGTCATTAGTAGGAACATGGATTTCCCAACGTTCGTAAAACGTTTCACCGTGTGAAATATAAGTTTGTTTGTATTTCCTAAAATAAAAAACAGATTTGATTCAAACGTTGGATTATTATTACTCATCTATTGGCTATAAATAGAGCAACTGTAACAAGATGGGGTGGAGGGTCATTTTCAGAAACATCATGCAGAATTGTTAGTATGAGAAATAACCAAGCTTAAAACTTGAGATCAGTCTACACTTTACAAAACTTTCTCTATTATTGGAAATATTATAGCACAATGTTAAACTCTATTGCTTTTCGACCATTCATAACACTTACTTGAAGTGTTTAGTTTACCACGATGTAATTCCGATCAGCCAACATTAATATAAAAACTTGTAGAGTTACCAAGTGTTTATTCATTAGCAACCTGAAAAATAACATGAGCGTAACTACAAGGTGATATATGATTAAGTGGTTATTCATATAATCAAGATTGAACTTCCTTACAGTTAAGTCGTTTAATCTTAGATTAGATATTTTCATATTACTAATTGTCATGACAATAACCATTATCATTGATAATTATCTGATGCCAGCCCTATCAGCGTCACCGAGTTCAGAAACAAGTCATAAATCATTGCAAAACATTACATCATTCGTTCGGTGCAACGAGGAATATCCGTGACCTCTCTAGATAATGCGGAACTATCGAGAGTTTACGACTTTGTATATAAATATCGTGGCAAGCAGGAACCACGATAGTGAATTAGTGAAATTTGAATACACATCAGTTATCAAATAAAATACTTGTGGATATCGTATTATAGCAATTAATGTAACGAGATTGTCATGCGACTTATAATAATCGAGGATTGAGGTGGAGGAATGGTGGCCCGTAAGACAAGTGATTGTGATAAAAATTTAACATACCGCTAACTTTTGTGTATTATTATAAACGTATAGCTCGAGGAAAGTACGACTGGTAGGCTTGAAAGAATAAAAATCTTAATTTCAGAAAATACTTTCAAACAAACTTTTTCAAGGAGTAGGAGACCCCGAAAACTTTTTATTCGCAGTTTCTGGTAATAATTTAGGTAAGATAATAAACTCATACCAAATCGATGAGCTTGAAAAAAAAAATTCAACTCAACTCTAAGAGTCTAGAGAAAAAGGCTTCTGAGAAATTCGAATAGTCTGAAAGGACCTCCGAAAAAATTTAATGAATCTGTTGAAAAAGCTTCAACGAAAATCGAGTATCAGAAAGAAGAATTTCAAGAATGTTCGGAGATTTTAAGAAATGAGCTTCTGGAAAACTCGAAGAGCTTGAATAAAGAACTTTTTTTGTGGCGACACGGTTAGAAGAGAGAATGGACACCGCAGAGAGAGAAATGGAAATAGACAAAGATGTTTTTCATCACAATGAGGTTGAAAATTTTGTTTTCAGACAGTTAAAGCTTAATCAAAACATAAAAAATTCATTAGAACATTTTTAAAACTTGTCAATGCCATATTATTGCCTTGTCTGGTTGAGAATTATGCATAAGAAATCCAGTAGGAGTTTTGACATTTTGTAAAATAAATTTTGATAATTTTTCCTGAAAGATAACGAATTCACATATGCAAATTCTGTTCCAGATTTATAAAGAATATTTTTTATCATACCTGTATGTTTATTTAATTTCATACCTAATAGCTAATCAGAAGCCATAATCTTGACACATTTTGAAATAGTCGGTAGTGAAGAATCGGCATTTTAAGGAAAAAATCACTTTAGAAGGTTTTTATTTTCCCCCCATCAATTACCTAACTCAAAACTTAATAATTTGATGACAGATACTGAATCTATTCCGAAATGGAATTCTGGTGCACTTTTTCACCACTTCATTGAAGGGCATGGCAAATAGACAATTTTTCTTCCCGAACCAGTACCTACATCTGGAGGTTCATTTCTCATACCCAAGATGATTTTATTTCGGAAGGAAATTATGTATTATCAATAAAAATAACTCTTAAAAAAAAAAAAATTCTGGTTGTTGATTATGGTTACCTCGACTTTGAAATTTTCGTAGCTAAAGTACAAAATTCATATGATATGAAAATTTGTCTCGAGAATGAAACTAAAGGTAAATTTGAATCTAATATATCTGAATGAGCAATTCTTGTACGTATATCTGTATTATGGATTTCTAACGATCTCGATGGGATTTGGTTTTTAGGTAAGAATTTTCCAATTAAATGCATTTTCCTGAAAAAAAAACTCGAATAATTTCGAATGGAAGTTTGAATTTGTGGCAAATAGCCTTCGCCTTCGCCATATCAAGAATACATAGAAGAGGACCAATCGAGATATTCTGAACAAGAATAATAAAAGCCTGAAGACGTAGAAAGAGTATACTTGAAGGTTTTGGAATTACCTTCGTTCCAATTGAGAATTGTCCCTTTGATAGTTGTCACAAATAGCAAGTTTTTTTCTAGTTTGCTGCTTTTACATGCGCTGTTCATATTTCTACAATTCTGTGCATGAAGATTGCATAGCGTGCGAAGTAAGGTAGAAAAGGTGAAAGCTTCCATATCAGTTATAATTTTATAATGGATCAGCATGATTGGTTTGAACTATTTCAAAGTATATTTATTTCTCTCAAGAGCGTTTAAATAAATCTTTCCTCAAAAAGTTTTTTACGATAAATTTTTTTTGTCTATGGATCGTTCACTCTCGGCAAACATTTTTTTAAATTTCATCCCACATTTTTTCACAACTTGGACACTCAAAAACCGCATACACTCCAGATTTTTTCATTTTATCAACTTTATTATTGAAATTAAAATGAAATTGGATAGTCTCGCACGATGTACGAAATCCCATATCACCGCCGAATCAATCGACGTTAGAAGAATCCATTAATATAGTATTATATCCGAACAGAAAACGAACGGTGTCCTAGATCAGGTGAGACACAAAACGAGAGGTTCCCTCCTCGCTTTAACGAGCCCTTTGCTGCAGTCTCAGAGCCATTTATGACATTCTGCGGTATCGTCGGCTACGTGATGTGGTTCCAGTAAAGTCGCCGGTCAGTTCGTCCACCTGGGAACTCCTAATTAGGAAGCGATCCTATCGAATGGAGAATTTGGCATGTGACCGCGGTAAATTACTCTCGGATTTTCTGTTATATTGATCGTTCGTTCACTTGGTAAAACATGATGTGTGTCAATATCTCGCAGAGTGAGGAATGGTGATTGATATAATAACCATGCGGAGTGGCTTGCACCTATCACTCTCTCAATCTTAAACGAGGGAGAGACCTCTGAGGAAATTGTAATTACCCTACCAGGACGACGCACATTGCCTAAACCTATACTAAAGAGATAATTGGTTCGAAAATCCTTCAGGAAATAACTACTGGTTAATATCACGCCGATTCCCTAGCAACACCAAGATGTCCATAACAACTGCAACAACTTCAAGAAGAGAGTACTTATTTTCAATATTTCTTCCATCAGTAGTTCCACCACTGATTCCTGATTGCGTGATAGTCACTTCTTCCTTGGAATTTTCACTACCCTCTTTCAGTTATTCATCGTTATTCATAGCATTTTTCATTCTAATGATTCTCAGCTCTAGTATCGGCTGGCAGGATCGCCATGTAATAGGATGATCCTTTGGTATCCTATTCTCCTTCTAATAATACGCAGGACATCATTTATCACTACATTTATTATAATAAATTGACTTCTGTACAGCACAAGTTTCAAGTTCGTTGTCTTGATCCTAACTGAAACTAGGACAAAACTGACTATGTATTATTTCAAACAATATCATCCTTAACCTACTTAAACGTAAAACATAATATTCAATATGTTATGATGCCTATTTCTATTTATCAATACACTACAAGCGTCTCGACAATAATGATATCAATCAAAAACTTTTATGCATTTATAAAAATTCCTTAATCTATGATGCGGTTGATTGCGATTTCAGAAAAAATAGTATGTGTACCTCATAATGAGAGCTTTTGCTTTCACTACTAGGTACACAATATTCTCTTCTCTCTTCAGATTTAGGATGAGACTGGCATTTGGCCAGAATTGAATCATTTTCCAAATTCTATTCAGACCTAGATTATGGAAATTATGGAAAAACGTAGGTGGCTACGCTTTAAATTAAAATATCGTTACTGAAAATAGTTCAGCACACACACCACAGACTTGTTAACAAATACGAGTGTTTTGAACGAAGTCGGCGGAGACAATCTGGCCAAGCCAGATATCTTCATCTATTTCACACCTCAGCGAAAATAACCATTTTGCAGCAACATACTTCGGTTTCACGGCAGTCTACCAACAATGCAGTCTATGGCCCCCTTATATAGAAATGTGGACTAAATGAATACTTGGTCAGTTGCCCTTCGTTTAGTAGCCCTCGCTATGTTTACATTATACTTCGAAAACATTGAATGCTCCGGGATTTCGTTCTGATATCTGCTCTTCATGTAAATTATTATCGCATAATTATTTCTCGATCCATTAACAAACCTAGTAGTCATAAAGACACATGATGTTGTCACCCGTAGGGGAATATGACAATCCAGATTTTCTGACCGTTTGAATCTTCAGCTTCCATGACCTTTTCGTGTGAGTGAGTTGTACAGATGCCACTCTAGTCTAGTGCTAGCTTGGAGTACACACCGACCACACGAGATGGTGCTGTAGGTTTTCGGGGTTTTCATATAGTTGAAAATTGAATACGCCACCAAAAGTTGCCTCGGAGCGCTACGGCAAATAATAATAGCCTTCTTCTACCAGCACATGTTATGCTTTTGAGTGTATATGAGAAAGTATTATTATTATTGAGAAGGAAATCACCTTCTATGATATAAATATAAATGAATAAAAATTAGCGACATACAGATAAATTTTAAAGTTCCAGGAAAAAGATTCTGCCCGGGTAGAATTTGAACCCATGACCTCTAGATTTTCGGTCAGTTCTCTACCAAGTGAGCTACCGAGAAGGCTGCAAATCGGAATACCGATTTTTCCGAGAATCATCTTTCCGGAATTTTAAAATTTGCCTGTATACCGCTAATTTTTCTTAATTTATATTATTATTTCGAATATACTACTTTTAGATCGCATCCTAAGTAGCAACATTTGTTCAATAAGAGTTTTATAAACTGTTTTACAACATATCTAATAAAATTACGAATATCGTATAACGCATTTTGAAGCTCTAATACAGTACGTAAACAACCAAAAAAGGCCCAAATTCTAAAATCTTCTGGTTCTCTAACATATAGCTTATAACTGATTATATCCTCCCAATAAAGTGTCCTTATGTGATAGTTGAAAAACTATTTGATAAGTATGTCTTTCGGAGTATTTATACAGCCTGTCTATATATGCGGTTTATAATTATATTTCTTAGGAATCCTATAGAGTAGTTTAAAACAGTAAGAATAGCTTTACGAACTTAATAAAAATGTTTTATAAGAATGATATAAAGCTGTGTGGACAGCGTTCTGGAGATAAACAAAAGTGAAATATTATATAAAGGTACTTAATAATGTTTCAGTTTCAAAAAGCAGTTATTCTACTACTTGAATAGAAAATAATAACACAATAAAATATTATTTGAATTGGAACATTAAAAATTGTGTAATGCGGAAATTTGTAACAATTCAGTTCTATATGTTTTTTAAGAATGCAAACTTGGGCACTTGAAGAGTTATTATAAAAACGGTTTATTTAGTATTCATGGCACACACATTGTAACGATTTCGTTTCAAATACTACTATTTTGTTCTTTAAACTGTTTATAACCGATCAAGCGACGGTAAATTATAAACAATATTATACTTATTTTATAAAGCAATTATCTTTGTCCTAAAAAAATTTTTTATTCGTCACCTCATAAAGCTTCCATACAGCTTGTATATAACTCTTACAAGACAGTTGTTCAACGTAGAAATTAAAGGTGTTATACAGAAACCATATTATCATTATAAAAGAGTTAAAACACTCTTTCAAAACGGTTGTTGAGCTGTCTTGTAATGCATTTTAAAATTATTTGAAGCCAAAACGAAGCTTTAATTTTATAATGCGAATTGTATAATTATACGTGAATTGTAACAATTATATGGCAATGTTATGAATACGTTTTTCTACAAACACAAAAATGTTTCAGTCAAACTCACTGAGTGATAAAATACTCTTTACCACCTCGAATTTCACCGTATATTTTTTCTGATCCCTTTGAGTACTTTTGAAATCAGTTTCGAATATTGAACATTGTACCAAATACTCTATAAATGTTGAAATACCACCATGAATGTTTAGAAGCAATATTTTCCTAACTCGTCTTGCTGAAAACGACGATTCTGCTGCTACGACGAGCATGTTAGAAAACCTCGGCAGTGTGGCTGATGTTGTTTCTCTAGTGCCGGCCTGTTTAACTTTGAGGATGTGGGGCGTTGATGCAAGCAAACTTCCGCTTGTTGAGTAACTTCAGCTCGATGTTTTCGCGGAAATAACAATGGATTGCAGATGTTTTTTTTGTTTTTCATTTACGTTTCAAAGTGGAAGGAAATTTCAGTTGGAAATGGAATAGTATTCGACATCCTGATTCGAGATACTGAGTAAATGATATCGATAATAAACATAATACCGTCACTTCCAACATGAAATATATTTTGTAAGTACTGAATACATGAATTGCTATTATAGACACAATACATGATGGTTAATAGACCTACAAGGAAATAAAAATTGTACACTAAAAATGATTGTCGGTAGAATGAAACCACCCCACAAAAAAAAATGACGTTCTGTTCGAAAGTATAAAATAAAATGTTGCTGAAGTTCGTAGTGGATCAGATAAATGATTCAATATTGAATTCAATATTAAAAACTACAGCCCATAGAATCTGTTTTTAGTGTAATGTTTTTCTGATTTGTTGTGTTCGGTCAGATGACCTCGAATTATTTAATTTTATTGGATTTCTACTCAAGCAGAATTTAAGAGCAAATACCTTCGATGAAACGAGTATCGGTTTTAAGCGTTTAGTTTTAGTTTTTTGCGAAAATTTTGTTAGGATTAGGAACTATCTACCTTATTGGCGCTCCCAGCTACGTAGTTTTGTTACGGACAGGTGCTCTGTTACCTCTAATATCATCCGTAAAAAATATATCCGCACACACCTATGATGTGTGGGTTTGACTTTTGTGACGACGCGCTGGTGATGCTCCTTAATAGAAATTGTTGCTTTGAATCTATTCGAATTTGAAAACCGCCTTATTCAATAAATTGTAGGATTTAAACAAACGTACAATGATAATTTAATATACAAATTTTTATTTCGACAGAAAATATTTGTGCAATTCCACAACTTGCATACATTTTATTCTTCTGCAACTGTCATGAAAATGCACTTTTTTTTCATTGTGGGCTCATAATGAGCAATCAATCAATATTAAAATATATGGAATATTTGGAATCGTTCTTGTGAATATAAATTCGCAGACATACTGAGCCAAAAATTCGTTAATTTTTCTCGAGTTTTGTTGTTCCAACATCTCTCTACTTTTAAGATTTCCGATAAAAAAACCAACACCATAGTTTCTGGTCTCATTATTTTCTGCTCCTGTTTAAAATATTTCCAAGACTTTTTTAAAAACTGATGATCTTTCGAAAAATGTTCCAGAATTAATTACATCCCTCTAGATGAACCATAGTTAATGGGCGAACTGAAATACTTTGCATCTAATTGCATGCTTCTTTTAATTAGTAGCCACACTGAAAAACATCATTCAAACTTTGACTAACAATGTGCATCGTTTAATTAATTTTGAATGAGATCAGCGGAAAGTAAAACAAAATAACATTGAAACCAACACTTTATAATTATAAAACCTTAACGGCGCACTTTTTGTTTTTTTATTCTTAGAAAAATTTACAGGTTTTGGTTGGACAGTTTGAATTAATTTTCAGTTTATATTGCTTTTTGCAGTGCAGGTAAAAGTAGTTAGAAAATAGATAGGTCGAACAAGAAAATTGATATCAATTCCTCACGTTCATTTTCAACACAGTAGATTTGAATCGAAGGAAAACCAAGGCATGGAAACATTTCCAAACCACTTTTATGAAGTATATCAGATGAAAAATAGTATATTCTGTAACAAGGTTAGAATGAACATTCGATGCGAGTGGAAAGTTCCAGAGTGCGAGCCGACAGCCGAGCCGAACCACGAGTATCGCGAATTTTCATTCTAAACGAGTATCATGCTGTGCTTTCTCCACGATAAAAGTTTTTGATTAAGTGAGATGAAAAAAAAAATAACAAATTCATAAGAAATAACTAACTCTGAGTAAACTAAATGTAAAATATACCTTTATTAGAGAAAAAGATGCATAAAAATAATAATATTCAAAGTACACTCAGCAAAGCTGAAAAAAAATATGTTTGCTCCCGCTGCGGTTTGAACTCGCGACCATACGATCCATTGGTCCAAGCCATTCGCTCCTTCACTACACCCTGTCATCTTGTATTATAAATTTGTGACAAGTGGTATATTGAATCGTCTCTCTCTCTTCCACTAGAACTACATTGCGCCAGCATCCTAATCCAATAAAATTGTAACTCAAATGAAAATCATAGATTTCCGTTACTTCAAGTGGTCTGTTTTCATATTTGGATGGTGTTATGCAATGATGAGGCAAGCCACAATTTTATAATAATTAAGATATCATAATCATTTGAACCTGAAAGTGTTATTCTACAATAATCAAAAATGTTACAACCAGAAATTATAAGGGGGCTCTATCTACTAACGATAGTACTAATCCACATTCCATCATTCCATCATTCCCTGATCTGATAAACTATTTTGATATTCCTTACGAAACTAGCTGGCTATGTCTTGACCCATTAATGCATAACAACATCCATTTTAATTTTAGTTCGAAAATATGAATAGGAAATTCATAAAATCTTTTGTGGAATCATCTGCGACTGAAAGAAAAACTTTAGTCGCTATTTTCCATCGTTCAAGATAACCTCTTGGGAGGTATTCATATTGAAAAGGGGAACATTCTCCATGAAAATTGAAAAATGAAAAATTTGACTTATTTGTAATATCTAACAGAAAACAACTACTTCCCCGGCACAAGCCACGCTGGACATTGAACTACATCTGATAGATATTGTGAAAAGACTCTAACTGGGAAGAAAAAAAAATCTGAAAGTGAAAATTAGCATTTTCATTCAGTAGTTTTCTCCAGTTTTCATTGAAGAAACTCATTAAATAAAAAATTACTAGATAGGGAGAATGTTATTAAAAAATATCACTCAAAGAAATCGTTCATTTCATTGAAGCAAGGTTCACTTCTCTCGCATTTAATCCGCGATACATTTTAGTTGTCGAAAATCTATTTTGCTTGAAATAAACAGGTATACACATCAGGGATGGATATGAGGGAAATATTTCTTCTGCGGTGAAACTTTGAAAGATATTTTTTGACATAGACCTATCATGGGCATCATATTTTCAATTTTTTCTATTTTCATGGAGAATGTTCCCCTTTTTAGCTTGAAGTATTTTATTATACAGTTCCAAACCTTCGATAAAAAACAAAAAACCTTTGAGAAAATATTTAAATTTGAAATTTCTTCTTTATTATCTCTTACTTATGAGTTGAATAGTTTATAAATGAAAGCTTGTTTTTGAAAAATGTTTCATATTCATATATTTTGTGAATTCTAACATGAGAATATGTTCAACTGAAAAGGAAAGAAAAAATCTGGAACACTCGAAAAATTATTCATGATGAATAAGTTACTTGAAACCTCTATCAACTATTTTCGAAGTCAAGGCTAACGTTATTATTGCAACAACAGTGCAAGAATATTCATTCCTCAACAAGTGATGGAATGAAATACACTCAAAATGCATGAGACATCATGTGTAAAATATTTGTTCATTATTAAGAACGAGAATGTTACCATTATATTATTAAATTTGAAGTTTCTGTTCATCCTCCGAAAAACAGAATTGGTTATTGTTGTCCTGTCAATTCATTTCTAGGTAGATGACTTCTGAATCTCACTTTATGTTAATAACATCGAATACCATAATATGGACTGGGTACGGTGAATTTGAAAATCATCAGTTTTGCGCCCACATTTTAATATATTATTCCAATATGAATGTCCATTTTGAATTATTTTCTCTTTTGCGAAAAAAATTTCGTTTTGGTGTAGTATTGGTATTGGTATTGGTAAGTATGGATGGTGACTGATGCGCTGCGATCTGATTATATCTATTGTGCCCCATCTTCTTCTGCCATCACAAGGTGTTCTTGTTTACAGCAGCCCTTCAAGCCTCTATTCCTCCAGGAATTTTAGGATTTCAAGAGGGTCTACTTGTAGTATTTCCCCCACAGTCAGCTGGTGTGATCCCAGTATATTCAGTCTTTTACGATGAACAGCGTAAAACTCCATCAATATATAGAGGGGTGTTTCTTGATGTTCCCCACAGAATATGCAGGTGCTGTCCTCCTCTACCTACCTTCCTCACGTGTTCTTTGAGTCTGCAGTGCCCCGTTAAAAATCCCGTGGTTGTCTGTCTAGTTTTGCTGAGGTTAATCAGTGTCTTCGATCTTGCTCTGTTGAAATTGCCGAGGAGATCTTTGGCCTACCTCAGCCATGGAAGTCTTAGCCAGAATGTTGCTCTCATTGCTTCTTCAGCTTTATTGGGTTCTTCTCGGAAGTAAGATTTTCCAAGTCCGCAGAATGGTTCTAGACCAGGGTGCCAGGATGTCTGCTTGTTCATTGCCCTCCACTCCGTCGTGCCCTGGCACCCAGAGGAGGGTCACCTTGTTCTTCCTGCCTAGATCAATAAGTTTGTCTAGGCATTCCCAAACCATCTTCGAGTTGATGTTGGAAGAGCTCAACGCTTTGATGGCTGCTTGGCTATCGGAGAGGATCACAATTACCTCGTTCCTGTATTTTCTGTTGGGGTTGAACTGTTGAACTGAATGCACCTTTCTATAGCGTTAATTTCCGCTTGGAAAATGCTGGGGAACTGGCCAATGGGTTCAGAATATTTGGTGCGAGGCACAAGGACTCCTGCTCTAGTTCCCTCGGGAGTTTTGGACCCGTCCGTGTACCATGTTATGGTACTATTCCCCAGATGGTGTAGTATTGGCTCACAATTGAAAATATTATTCATAGTGCATAGAGTACTTTATGGTTTGCATTTAAATCAAGTTACGTTATGAAATGTGTGACATCGAGATGTACTCTTCGTTCTCTCAGGGTGATACCCTCGATTGAATATCATGGCATTGTTTGTGATTATTATGCATACATAAAATTTAATTGTTTTATCCTAGTTATGTGCACGTTTGCACTGCTTCCATGCGTTTGTGATCTGATGTGAAAAACCACATTGAAAAAAACACAATCAGTATGCAGAGATGCTGCTAATCACAAATTCCGACAAATCATTGATGTTGATTAGAGAAAGTAGTGGTGCTGAAACGCTGTAGAATTCTTGACTACTCGATACCTTTTATCTACTTATAATGTTAAATACGTCTCCATTTGTTACACTCTGGGAAAAAAAATTGAATATGTCAGAATACTAAGCATTCGCTGAAATTTGTTCCTAACATTGATTGTTTCGCGATTGTTTCTTCTTTGAAGGTCATTCATTTTATGCTCTACTTACTGCTTTTTCATTATTTGAATCACACCCTTCATTTCTGCTGTAGTTTTCCTGTAATGTAAGTCTGTCTCAGTGATTATGTTTAATTTTCTCATGTTTACAAGCAGGTGGTATTTATTGTTTTTTCTAATTTATGAAGTTTTTTATGCATTATAGCTTGTAGGTCTGTAGCTTTGTTGGAGTTTGAATGTATCAATTGTTTCTTTGGTAGCTTCCTGTTCTTCCATACAGAAATTCCTTCTATCGTGTTTTACAAAGAATCATATGACGCTTCATTAATCCTCTCAAATTATTTCATCAAAACAGTTATTTTCCTTCTTCAACCATTTTCTCCTATACAATAAGAATTTTTACATATATTTATTTCAGCACGTAAAAATATTATGATCTTATGATGTCATAAATTACAGTAACAAAGACAACACTGGAAATAAAAACGTAAATTCTTTGTCACCATCAGGAAATGCTTTCTATTTCGGTATGAAAACCTCAGAATACAAAGGAAATATTCAAACCCAGATTCTTATCCGTAATCAGTGAATGCAAAGGAAAGAAATGGAGACGGTGTAGTCATTTTATGTGAAGGAAAATAAAGTTATGTGAATTTTAATGTTCATTGTAGCAATTTATTTTCAAGTATTATGAATTTTGCAGTGTATTCATGAGTGAAATCCGTACTAGTTTGTTTTTCGAAGAGGTTTGGAAATTTTACTTGGTAATATCAATAAGGTTCACATTTAAATAATAAAGATTTCCATGAAAATAAACCGATGTATTATATGCAGATTGAAATGCTGAAAGGCTAAAAGGGGATTACAAATGTCTAAGAATCTGATGGAGAGTGACGAAATATCCTTCGCTGCAATAGTCCCATTGCCACGGTTTCCTCATCCTCCTGATATTTTGTATAGACTACAAGCCCGCATAACAATTTAGGGGGGTCATTTGACCCAGCATGAAACATGTACAGAACGATGCTGCTGTATGAAAAAATAACTTTGGGCACTTATGCCGTCAATTCTGGGTGATGCATTCGACTATAATATTAATAATTATAATCTTTCATCTGAAGATGTGCTTTTCGGACAAAATATTCTTGTATGGCATTCCCCACGTTCGGTAGATTATGAAATAATAATCTTCTAGAACCTACTGAAAAAAATTCTGGATTCCGGTTCCATTATTTCAAAAAAGGATAAATCCGTGAAAAATATTGGATCATCGTATGATTTAATAATCACTTGTTCCTCTGACATAGAACGCGAAGGATTTAGGAAAAAATATCTGAACGAGGTGGGAAAATACGAAAGATGAAATGGTTTGTTGGAGGGGTCGGACCCCCGAAAAAAGGTGCGAGGACTCGCGAAAATGATATTGGAAAAGTTATCAAAAATACTGAAAAATATCAGCACATTGAAAAATTAAGTTTGAAAGAGATGTTAGCTAGACTTCCTAAAGGCTAGATAAAAATTTGGAAATATTTCAAAAGAAAAAACTCGTAAAAATTGTGAGAAACATCTGTCTGTTGGATAACTATTATCGTAGGGCGATCTACATACGCATGATACTATCTTATCAACCTCTTGGCAGCTGGCGCACCTATTGCAAAAGATAATTGAACATATTCTCATGTTAGAATTCACAAAATATATGAATATGAAACATTTTTCAAAAACAAGCTTTCATTTATAAACTATTCAACTCATAAGTAAGAGATAATAATTGGGGTATGAAAAGAAGAAATTTCAAATTTAAATATTTTCTCAAAGGTTTTTTGTTTTTTATCGAAGGTTTGGAACTGTATAATAAAATACTTCAAGCTAAAAAGGGGAACATTCTCCATGAAAATAGAAAAAATTGAAAATATGATGCCCATGATAGGTCTATGTCAAAAAATATCTTTCAAAGTGTCACCGCAGAAGAAATATTTCCCTCATATCCATCCCTGATGTGTATACCTGTTTATTTCAAGCAAAATAGATTTTCGACAACTAAAATGTATCGCGGATTAAATGCGAGAGAAGTGAACCTTGCTTCAATGAAATGAACGATTTCTTTGAGTGATATTTTTTAATAACATTCTCCCTATCTAGTAATTTTTTATTTAATGAGTTTCTTCAATGAAAACTGGAGAAAACTACTGAATGAAAATGCTAATTTTCACTTTCAGATTTTTTTTTCTTCCCAGTTAGAGTCTTTTCACAATATCTATCAGATGTAGTTCAATGTCCAGCGTGGCTTGTTCCGGGAAGTAGTTGTTTTCTGTTAGGTATCACAAATAAATACCATTTTTCATTTTTTCGATTTTCTTGGAGAATGTTCCCCTTTTCAACATGAATACCTCCCAAGTAGTTATCTTGAACGATGGAAAATAGCGACTAAAGTTTGTCTTTCAGTCATAGTGTCGAACCAAAATCAACGTACTTCAAATTATAAATGCATCACAAAATACTCGGATTTAAAAAATTAGACCTAGGAAATTATATTTAAATATATTCAAATTAGTATATTTTATTATTCACACTGAATCTCGCAGAGGATGTAGATACACCGCAAAAGGTACATCGCTCATTATGTGTAGGTCCTTCCGTATTCACTTTTACCGACAGACATTCGCTACTTGATTATGCTCAACAAATAAGTGTCATCTCCACTACTCCGTTCATCAAGAAAATTCCAAGAGTCGACACTGAAGATGAACCACCCCGTACCATTGCTCCCGCTCCAATATCACCCAAGCTGGCGACTCAATCGAGCTTGTATTATCCTTATCGTCGTTCCTCTTATCTTAGGGTAGCACGACCGACCGTCTTTCATCCACTGAATGATTTCATTTCGTCGTTGTATTGCACCAATTGTACAGATTTTCTGGCCTTGATTGAATTCTGTCATTTCGCTGCACTTCCGGTCGGAGAGTAATTGTGAATTCCGAACTGTAGTTTTTCCAGATTGCGTCGTTTTTGTTCTATTCTGCGGGCTTTTCGTCCTGTCTATGTGCTTGTGTAGATTGAAAGCTGGCGTGATAACGTACGTGAGTATGTGTTATTAGGGTGTGGGCATGTGGTGTTGGTTTGCGACTTATACATGTATCATTGTGGGAATGGTAAAAGTTATCATGGTTTTGATATCACTACAAAAGTAAATGCAGTATATGCAAAAGCTAGACTTCAACCCTAAATGTGTACAGATACTTTATTTTGGCAAATTTTTGTCTTTTTTTTCTGGTTGGTTCAACCTCCACACAGTGCCGGATTTAGGGAGGGGCTATGGGACTATCAGCCCGTGGCGGTCAATTTTAAGAGGCGTCAAAGCAAGCAGCAATATACTCGTCGCCGACGAGGCGACATATACCTATATTATATTGCTTCATGCTTTCTATATGCCGCCTCTTAACTCGTCGCCGTTTGAAGCAAACGCGCAATGAGCGACCGCCGGCACCGCATCAAAAGGACTAGGTTGGGATACTGTTTCTGTGAAAATCATAACATTCACTAATCAAGCGTCAGCGATGCCTTGGGCCCTACAATACAAAAGCGGCTGCGGTACATACTTTTATTTGATGAAGATAAAAAAGCCGCATTCTACTCAGTAGGGGTAATTTCGTCTAACTCAATAACAAGTAACAAAACCAGAGTTCAGTATTCAATAGGTTGTCGTTGGTAATGGTTAATATTGGAACTGGAAACAATTAGTCAAAAAGAAGGTGGTGCATTCTGGAAACGGCAAAAGATTAATAAAAAAAAATAAACAAAAGAAGTTGGATGAAGTTGTCAAGAAATGCCCTAAAATACATTCATATATGCTGTCTGTCGAGCAGTGAACGGGTGCTTCGAAACTGACAATTGAAATTTATTATTTGGCGACGGCGCGGCGGCATCGTAATAGTTAGCCCCCGGCGTCAGTGAGTATAAATCCGCAACTGCCTCCACAGCACAAATTTTTTCGTAATTTTTCACGTATGAAGAGGTAAAAAAATTGAAATATACGCATCTGTTAGGAGGACAATGCAGATGATTGATGATAATTGAAATTATTCCTTGAGGGTAATTTAGTACGGATATTTAACATTTTTCGTCAGAAATCAAAAATTTAAGATGGTGCCTTCAATATGGCGCACGAGATGTGACATTATATCCCAATTCAAAATTGGTGTGTAGAGGTTATTGGGGTCAGAGTTCATGACGTTTTTGTCAAAATTTATGAGATCAAGATGGCGGCCCAAGATAGTGACCGAGTTTTGTGATTCGATTCAAAATGGTTCAAAAAATTAATTTATATTTAAAAGAACTAAAGAACACACTTGACGTCCAACATGGACTGAAAAGTGAAAAATAATTGTCACTGTAGTCACTCATTTGTAAAAAAAGCGTGGGCTGCTTGACATAAGTTCTCTTGAGCTCTTGATCGATCAGTAATATATAATTAAATCTCGTTATATGAAAATATATGTCGATAGCACCCATATGCTTTTTTACAATTGAGTAATTACAGTAAAAACATTTTGCTCAAGCGGAAAGTAATTAAGCTGAGTTCATCTGATTGAATGCAACCAATCAGAACAACATTTCACTGACTATTTCACTCATCTTAAAATTCTCAACTAATTTAACCAATCGCAAACCGAAGACAACTTGTGATATCGCGATAACACCAGCTGTCTAACAGTCAGGGTATTGATAAAATCCAACTTGGTGCTCTCTAGTCTGACAAAAATTAGAAAATTTTGTCATTTTCATTTAAATACAAATGATGTGTGGTCAAGCTATTCATACGAAAATAAGTAATTTTCTCGCATTCTCTTCTCAAACTTTGCTAATGCGTATAAAATTAAATTATTAGAAACTTTTTCAAATAACTTTTTTCGATATCTTGCCATCATATTACCTTTTTTCCTTTTCATACTAATTTTTTCAATTTGCCGTCATACCAGCGATCACGTTTCCATAAATACTACTACTACTACTAAAATTATCAAACAGAACAACAAATATATTTTACACCCCCTTAAACAATTATATAATTTTATCATTAGAAAAGGGCTACTACTCAGTTTAAATCTTCTCTAATTACACTAATTCATAAAGCAGGTGATTAAAATAAGTAATCACAGACCTATCAGCATAATAAAGATCTTTAAAAACTTATTAAAAACTCGTTTGGTACAATTTTTAACGAAAGTAAGATTATACATGATTGTCAGTATGGATTTAGTGCATTACATACCCATGATGGTATGTACAATGTTATTAGAAGTATTACACATGCACAAAAAAAAAACAAAAAATTCATTGCCGTGTTTTTGGATTTGGCAAAGGCATTCCTAACACTGTTAAGAGACCATGACCGCGATCAAATTTTGCCCGTTTTTTATGGTAAAAGAGTCGATAACTCAAAAATGGTTCGTCGTATCCATTTCAAATGAGGATAGGCTTCTAGGAGAAGTTTGATTCTATGTAACTATGTGGCAGCACCTCAAGATTGGTACATTTTTGAGATTTTTTTTGTGGAAAAGTAGACTGAAAATTCAATTTCCTTTACAGCACGTACGCAGAATCAAACTTCCTCTAGAAGCCTGTTCTTCTTTGAAATCAATAAGACGAACCGTTTTTGAGTTATCAATTGACTCTTTCACCCTTAAAATCGTCCCAAATGTGATCGCGCTTATGGCCTCTTAACCATGAAATTCTTCTCAACGTGTTGAAGCGTTATGGAATTCATGGTGCAGTGTTGGATGTTTTTCGCAGTTACTTGACTGATCGGGAACAGTGTGTAAGTGAAAGCATGACTGTGAAAATGGAGATTCCCCAAGGAACCGTCCTCGGTCCAATACTCTTTCAAGCTTTTATGAATTAATGGCTCTGCTTGAAAGTGAATCCTAAAATTATATCATATGCTGACGATACGGTTGTGATTTTCAATGGAGATACATGCTCTGAAACTAAAAATTATGTGCAGTCAAGCATGGAAGTAAAATTGGTTAAGTATTTATCGTCTTTCATCATATGCTAGTAAAAACTACTATCTGGATTCCTCTATAACTGCAACGAATAAACCAATTTTTTCAAATATTCAATTTCCCGGCATGAAAGGCGACATTGAAGAAACAACCGAGGTCATATATTTGGACATAATTATTCACAACAACCTAAGATGGAACAATCATGTTGATTATCTAACAAAAAATGTGAGAAAAATAATATATAAATTTTACCAACTACGATAGTTTTTATCAAGGAATCTACTTATATTAATTTACAAGTCTCCAGCCGAATCACATTGTCGATATGGTATTCTGGTGTGGGGAGCAATGGATAAAAATTCTTTGCAAAAACTGAACACAATACAAAACTTTATCCTAAAAATAATTTCCAAGAAACAAAGATCCTTCCATAGGTACTATCCTACTATACATAGAAGATATCAGTAATATTCGATCATTATAATTTCATAGTCTATGTATATATGCATTCGAAAATAAAATATTCTGGTCCCACAGTTTATGCTAGTAGAAGCGCAACAAACGAATTGCTACACACTCCAAAATTCAACAAAAATGTTTGTTATCGTTTTTTAACATACACATTACCAAAAATCTGTAACATTCCACCCGTAAGAATAAAACGTATAAGAAATCATAAAGCCGTCCCAAGAGATATAAAAAAAATATTTTCGAAAATTACTTCGAATTCATCAAAATATTAGAAAATTAGCAGTGACATTAAAACTTTGTATACCACTACTTTGGTCTCTTACCTTCTTTTTTCAATCATATCAATTACCATTATTGCTTCGTAGCACAATACAAGTGTTAAGTCACTTAGGTGCTCTCTGTACACAAGCGTATATATATATATATATATATATATTCATAATTTAGGTTGTTACCACGATTTCTCATTTTGTAATTCTGCGTACCTAGATCTTCTTTAATTTTTTGTACCCAATGAATAAATATGGTGCATACTTTTTGGCGATCACTGTATATTATATTTAATCATGTTTCTTGGCTGAAAAAAATGAAAGTTATCTCCTCGGAATAATAATGGGGCTTTCAAAATCCGATGGGATTCATTTCCAGAAACTCCTTCACTCTCACAAACAATAAATATTTTTGGGAATGGTGCGAAAAAGTTTAAAGCTCCCTCTGGTACATTTTGCATGACGACGGCATTATTTCGCGTAAATTTTGATTTAGACCAGACTGTGTTTGGGCGCAAAGCTTGAATAAATCCCGCGAACGTGTGTGTTGCGACTGTCAATTATTGTCTCTAGGGTGGTTTGTTGACATGTGAATATTCACAACTCCAAATTTTGAGCTGAATTTGTCTTTCATCAACAGTGTTAGGTTTTGTTCATTTAGAGATTGGAAGGATATATTACTTGAATATTACATTTTGGACTATGTCTGGGGATAAATAGTACATATTGGTCCGGATGAAAATGTTGATTTCGTCGATTTTCAGACTAACGTACAGGGTGAACTATGAGAAAATAAGTAAGTAAATAATTAAGTAAGTAAGTAAGTAAGTAAGTAAGTAATTTATTCAGGCTAAATACAAATATCTTACATCAATATGAATTGTTTAATTAAAATTAAGTTATATGTGTAGACCGTCAGCTAGTGACAGATTTAGGTGCCCCATTTTCGCATACAAGCCTCGAATAGGGTTTAAAAGTATATCGATTTGGAGTAGAATGAAGATATTTTTACGAGTGGCTCCTGGGGATAACATACGATTCGATTTTTCAGAACAGTGCTTATTTGTTTCCCTCGTGTTTCTATTGATGGTACGAAACTACAGAGGATGATTCGTTGAGTCGTTTTGAGAAAAAACATTTTTAGGAAAATATGTTCGGAGTTGCTTCTTTTCTGAGATACAGGGCATTGATTTTTTTTTCAAACGCCTTTGTATCTCAGAAACGAAGCAACTCCGGACATATGTTCATGGGAACTCTTTTCCTTAAGGCAACCTAACAACTCACCCTCTGTAGTTTCGTACCGTAAATAGAAACACGAGGGAAACAAATAAGCACTGTTCTGAAAAATCGAATTCTCGGTATGTTATCCCCAGGAGCCACTCGTAAAAATATCTTCATTTTACTCCAAATCGATATAATTTTCAACCCTATTCGAAGCTTGTATGCGAAAATAGGGCACCTAAATCTGTCACTAGCTGACGGTCTATAGGCTGAGATAACTAATCGATGATTGAATGGTATTGTACACATCAGCTTGGATAGAATTGTTAAATAAAATACATATTCATCGTCTATTTTACATAATATATTAATTTTCAGATGAAAACTGCAATGTGAAAAAGGGAGAGCAAGAGGGAGAGAGAGAGAGAGAGAGGAAGAGAGAGATGCGCTTGAATGAATATTTACCTCAGGAGGCAATTTGTATGTTGGAGATGGTATTCAATCAGTATCGAATAGGATTTTCAGTTCATTATAGTCAGTAGGTAGGTACAAGTCTATTATGTAGAAACACACCTGTTATCCGAGATCATATGACTTCTTTATTCACCACCCTCCAAAAACATGACATGTAATGAACCAACTATATTTCCTTTTACCTCCTCAGTTCGAACTCCCGATCTACAATGTTTGTGGTTCCACGTGAACAATTGGACAGTCTGTCACTTATCACCGTGTTTGCTGATACATTTATTTCAATCTATTTTTCAACAGAACTTTTGGTTCACGTATAAGGAAAGTTCGTACAGCGCCAGTATAATTCAGTTAAATTTTTTCATGTGATGTGTTGTGTTCACCGCATTTCGTCTGATCCAAGGTACATTTCGTTTTTATCTATGACAGCCAGCATTCTGGTAAATTTGGTGTGATCACGAGAGAATGTTGACCCAGTGTAGAATCGTCAAAATACTATGAATTCAACCTCTTATGCTTCTTGCGGTTGATCCATAGTTTCATATCTTACAAAATAATGCCATTAACGATGTTCTTAGGAAGGCCTAGAAGAGACATACCAATTTTATTTTTTAATTTTCGACCTGGTAACTCTGCCTAGGAATTTCTATTTTAAATTTGAAAGTTTTTGAGTTTAAGTTATTGCTGAATGAATCGAAAACCCAATTTATAATGTTTGGTCAAATTAGTGATGCAATATCCAACGACCCAAATTTCGAAATAACTTTGAATGGAAAAACTTTGGCTGTGGTAAAAAAATGTAAGAATCTTGGTCTTCATCTTGATACAAGATTAAAACTCGAGAAGCATGTCTCACAACTGGTGGAACATAGCTATTCTACCATAAAATCATTATATATGAACAGACTATATCTCACAAATAACATCAAGCTACTATTGTGCGAATCTTTGATTATGTCCCGTTTGGCGTATTGTCTCGAAATATATTGGCCCTCCCTTCTAGCAAGGTATTATTATATTTTACAGAAGATACAGAATTCCTGTGTGAGATACTCATGTGGAATGAAAAAATATGATCATGTTTCCTCAATCTATGATAAAATGGAAATTTTAAATTTAGAAGGGAGGTTTTTTATCAAACTAGCAGGACTCAACGAAAACCAAAATCAACCATTTCAAAACACCGTCTTTCGTTTTAGGAAAACTCACGAAACTTGGGGACTATCACAACTGTCTGATAAGAGCTAGAGATCCCTATTGTATTCCTATAATCACACGTCCCCACAATTTAAATGGAGGTTTCCATACAATGCAGTGAACATTTTCAATATTATTCCTGCACACATTAGGTCTCTTCAAAACTGGCGTTACTTCAAAAAACATATCGAATCCTGGATTCCTTCAAATAAACAAATAGTAGTCCAATTATAATACCTTTATGAATGTGTAAATTTTTTTTTGTCTTCGTGGATACTTTCAGAGCGGCATGATGCTGTATTTGCATTGAGTGGAGAGTTTGAGAATTGTTCCATTTTTCCTTTCCATCTCAAATACATTAAAATCATACTGACTTATTCAAACTTCATCACAATTCTATTTGAATCGTATAACTGTTACTATAAAGTGTATACATATTTTTTTGTTGCTTGCGAACCATTTCTGTCCATGATTATGTATTTCTTCGTTGGTTACATGGAAGAACGGCTATCGCCGAATATCGCCAACATGTCTAAAATGTTGTATTTACATTCATTTTCGAATTAATGAAGAGGGTATTATTATTACTATTATTTCTTCGAGTGTGCTTGACTAGGCAGGTACTAATGCTCCTTTTTGTTTGTTCCATATAAACCTTACCAGTTACATGGAAGCCTCATGTACTTCTACGTATTTGGGTGCATATATCTGCTGTCTTTTGCTGATCTCGAAGATTTCGATATTTTCAGCTGACTGTTCATTTTCTCCTTCAGAATATTCCCAATTCGGTTGGTGACACCCTCTACGTACGACAGGTAGACAGTGCCTTGTGGAGTTGCTCTTCACTGTTACTATTCTTTCCTCTTGGACGCGTAGCACGAATGATGTCTTTGCTCGTAACACACTTGGAAATTCATCTCTAACTGATGAGATTCTCATACAAAACGCAATAAATATTGATTTGCCTCTTCTCCTTTATATTACGAGTATCCAAATGAAACGAGAAACCGAAATCTCTGAGTACCAATACCCAATTCACCCGAAAAGGAAATAAATTCCACGATGAAAACAATCTCTTTGTGTATACGGAAGTTCTATTTCCACATCTCATCTTCTATTCTAATCCTCCTGTAGAAACAAGACACCCCTCGATTCATTGTCATAGCCACCCAAGCTATAAGAAAACGCCGTTGTTAGCGCAGAGACGCATCCCAAAACAGGAGCCTGAATACGGCTCAGACTAATCCGATTCACACAGAGAAATCTTAAATCAGAAGTTACGGTCGTATGCTTTGTGTGTTATTGTCCGCCATGTTGTTTATTCGTTCTGATTTATAATGTGGGTGGGTGCGACAGTTGACAGTCGCTAATGCCCACATGTTCGCAGCATGCCGGATTTCGAGTTATAATAGTTTTATGACGTTATATTACTTTTGTTCCTTCGGATGGAGTCGCTCGGCTGAAGCTAATATAAATTTATATACTTCAAAGCCAAATATATCTCTGGGAATACGACTGCTGGAGATCTTCTAATGCTTTAAGGCAAGTTTGCGGTTGCGAAAATGAAACTGCATCTTCCATAGAATGGTACGAAGGCGAAAAAGGCCACTCCAATTTTATTTTTCAGATTCCTACTCGGTAACTCCGAATTCCGACTTCGTATGTCCGAATTTTATAATTCTTTTTTCGTATCTCGGAATTTCCACTCACCAACTCGGAATTTTTTAAATCCGAGTTCGGCTCTCGGAATTCTGACTGTGAATTTCGGAATTTTTTAATTGAGGATTAGTAACTCAAAATTCTGACTTCTTATCTCGGAATTCCGACTTGGTATCTCGAAATTTAATAATTCCGAATTGGTATTTCATTTCAATGAGTTTCTCGGAATTTTATAATTTTGGCTTGGTGTCTCGGTATTTCGACTTACTTACTCAGAATTCCATATTTTCATAACGCATTGGAGTGTTTGTAATTCTTCTGTAAAATATAAATTTGCATAAAACCATAACATGACTCCGCAAGGGGATATGATATAAAAATGGGACAAGGTAATGGGTCTGAGAATATCAAGCAACCTTACACCCAGAGCTGTGCCAAGCACTGACAAAAAGTGCTTCGAGCACTAAGCTCTAAGCACTCTTGAAAAGTGCTGCGAAATCTCGAGCACCAAGCACTTTTATTTATGAAAAGCTCGTGATTACTAAGCACGTTCAGAAAGTAATTCAAGTCAAGCAGCAATATGCACTAAGCACTTTCAGACGTTTTGACTGTTAGATACTTAAGTTACTGAAACTTAATCAACCACAAAAGATTTTTACAAATAATATTACATAGCGACATGTTTCGCTACACTGTCGCTTTTTCAAACATTTATTATAATAATCGCTTGGAAAGCTACAGTGTAACGAAACATGTCTTGATGTAATATCATTTGTTGAAATTTTATTGTGTTAAATATAAGGTTTCAGTAACACACGTTTCTAACATTATGAGAAGTGCTATGGATTTCCATCAAGTAAAAACCTGAATACATACAATTTTGTGGTTATAATATGAATTCGTAAAAAAAGTACGGTATATGTAAAGCATTTATGAACTCCTGGAGACAATTGTTTTTTGCTACACTCGTGAATAAAATACTCCAATGAAATTGAAATATTGATTGAGTGTTTGGTTTTGTGGTTTTCTTGACATCGCTTTTTGAGTGTTTAACTTCGCACAGTCTGAAAAAACCCAAAATATGTCAATCAAAATCAAATCGAAATGGACCGCATACGGTTACACAGAAAATAAAATTATGGTAATTGACCTACCGCACTAAGCACTAAGCACTAAGCACTGTGCTTTGGGACAGCTCTGCATATACCATGTCATCATCAGTACGTTACAGCAATCATCAACTGGTGATTGTGAAACAGTCGAAGCAATCCTGTTGGAATTGTATACAATTTTGTGTAGATTCAATAGTATATATGTCTAGCAGAAAATAACACATACCTTCCTTGACTAATATATGAATGTTTCTGTCAGGCGTATGTGCAAAGATCCTAACTTTGAAGGAACAACAATGCTCGAGCTCTTTGAGGCAAATAGAGGGCCTGATTTAAACAGGAAACCAACTGCAGACCGATGTCGGAATCTCTGTTCCTCATCATCGCAGTGGGTCGTCACGGGTATTCAAACGCAGAGTCTCGCTACCTTCCATTGCCTGCCTGGATTGAGTTGATCACAAGATCCATTATGGTGATAAATTGGGAAGCTTTTCAGTAATACTAAATGCAGCTAGCACTGTTAATTTCTAACGTAACAGTGAATCATGGAGGATTATTCTCAGTTGGCAACGATATTCAATTATATCCAATTTTCCACGGAGATCCGTACTCATCTACCTCACAATACAGGGATACGCCACTGAAGAGAGAGAAGTGCTAGGGATAGGACTATTTATCATTAATGTGTCAAAAACAGGTTATTCAAAGCCTTGTCAGTTCGTACCAGGCGCTTTCAAAGTGACGTATTTACATTTTGTGTGATACTTCTTTTCAGATAAAACTGAGATGTGAATAAAAATGGAGTTGGAGCTCGGCTTGGTCGGATTATAAAAAGGGATTGAAAATTTGTATTCTTATATTTGTACAGAATAAGAAATGGAACTATATTATCATATTGAAATAAAATATTTTTCATGAAATGAAAAGAAAAGATAACTGACTTGGTGAAAAATCTTTACATTACTGTCCCTGCAAAGCTACAGTGGATGACTGAATTCACATAGCATTGAATGAATCGTATTGAAATGCAAGTTATAAAAGTATTGATAATCTTCTCAAAACGCATACTGGTCCGTAGAAATAATAAGATTTGTTAGTTACATGATCATACCTAATTTCAGTATTTCGATCTTTATATGTGAATGTTAATATTGACTGAAAAACTTCTCATTTGTTTGGGGGTGAACAATATCATTTGGACATCCAGTAGGTATTTAGTCTTTTATTTATATAGATTTCTAGAGTTTTCATTATTTGAAGATTTTTCTTAAAAAACAGATGATTCAATTGTTAGTTATATTTATAATAAAATATTATTTAAAGTTGTAGTGAAGGCAATCAAAATAACCGGCTATTGATGTCTTGAATTAGATCCACGAAATATACTGAAATTTCCATTAATCTATTTTCGACTTGTTGCAAATAGATTTATTTTATTTTGAAATATTGAATACTGATAACACATCTTTCATTTTAAATGAACAACATATTGAATAAATTTGAGTCAGTACGTTATGCAGCAAAATCTTCTCAAAAATAATCCTTAGATATCAACTAATTCTGAGTTACACTGAATGATTCGGTTTTCAAGGATCTCAACATACTGAAGAATTCCTGGGTCTTTCTTATAACTGACGTTAATTTCTTTTCTATCTTGACTCGTTATTTTATGTTTCAGTTGATATATCTTCACGGGAAGTATTAAATTCTTATAATGCTTGATTTATGGCTGATATGAGTGCAATATATGACTGTAATTTGGAACGAATTGACATTTAGATCGCATATCATTGCCATTTCCACAGCTATAACAGTTCATCTAGTAGTGATCTCTGGAATATATTCCTCATATAAGCGTAATATTTTCTGCATAAAAAAGTTCTTTGCATCTTGGAAATATTTTTCTCTGCCGGGGAAAATTTAATTTTTTTTTTATATAATGGATGGTAAAACAATCAGAGATAAAACAACAAGAGAGTTTCATTTAATTTAAAAGTTCAGAATTCAATTCATTGTAATGGATTGCAGGAAAACAGTACTAGGGCTTTTAGTTCATTCATGTTTAGGTGTTCTTTAGGTCGAGAAAAAAAATCACACACGTTTCTCTCGTGTAGAAATAGTTGCAATCATATTTGTGAACATTCAGTAGCATGGATCATATTATGCAAACCACTTCTCGTGATCCATATAACACCAAAAATAAACCTGCCAAAAAGTAGATGTTGAATAGTCGTTCTTGAATAATTTTGTTTTTTTTTACATGTTTATATGATAATTTCGGGGTTTTCAATATGAATCAAGAGTGTGAGATTGATTTTTCGTGGGTTAATAAGTACAAAATGTCTTGAAAAATAGTTCGAAAATATATGAATTTTCAATGAATAAAGGAATTTGATTGGTGACGCCATTTCACGCTAGGAGTCTTCAACCCTATACCCTATAAGAAGCATACATAGAAAAGAAGTTTCAAAAACATGTAATTTTTGACCGGTCTATGGGTCGAGAATTATATTGTTTTCCCGCTGCCGACACTGTAAATAGTCCAAAACAGGTAAATGGCCTATATCATTCGTTTACTAATTCATCTTGACAACGGAATATGAATAGTGTCATTTACATGCCTAGGGTAATAATGACTTTGACTTTGACAAGTAATACATTCAGCTTCATTTATATCCATTCTTGGGTTATGAGACTTTTTGAAAATTATTGTTGTCTGTTCATTCGGTAACTTAGTTACGCGCACAAGCAACTTAGAATGAAATAGCTGAACAAATAATCATGGAGGAAGAGTAAGAAAACAAACTCCAATACAGGCAAATTTTGAGAAATGTCAACAAACAGCGGGAAAAACGTAATAAGTAAAACGGAATGTATCGACTGTTAACATCCTCGGCAAGCGACAACCTCGGCTTCGCTTCGGCTCATACTCGCACACCTCGAATGTTAACACGTCTTTACATCCCTTGTTACTTAAATAAATATTGCTCTCTGTATGTCGTTGAGTATATCGTTTGAGTCAATAAGTTTTAGGTATCGATGAGGTCGATAGCCATTTCTGGGAGAGAATAGAGAAATAATTTTTTAAGTTTTACCTAAAACTCAATCTACTCCGGGCACGTTATAGTTACCATTTATCATAAAATGCTCAACAGAACATCTGGAAAAGTACTAACAAGGTCAAGGGCATTATCGATGATGGCCAAGCTCTCCTTTGGCAAAACATGAGGACAGGGAATCGAACAGTCCATCTGGATATACACAGCAATATTGAGGCTTTCGATAAATTATTGAACCTTGTTGTGATGGCCAAAAGTTGAAAAAGTGACAGTCAGAAAAACACCAAGGCTTGCCATGCTATGTTTAGCAAGAATCTAGGCCGATACAAAATAATGGAGGTCATAAGAACCAAATGCCATTGGACCAAATGACTCCAACATACCCATTCGACGGAAAGTACACCACCATCATACAAGATTGGGAAGTCACTTCAAAGGTTGACTCGAAAACAAGCAATGGAGTAAGGGCTGAAATGTGGATTGCGGAAATTTGTTCGACATTTGTCCAACAGAAATTTGTTTGACAGCATTTGTTCGTGAAATATTTGTACGACTTGTTCGACTTACATTTCGTCGAATGTTCAATTACGTTTTGTGATGTTTTTCAAGGTTCGAAATATGCGATGAACCAGATATAATAATATGAATAGTGAGGAGATATCAATTCAATGAACATGGAAAGATGAACAACTTGATGATGTAGAAAACCAATTTCACACCAATTTCATGATGAGGGATGATTTCGAAGAGTTGAAACATTATAGGTTATATTCATTAATATGTAAAATGTTTTTCAGTTATCTGAAGATGACTTCATTTCAAGCAACACTCAAATTAATTTTTTTTTGTCAATTGGGTAGTTTTCAACCCATAATAATAAAAAGTTTGATGTATTTCAAATGTTCTTCAAAATCGAAGTAGTCCTTGAGGATGCTGAGGAAACATTTTTCAGCGTATTTTCAGCGTCAAATACTGAACTTATGACTGGCAATTGGTTCTAGATATTTCATTTTGAATCTTGATATTTTTTCACTAAAATTGAAAACAAGTTTTTTGGTCTTCATCTAACTAGATTATTGTTGAGAATTCGATAATGATCTATCTCACTTGAAGGAAAAGAGGTTCTGAACAAATCCACCACTTTTTGCTGTTTCTCCACATTAGATCAATCACACAATATTCACTGAGGCCACCCCAACCAAAACTTCATTACTTACATCTGTCTCAAATTGCCCTAATTTTTCATGTCACGTCCCAAATTTTACGGTCCTACAACAGTGAGTATCTTAATTATTTGAACTTGCCACGTAATATTCCCAGCTTTTAACCAACCCCAGTATTAAAAATTTTTCTACATTAATTCTCACCTCTGTTTCCATTACTCCTGCGGTCGGAGCTTGTACCTTATTTTTTATCCAGGATTACCCTTATTTCTCATCATTTCAGTAACATGGCCAATGTATCTTTTTGTCAGTGACATATGGAATGGTAGTGACACTCAGAGAATGGAAAGATTTTAGTGTCAGATAATCTAATATAAAGACAGGTTGAAAATAAGTAATTGTTTTTTTTATGGGATTTTCATTTCTGTGATCTAGAAAATTTTTGTATTAGTTTATCTGCGATCAAATCGGCAAATTTTACAAATTGAAATTTTTTCATTATAAACCAAATAACTTTTTCTGGGTTTTACTCAATGGTTAACTTTTGCTGTTATAGTGTTGTTCAATAACGAATACCTTTTTTGTATAAAAAACAGAATAGCAGATATATTTCATGTCGAAAGGACTTATTGGTATTTCACATTAACATAATAACTGAACTATATGACATTTTATTTCTCATTGTTGAAAAAGTTTTCTTGAAGATTTTGAAGAGAATGAAAATTTGGAATACAATTCAAGAAATAGTACTTTAAGTTTCACCCTTGAGAATGCCAACTATGTTGACGAAACACGTATCAAGTGGGAACTGATGTAGTTTTGGTGTTTTGGGTATTTTTATTTCTTTGGGTGAGTCTTCTATACGAATAAAATGAAATGAAACCCACGCTCAAAATCTTATTACACCAATTGAAACAAATGATCAAAATCAAAAATATGTCAGCAGAAAAAATACCCCGAATTTGAACCAAAAAAATATTGTCTTCAATCCCCACAGGTATATGAGACAACTTATGATGAAGTGTTGCCATCTGCGTGCTTTATTATTTCCTTTAATTTTATGAACAGAATTCCTAAACAATCTCGTATAATCACATTTGTGGCCAATGCCGTAATTCCGCAATTCCTGGAGTTAACCAAACTTTTTCGAGAACAACACAGCTATGCCCCTGGCCATTTGAAGATCTTCTGCAACGCAGTAAGCTAGCCCATATTCTGTAGTTGCCTTGAAAAAGTCTTTTGACTCCTCTGGAGTTACCACATATGGATCTTTTTAACCTTCGGAGTATAACGCCGTGAACTGAGTTTGCGAATTTGATCATGATTTCCGGCACAGAGAGCCCACCTATCGAAATAGACGAGTTTATTATTTTTATGATATTGTATGGACCTTCACACGCAATATTGGTGACAGCAACGCTTGGGTTTGTATAGCCATACTATGTCACCGGTTTTAAATAATCCAGCTCTTCTTCATTCAGTTGCTGGCACTCTCGATATTGAGAAGGACTATAGATTTCTTGATGTTTCAGAGTTTGGTCGATAAGCATTGGCCACCCTTGTCCTTTCCTTTCCCCTTCAATTTTCAGGTCTTAGCAAAACAATTATGATGATGGAGTCTCCTCGAGTAAAATACTCTGGAAGCAAAATACCTCTCCATTCGGATTTCTGGGCGAGGGGTACTCGATGCGACACACCATCAAAAAATTCAAATATACATTTTTGTAACATCCGTGGGCTCAACAATAAAATCAATGATATTCTGGCTTTAACAGAAACACAAGTGAACTCGAGTCCACATTCTTCGTCCTGGTTACGAACTCCATTCTCGGTTAAGATTCAAAGGTGGTGTTTATCTTTACTCTAAGACTAGCCTATTATGCCGAATCAAAGAGTGCTTGGAGCCGAAAGACTTTGATGAAATGTGGTTTAAGCTGTCTGATACCAAACAGACCGAATTCCTCTGCTGCCTTCACTCATCTCCTAATGAACCAACCTAACCTAACCTAACCCATTTGAGTTTTAATCACTGAAATTAGACTTTATCCAGCAGATAAACGATCCAAGAGCCGAGGTCATCATGGGGTATTTCAATTTACACAAATCTACATGGCTCAAATTTTCCATCAAAACAGACGAGGCAGATACTCTACCAATAAATACTGGTGTTCCGCAGCGATCCATTCTAGCACCAACACTGTTCCTTCTTCACATCAATGATTTGTTGGGAGCTACTTCATGTCCAGTGAACAGTTTTGCAGATGATAGTATCCTTCATACCGCTTTCTCTTCCAAAGCTCCGATAAGAGCCAGTGAACGCAGAATTGAACGGGGAAGAATCGTGAATGAAATAAATACGGACTTATCCAGAATTCTAGAATAGGGATCCAACAATTTGGTGGAATTGGCAAGAGTACCTATGCCAATGAAATCTTTCATTTCAATGCTCGGTATTATCTTCAGCAGTACCCTCTCATGGGAGAACCTTTTATGTAATGTAGTTCAAGCTGGCTGATACCAAACAGACCAAATACTCTGCGTTTCTATCATTCAAGTTGAACTTCATCCAGCAAAACTATCCAACAGCTGAAGTCATCATAATAGGAGATTTCAATGTACACAAATCTACATGTCTCTTTTCCAACATAACAGACGAAGCAGGTCGTCAAACAGGCCTTCGCTATCACGTATGCTCTGGAACAACTGGTCGAGCTACCCACACGCATTCCTGATGTCAACAAGTAGTATGCCAATACACTTGATTTTTTTCTCACTATCAATCCTGATCCATACAGAATCTGTGCAGAGTCTGTGCTCCATTTCCGACCACAACCTCATCTACACTCCTGCTCCTTTTTGACACCATCGAGCAGCTCAAGGCTGTCTCATCTCATATGGAACTACAATTCAGCCGACAGGGATGGTCTTCGCATGTTTTTCTCAGCATTTCCATGGAAAAGAGTGTGTTTCTCTCTTAGAGATCCAACAAAATGTGCCGAGGCAATTTCTGGGATCATAAGGCCGTGGATGCGGACATTTTATAAACCTGACGCGTCAAGAGGAACACTATCTGATAAACCCTGCTTCAGAGCTGTCGCCCTCAAGAAGGGAGCATACCGTAAAAATCAGGTCACTGAGACTTGATCGGAATATGTTGGAGCCAGAAACATCTTCAAGAAGACAATCGAATCTTCGAAAGAGGCTCACAACGCCAAGATACGATAAAGGTACAGCAGAACCCTCTCATGGGAGAACCATGTGAGGTCCATTGCCAAGAGTGCCTCTCAAAAACTTGGTTTTCTGTTTCGCGCCAAGAAGTATTCTACTGATCTTCAATTGATTATGATTTAAAAGGCACAGATTCGACCAGTTTAGGAATAATGTTCCATTATATGGAGTGCAGCAACCAAATACACATTGAAACTTTAGGATTATGTTCAAAAGACAACCATTCGTCTCGTCGGTGATACCTCGCTGACAAGCTCGCCCACTTCTCTGGAACATCGCAGAAAGGTTGGCGATCGGTCTCTGTTTCTCCTTTTCGTGGGAACCAGAATTTAAAAAAAAACTTCAAGTCATAAGGGAGTCGTAGCTGTCGTCTCATAATTACTGATGAAACTGCAGTGATACAATGGGTTACAAATTTAAAGTGGTATAAAACATAGGAATTTTCATTTATCATTTTCCATACTGGCAGGGGTTTGTCAGGTTGACTTGTGCGCTGCCGAACGGTAAGCCATCAGGAAGAGATGAAGGTCGTTTGATGGCACCTTGGAGAGGTGTCGGTTTATTGTATTATTCATTTGCTGTACCATTCCATCGGACTGTAGGTGTAGAGCTGTAATTCTTGTTTTCACATTAGCATTTAATAATAATAATAATAATTCTCAGTTTCAAAGAAGTATTTCTTGAGGCTTCAGCATGAAAAAATTATGTGAAAACCACGCCCAAAATCCTATTTCACCGACTGAAACAGAGACTAGCAAAAATATGTCAACACAAAAAATACCCTGGATTAGGACCAAAAAAATATCGTCATAAATCCCCACAGGTATATGAGACAACTTATGATGAAGTGTTGCCATCTGCGTGCTCTATTCTTCCCGTCCATTTTCTCCGGAGAGCGATAGCAATGTCATGAACAGAATTCCTAAACAAGCTTCGCTAATCACATTTGTGGCCAACGCCGTAATTCCGTTGAAATGAAAACCGTTTGATGTTGATAAAAACGGGTCATCAATTACCGGCCGACGATGCTGAGTCGGTAGGTTGGAGCTAGTCGGTATGTCTAGTAACACGCCCACACGTGGGAAATCATTCTCATGGAAGGAATGTGGCACCAGTAAGGTTAGGAATCCAATCTTTGAATGTTCTGGAAAAATCACTGAATATTCCAAAAATACAATGAGTTGATGTTGGTTGAACGATAACAAAACGTTGGAAAGTGAAACTGACATGACCTTAAAAAAATTCAGAAAGATTGGCATGAAAAAATTGTTATTCGGATCTAGCTCTGATGATGAAACCAGAAAAATATAAAATAAGTGAGAAAATTCGAAATAACTTCATACCTCTCCCCCCTCCCCTTGGTTACTATCACCCAAACAATTTGAATAGGGAGTGTAATTACAAATTTCAGCCGCCATCTTGTTTTTTGCATCGACAAAAAAAATCATAATTTCCGACCCTGAAAATCCCCACCAACTAATTTTGATTCGAATCAGACCATAATTACAAATTTCGTCCGCCATCTTGGAGCCACCATCTTGTTTTTTTGCATTGACAAAGAATTCATAATTTTCGACCCTGAAAACCACCACTTATCAATTTTGAAATCAATCGGACCATGATTTCAAATCTTGCCTGCCATTCTGAAGCCGCCATTTTGTTTTTTGACTTAGAAAAATTCCATAACTCATTGTCACCGAATTTATATTGAATTAGCTTGCAAATAAAGTACTATAGTTTGGAATACGGAACAGTTGTTTTTCCCGCAAGAGGGCGCCAAAATAGGAATTTAGGTAGCGAAAATTGACATGGCTGAATTTCTTATGAAATTACCCTTTTAATGATGTGTCACACTCACTACTTTCCCTATTCAAATTGTTTGGGTGTTGGTGACCAAGGGGAGGGGGGATAGGTATAACAGTAGAGGTTATGATAGGAAGATGTCCCCCTTGGATTGAAAATCGACTTGTTATTGCGTTTTTTTCAGAACACATGCGTTTTGAAGATATTCGATCTGTTTCGTTTTCGGTGCCTCACCCTGTATATTTAATAACACTATTGTGAATTGCAAATCTCAAACTTGAAATCACATACTTCATTTTGTATGTGCGATTATTTCCAACATTCACTGAAGAAATAGCCGGGATTATGGGTGAGTTGAAAACTGAGGAAGGAGTAAAACCCTGCTTTTTCTTTGGCATGTATAAGTGAGACTTGTCGCACTAGCCTTAAATAGTTGCATATGGTCCAAAGAGGGTACTGATTCCTACTTCAGTATAATTATTTTATATCAACTTAAAATCCATGACTTTCGGATCATCCGTAATAATCGTAGAAGGGTTCTGTGGGACAAAAACTCATTTTAGCCACTCAGATACCCACATGTTATATTTGCATGAGGAAGTAGAAGTCTTCAGGAACGATATGCACCGTTTTTTTCTTCTACTATAATAATACATAATAAAGAGCGTATTTCATAAGATATTACTTAATATCATTCTTGTGGAGAATTGAATTATATCTCAACTTAACAAAATCGTTTTTTGATAAATCTTATATTTTTGGAAATGACAACAACAATTTTTTTTTTGTAATGAAAATTTTGTCAGGTTCCACCCCTGATTTTTTGATAAACAATTTTGTTTCTAATAATACATGATGTCGAGATGTCATGTACTGAGTTTCAGAGTGCTACAATTCATTCTTCACTTTTTGCTCGAGTTTGTCTGTCGTTACTGGATTATGTGAGTTTTTTTCGAAGCTGAATCGATTACTGTTCCTGTGATGTAGTGAAATTTGACAAATTATAAAACTCAGTATAATTTTACGTCATATTCATTTTGCAATACTGACTAAATGGATCTGTATTTTTTTTTCAAGAAACACGTTGAACAATTCATGTGGCAACAAGGAAAAATATTGGAAATATTGGAAAATTTATTTTGGCAACAATTGCACTTTTCAAGGAATCCAAAGCAAGTCTGAACAGCTTGATACTCTGTCAGAAACAGTTTGAATATTTTATTGAAAGCTTTTATTTAACTTGCAATGTTAGTGTGAGCGTTAGTTCGAAATTGAAATCGGAAAAATCCATCAAAATAGTGAAAAATATCTGAACGTCGAATATTATAGTTAAACAAATTTAACCCCCCTACCTCAACCGAAAACAGGACTGAGAACGCGTAGGAGTTCAAAATATTCCTCAATGGTTTTGGACCTGGAAAATTCCGACGGAAAATGTCTTTAAATTTTCGTTATTTTGCAAAGTATTGTTTTGTCAATATCAGTATAGGTAGTAAATTAGTAGTATGAATAAAGACATACTATAATTATTATTTTTGTTTTTATATCAAAATTGAAAAAATTTGTAGGGATTGTTAAAAATATCTGACCATTGATTACCATTATTCCAAAAATAATTCTTCTCTGTACATTTGGAAAGGAAGGTAAAGAACGTATAGGGTTTCTAGGAAGTTTCCCAATGTAGCGGACTTTACGAGTCAAAATAATACGCTCGGACACTCCTTCCTTCTCGAAAAAAGTCTCGACAATTCATAATATGAAACATTCAAATTAATGATACAATTTCAACATTTTGGCAATACGGTAAGTCCATAAAGTAACCCCCCCTGTTAACTCTTAAACGGATTGGAATTTTCGGATGAATTTTTTTTGTGGTTGTAAACTATATTCTGCAAACAAAAAAAATTCTAATTTTCAAAATGGCATCGGATCGCCATTTTGAAAGATTTTTGAAATCGCATTGAGGGTCGAATGATACCTCAGCTGAATCGTCTTGCAATTTTCTATATGATAACAAAATTACGGACAGAAATTTTCATCTATAACAAAATCTCAGTGGTACATTCTGTCAAATCTCTGCTATGAGGATCCTCTCGAATACTAACGAGTTCCAGTAAAATTATCAAATCTCTTAAGGCACCCTTTCACAAAAGTTTTCTGTACCTGAAATCAACTTATTATTATCAGCAGACGGATAACAAAGAAAACTGAATAATTGTAAGGGATCCTCATAGTAGTGCTCTAACGTTATGTACCGTAATTTTGTTTTGGATGGAAATTATTGTCTGAAATTTTTGCGGCACGACGCCTTTTCGAAAAATAGAATTTTTTTTTAATGCCAAAAAGTACTTAATGACCACGAAAAATTCCAATTAAAAAATTAAATGGGGGGCACACTTTATGGACACATTGTATAATATCTGTCGAAGAAAACCTTTGTTGAGGGCTTTTTTGTACTAGAGTGTGTTGAACTGGGCTGCGCCTCATTCAACTACTTCAGAAACTTGTATCATAAATAGCTATTTTATATTGAAAATAATAATAATAGGTCTTTATTTCCACAATATAAATGTCACAAAATAATTACATAAAAATACAAAAAAATCATAATGGAAAATTGCCGAAGACCATGGTGGTCATGCATAATGTATAAACACATCACACAAGCCTCTGTTATTATTCTTTAGCAGAAAAAATATTCATGGAAGAATTAAAAAAATATGTTCGTTGATTTTTAAGACTAGTTTCAACGTCAAACAAATAATATAAAATACTATAATTATAATTCATTACTTCTAACATCTTCATTTCATTTCCCTGAATAAAAGTCGTTTTGCCTACATGTTTTATTAAATTATGCAAAGAAAACTATGACAGATATTTTGTTGACAACAGCGTGTCAAAAGTGACTCCCAAATCCTTCACCAGCTTCTTTCTGCCTTTACTTGCTAATGCAATTTATGACATTTCTTCAGTATCTCCATGAACAGAGTTAGTTTCCTTATTTTCTTTTCCTCGGAGAGGCTAATCTAATAACTTTTTATTCGTCCCTTTCTGTTCATCCTAATCTCATTATAATTTGAAATGAGAAGTTATTCCTGAAATCTTTTCAGGAAAGTAATGCAGATGTTTTCGGTTTTTTTGTGGAAAGTAGTGGTTCGAGGTTAATTGCTTTATATTTCAGGAAAAAAAAAAGGATGATGGTATGGGATTGAATAAAATGCCTTCATCAAATGTGGGTTTTAATCACAACATTTATTCTCTTGAATTAAGTTTTGTGTTTCGATAACATGAGGCTTATATTTATATTTTTGTTTTATCATTGAATTGCCTCTTCAGTTATGATATGTGAAATAAAGGTCGTTCAAAACAACAACATCCCGGAAATTTACCGTAGAGGCACTTCGAAAATAGAAGTTGCTTTTTACAAATTTGAAAGCTTTCATTTAACTAGCAATATTAATTTGTATAATAATAATAATAATAATAATTCTTTAAAATTATTATTTCACAATAACATCGTCATTTTTAACATGAATGTATAAATAATATATGGATTCATTGATAAATTGAACAAAAAAAGAACCAGGTCTGAACAACGTGACGGCTGAGATTATAAAACTATTTGCTAAATACATTATTAAACCACTAGTTTATATCATAAAATGGTCGATATAAACTGGCATATTTCCATCAGCTTTAAAGATTTCTGTTATCAAACCACTGCACAAAAATGGAAGCAAAGAAAAAGTCTTAAACTACCGTCCAATATCCATGATTTTTAATTTTTCGAAAATTTTCGAAATGTTACCGAAAACGCGTTTAACAAACTATATTAAAAAATAAAGAATACTGTCAGGAAAGAAATTTGGTTTTAGAGGAAACAGGTCAACTCAAGACGCAACAAAACCAATATTCATACATCTCGCTAGCGTTTGACACCGTCGATCATCTTACATTGTTAAAAATATGGGAAAGTATTGGAATCAGAGGTGAGTCATACGACCTGATGGAAAACTATCTACATTAGAGAGTTCAAAGAGTTAGAATCAATGAAAGCTTCAGTGAACAAAGAGTAATATAATTTGGTGTTTCTCAAGGCACAGTCCTAGGACCAATACTTTTCAATATTCATCTCAACAATCCATTGAAATTAGACCTAGAAGGAGATGTGAGTTTTGCTGACGATACAGCAATTATATATGTAGATGAGGATTGGCAATCTTTGAAAAAAAAGCTGAAAAAGATCTGAAAATAATTAAAGAGTGGTTCAAAAATCGCCTCTTAATCATGAACATCGGCAAAACTCACTTCATACCTTTACTTCATACGCGAAGAACTTACCAGAATATGACAATATTCCACTAGATGACAACCAAACGATATCGATGGTCCGATATATCAAATATTTGGGAGTATTCATTGATTGTATAAAAATTCAAATATTCAGCGAATATTCTACGAATCGACCAGATTAGAATATTATATTATGCCCTAGTTGAACCCCACTTGAACTATGGAATATTAGCCTGGGGAGCGGCAACAAATAATTATACGAAAAATCTGGAGAAAATACAAAAGTGGATTATTAAGATAATATATAAGAAACCATATTCTCACCCTACTAACGAACTATACAGGGAAACAAAATTATTCGATGCTCGATAATTATATTTCCTTTCAGCTGTAATGCGGCAGCATGCTCACAGAAATACTTTGATAGCCATAAATCATAACTACAGCACACGTCATAAAAGCAATTTCTCTGTTTTACCAAAACCCAAAAAAAAAACACCCTACAAAGAAGTTATGCCTACTTATATGACCTAAATTATAAAGCTTGAAATCAAGAAATTAAACAATCATTTATTGTCATTTTATTGTCATTTTATTGTCATTTATTCAAAACAAAAATGAAGGAATGGATAAGCTGGCAATCACGCCTTGCCATCTATCAATATATTGATATAAAAAACTTATATTACAGTTCGTTTTAAAAATAAAGAAGAAAAATAATAACGGAAAACAATAAAAAACTGATGACAAGAACTTTGCGAATGTACATAATGATTATTACTCCGAGGATCATTATCAATATCATTATCCTTTCTAAAATCGTCCAACAATATTTTTTTGATATTTTATATTTACAAAAAAAACATTTACATTTTTATATTATATATTATAATTCTTCTTCCTGTAATCGATCAACACTATTTTTTAATATCTTCTTGATATTTTATATTTACAACAAAATTTTTTATATTTTCAAATTTTGTTATTCTTATATTATATTTTATATTCTTATTCTATGGATATTACCAATATGCTCTTTATAATCATTCAACACTATTTTCTATACTTATTGTATATTTTATATCTTACGACAAAACTGGCTGTTACATTTTATATTTTATATATTTTTATTCTACATATCATGCATATTTCATAATATTTTATAGTTGATATTGAGACTCTGGGTCTACGTAGACAATTTTCACTTTTTACAAGGACCGCCTTTTTGTGTTTTGCCTACTTGGACCAGTTCGCGGATAATACAACTATACATATTCTCACATCATCACATCACTTTCTCTTTCTGTCTAACATATGTTATGATATGAAAATTATTATACGCATAATCTTATATCACTTACCTACTTAAAGATTAGTTTTGACTTCCACTTCCAAGCCTTGCCTTGTTGGGCAGTATTTATTTATTCACCAATGTGCATTTTTATAATGTATTCTTTTCATGTAATTTTGGGGTGAATAAATATTATTATAATATATGTCTATACGTAAGTATATTCTGGATTTATCGTTTTTTTAATGGTGAATAATATTTTTTTATAAGTGTTTTGTCATCGACTGCTATGGTCATTTGCAACAATAAATTATTATAATCATCATCATTATTATTCAAAGGAGTTGATCTTCGAAAAATGTATGAAAGTTTTCATGCTCATTATATCATGTCTACACCACCATCCTTTTTACTCCTTGATTAATCAGAAAGGCCTGAACCAAAATTAATAATTTGTGTTTTTGAAATCATAATTCGAAACAAACAGGTTGATGTCTCTAGAGCGCCCGGTAGAATAAACTGAAAGTTCTGATAAACCCTTTGTGCTCCCTGAATTCCGACTGAATGTTGCAGATACTTGATACCGAATTGAAGCCCTCGCAAGTGAGCATTCTCAAGAGACACCGACCAGGCAGCTTTTCCAGTGCAAACAAGAGAGGTAAACAAAAGCTGATGAGAAAACGTTGTATCTCTCGTTTTCCAGTCAACCCTGCATTTTTTCGTCCGAAATAATTGAACTTACTCCACTGACGCCAATTACTGACTATTCTGTCATTTGTTCGAAGGACTAATCAACGCTTTTTGTTATTATTGCTTCTCCAATTATTCATTATCACTAACAACGTCCTTAAAAATTGTGCGAGTTTGACTCCACAGGTTGTGATTTTCACATTGGGCTGAAAGGTACTCATATTAAAAAATTACTGTGTTCAAGAATGTTTTGTTATCTGAGAACACCTGAGAACCATATGAATGTTTTTTTTCTTAATTTCTTTATGTTTATGGGCTTCAAAATCTATAATGCACACATGAGTTAACATCTCGGATTATGCGAGCTCCACAATTTGAACTCGGCTGCACAGCACAGTGATGTACATGAAATTTTGTTGTTTTTACGGTATAGTAGGTACTTTCCGAAATGTTCGCAGAATATAATAATATAATGATATTTCAAGAATATTCCTGGGAACTATGTTCGTAACAAAATATGAAATCAAATATCTGATCTTCCACAACTGCAATATGAAAAATCCTTCTTTTTCTATTGATTCGCACTAACGGAAATAAATTTTTTCCAAGGCGTATTGTAGGTAATTTCGATGAGCAACAGATAACAGTAAAGCAAGCCAGGTAGCTCAGTGGTTGAGACTGTCACGTTCGAAACCATTGACTGCTGGTCGGCTAGGTTCAAATTCTAGTGACTACAGGATTTTATCTGATGGTCCGAGAAAGTGCTGCTAGGAATCGCACGTTATGAGCTAAGACCTCGTTTATCCTTGGCTTGCACAAGTTTCGACTTTTGAGGGCTGCCGTTCGTAAGGGGACGATAGCTGGTTAACGAAAAAAATAATTTCAACAATTTTTTTTTTCATTTCATCAATGAGAAAGTGACCATCTTATTTCAGCAATTTTATAACAGTTTCACTTATATGACAAAATTTATATTATGGCTAATTTTTCTTCTTGATTTATTTTCATATTTCACATACCTTACACTTTTATGATATAAATCGTTTAAACATTTTTCATCAGTTTTGCCTTGGTAAATTAGGCTGGTTCGTGAACCTTTGCTGACTATTATTCACCCCTTCAACCCTCTCATACGAAGTCATCGCATTTGAAGATCCGTGTCCAAACCTAAAAATCTACAATTCCTTTGATATGACGGTGAAATATCACCACCAGTAGCGTTGTGGAGTTTAGGGTTATTCATCCTGCATTTGGGGTGGCTTAAGGCTTATCTCTGAGTTTAAATCCAAGCGATTCAGAGCGGATTCAGACTAAACTCTGGTCTAGTGACAGCTAGAATTGGACATCATACGAGATCATTATACTGCCAATGATGATTATATCTGTACTACTTTCCCAAAAAAAAAAAAAAGAGAAAAATACTTCCAAGGGTAGGCGACTTAAAAGTGGTTGTCTGCTTTTATGCAAGTTTGGAGTGGAATCAAAGATATTTGTCACATTCACTCAGGTATAACAGAATAAGTGGTAACGAAATTCAATAGAAGAACAATTGAAGGAACTTTCGTGAACAACCTTGGTTTGTCAGCCAAAAAGTAGTCCTGACAGTGGAACGCGGTGAAGAAGTTTTCACGGAAAAAAAGAGTCGACAGAGCCAGGTCACTCATAGCTTATTCTGACATGTATATTTCGTGAAGAACCTTGGTTTGACAGCCAAAAAGTAGTCCTGACAGTGGAACGCAGTAAAGATGTTTTCACGAAAAAACAGAGTCGACAGAGGCTGGTCACTCATAGCTTATTCTGACATGGAGACAGTTCTTTAAAGAGAGCACTGTCACCGCTATACAGTTCTATACAGATTCCACAGACGAAATCGTGAGAAAGCCGTAACACCAGATACTTTTCCTAACGGATATTATCATACTATGACTCTTTTACATGAAACAACTCGTAAAATTTTCAACTTCTCTCGAACTTCTTCCGATAAACGCTAGGTGTTATATTTATAGAAAATCCGTAAGCTTTGAAACAAATTAAAAAAAAAATAGAACAAATCTGGAATTTGAAACCTATAGAATGATATGAATTTTTGAATCAAGAACGTCTTTCCAGCAAAAATGGCACGTTGTGGTGAAGCCAGGCAAGATATTCACCATTCCAAATACAAAACAACGCATACTCGTAACCACATCTTTAACATTTCAACGGAGGCTGGAAGGTTGCAATAATGCAATCATTCAATAATGGCAATAAAACACTTTAATACAGTTGAATTTGATGTGGAGTAGACGACTCCTTTGTCCTTGCGGTTTGATAACTATTTCAACGTATTTCTGGAAATACGCTTCTGTTGGATGTCCTTCATGTAAATGAATATATGAATACTGTTTTGAGATATCTGGGTGATAGTTATTGAGCTATCATCCCACCAAATACCTTTTCATTTCAGTGATTGCAAGTTACAGTTTTTCAGTCTACCAATATTGACATTTTATATGGGTTAGATTATCATTTCATCATATCATGTCATGGTAGTACATTCTGTAACAAGGTTAGAATGAAAAATTCGATACGAGTGGGAAGTTCCGAGCGCGAGCTGAAAGCGAGCGCGAGGAACCACAAGCATAACGAATTTTCATTCTAAACGAGTAACAGACTGTGCTTTCTCCACAACCACAAATTTCACATATAATCAAATGAAAAGCAAATGAAAAATTATTTTGACATTTCATTTCACATCTTGTCACTATGATGCCAGTCAAGGCTAACGTAATTATTGCTACAAGGTCAAGTAGCTCAGTGGTTGAGACTGAAGCGTTCAAAACCATTGACTGCTGGTCGGCTAGGTTCGAATCCTCAGCGACTTCAGATTTTTATCTGATCGCCCGAGAAAGTGCTAGGAATCGCACGTTATAAGGTAAGACCTCGTTAATCCTTGGCTTGCACAAGTTTCGACTTCTGAGGGCTGCCGTTCGTAAGGGGGCGACAGCTGGTTAACGGAAAAAAACTTTTTTTTTTCAACAATGTCAGAGTATTCATTTTTATACAAGTGATTGAATGAAATACATGCAAAATACATAAGACAACGAGTGTTTTAGAATATGTATTCAATATCAAGAGCGTGAATGTTACCATTCTGTTATAAAATATAATTTCAGAATTGGCAAATTCTGTGAAGGTTGTGGAGAAAATATTATATTATATTATAATATCGCTAATTTTAGAATCAACAAATTTCAAGGTACCTGAAACTTAACATGTCTAACTTACTAATTAATTAACTAGTTTATTTGCAATGCACATCAATTTTCGTTCGGACTTCAGAGTGTGAAGATGAATGATAGCATTACATAAATAGATACACAGAAGGATGCGTCTTTACTCGAATATTTGACTGGTGAATTATGAATATCGTGAACTCTCTGATGAAATTTCCGTAATTTCCGAAAGCTTAGGTATTATCAATTTTTCGTAAGCTTCGAAGGTGAGTACAAATAATTTTATCAGGAAAGTTTTTAACGAAGTTTAGGCTTACCCACCATCATGTATGCATATAAAATATTTTTTTTTTGTAGATAATATAACAGTTTTCGATTAATTTAGTATGTTCACAATTGTAATTGTTATATCAGTATTTTATACTTGAAATTGTATAGTTCATATGAAGAATGGTATACTATTTTATTAACCTATATACAACAAAAAATATTCTCTATGGATTTTTCTCGGTGATGCTTGTCTCCAACTCATGGAGCTAATTTCAGACGGTTCACTTTCTACTAGTTTTTGTCGTTCACTCAGCTTCTTTCACTGAAAGTGGAACGTCATAAAATGAATCAAAAGAGACGAATAAATTCATTAGTGAACCAATCCAGCGATGTTGCATTTTGGTATTAGGAATCATTCATATACGCTCTGAATGAACAAAAAACGAAACGTATGAACAAAAATAGAACGTATAAACACAAACAGCACGTCTTTATCGTGTGAACGTGAAATGAACAAATGAAAAGAACGATCACTTGAGTGAAAATTTATACGAGTGGACCGTCTGAAAGGACCCCAAGGAATGCGTGATATTACCGCTTAAGATGCCTAAAATCCCTGGTGTACCGACTTATACCTGTAAATCTGTGGGATAAAACGAGAGACATTCGCCAACTTGATTACGAGAAAACAAATGAATCCGTGGGCTGTTTATCGAATATACCGCGACACTTGAGTGCACCGCCACCGTCGGTTTTCTTGTTAGGGTTAATTTTCATGAACAGAAGTTTGAAGTTTTGCCCACGATTCACGAACATGAAATTAATAATACAATATAATTATTGGAATATACGGAATCACTGTTTCCTATCAGTTCTATTTGTTACATTTTCGACATGATTTACTAATTTTTTTGCTGAAATATAAATAATCTACATGGAATTCACCATTAGCACCTGTCAATCTCATGCGCAGCGCATGCTCTTGCGCTGATATCTGTGCATTTGTGCCCGAGTTTTCACTATAAACTTTTTTAAAGAAATAAAGAATAATTTTGTCGCTTTGAATTTAATTGCATTGGAGATTTGATATTTGATGAGTTAATGTGTTATATTATTCTTCCACTTTTAAAAAACCGTTCAATATGACATTTAATAGTGAAAATATTTCTATTGTGCAATTTTGTTCGACAGAAAAGTGTATTTTTTGATCAACTACACTAAAAAGATTTTCCCATTTCAAAATAAAAGGAATGCATGGAAAGTAACCAAAACTTTAACAAGCTTACTGTAGACAAAACATTGATAGACATCAGTGGAAATGGGGAAAAATTTATATTTTTTACTTTATCGTGGACTTTCGCTACTTATGGAAGATTTCAAGAAACGGTAAGATATAAAAACGCATCCAGAGTTGATTGAATTGATTAGAAAACATTGTTTCCATAAAATATTGTCAACATGCATGGCGTTTTGAAATAAAATGTCTGTTTCAAAGTATGTTCAGATTCTAAGTGATGAGTACTCAATTTCTCTACTGAATATAAATGAGTCACCTACTTTGTCCATCTTTCTGGATTGTCGGCACGAAAACGGAGCATGTTCAAATTATTAAAATATAAGGAGAATGAAGAAACACATCAAAAAATTGCACCTTTTTTTTATTACACCATAACTATTGACTTTCGAATGGTTTTTGGATTTTTTTTTGAAAAAATTACGCAATTTTAGTAGTGTTATTTTTTCAATAAAACTTTTGATCTTCCATTTCGAGTATGGACTATTTCTTTCGTATGGTAATAAAAATGTTCAATAAAATTCCTTAAAATTCAATTAGCAATCACAATCACCATTTCCTCGGAATATTGACAGTGTTGACACGAGGAAGATGACGCCATCTCTGGAGTGGATTATAAAAGTAGACCACTAATTCATTTGTTTTGTCTTCAAAAAATTCTTAACAAAATCTAATCAGTCGGCACACAAGGGTTTTTAGACATATTATTAGCGCTCTTGGAATTCCACGAACAGACGACGAGCCATCTAGATTCGAGTCGCCGAACAAAGGACGACTAAAATTAAAACTCGTGATAGGTCCAGAAGAACTCTACTGCAGCTATATAAATGAGCCTTAGCGATAGCAACAAGGACAAGGTCAATATTAATGAGTTAAATATCAATTGTGAAAATGAATTAGGTATATAGACAGAGCTAAGTGTATTTTCATCAAAGTATTATAATAATCAAAAAATCCAAATGAAACACTCGGGTGGAGGATGTGGGAAATATACACAGGACTAAAAATGGATGGCAACAATAATCGTCAATGTAATTAAAATATTATCACTAAGAAATGAGGAATGGATAATTCAAAAACATTCAGTACAAGACTCCATCATTTCATTACCTCTACCTTCCTCAAGTATTCAGTTTCGAAAGGAAACCAGAATGCCTGTCTTCATAAATTTTAATTTAAGTCTACCACGAGGAGCTTCTGGTAATGATGGAATCATTTCAGTGATATATAATATTTGTTATACGTCCAACAGCGGGAATAATGAGATTTCTCATATTCGCCATGGCAATGCTAACTCGGAAGACTGACTACGGAAAATGAAGCTAATTAAAGTATTTTAATTTTCCCGGAATAATTAGATGTTATGCACGTTGGTTTCATAACAGGAAGTTCTGTTTAATGCTGACATGATAACTGAGTTTCTAGAGCGGCTCATATACTACGTCAAATCCGCTGACGGCCCAGTTTGGCAACTAAGTTGGCACCATCAGAATTTTTGATTTGTTCAACTTAAAATAGTCTAACTTATTGTATACATACATGTTTTGATTACCAATCTTAACTGGATTGTATTTGTCAATAAGTTTTATTACCTAACCTACCTGCTACATTCGCTCTTCTCATCCTAATTTGGATTCGATGAAACGACATTCCTGTATAATAATGTGGGGCATAATAAGATATGTTATGCACACTTCATTATCAGGGAAGCGAAGACAATAGTGTACATATCCACTTTGAACGGGTTAATACAAACTCTGTTACCGAGTTGGAGCCTATTCAGCAAAATGCTTCAAGAATTCTTCAGGAATATCGAAGACCTTGGCTTATTCAAAAACCTAACCTCAGCTTTTCTCAGGTCAAGTGTGCTGAAGTCGTAGACCGAGGGATTCGTAGTGGCATGCCAGGGTGGTGTTTTCAAAACTCCGGTCTACCGTAGTCACGTGATGAGACCATAATGCATTTGCTGTCCGCGTGTCAAGCTCATTTGGTCTCAGCCTATACCCTCAGGCATAACGCGGCTCTACGAGTGTTATACTACCATCTACAACACTCGTACGGTTAAGACGAGACAACGGTGTTGCCTCATGATCCAGGGGTTATTGAGTCCGTTGTGGAGAATGAGAAGTGCCGAATATCTTGGAATTACTCATTTCCCACCCTCAGGCAAATACAAGCAAATAAGTCTGATGCAGTCTTCCTTGGCCATCATAGTATGACAAATTTCGTCATGGTTTTCAGCTCCTAGCGAAACGAACGTCGTCCAAAAAGAGAAAAGATGGACCAAATATCTAGAGTTAGGCTCTTCCCAAAACATTCTGTTAAAATGGCGGTTCGGATCAAAGGGGTCCTTGGTGGAATAATGGACACGCTGCTCCCTAATTTAAAAATTATACCGGACTGTCTTGATGATAGAAGAGAATAATGATAATAATAATAATTATTATTATTATTATTCCAGAGACGACTCGGTATCGCTCTAATATTTTCAGTGGGGCAGAAATAGGAACAAATAATGTTGTCACCCTTTCTGAAATAATAGCTGTTGGTTTGAAGGGTTTGTGAATTTTTTCATTTCTCAATATTGATATTCAATGAGTGAACATTATTTTTATTGTTCGAGGGTACGTATGAGTCAGCGCACCCGGGACGCGCATTACCCGCTTTCAGCACTATTTTCGCCTATAAATTAAAATTAATAATATTGGTGGTAGAGTTCCGGTAGATGAAACTTCTTGTCAGGAAATTTTCTCTTCATTCAGAATCTTTTTTCAAATTTTAAAAATATCCGAGATATACTAAATTGTTTATACCTTAAAATTTTTAAAACGCTTTCAGAGGTCATTCCGAATCGAGTGAGCCCTGGATCATAATTTTTGGTGCACTCGAAGAGAAATTCACCAAAATAGCTCTTGTAGACTAGAACAGTAGCTTTCAATTGAGAAAATTTAAAACTTTACGAAGGCGCATTCTAAAATGCATAGTAAAGACCCCACTTATTCCAGTCTATCTCCCCACACAGAAACTGATGAATTCCTGAATATTCGTCAAATATTATTTTCCAATTTGATTCTCCACCTCTACTCTCAAAAAGATATTCTTGAAAACGTGGATTTCGGATACTCTACCTAGAAGAAAAAAAAAACTGGAAACATATAAACAATACCTAGGTATATCCATAAAAAAAATATGGGCTTTCTATCAAAGCGTTCAACTTTCTACCCGAAGAACATAAAAAAGAAGTATTTGAAATAAATTAGCGCAATATGTACAAAAAGAAATTGAAAAAATTCAATACTTGGCACTAATTTCAAGAGCATTAGCAATCTGCTGAGATAGAATGCCTATCTTTGAAACAAACATTCTACTATCACAAATTCTATTCAGGTTGAGATTGAGCAAAAATATATTTTGTTCAAATAATTCACATATATTTGGCAACGAAAACCCAACGCGCAGCTCTAGCTTTTGAGGGGTTTATGTCTTATGTTGAATATGTGATAGATATAGTGTTATAACAGTTAAACAGGAACATTTTACACATTTCATTTTCCCAATTTTATACTGGATGTTATCTTTTTTATTTCCTTTTTATTATGTGATGTGTTTCAAGTATGTATGCTGAAAGTTGATTCTGTGTTTGAAATTAAAAAAAAAATTGTATTTTTATTGTTCATGCTATAATTTTTACTGGTTATTTTATTATGTGACTTGACTTCTTGATCAGCTTCAAGTATATATGCTATAATGTGAGTCAACAAGAAAAAATAATATTATATTTTGGACATTTTAGATTTATTACAATTTATCACTCTTTTGAATATGTTAATACTTTAAGTGTTCTGGATTAACCACAAATATAACCTTCGTTAAATATGTATTCCCTTTCATATTTCTGTTACCTATACAGGGTGTAATCTAACCTCTTGCACTCCCGTGGAGGACGGGTGTATGATGACATTTCATAACGAATGGCAGGTGTAAAAAATTCGTAAAAAAGTTAGGAAAATTTAAATTTTTTTTTTGAAAATTAGAAAATTTTTGGAAACCGCTGTTGAAAATTACACAGTTTCTTGCATCCGACGGTTCCAGTATTATTGCTCCGGTCACCTGACGTTCGGCGGACAGCGGTTCCCAAAATTTCGAAGAATTTTCCAGCACAATTTGAACTTTTCACAATTTTTTTTTTCAAATTTTTCACACCTGCCATTCCTTATGAAATGGCATTATACACCCGTCCTTCAGGTTAGATTACACCTGTATTCATGTTGTGAATCAAAAGGTAAATAAATTATTATTTAATATTATCTACAAAAAATGCCTAGCCACATGATAGTATAGTTGAGCAAACCAGAATACATTTTCTTATCATTTTCCAGCCTTCTGACACACCAGATTTTCAGTGAATCTATTCAGACTGTTTTTCATCGAAGGTTGTATATTTTAGCGAATGCCGAAGTGGATCGGATGAGCCAGGATTCGATATTATACAGTACATCCTCACTTTTCTAGAGAGCACTCATGAAATTTCTGAGAGTTTTAAGAAAGTAGCATCGACATCGGAAAATCTCGTTATACCTTTTTGTGCATGCCTTTCAGAGCTTCGCTTATTCGGAATACCGGAGTGCAGAAAATGATAAAAATATAAATTAAAGACAGACGCTGTCATTCGTATTTGGTTGGTTCTGAGAAATAACAAGAACATCCCGTGAGTTACTACTGAATTTAATTTTAAGAATGAAATTCAAATCTTGGCATGTGTGGAGATTTTAAATCCCCACAGTCTGAAATTAGAAATGAATATAATTAAGAAATTCCATACATGTTAAATTAATTAATTTTGACAGTAACTTATTGTAATTTTATTTATGCTCATTTGGACAGTTCGACAAACAGCTTTGAGTTTTTATACAATGTCACACATAAAGTTCGCCACATATGGAAGTTTTTTTTATTAATAAATATACTGAAAATTTTACTTCACAGTCAGTTTGTGCTTGAGGAATGAGTGAACAGCTTCATTCATGTTGTCATGTGCTACTCTAAACCTGTCAATTTTGGCATTTTTTTCAAAAATTCTCAAAAAATATTTTTTTTTATTTCGGAAAAAGTCGAAGGCAAAAGTTGGTCAGGTTTCAATTTTACACCTTTGCTCCAAATTTGCACTCTCTACTGTCACTTCAATTTTTTTCCAATTTTTTCAATTTTTCGAACGTTTCGCTTTATCGATTCGAACGAAACATAAAAAATTTCATAATTTTGATGACTACGAGACTTCAACGTCACATGTTGCCCAGAAGATACCCACGTCGGTCTGTTATCAGAAAAATAAATAAATGCACTTCCTTGCAGAAATTCGTCAATTTTGTTGCGAAGTTCATCAGTGATCGAATAAAAGAATTTTTCGTTGACCTCAACAGAAAATTACATTTTACGTACTAATTTCCGGACGAAAAATCGACTATTTTTGGAGGCAAGTACTTTTCGTCCGCAAACACTTTTCGTCCGCAAACTCTTTTCGTCCGCTGTGGTTGCTATGATACGGCATGGTACGAGAGCGGTGATCGAGTCATTTTCGTAAATTCACGTTTTAAAAAATACCTACATAGGCGCCTGTGACAATAACTGTCATTTGATGTTGTCAAATTAATTATTTACGAAATCCGCTAGATTTTACGTGGGAATATAACACACTGTTGTGAATATTAGTGTTCAAAATAATCCATAATGGATAGTGATAGTGATATGGATATCAGTAACACTCCTCCGGAGCTGCGGGAATTGGCAACTACGGCCACGTTGGATTTGCTTCCCCAGAAATCACGTCAGGAACATAATGTCGAGAATCTCTCAGAAAATGTTCTTCTGGCCTATTTTTCTAGTAACGCTGGCAATAATAATTATAAGTCATCAACGCTATGGTCAATGTACTCTATGCTGAAATCCACATTAGCCATTAAGGAAAACGTTAACATATCCAAATTTCCGAAACTTATTGCATTTTTGGGAAAACGAAGCGTTGGGTACAAAGCGAAAAAATCTAGAATATTTAGTCGAGATGAAATAAACAGATTTCTTCATGATGCCCCTGATGAAACTTATCTTTTGCACAAGGTAAAATATTTTAATTTATTTTGCTGATGTATTTATTGCTATATTATTACAGCTCTGTTTAATTATTGGAATTGCTGGGGCTTGTCGAAGAGACGAACTCTGTAAAATAACGACAAAAGATATTGTTGATCAAGGCGTCATGCTTGTAATAACCAATCCAGACTTAGAAATATTTCGACAATACACCAACTTAAGACTGAAGTGTTGTAATCATAATATATTTTTTATCAATAATAAATTAGGAAAGTGTACAGTGCAAGTGATTGGTGTGCATACATTTGCGAAGATACCTAGCTTGATCACAAAATTCTTAAAATTGCCAAACGAACTAGAATACACCGGACATTGTTATCGGCGCACATCTGCAAAACTTTTGGTAAATGCCGGCGCAGATATTCTGTCATTAAAACAGCACGGAGGATGGAAATCCTCAATAGTCGCCGAGTGATACATTGAGGATTCCATTCCCAGAAAAATAAACGTATCAAAAAGCATTTTAACTGGTAAAGCATTCCAAGAAAGAACTTTTGGAAATGGTGCTCTTGGAGCACCTGCATCTGAAGTTTCATCAACAAGTACCCAAAATCAAAACTTGTCTCTTGCATCTTCTTCAACAGCAGGAACTAATATCAATAATTGCACAAACTGTACTTTCAATATTTAACTTCGAGATTGATTTAATTTTGTAGTATAATTGAAATAGAGAGTTGCTACACTTCAAATACATTTTGTTTATATTTATTAAAATTATGATCGAGTCTGAAGTTCAAAGAGTGGGACGTAGCTGAGGCCAGCTACTTTCATAAAGGTTTGTAGATGTCGACGAAAAAATGTAATATGCACCTAGGCTAAAACCTGTCTATTATCTTGCCTGCTTGCTAGCCTCGGCTGCGCCTCAGCTATCAATTTGCAGGCGCGACTGTAATAGACAGTTTTTCGTCCTTGGTACATAAATAACTATTCTTTTCATTCTTATTACACTCGTATTTCTTTTTTTAAATAGATTTTTATCCAGTTTGATTATTTTCTGACCAATAACTCAGTTACAAACAAACCAGAAATATCATAATTTTCTGTAAACTAAACAACGACCTACAGATTAACAGATCCATAACTATTCCAAAGACTTTCGTTCTAGCGATTTGTACTAAACATGATATAAATTTTGTGATTTTAAACGATACGAGAGTAATGGGAAGAAAATAGTAGGTACAATTGATCGAATCGAAATAGAATTTTTCTTCAGTATGCTTTTGGAACAAATTTTTAGTTTTGGTTAATATCAAATTATTTGTTGTGTGTACAGATTTTCGTACGATTATAATTATTCACATTTTACCTATTTATTGAAAATACAACAGAGTCTGTGAATGAAAGATGTAGAGTATAGGACAGCATACTGATTGACGAATTCGGGTTCTTTATAAGATTATTGAGATGAATCAATGAATGTTGCGATGTTTTGTTGTGAATTTTGTTATGGTTATTTTGGTTCATTGTTTATTCTACGTCCAATGGTAGAAAATATAGAATATAAAATTTATGAAATTAATTCAAATAACGTTGCAAAAAATTATTATTTGCTCCAAAACTACTTACATCAAAATATTTCGATTTCATCTGCAGCTAATGGGATACAAACCTGTTAAAATAGGAATATGAGTATAATAAGGATAAAGAGAAATACGTTTATTTGTTACTGAACATATATTACCGTCTGTTAAGATCACAGTTCCCGTTCTATATTTTTACCTGAGCTATATACATATATGACAAATAATGTGTCTACTGAAATGTATTAGATACCAAGACTCAACTGTTCGTATCAACAACAAATCATCATTAAAAAACCACAAGCAGATCATCTGTATTATCTCTAAATATTCCAAAGGAATTCAATCAGTAGAACTATTTCTACAACACAACTCCAACACCGTCCATACAACGAAAATATGAATCAGTTTAATAATTGAAAAAACTAGATGAACTTTGCAACAACAAAGACGAATTTCTGGAAGTTCATTTACTCTTTTTTCTGGTAACATGCCATTATTGGTATTTTCTGGGCGAGATATGACATTGAAGTCTCGTATAAGTATATTAAAATTATGAAATTTGAGTCATATTTCGTTCTATTCAATAGAGCGAAAAATTCTAAAAATTAAATTGGAAAAAAGCCGAAGTAAATAAAATTGAAAACTGAGCAATTTTTTTATGTGGCATTTTTCGAAATTTTCAAAAAAAACTTGATTTTTTGAGAATTTTTGAAAAATTTTTGTGGAAAAATAAAGGACATGGAACTGAATAGGAACATCTCAACATATTTTTTTGATTCCTGGATATATCATTGTTGAGGTCAAAAGAAACAACCTTCTTCATCACCCTTTTTTTCTTGTCCTATAGGGTGACCTACAAAAATGGGTTGAATATCTATCGCCAGTTATGGAAGATATTGTCTGCAAGTGGATACTTTCTGCCTAATTCAATCTTGGCGTTACGAATTGTATCGTTACGAATAGTAGTTACGAACTGTCCCTGTGACGAATTTTCAGTTAGCATTTGTGGCGTTACGAACTGTAGCGTTACGATATGTCATGGAACTGTTGGTGTTAGAACCCAGCAAAATGCGTCTAAGTCCGGATTCTCATCCAAACGATATCCGACGATCCGATGGTATGAAAATGTTCTGATTGGTTGAACTGGTAGGCGTGACAACAATTCAACCAATCAGAAAATCTGTTCAACCAATCAGAACATTTTCGTACCATTGGATTGTCGGATATCGTATGCGTGAACATCCAGCCTAATGATTGGTGGAAGCGAATCTCAGGCATAAAAATGTCAATGGAAATGATGTTATGGGATTATTTTCCCAATGTATCCACCATGGAATTCCCAGAAACACAATATTTTTAGAGTTTGTTGCTCGTGTTCCATCCTCTTTGGTTATTGGAGGAGCTGGAAGTGGAATATCTTTCAAGGCTTTTGCAAATGACCAAAACGAACCCGTTAGGACACTCATAGAACTTTGATCGTATCTTGGCATTATCAGTCTCTTTCAAGGATTTGATTGCATCCTTAAAGATGTTTCTGGCTTCAACAGATTCCAATCTGGTCTCAGGACTTTAATTTGTGAACCGTCGTCAGTATGCTGCCCGCTTGGAGGTGACAGTTCCAGGGTAGTTTCTGCTGAACCAGGGTTCATCATATCTTCTCGAGGTATTAGGGATATAATTTTGCATCCTCAACATTATGATTTCAGAAATTGTCTCAGCACATTGTGTTGGATCGTCAGGAGAAAAACACACTCTTTCTCATAGAAGTGCTGGGGAAAATATTCGAAAAACATTGGCTGAAATGGAGTGATATGTGACACAGGAGAGCGTTGTGCTGCTCGATGGTGTAGAACGGGAAAAAATGAGTGGAGATGAGGTTTTGGTCGGAGTTTTCAATTGGAACACAAACTTTTATACTGAATCAGGATCGGTGGTAAGAAAACGATAAAGTGCATTGGCATACTGTTTGTTGAAATCAGGAATGTGTGTGGGTACTTCGAGCAGTTGCTCTAGTCCATACGTGATAGCGAAGGCTTTAGCTCCATGATCTTTTTTTTGTTTTCTTGGTGGATTTGAGCAAGGGGGATTTGTGTACATTCAGCTGTGGGGTAATGGTGATATTCTCTATCTTGATACCTGATAGCTGAGGACAGGAAACCATGTACGGTCCCATTCGATTAATTCAGTTGACAAGCAATTATTGTTTATAGAAATTATTGATTTGAAGGAAGTGGATGAATCTGTCATATACTACTTACAAAATGTATTGTGCATTTGGTTATTTGTATTGTATTGTGATAGTTACGTAATAAGTGTTGTAAACGTGTTTACCTACTATCAATATGTAATGTCAGTCATTACGATACTGATATGAGTTTCGTAATGAGATACTTCACCGCACTAGTGCGCTATAGTAGAATTAATTTTTTTTTTCAAATGTCAGTTTATTTGATGGAAAAAGATAGAAAGAACTAATTTATCATAAGTTTGATTATCTATCTCGGGATTTATCAGGTAATAAGGTTTCAATTTTTTAGTTTGCAGCAGATTCTATATCTGAATCTATTCTCTAATGGTCTAAACTTATGTTGATGAAATTTTACTAAATTGGAATGAACGTATCAAAATTGACAGTTCGCAAAATAAATCAACTATAGGCGCAACGCTTGCTTGTTGCATGATTCTAAGATCATTAATTTAAGGAATATTGACTAATTTTGAGTAAATAATTAACATTATTGATAGTAGGTAAAATATTGTACACTATTTGTGTCGTAAATTCATATTACGATAATCGATGGGTTATCAAACTAGGCCTGAAGGCCTCGTTTGTTCCATCTCATATCGTAATATGAATCTTTACGACATTTATATCGTAAATATCTATTACAACACGCATTACGTACTATACATTACCTACGGCCATATACAGTGTGCCTTTTCCGAGATCCAAAAATTCATATTATTATTAATATTAGTAAAAAACCTTTATCAGAAAATACACCTATAGAGATGAACTTAAGTAGCAATACTACATCAGACGAATAAATAAGATCCAAAAAGTTGAAGCTATTTTTTGGATCACAAAATTCACATTATTATTATTATTATTATTATTATTATTTGTAAAATTACATTTTTCTAAAAATGACGCTTTTATAGATGAACTTGAAACCTTATCTAAATACAAAATTTGATCCAAATCATTAGAGCCGTTTCAGAAAATTATTATTATTATCAAGTCGCCTATAAAATAATAATACCCCCTCATAAACACTCCTAGAGTGTACCCAAAGGCGTAGCCTAAGCGGGTAAAGGACGGCTATTATTATTATTTGCCGTAGCGCTCTGGGGCGATTATTAAAATTTCTTTCAAATCGATAGAGCCGTTTTCGAGATATATCAAATTGTGCATTTTGTTTACGAAAACTGTGCGATTTGTTTACCGTGCGTAAGGAGCTATTTACTGAGGCTGTGAGACGTGTGTTCTTGCCTATTTTCTGAAGTGGCTGCAGGTAAAGTAATGAAATTTGCTTATATAAATATGTAAATGAATAAACTGATTATTCATTAAATTATTATGATAATACCAGCTGAGTGTTCATATTTAGACACTGTGTTTGAGTAGGCAAATACAGGAAACGATGAGTCACTTACAATATAAAGTTTTCTCTAACACAACGGTTTTGTAAATATAGTAACTTATCAAAAAATCAAATAATCTGCTCTTCTACACTGGATTTCCTTGTATTTCTGAATTTTTAGGCTATGGAAAGTTGATATCCAATAGAAAACATGTCAAAAAATAAATTTTCTTCATAAAATCAAACTTCAAATCGATATATCGAATTTCAACTTCCTACTTCTGATGAGAGCTGCTTAAACTTTACGATACCTGAAACCAACTTCAAATACTCCATAGAACAGAATACCCAATAACGATTCCGTATTTCGTGATTAACTAAAGAGTTCTTCAAGAATGGAATCGGAGATTATTAGATTTCTTTTGTTCTCTTGTGCTCGAAGTAACTCGATAGGTTCTCAATGATTTGTTCAGTTCCACAATTGCTTGAGCATTCGTGTATTCTGTTATTGATGTGGTTTTTGCTTTCAAATCGGGATGAAAAATAATATAATATCAATTTTCTACGAATATTTGTAGAAGTACAGCTTTTTTTTGGTCAAACATAAAATCATAAACAACTTTTCGACAAAAAAAAATGTTTTTGTACAACTGTCATTAAAAAATTTCACAACTCACTTTTTTGGTAAAAAAAATTGTTTATATTTTAGTTGCCATGGGAACCTAAAAAAATTCTGGAAATTTTTATTCTCTATGGTACCCTGGGTGAAATTAATAAGTGGAAATTTTTCTGTCAAATATTTGACATAATAGTTGTTATTTGCATTTATATACAAATGAAATTTTAGTTTTCATATGAAAGTAGATATTTCATAATTATGTTTTTCATATATATAATATATACAGATTGGTCCAACGAAAAGTATGCACCTAGCTTTCCTCCTTTATTTGGAATTCATAGCAAATATACTCGGATACGTGAAGTGTGCCTTTGAGGGGGACACATTTTAGATATATTTTGCAACTTGTGTCTTCAACCCCCTAGCGAGGGGATGTTACAACCCTAAAATTTTAAATGGAACGTGGGGTCGAGTGACATATCATTTAAACGGGCATAAAATTATCTTTCCAATGACACCCCATTTGTTGAAATTTACTGAAACAGTTAATGCGAAAACGGCTTTAAGAACATTAACCCGATAATTTTGGTATTAATGAAAAATACAAATCAGTTTTGGTTACTAGGAATCAGGATAACGACAATCATTTCTAATTTACTTTATTTTGCCGAAAGCAATATTTCAATGATAATTTTTTGTTATCACAACTAAATTCCCCATTTATCGTTTGCGTGATTTTGTCGAAAACGACTGCAGATAAGTGTAAGAAAAAAACTGCAGATATGTGTAACATTTGTTTTACAGATGAGTGTACGTTTTATTTGAATGGAGCTTCGAATAGGCATAATTGCCGTTACTGGGATGACAGTAACCCATATTTATTCCGTGAGGTTCATTCCAAGGCCTCTCAAAAAATAAACGTCTGGTGTGGCATATTAGGAAGTCATATCATAGGACCACTTTTCATTTCTGGAAATTTGAATGGTGAAATCTACCTGAACATGCTTGAAGACGCAATTGATCCTTTCATCACACAAATAATAGAAGATGACCAAAATCATAATGCTGATCGGCTTCATTTCCAGCAAGATTGAGCACCTCCGCACTATTTTGTTCCTGTACGAGAATTTTTAGATAACCGGTTCCCCGGACAGTGGATTGGTAGGAGAGGCCCAATGGAATGGCCTGCCAGGTCACCTGATTTATTGCCTTTGGACTTTGTTTTGACACGAAGCCTGAGTCCATAGAAGATATTTGCCAACGGATTATAGCAGAGTGCCGAAGCATAACACCTGTTATGCTACAAAATATTAGACATAGATTTGAACAAAGTCTGTATTATTGTATGGATGCAAATGGGTCACAATTTGAACACTTGTTTAAGTAACATTTCAATAAATCAATTTAACAGCTTGTTTTTTTTTACAAAGCCCTATTACAAGTAACAAATATTGAAACGTACTAAGTACTACTTGTACATGTTTTAATTCCTAGTAACCAAAACTTATTTGTCTTTTTCATTAATACCAACATTATCGGGTTCATGTTCTTAAAGCCGTTTTCGCATTAACTGTTTCAGTAAATTTCAACAAATAGGGTATCATTGGAAAGATAATTTTATGCCCGTTCAAATGATATATCACTCGACCCCACGTTCCATTTAAAATTTTAGGGTTGTAACACCCCCTCGCTAGGGGGTTGAAGACACAAGTTGCAAAATATATCTGAAATGTGTCTCCCTCAAAAACAAACTCCACGTGTCCGAACATTTTTGCTTGCAATTCCACAAAAAGGATAAAAGCTAGGTGCATACTTTTCGTTGGACCACTTTGTAGAAATCAGTATGGAATCTAAGTATTTGCTTTGTGTGACGCAAACATATTTTACACGAATAGGCTAGAAGTATATGTTGGTAACCAACCTGAGGGTCCATACAAAGTATCCAATGTCTCAGTCGATGTTGTTACCATAATGTGCAGTCACATATCTGGTAGTGGATGAAATGTAACTATGGACAATTGGTTCATGTCAATAACTGTTGTGAAAAAATTACAAAGTGATCTCAAACTGACATTATTTGGTTCTATAAAATAATAGGAAAGGATTGCTATAAGAATTAACAAAACCAGTTCCTCGGACAATATTCTCCAGTATTTTTGTATTCAGAGAAAACTGCATTCTTGTTTCATATTCGAAAATAAACAACATATAATTGCTTTTGAGCTTCCATTAAGACGATGAGATCGATGAAAGTACAGATAATCTCAATAAACCAATTATGATAACAGATTACAACGAGACGAAAGGAGGTGCAGATACAGTTGACAAACTGTGTTCTTGTTAGAACTGTGCTAGAGCCAGAAGACTACATTATGTTTAAGGTGTAAACAAACTCCCACGAAAACAGAAAAACTGGAAGATTTTTTGTTCGAGTGATTCAGTATGATGTATAATAGTATTTTTTCGTACTTTGTCTTAATAGAAAAGTATTGTTTCAATTATTATTTTCAACTATCTCTTTTGCAGTAAAAATACCTGAGTTGAACATTGAAATTATGTGAATATATTTACTAATTATCAACTTAATATGATAATAATAATGATAATTGTCTTTATTATCTCAATGACAGATATACAAGAACTTACGATTTTGTTTCGATCATTCTAGGTAAGAAAGAGTAGTAAATTAAACTTATTGAATGAAATAATTATAAGAAACATAGGAATGTCGCATTCGAAAATACAGCAGATCTGATAAGGCAGAAATTGCGTAGAGATAGGCCTAGTCGTCATTTAGGAGTTTGTGGTTAAACCATGATTTGAAAACATATCTACTATAACTTTCCACTCCGATTGGCAAAGAGTTGAATAGTTTGATAGAATTATATGAGAACCCTTTTTGAAATAGAGCAGTTGAGTGCTGTGGCACCATTATTTTGTATGGATTTCTGACTTTAACTGAATGCACCTGCGATCGAGGAACAAGTTCATTTCCGGACCTTCTGCCTTGACTTCAAATAGATATGTGCAGATGAAACTTTCTACGATGCTCCATATTTAACCAGTTGAGTTCTTTTAATTTATGACTTACGTGGTCGAACTTTCGGAATCCAAAGATAAAGCGAATACAAAAGTTTTGTACCTTTTGTATTTTGTTTTTGAAAATGGTAAAAAGGAAGGGTCCATAAGGAAAATCGCAATATGCGAACTCTGAAAGAACAAGAGTATCAGCTGACTGTTTACGAATATTAAAGTTAAAAAGATCTCTAGTGGAATATAGGAGTTTCAGAGTAGTGAATGTTTTCTTATTATAGTATGTTGATGTTCCAAAAACACAAAAATGAGGAACAGAAAAAATTATCAACCCGGTCTCCAATACAGTGCGCAACCAAAACCAAATTTGCTACTAAAATTCACGCGACCTCTGAAAGGATATTTATTAAAGGTTATGCGATGGAGAAACTAACCTAAATACAGTTTTTACCTTGACAATTATATCCAATCAAGAATGACGGACTTCTGCCCAGAGCTGGGCCGGGTACTGATATATTGTACTCGAGTACTGGGTACCGGGTACTTCCAAAAATTGATGAACGAGTACAGAGTACCAAGTAATTTACTCATTGGACATGCCCTCTACTACAGTACTCCGAGTAAAAGAACTCGAATTCTAAAAGTACTTTTCGCAAGTACTTTCTCATCAAGTTGTATGTAGCAAGTCCAAAAATAATTGAACAATATATCCACCCGTTGGGTTTGTCTGAGTCTTGCATTATAGCTTCACCACTTTTTGCAACCTATGAATAACCATGAACAATCAAATCAATAATGACTTAACTATTTTGTAGTTTTCAGTCCATAAACGATAAAATTAACGATAATAATAATAAAAACAATAGTTATTTTTGTATCTAGTGCGCGAAATGCTCGACTATTTTCAGTTCTCGATCACCAAAGTATTTCGCGCACGAGATGCAAACAATTTATTTTCTACAAAAGTCAAAAAAAAAATGGGTCATATAAAATTTTGTCACAATTTGAAAAGAGTTAAAAAATCCTTATTTAATTATTGTTGAACATTCAGAAATAAATGATTTCTTGGATTTTCGTTTGATTGAGTTTAATTGAGACCATAAAGTTAAAAATAAATCATTTGCTTGATTGAGGAATAGGTTATAATGTGAAAATCCCATATAGTTCACATGCAGTGTGCAAAATAGGTATTTCGAGCACGTTGTCATGGTAACGAAAAAAATTGTCACTTCGCATATTTTTGTCAATGCGCGATCCTTGTAATTTTTTGACGTTTGCAGAAAAAATAATTATTAAGTAATGGCGGCATAAATGGTTGATTCTGCTTACCAGGATTGGCTTCATAATCACTAGTTTTGATGATTTATAAAGCCTTTGGAGTTTTGAGGTTGCTGGGTGAGGCATACTGGACTGGACAGACAGGCCAGGCGTAAGTAGACGCATTGAATAAAAGAGTACTCGTAAAAATGTACTCTCAACAGAAGCGCGGGTATCGGATACTTCTACCCGATATGTACGGGTACGAGTACCAAGTACTTCATATAAAATGTACTGGGTAACGAGTACAGAGTACCAGAAATGTGCTCGAGAGTACAGTATTCGGGTGTTTGTACTGAGTACTTCCCAGCTCTGCTTCTGCCTTCGTCTAGCTGATATTTCGTATCACGGCAAGCCGGTATAATTTTCAGAATGGAAAACAGCGTGTTCCACATTTCACCAAAACTCATGATTAGAACCACTAGTTTCCATCATGTTCAAGGGGGATTGAATCAGGCGTTTTGCTTGTATTTGCCAGATGGCGAGGAATAAATAGATTCAGCATTAGCGTTAGCGTCTACAACGGACTCAATATCCACCGGAGCATATATAAGGCAACAAAACTGTATCGTCTATACCGTACGGGCGTTTCAGATGGTAATACAGCTTTGGAAGCACCGAGGCCTGTGGATGAATGTTGAGAGATTATTGTTGACATTATTTTCATGACTATGGTCATAATTACTATCCTTTTTCAGGGTGTAACATAAGTACGTTAAAATATTCATGTGACGTATTCCTGAGACAATTTTGATAAAAAAGTCTATATAAACTTGTGTCCGGAAATGCTTCGTTTCGGACACACAGGGTGTTGAAATTGAATTTTTTTTTTCGCTTTTTGAAAATAACTTTTGCAAGAAATAAGTTATTTGCACGAAATTTGGTATCCGGGGTTTTTTTTGCGTGGGAAATCATAATTTCGCATTAATTTTCACGTAACATCCAGAAGGCGCTGCGTACGCTGTCATTATTCATTTCAAATTGCCCTAACATTTTTGACAGTAAACTTTTGGTACTTTTCATGAAAAAACTTCATTCCCACACCTTTTCCAAGTAAAAAAGGTACACTTTCTCAACAATGCTGGGGGTGATCGTTTTAGAGATATTTGTAATTTTCTATATTGATGCATGTTACTTAGCTCCTAGGGCGCTAAGGGAAGTTCCCAAAAACTAAGTATGTGGTAGATCTCGTCAAAATAAACAAATTTTTTCCTATAAAATGTTTATCGGAAAATGATTCGTTTTCGAGATACAGATTGTTGAAATTTTTCTAAGCAACTTCACTTAGCGCCCTAGGAGCTAAGTAACATTCATTGATATAGAAAATTGTAAATACCTCCAGCGTTGTTGAGGAAGTATACCTTTTTTGATTGGAAAAGGTGTGGGAATAAGATTTTTTCATGAAAAGTACCAAAAGTTTACTGTCAAAAATATTAGGGCAATTTGAAATAAATAATGACAGCATACGCAGCGCCCTCTAGATGTTACATAAAAAATAATACGAAATTATGATTTCCCACGTCAAAAAAACCCAGGTACCAAATTTCGTGTAAATAATTTAATTTTTGCAAAAGTTATTTTTGAAAAGCGTACAAAAAAATTCAATTCCAACGCCCTTAATGTCCGAAACGAAGCATTTCCAGACACAAGTTTGTTTGAACTTTTTTCTTAAAATTATCTCAGGATACGACACTTGAATATTTTAACGTACTCAGGTTACACCCTGTATAGTCCCTGAAGATTCGAGTTATCGTTCTGATTTTCCCAGAAAAAAAAATCACTTGCTCTACAGAACCTTGCTGTGTCAGCAAGTTCTAATTATTCCATACTTCTCATCAGATATTCATTCAAGAATTTCTTGAACTGACAGAGTCTGTCTAGAGCAGATCAACGAGCGTTTTCAGCCACTCTAAGTGTTATTTGTTTTTCTCCCGAAACTCTCGGGAGTTGTTCAAATATTAACGAGCTTCGTTGTGGAAACTTCAAAGACACAGCGGAAGAAAATGCATGTTTTATTTGCGGATCACCAGTCGTAATATGCTTTATAGAGATTGAGCTCAATGGCGCTTGCAGACCTTATAATCAAGCGTTTTGATCTACAGTGTAGGGAAAACGGAAGTGGTTGCTGCTGTCCTCGAAATGTTATCTCGTATTATTCAATTTGAATACGAAAGTTGAGAATGTTTAGAATTGAATTTAGAAACAAAAAATATCTTTAGTTCGATTTGGTGCTCATTCTTTTGTAGACAACATATACCATTTGGATCACAAGGGAATTTAATATACAGGGTGTTCATTAAGTACATTGGCAAACTTCAGAGGGTGATTTTTGGAAGGTTTCAGGAAGAGAAGTTCATATAAACATATGTCTCAAACTGCTTGGTTTTCGAGATACAGGAAGATAAAAATACATTTTTTCAAGATTTTTTGGAAATAACTTCGACATTTTCGATAATAATCAATTCAAATCAGGCGAGTACATTCCATTCAATAGTACGCAGTATACAAAATGATTCATTTCTCAAGTAATTCACATGGTCCCCTTTTTTTCATTTTCAGAGTCAAGCCGTGTTCAACCGTTCAGATTTTTTTTTGCCGTCACTGATATATGTCCTGCAATACCAGGACCACGCTTATTGCCATAATCCTATACAATAAAAATAATTGGGTCAAAAATTCATCAGAAAACAACTACTTTCCTGGCTAATACCACGATGAACATTGAATTACATCTGATGAATTTCCGTCCAGAGTCCTACAATTGCGGAGATATCCTTGTAGGACTCTGCACGGAAATTCTGGAGGACAGATGGCGCCTGTGGTTTAGTGAACGCTATGCTGCGGGCGGTGTCACAGCTTCTGCCTTTACATGGAGATATCGTTGAATCGTTTGTTGCAGACATTAGTTATTGTCTGCAGAGACCTACCCTATACTGAGGAGGGCAAGAACCCAGGAATCGATCTATAGGTGGTCCAAATATTTCAATGAACATTTCCATGCAACTAGCAATTGCGGAGACATCCTTGTAGGGCTCTGCACGGAAATTCATTACATGTAATTCAACGTTCGTCGTGGTATTAGCCAGGAAAGTAGTTGCTTTCTGATGGATTTTCAACCCAATTATTCCTATTGTATAGCATTATGGCAATAAGCGTGGTCCTGGTATTGCAGGACATCTTGTTTCTCTCTTGACAAGCTTATTGTAAACAATGCAATGCAGATTTCTTCAATTTCAATTAGTGGTTACATTAATCACGCAAGTTCTGGGTATTGCTCTGGTTGAGGGGCTGGAGGACAGATGGCGCCCGTGGTTTTGTGAACGCCAGGCTGCGGGCGGTGTCACAGCTTCTGCTTTTACATGGAGATTTCGTTGAATCGTTTGTTGCAGACATTAGTTATTGTCTGCAGAGACCTACCCTATACTGATGAGGGTAAGAACCCAGGAATCGATTTATAGGTGGTCCAAACGTTTTAATGAATATTTCCATGCAACTAGCAATCGCGGAGACATCCTTGTAGGACTCTGCACGGAAATTCATTAGATGTAATTAAACGTTCGTCGTGGTATTAGCCAGGAAAGTAGTCGTTTTCTGATGGATTCTCGACCCAATTATTCCTATTGTATAGGATTATGGCAATAAGCGTCGTCCTGGTAGTGCAGGACATCTTGTTTCTCTCTTGACAAGCTTATTGTGAACAATGCAATGCAGATTTCTTCAGTCACTCATATAGGAATAATCAGACAGGAATAATCAATTTTGGTCCATTTATCTTTTTTTGATTTGTTGTAGTATTTCATTTACTTGTACGGTTCAGGAGCTACAATGAAAATATTATTGCGAACATTTTTCAGTATCGCATAACAAAGAAATTTGAGAAGCAAATATTCTCACAAAGTTCGAAAGATGAATATTTGGAAGTTTTCAGGACGAAATGTTCATATAAATATATGTCCCAAACAGCTTGGTTTTCGATAGACAGGGTGATAAAAATACATATTTTGGAGTAGACTTCGACATTTTTAACAATAATCAGTTCAATTTAGGCAAGTACAATCCATTCATTAATACACATGACATCATGAGTCAAAACTTGTTCAACCCTTCAGAATTTTTTTTTCTGCCACCACTGACAGATTATGAGAGGAGAATGATCATCGTTGTTTCATTTAACATCTTTTTGTTTTCTTTTACTTGTACGGCTAAAATAAAAATATTAATACAAACATTTTCCAATGTCCCATAACATTACCAAAATTTGAAAATAAAACATTATCAATTATTGTAAATTGGAAGAAATATTTTTTAAGAATAAGTAAAATCTACAATGAATAAAAATTGTAAAATAAAAAATATAAAGACAAGCTTTCATACAAATGCTTTTGAATTTTGTTATTCACAAAATAACGTAGGAGTCAATAAAATCTCTCACACACTCATTAAGCTTATAAATCGAATAATATGCGATATCTCCGTAGTCTTTGGAAATAACAGCATCAAACTTGATATTGTTAGATTCCTCATTATCGTCCCTAACCGATTATGCAATGAAATACAGGGTGCCCAATTCAAAAAAATAAACTTCCAAGTCGCTGCGCGTTTTTGAGATACTCTCTATGAATGAAAGTTTAACCATTAGAGAGATCTAATGAAACCCTACAACTTATGTTTTTGACCTTTTTGCAATATGTAAAATCAAGAAGTAACGTGGGTGACGACCGACTTTTGGTCCTTACTGTATGTGTTCATTGAAACAACATAAGGCTATTACTTCCTTTGTAATGAGAAAAAGTTATATCCATCAATGTGTCAAATTTAATTCTAATAATCCTACTACATGTATTTTGTATTTTTTACAATCGCATTTTTATACTTGTTCAGGAGAACTTTGAGAATGATATTATAACAAATTGCTATTATAATAACCAATAGCGTTCTGTCACAACTGATTGACCGAGCGAAGTCATTTATACTAAAGCAATAAAATAATGTATGGGAACGGTGAGCTCTCTGTCAAGAATTAAGAATCATACCTCACAAAATTTCAGATGTTTCTCTTACCTCATTGTCTAATTCTTCTCTCCTGTGCCTTGGACAGCATCTCCAGCGATTCCTTCCTTCACTGGCTAGAAGTTGACTTTTCGCGAATTTTACTTTATTCGCGAAATTTACTTTATCCTCGAAATAGCACTTATGACTTTACTTATTCTGCTCAATCTTCTTATTTGAAATTCTCAAGTCTCAACTCAGTAAGGCTTACAAAAGCCTATATTTGAAGTACTAAATAAATAAAACAAAGAAATAAACAACACTTATATCTATTGAATAATGGAATAATAAATAATAGAAAACAAATACTTCAATTAGGGACATTTCGAGAATGATCCGACAGTGCAAATCTTAATTTTTAAGTAACACGATTTGAAAGTAAATAATAGAAAATGATACTAGATGCAACAATAATCAAACATAAATTGAAAATAAATTAAATTAAATTAAATTAAACCAAAAAGGCTTTAATACAAGTTGATTGAGAAAACAAACTGGTGAGAGGTGAGAAAGATTGTTCTAAACCTTGAGACTTCATAATAAAAATAATAATGGAAATTATAACAGAAATTGAGTAGTTATCAAATATTTAAATACTTGAAAAAAAATATACTTATGAGAAAGAACAGAATTTACGCGGAGAATATAACATTAACACAAATTTACGAACCACATGCTTTCTGTATTTATTGAAAGCTAAGACTCATTTTGTCTTGAAAAATAAAAGAGAATTTACCAAACCAATCTTTCTACCCTCTCCATTCTAAGAAGTGTTTCTTCTTGGGTGACCACCGGATGTGGCCTCTAACAAAAATATTCACATGTAAGAATTGAACTAGCTATTGAAAAGAGTCGTTAAATTTATGATTCCTGAATGTGGTCCTTTCGTATTCAACACTTAAAACTATGGAGAAAAGCAACTTTCATAATATGTGTCTCGGTATAAGGAGGTTGTAATTTCATATATTCCGATATTTTGGATATGAATGAATTTGACCTGATCATTTCACGACTCCAGGAAATGCTGAAACTTTGTGTGTGGTATTTTTTTAACTAAAAATTCTTCAATATATTTCACTCATTACACGTTTGGTTACAAAATTGATCTTAACGTCTATAGAGCTCGTATCTTAGTGACGATGAACATCATAACATTTCAAGATTACTTGTGCTTCGGACTTCCATCGTCTTAATGGTTGAAAGATTTCTACTTCTTTCAATTTTTCACTACGTTTCAATTGCTTGAATCTGCAATCGTCTTCAGGTGAATACTGACAAATTTTGAATCTACACGATGTTTTATAGGTCTGCCGGTAATTACGTTGTAAATTACGCGCGGTCTTGTGGCGCGCGTGTTTTCGCGCTAATTCTTCCTCCAAAACGGTTCATAAGCGGCCTCCATACGTTTTTGATTTTTACGCTCGGTTGACTGAAAGCACCATTAACCTCGATATAAGCGGTTTCAATAAATTTGCGTTTAAACCAGTGTTCTTCTCTATGAAGAACATTAGCCTTGTCCCAAAGAATTCGATGGTGCTCTGTCCACGCGTGGTCGGCTATTGCCGATTTAGATGTTTCCCCCCGTTGAGTCCACTTTTTGTGTTCAGCTATTCTTACAGATAATGGCCGCTTGGTCTCTCCGATATAGGAATCTCCACATTCACATGGGACCTCGTAAATACAGTTTCTGAACTTCCTCTATGAGTTTCTCGGGGTATCCGTTTTGGCGTAGGTCTTTCTTTATGTGGTTTATTTCCGCATCCAGAGACTCCTGGTTGTTGTAAATACACATTGCTCTCTCCATCAACGTTCTTACAATGCCCCTCTTCGTGGAATTCGGGTGATTGGAGCCAGTACAGTACCTCAACTATGGCTCCAATCACCCGAATTCCATGAAGAGGGGCATTGTAAGAACGTTAATGGAGAGAGCAATGTGTATTTGCAACAACCAGGAGTCTCTGGATGCGGAAATAAACCACATAAAGATAGACCTACGCCAAAACGGATACCCCGAGAAACTCATAGAGGAAGTTCAGAAACAACTCAAAAGGACCAAGACGGTCGAAGAACGATCACAAAATCCCATTCTTGTCCTTCCCTACATTAGGGGTATCTCCGAGAAGATTAAAAGGATCGGAAACAAATACAATATCAAGAGTTGCTTTCAATCCGGCAGCACTTTACGAAGTTTCCTCACCAAAACGAAACCAGAGAACGAAACAGAATCCAGCAAAAACTGTATTTATGAGGTCCCATGTGAATGTGGAGATTCCTATATCGGAGAGACCAAGCGGCCATTATCTGTAAGAATAGCTGAACACAAAAAGTGGACTCAACGGGGGGAAACATCTGAATCGGGAATAGCCGACCATGCGTGGACACAGCACCATCGAATTCTTTGGACGAGGCTAATGTTCTTCATAGAGAAGAACACTGGTTCAAACACAAATTTATTGAAACCGCTTATATCGAGGTTAATGGTGCTTTCAGTCAACCGAGCGTGGAAATCAAAAACGTATGGAGGCCGCCAATGAACCGTTTTGAAGGGAGAATTAGCGCGAAAACACGCGCGCCACAAGACCGCGCGTAATTTACAACGTAATTACCGGCAGACCTATAAAACATCGTGTAGATTCAAAATTTGTCAGTATTCACCTGAAGACGATTGCAGATTCAAGCAATTGAAACGTAGTGAAAAATTGAAAGAAGTAGAAATCTTTCAACCATTAAGACGATGGAAGTCCGAAGCACAAGTAATCAAGTTACTACATCGTCTACAACCTTCAAAATAACATTTCAAAACAATCGTTTGTTATTGAATTATATGCAGTTTCGGTTTGTTCAATTTTGACAGAGCGTGTAGTAATTAGCGGTTCGATTATTGTTGCTGGTATGTCTAATCATGGAGTTTCCATTAGTGGAATACGCTCAACCATTATAGATTCTATTATCAATTCCTCGGTATATTGCATTAATTGCACACAGGCCGGTGAGTTTGGAATAACATTGATCGCATTCAGTTCAAATATTTTGATTGATTCATTGTAGAATGCTGAATGTATCAATAATGAGAATAATTGAAAGTTCCAATTGAAACAACTGTGAACAATAATATTGAGCTGTTTCAGGAGTGAATGTTTTAATTAAAAATAATTAATTCGTACTTTACTGGATGTCAATCGATGACTCTAGGAGAACCTTACTCTGATCTAACTTCTGTTTCAATTCCATTTCAATTCTTCTATCTGCTCGGAACACCCTACTAGACCAATACCAGTGGAGCGGTTGAATATATCTTGAACAAATGGAATTTGTCGAAAATTTTCATTACAATTTAGAATTATGAGAGCTATCTTCGAAACGAACGTCAATTTCATTTACTGAAATACCCCATTCATTTCAACACGTCTTACTTTTGATTGATTTGGGCTAACTAGTAATTTTTCAATTTTGAAAATCTGACATGGCGTTGCCACGTTATAATAGTTCGTCATTGAAAGCAGATATCTTTGTAGAAAAATCCCCGACCAATACTGCGAGAAACTCATAGAATTCATAGAAATATTTAAGGTGTTCTTTATAGCATGCTATACAGGCTGGTCCGGAAAATAATGGAATTAAATGAAAAAAGAAGACACATATATATTTAAATTTTTTCAAATAATGCACCATATAATATTTAATTTTATATATCATCAGTGGTATCATAACCCACAATTGAAAATTGCAGAAGAGTGATGTGAATTTTATTAGCAACTAATGGAAAAAAAAAATATTGGACTATCTAGATGTACCTAACTACTCAAGTGATAGTCCCAAGATTAAATAACAATTGCGAATAATTAGGCAAAATAATATCATTTGAAATATTCGAACTGTCTTCAATATGCTTAAAGGCACATTCCATATTCTTATATTTCAATTAATCAACAGAATTCGGTTTTGCAAATAACTACTGTAAATTTTTTAGTAAAGTAGCATATTCCTCTGCAGTTTATCTCTCTTGTTAAGGCCGATTCAGATACATGAGTGCCCACCCAGGGTTTTTGACCCCCTCATGATAAATTCCTTCAGTATTAATAACTGATACTTCTGATCCAAAGAACATATGACTTTGTGAAATGTATTGCAGTTCATATGCACAAGCGTCAGAAATATCTGCGTACTATTTGTTAAACCCGTTTTTCAATTAAGTACAATTAAAAAGGAAAGGAAATATTTTTTACCCTTGTGCCTATAAACTGCAAGAGAGTTCACATACGTTCCTTTCAGTTGCGTTTCTATCACAAAGATATATATTCCTTGGTTCAGAAGTATTAATTTGATTAATACTAAAGATATCTGGTATCTGAATCGGTCTCAACTCTAGTGAAACAATAAATTATCAGAAATTTATCTGAGTTTGTGTGTCATGCACACGATCTGGGAAGAAGTAATAACTCAAGTAGTCCGGGTGGCTTTGAACTGTTGAAATCATTCCACATATGACCTTGGCAAAATACATTTAAATTTATTTGTACATGAACAATCACTGTGTTGAAGTTATTTGTCCTTCTCTAAAATTTTTGTACAATTTTTTGTTGAAACTTTCCAAGTTTCATTTATCTCCATCTCATTTATTTCTCACTGATCGTTTTTATCAATACAATATGAACTACAGTCGCCAAATGAGAAAATTATATATTGCTTGACTTTTCTAGTTTTTTCCACACTGTTCATTACCTCTATGTGGTATTGAGAAAACATCTTCTCCAATTTTTACTGCAAATTTTACGTGCACTTTTCATAATTTGCTATAGTTGTGCTCCGCTTCCTTTCAGGGCACGCAACTGCCACATCTTCGACCCAAATTTTTTTAAAACGCCTGATTCGATTGGCAAATATCTTGCATACATCTCTGAATTTGCATTGACCCATAATGAGAGTTTCCCGATTTTTTCGATTTCAATGTCATCCTATTATTCTTCTTTACAGATTATTCTGTCTCATTAGTCGTATCTTCATGCTTTGGTCAACGTCATTTTTTTACTATGTATTATTTCTTCAACTGTGGCATCACGTCGTCAAAACTCATAAATCTTATCCTCGTCAGAAGATTCCTCATATTCCTGGGCCCAACCTGTTGAAGTTCTCTGATATTTTCCTCAATTTCTGTAAAATTCAATGTCAAACCCATTTTCAATTTCGATTATCTCTAGTTCATTATTGTCATTTATTGGTAGCAGAGCGAGGTTTTCTAGTCAATCTTCCGTGTTTGGTTTCATTTTCTAAGCTATCTTGATTATTTTTTCAATTCGTACCCCTTTTCACCTATTTGAAGAACGCCTCACTCAGCATGTGCAAATTGATCTTTCAAAAACGCGCGTTTCATTGAGTTACTGTAGCTACATCAAGTCCAAATGACGATGTTATAATTATTGATCTGAAAGGAGTCATGCTCGAATAATTGCGCGTGTTTGACAGACCATTTCATCCACTCATACTGAGACGTGCTTTAAACAAATAAAAAATACATTTTAAGCGTTATATTAAATCAATCTTGTTGAAGTGTTTGAAAATGAATCAGTTTGGTGAGTCCAAAATTGAATAAATAGATAGTGTAATCCAGTCTACAATCACTTATAATGCAGTTAGAAGTAAAAATGGCATATTTGGAAGCAGTTTACCAAATTTTGCGAGCATCGTCAATAAGATTTTGATATTAGTCGATACCATTCACAAAACTGAATGATATTTTGAATAGCTCGCTTCGCTCGCGTATTCTTGAATTCAACCTTAGATACTCCACATCACAAACAAACAAATTGAGAAAACAAAATGAATATCATAAATTACCCATAGTGAAAATGTGACCTACAATAATAATTGTGGTTTCAATTTCAATTGATATTTTATAAAACTGGTGCTGTTTCTGATATAAATAATTCCAAATTATTTCATTTCTTGTAAATGTCTCTCTGATATGAAGAATTGTATTCAAAAAATAATTTTCATAAAAGTTACACGACGTTGATGAATAGTAAGAATTTTTTTATTGCTGCAAATTTTTTTTTGTAAGTATTGATTTAACTCGACATTATTTTGGCGTTAATTATCAAAGATGAAAGATCTTGAGCTTTGCTCTCGGTCTTTCATCAGATTATTAGCTCCAAAATTATGTCTCGTTAAATCATTATAAAATACAGTCAAAACTCAGATGCAATTAAAATAGTCGACTATTTATCAAGATCTTGTTATATTACGCTTATATTATATGTTTCTCTCGTCTAATCGTTTGTCTTTCTTTCAACTTTTTCCTGTTTTTATTAATTTTTGTAGAATTTTTTGTCGAAACCTCTTTAGTTTCACTTATTTCTATCTCATTATTGGTAATAGAAGTCTGTGGATCGAAACTATCATATATCATGACGATGCTGCAACAGCGTTTGCTTTTTATCCAGACATCTTGGATTTCATCCCACCGTTGGCTACGGTGCTAGAGTGGTTCGGAATTCTCTGTCAGGTTAGTTGTAGGTCCCAGTGTTTTCTTCTCTCAAAAGCTCTCGAACTGAAAAATTCGTTAAAACAAGGGAGGGTATGCTCATCTGGGCCAACTGCTCCGGGTTATAAGATTTTGCACACTTAAAGGTCTATGAAAATAAACATTTTTGTATTTGAGATAGTTTAAATGTTTTTTCATGACTAGCCCAAATTCCCCTATCAAAAGCACACCCTCCTTACAGGAACTCACAAACAAGTAATAAAAAATTGATGTGGATTCCAGAATTCCTCCTTAGCTTCTGTGTCAAATTTTCAATTTGGCTTACGTCCAACAGAAGACATCAACGATCATGTCCGTTCAATTATTATTTGCATTTTGGAGTTTCCATTGCATTATCATTGACGAGTCATATAATTCTGATATAAACTTTTTGGTTGCTTAGCAAGGGACTTTTACAACGAACGGGCAATTTTCACTTAGATCGTGGCAGAGTGTCTGTTTTTGATTTCACTGTATTTTTATATTTATTAAAGTGTTTTCTGAAACTGTAGTGTCTTTGTGCCGTCCAGGTTAGCAGAGCTAACATTTCAGAAGTGGTCCTCGAACGCCAATTGCGTAAGTGTCGTAAATTTTGTAGATAAAACTATTGATAATAATTTGACAGGTGTAGGTGTCAAGTTGATTAGATAGCTTTATAGGGTGATTTAGACATAAACTTTAGTCAGGGTGATTAGGGTAGGTATTTGGTCAGGATAGGATAAATACAGTAATGAATCCTCAAGATTCGAATAACAGACAATATTTTGACGGTCTAGGTGACGTTTTTGAAAATAATGCCGGCAATGAAAATTATACTTTGCCAACATTTTCGCCAGGGCTAGGTTCAGGAATAGGAACGCAGAATTCTGGTGATCTTACTGGAATTATGCAACAAATGAGTAGTTTAATGGCTACTCAACTGCAAGTTTTGAATACAATGACAATACAAAGTGCTCGTAGTACTACGAGGGTAGTTCCAAATGTCCCTCAAACATTATGGATTTTCTATGGCGATAGAGACAGACATAGGGCCTTGGACTGGCTCAATTCAATTACAACTAGCGCTTATTTACAGGGTTGGGATGAACAGACTAAGTTGACAGTTGCACAGTCATACTTAAAAGGACCTGCTGCGAACTGGTTCCATAATATGAATCTAGGGATTTGTACTTGGACAATTTTTGAAATAAAATTCAGACTTACATTTATAGATACATTGAGTACTGCTGACAGATGGGATCAGGTACGAAAAAGGATTCAGAAATCCGGTGAAACTATCGCTTCATATTTTCATGATAAGATGAGACTTTGTTGTAATTTAAATTTGACTTTTGATGAAAGTAAAGTAGAAATTTTAAAGGGTTTGATTCAGGCTGATATTGCGGGAAGTTTACTAGTAAAAATTCATAAAAATCAAGATGAGTTGTGGTCAGATCTTTTACTTCTTGAAAAATTATATGATAGACAAACTCGTGGAAATAGTCTTGATTTTAGGAGTAGGGATGATAGGGGAAAGAAAATCAGAGATGAAAGTTATATTAGGTGTTATAACTGCGGAGAGATAGGGCATCCGAAAGAAAAATGCACAAAACCACGAACTTCTGTATGTTACAAATGCTTTAAGCCTGGACACATGAAGCGCAATTGCACAGAAACCACTGAGAAGGTTAATGTAACATTTTGTAATTCTGCAAATTTTGACACTCTTAAGCGATTCATCCGTCCCGTGAAAGTAAACGATGTAGAATACCAAGCTCTAATCGATCCGGGAAGCGCTGTTTGTACAATCACTAGTAAAGCAGCTCAAAGAGGCCAAATAATCGAACCAGGAGAGTCAAAATTGTCTGGTTTCGGAGGATCCAAAGTCGATAGTCTGGGAGCAGTCAGAGCCAGGATAGAATTGGGCGATGTTTTTGTCGACGATATTTGTTTATGCGTTGTACCCGTCGGAGTCCAATCAGCCGATGTTATACTGGGGAGAACATTTACTGAGGATGAGTCATTAGCCTATGTTCGACAAGGGGAGAATCTAACATTTTTCTGGAAAGACGAGTTGCCGTTTCCTGAAGCTGAACCAAACATCAGTATAGTCGAGTCAATTCCCGTCATCTCCCAAGAGAAAGTTACCATTCAACCGAATTCAGTCATGTTGATCAATTGTTCGGTGGTAAATGAGGACGTCACTGTTGCAGTGGAAAACCCTGATAAGCTGAGGACCGCTACAGTAGAGAAGAACCAAGAGCTAGGCCAGGTTTCTTCAGCTGCGACCGAAACCAACAACATTCGACAGCCTATAACTACACATATGTTGAACATTGAACAAGGGACTGGTAAGGAAATAATTGAAAGGTTGGTATTTTTATTTAACGAGTATAGAGATTGTTTTGCATTTAATTTAAAGGAGCTAGGTTGTACCGATTTAATTCAAATGGACATTATTGACAATAATAAACCAATAATTAGTAAACCATATCGAGCTAGTTTGGCTCAAAGACAGACAATCAAAGACATTATCAAAGAATGGCGCGATAATGGTATCGTTACAGACACTAAAAGTTCGTATGCTAGTCCAGTGATTCTTGTACCTAAAAAATCGGGAGAAACGCGTTTAGTAATTGACTTTAGACGTTTGAATAAACAGACTGAAAAATTAGTGTATCCAATTCCGTCTATAGATGAACAGTTCGAGAATTTGAATGGGTATTGTTTATTTTCTACTTTAGATCTTGCTCACGGCTACCTACAAGTTCCATTAACTGAGCAAGCTAAAGCTAAAACAGCATTTATAACTCCAGATGAGCGAGGTCAGTTCGAGCGTATGATTTTTGGATTAACCAATGCTCCATTCGAATTTTGCAAATTGATGAATTTAGTCTTGGGTCCATTGAGAAATAAAATTGCACTTTGTTATTTAGACGACATACTTATCCCTGCGAAAAATTGGGATGACATGATTGGTAGACTTAGACGTGTTTTAGACGCTTTGAAGAGAGCCGGTTTAACTTTGAAACTTCGAAAATGCCGGTTTGGAATGAAATCTGTTGAGTATTTGGGGTATGTTCTGTCACAGGATGGTTTGAGACCAGGAGAGGCAAAATGCAGGGCAATCCAGGAATTTCCAACACCGAAAAATGCTGCCGAAGTGAGAAGATTCATAGGTCTAACAGGTTATTTCCGTAGATTTGTCAAGGGGTATGCGAATATTGCGAAACCACTTAGTGATCTGACTAGAAAAGATATAGATTTCACTTGGGGCAATGAGCAAAGCGAAGCTTTTGAAACACTTGTCAAAATTCTTTGCTCTAATCCTGTTCTGAAATTATATTCTGCACATGCAAAGGTAACAGAACTCCATACAGATGCAAGTTCTACAGGCATCGGGGGAATTCTGCTACAGAGTGACGATAAAGGTGAACTTCATCCAGTATATTTCATATCCAAAAAGACAAATGACTGTGAAGCAAAATATCATTCTTCAAAACTAGAGTTGATGGCAATTGCATGGTGTGTAAACAAATTACGAAATTATCTAATTGGCCTTCATTTTGTCATTTATACAGATTGCCAAGCAATTACATATATGAATGTTCAAAAAACTCAAAATCCACAAATAGCTAGATGGTTTTACTTACTTCAGGAATTCAATTTTGATATACGATTCAGAAAAGGAGCGAAAATGGAACATGTAGATGCATTATCCAGAGCACCAGTACGAGATAAAGGAGACATAGGAGAAGAGTTGGAGCAAAAATTTGAAATTCTTCAAATAACAATTCAAGATGAGATACTTACCTTCCAAAGAAGTGATCCTACTCTGCGAAGATTGATAAAAATACTTGAAAAAGAAGAAGATGACAGATCAAATGAAGAAAAACATGATGTTGCATGCTATCTTTTAGAAAATGGAAGACTATTAAGAAACGTGAAAATGGAAAAAGAGGAGAAACAGTTATTCGCAGTACCAAAAGGAATGAGAAAAGGTATTGTAGTACGTTGTCATGATCTCTCAGGACATTTTGGGACAGACAGAACAGTAAGAAAAATTCAGCAAACCTATTGGTTTCCGAAAATGAGGAGCTATGTCAAAAACCATATAAGAACTTGTTTCAAATGCATTACTAGTAAAATTCCTGCAGGAAGACAACCAGGGGAACTCCATCCCATTCCTCCACCGTTACATCCTTTTTCAAGAATCCATGTTGACCACATTGGACCATTCATTAAAAGTAAAAGGAACAATATGTACATTCTTGTTGTAGTATGCTCATTAACAAAATTCGTGAAACTTTATCCAGTGGTGAATGCAAAATCTCAGATAACCATAAGAAAATTGAAGAAATGCATTGAACTATATGGCTCTCCTAGTCAAATAGTTACTGACAGGGGGACTTGTTTCACTTCAAAGGAATTCGATGATTTTTGTAAAGATTATGATATTAAACATACCCTCAATTGTAGTAGATGGCCTCAAGCTAATGGTCAAGTGGAGAGAGTGAATAGAACTTTGATTCCAATTTTATCAAGCTACACTGAAAAAGAAGACGAGTGGGATAATGTTGTGCCAAAAGTTGAAAAGCATATCAATTTAGCTTTCAATAAAACTACCGGAAAAACTCCTTTTGAGAGTTTACATGGATATTTGCCAACATTTGGAGAAGATAAGCTAGCAGAATATGTTACTAAAGTTAAATGGAATCCACCAGAAGAAATACAAAATGAAATAAGGAAGAGGATACTGAAGGAACAAAGAAAGTACAAAGATAGATACGACAAAAGACGATTCAAAGGCGTTGAGTATGAAGAAGGAGAAATCGTTTTCGCGAAGTGTGCCAAACCAACAGGTACCGGTGAGTCTACAAAACTCAAAGAACGTTATAAAGGACCATTCATTATACTTGAAAAACTACAAAGTGATGTGTATCGCGTAAGCAATTTAGCTCCTTCGCGTAAGTTCATGTCTACTTTTCATATTTCTCAACTTAAACCTTTCAATTATACCGAAGATGACGAACAAGACGAACATGATGAACAAGACGAAAATGATGAACAAGACGAAAATGATCAACATGATGACAATAATGATATACAAACAGATACTGACGATAATCGAGTAGATGACAAACAAACCGAAAAGAGTGACACAGAAACAGTTCCATCCGATGATGAAGAAAAGAGTTTGGAAGATGAAGAGGAAAATCAAGAAAAAGAAGCTTCCAAAGAATGCGAAGAAGACAGAGATGGTAGTAATCAGAGACCGAGAAGGAAGATTCTACTGCCAAAAAGATTAAGAGACGATTATATTGTTGATTAGATATTATTGTTTTTGAATTCAGTTATATTTTGTATATTCTTTGTTATAATTGAGTGAGGTCACTCAATAGTTTCAGGATAGGCCGAGTGATATAAACTTTTTGGTTGCTTAGCAAGGGACTTTTACAACGAACGGGCAATTTTCACTTAGATCGTGGCAGAGTGTCTGTTTTTGATTTCACTGTATTTTTATATTTATTAAAGTGTTTTCTGAAACTGTAGTGTCTTTGTGCCGTCCAGGTTAGCAGAGCTAACAATTCCTTCTATCAGCCTACAAAAGAAAAGCTGAAAGTAGAAACCCATGACATCATAACATTAAAACGTCCTGACGAAAACTTGATAGATCTATGAATCTCTAACCAAACTCATCAGGAATAATATTTACAAATCACTCGCGCCATGGGCGTGTCAAACGCCAAAATTCCTCCAATAATTCATCAGTTCAAATTTGTATTGTATCCCGACCAAATTTGTACGTGGTTGAATCGGACTAAAGCGATAGGAATTGCTGCTATATACTTAATACGCCTATTATTCAAACAATCATCGAATAGAACGAGCAGATAGTTGTCAATACACAAAGAGACGACTTGGAAATTGGTCGATGAATCCAGGAATTGTCGGGTGACTGGAGGACTGTCAGGTGATTTTCTATGGGAATTGACACTATTGTACGTGCGGAAACATTATGGATGGTGGTTATAACTGCACTGCTATTGTTACAATAATGACATGTTTCTAAATACCGGTCTTTGTTTTCGCAAGATGAACTTTGGTAAAAGGTACACTGATAATTCTTATTGAATTGACTTGAAAAAAATGGTCCGATATTTTTATTTCCTTCACCGATACTTCTCACCAAATCGTCTACATCAAGAAACCTTTATGGATTCAATTTATTCTTTCTCTTCTCTTGCTGTCCATTCGACACTATTGTTTATCGTGTTACTTTCTTCTGGCTCTCAGATATTTTTCCATGAATCTTGAAGATTCCACTGGAAAGTGTATACCACAACAAATGATGGAAATAATATCGGTTAAAATAATAATTGAATTTGTTTCATTAAGTGGAAAGGAAAGTCACACCACATAACCATCATAATTTTTCAATATTAAAAAATTTAGATGAAATGAGAGATCTGATGTATAGTAGTATATGAATATCATTGAAAGAGCAGTGGAAAAAATGTTTAAGTGGTCGACTTATACAATATCGGAAAGTTTTAATCTTGAGTATTGTGATTTCATGAAAGCGTAAAGAGTAGCTTGCTATATATTGAGAGAGCATTACAATTTCTCCTCTACTCTCTCGAGGAAGGGATATCCAGCTGAGCTGAGTGCTGTGTGTCGCATTGTCGAATTGCTATGGGGTATAGACAGAAATTACCTATTCTAGATTCATTTTCTTCTAAAAAAAATATGTTTTGTAATATTCAAATAGTTATGAATTCTCTGATCAAGATTCATGTCAAACCTTACATTCATCTTCTCGTGTTAAACGTATTTGAAATAGGTACTCGATATCAATATTTCAAAGATCTCTTGAAACTTTTACCACCTTTATAATTTATTTATTACCGTTTGGAGGGAGCTACTGGCATTGAGTCAAAAAAGATTTGTGCTTTGATCTTATAGCGGTTCTTGGAAGTACATCTCAGAACCTTGATGGAACCTCATCGGTAGTTTTACTACAGAACCATTGCATGAAATTGAGGAGTGCTATAAAACCATTATAAAACTTAGTTTCTAGGTGGAAAATTCAAATACCGGAAGGATTTTTCGTGTATATGTACACCGCAATTGTAAAACCCCCATAAAAACAAATATATTTGAATGCTGAATGGTTTCATCTTATAGCCTTCAAAGCGGTTTTGAAACCGATTTATAATTTTGTTTGTTCTGGAAGCGTAGTAGGAAGTATGTATGACTACCATAAATCAAACTGGGTATTACCTAACCTTCAAAAAACTTTCATATAACTTGGATAAGTCCAACTAACTTTGAATTGTAACTTGGGTAAGGACCTTCTTCGGATTAAAAATTCTACTGTCGTCACTGCTCATTATCGTGTATATTTTTGATTCGTCATCTATATATTTTTTGACGAAGTCTTTCATATTTTTTGTCGAAGTCTTCCCTAGTTTTTGGCGAAAACGCCAACAAATTCATTGGATATATTGTAATAAAAAAAATTCGGGCTCTTTCAATTGTACTCTTCAAACGAACCTTCTCTGAACTCCAAGAAATATTCGGAAACAAACTAGCCCAATTATTCCAGTCGTTCTAGAATTTTGGGCTCATTAACATATAAAGTGATTTATATCTATTATCTAGGGAACTTCCCATACCTCCTTTACTGGTTCATTCCACAATTTTTTAAAATCTTGAAAATCACCTTCAATAATTTTTGAAACAATTTAGAGTGTTTTTCCTCATACTCTATAAGTATTATAAAGTTTCTACGCCTCCCCCCCCCCCCATTTTTATCTCACTTGGTCATTTCTGGTTCATTCCACAATTTTTTGAAATATTTCAGCACCATCTGGAAGATTTCCTAGAGTTTTTCTCATACTCTAAAAATTTGCAGAAAGTTCCTATACGCTCCACTGTCTGGTGAACTGACTTCCGAGAATTTCACTCTGTGTATTAAAAAAAAAACGGGGTGATTCAAAAGAATAGTGGATTGTTACGTTTCCGGCCAATTTTTCCAATTTTTTTAAATTTTTCTCTTCATCATAAACTCGACTCCAAAAAAATTCTACACGGTGTTGTACTGTCGGCACTGTTGATCATCGTTACTGATAAGTTTATTTTTGATTCGCAGACTATATATTATCATCAGGAGAAACTGTATGACATACTTCGTGAGACTCTGTAAACGTACAGAGCCAACTTCGTTTAATACTCAGAAATCATTCTCCACGAAGCAATTCTTTTCTTGAGTTTTGCAAGAAGTTAGAAACTCAATTTCACAGTTATATTAGTATGGAATACCACCTGATAAATTGCAAACTATCATTATGCAATAAAAAAATTATGTCATTAAAACTAAATTAGGGTTTTTACATTTTTCCGAGCAATTTTCCCAATTTTTCTCTTCATCAGCTCGAACTAAAGAATTCTAAAGGGTGAGTTTTACTGTCGTCACTGCTGTTCATCGTGTCTATTGCGCTTCCGATTTTTTGGCGAAGTTGCGGCAACATTTTTGAATTTACAAAATATACATTTTCCGGTCAATTTTTTCAATTTTGCAAAATATAAGAACCTTTTTCGAACTACAACAGATATTTGAAAGAGTTCTAGAGTTTTGGGATTAGCAACACATTGAGCGATTCATTTTTGTTGTTTAAATAAACATTAAAAATTCAAATTTCTCTATAGAATGTTTTCGAAATGAATGAACTTTCAGTGCAAGCGTCGTATCATGCTTTCAAAAACCATTCTTCACAAAGAAATAATTTTCTCGAGTTTTGCAAGAAGTTTGGAATAAACTTTTAATTATATATAGAGTTTCCAATACCAGCTGATGAATTGCAACCTATCGTTCAGTCGACATCCATCCAATCAAACAAAGAGAAATGCACAGAATGAAAAGCCGTCAGCATGCTGGCCCAATCGAATTATCTTAGGAAACGTATTTGCCTAACATTTAGTCGAGCACTTCTAGAGTCAACATGGGATTGCTCAAAGGACTCGAAGGACTAAGTCGCCGAAGGAGACGAATTAGCGAAAACAAAAAATATCCTTTCAGTGTTTGCACGTAATTTCATTCCGAGACGTTATTGGAAACTTCGGGGTGAATTATTTCAGCGATAATGGGCCCTGGGGTCGACCTCAATTTTTTTGTCGATATTGATGGGAAATTGCCGATGGCACGATCGTAGTGCAGGGGGAGAAAGGGAATTTCTCTGTAAACACTCCCTGCCTGAACTGATGTACGATACTTCCTGGGGTATCCTACTTCAATTTGCAAGACAGATGAATATTGATATCATGATATAGTAGGCTGGTACTAATGGATATTACTCAGTTTCGGAAATGAATCCCAAGTAACCATTCTAGGAACATGCTATCATCAGGGTGGAGTGAGAAATTACCATGTTAATTTGTACTGGAACGAAAATAAGTAACATAAATTCCTATTCATAATCAACTAATTATATTTGATATATCTGAAAGGATGATAATTGTTAACAGAGAGAATAAAATAAAACTCGCTTGAATCCATAACTAAACTAAAAACTAAACTAAACACATTGATCATTGGGAATCAAATAATCAACTCTTGACATTATTTTTTGTATTTGTAACCTTCCACACTCTGAAAGTGAAAAAAATGTTAATTCAAAGAAATCTGTTCAAGTGTAGAAGGGCAAATTAATTTGCCCGATAAGTTACTGCGTTCACAAGACCGCTGCCTTGGATAAAATTGATTTTTGTCAGTAACGTATCCTACACTGAATTTGCCTGTCTGAAAAAATTAGATCAAATTTTTTGGAAAATGTTGACATTTCGGAGGCTGCATCTGCCTCCGTTATCAAAACTTGCTGGAAAGACGCTAAAAACTGTATTTTAATTGCGGTTTGGAAAACACAAGATCTTTCTTTGAGAGAGTCAAATGAAATCTGTCATACATTCCTTTGATTGACATTTGCTATCTTGATTGTCTTTTCGGTATCAATCAATCACCATTTTATTGGTTCTTATTTCATCTCTGAGGAAAGGTAACCAGGTGAGGTCCATTTCGATGGAATTTGTTGAAAAGCAGTTGTTTGATAAAGGAATGCACGCAGTTCCCTTTAACTTTCTTTTTTCTTGATTTAGTTCTCTCAACAAATTTTTGGTATTATTCCATTCCATCGCCATCAGATGTAAGAATATGTTCGGATATTTTCAAACCTGTTATTTTTCAGTTTCTGATGTAACTTTTATGTTCTTCCTGGCGCACAATCAGTGATCTTGATGTTTTACCACACGAACAAGGTTTGTTCTAAACACAATTTTCTGAACATTCATCGGTGTTTTTGGGTTTTGTATGTGTGAGTATTGATCTCAATGTATTGGTTGTTCTAAATGTTGTTGTTACATCATACCTATGGCCAATCCGTTTTATCTTTTCAGACAGTCCAGGGACATAAGGTATAATTTTGTTTATTGGATCTGTATGGGGATGTCGCCCTTCTGTGTGTTGTGTTGTTCGATTGTAAAGTGTATTACTATTTTCAATTTCATTAATGGTTTTTTCCACGAATTGATTTGGATAAACAATTTCCTTGGAGAACGGACTTTAAAAAACTAAATTCTTCTTTGAGATATTGTGTTGAATTGCAAACCACTTGTGCCCTGTTGTGAATACATTTAACAATTTCCTTTTTCACGCTGGTGTAATGATTTGAATTATAGTTGTGTTGACTCGAGATGTTGTTTTTTTTTATCAAAACATATAAGAAAGGAAGTTCATCATCTTTTTCATTTTCAGATTGTGGAAGGTTACAAACCCATAAAATAATGTAAAGTAAATAAATAATCAACATTTCAACAAGAATCACTGAGTACAAAGCCAGCTTCACAGATTCCATCATAATATTCGAAGGATATTAATTCATTTTTCAGATAGTGATGCGCTACTATAGATCGATAGTAGTGATAATTAACTTGTCTTTGCACATATGTTGTTTGATGTACCGTGCTGGTATGGCACTTTCAAAGGTAAGGCCCTCATCATTCCAAGGTCGCACGAGGCTAATGAAGACTTCTGAGGGTTGCTCATAGAGTTGCATCTAGATGACGGCCAGAACAAAGTTCCAAAACGAGTTTAGCAAGAGCTGAAGAGATGGGAACGATGAAAATATTTTAGACGGACTTTTTTATGATCATTCAAGATCAATTTCATGGAAGAATATAAATGACTCAACATTGACAGAAAAGTTACCCTTTTTCAATGCATATTTTCAAAATCTTTCAGATTCACGCGCCTCAGGAAAAATATGTATTAAAAATCCATATAAACCATGGATCATGGAAGATATTGATATGTTTATTAGGGAAAATGAAGTCACAACATTTCCGTGAATATAAAGATATAAATAATTTTACAAATAACTGCATCGCAAAAGAAAATATTCACAAATTAAAACAATCAAAAAAGCCAAACATCACCAGTGACAATAATTGAAACAAACAATAGATATTTACGATATACTTTTTTTAGATTCACGCGTCCCAGGGATATATGTATTAAAAAATCCATATAAACCATGTATCATGGAAGATATTGATGATATATTCGTTAGAAAAAATGTGATAATAAAGATATAAATAATTTTACAAATAACTGCATCACAAGAGAAAATATTCACAACTTTCAACTGATTGACACTTGATGAAATCTCGAAAAGCCAAACCCCCAGTGACAATAATTGAAATAAGCAATAGATATATACGATATAAGTACCGTAAATATTCATATTGCGATATGAGGGCGAAGACATTGTTTTAAAAACGGGCCTTAGAGAACTCAATACTTACTGTAGTCATATTATTATCAGCATTACGAATATATTCATAATGAATTGTTTCTTGTTCATTTTTCGATTAAATAAGCTGAAATTTGAGAAAGAGAAAATATTAATGTTATTCTTGTATATCATCGCGGAACTCATATCAGTATCATCATGGTTGACATTTCATATTGGTAGTGGGTAATAGTTATTTACCTCACAAGTGCGGAAAGTAATACTTTCACGCAAGAGTTAGGTACAATGTTTTTTCTACGAGTGTTTTTGTCCATCTTATTTATGACAAAAAACAGGTTTTAATAAACAAGAATTTATAATGAAGTTAAAAAATGACACATAAGACAAAATAGTACATAGATCAGTTAGTTAGTCCTAAATCTCCTCATTTTCAACAATGGAAAAATCGTGTTTAAAAGTAACTTTTTAGTTTTTCGTATTGAAAGTTGTACTTTTCCTTAAAATCTTGCGGAAAAGTTACGCGCTCGTAGAAAATCGTATATTGTACTATGAATATGAAATGGGTAATTTCATGCGTATTGTACACTATACTTTTTCTACGACCATCTGAATCATAAGCAAATCTGTAATATTTTTAATAAACACTTTTTATCATAAACTTTCCTGATGTTATCATTCCCATAATATATACAACCTAATAAAATAATTGAAGAAACAAATATTGAAAATTATAATAAAAATCGAACACTAATCGATTTCATAAAAGAAAAAAAAATGAGGTTTGGGTAGGATTTGAACCCTCACCCCCACTATCCAAAACCTGAATGTTCTCTCACTCTTCACTCGCTGCTACGAGCTCACATAATAATAAGACGAAATCAACTGCTATTGAAACTTCATGCCAACTATTCGGAAATATAGAATTCGATTTTCAATTTTTATATTGAAATTAGCGGTGTCAATGTCAAATTATCCTCACTATTACTACTTATTTTCGATTACTCATTTTTTTAAACGAATTTTGTAAATACTGATGTGATATGTCAAATTATTAAAACGTTATCATACTTGATTCGATCTTATATTATTTATGATCATAAAAAGACAGTCTAGTAGTTCATGAAAGTCGTTGGCAATGAAATATCCTGTACTGAAATGATCATTACAATACAGCTCGCGATGTAGAAATGAAAAATTGTTTTTCAATCGGCCTACTTCGATCGATAAAGTTCATGAAATGGGTATATTTCCATGTGGTCGTAGAAAATATTATATTGTGCAACAAGTGGGAAAAGTAACTTTTCCCACATGTTGGACACTATACTTTTTCTACAACTGCATAAATTTAAATCATACAAATAATGTAAGTCAATATTTATTCGTATGGTTAGCAAGACTAAAATAGCAATAAAGTATTCTACATCTTAACAATTCAATAATTTATTTAAAATTGACCTAATTAAAATATCACAATGTGAATTAAAATTTAAAAAAATCAGTCTAAGGCCGGGTATTGAACCCGGAGTCTGTTTGACAGGCGGATTCACAACCCTTACACCATGAATCCGTTATTATTGATCTGTTGTTCAAAAATACAAATAAATATCTAGCAAAAGTTGAAGTTGTATTGTCAAACTGACTACGAGAAGCTATGTTAATTCAAGAGAAAGAGCGAAAGAAATTCTGAAAATAGTTCGTTCACTTCTTTATCCAAAACACGAATGAAAACTACCTTGAGAATTTAAAAAACTTCTATAGGTAACCTGACAGCTGTGACAACTATTACAAGCTGAACCGCAGCCAACTAGTTTGTTAAAAATGTATGTGGTGTGGGCAAAGTGCCGTGAGAAATAATATTTTTCACAGTATGGGCAAAACATGGTTTTGAAAGTAAGTAAGCTATTAGAAATACCCTACTTTTCATAGCAGTAATAGAAAAATAACTTTACAGCATAGTATCTCTCTCAGTAGGCTCAACATATGCACTTTTTAATATGGTAGTATCCATTCATACTAGAAATGATCTCCTACCTGGTATATTCCTTTCTAATCCACTCATTTAATTCAGTGAATGCAAAGTAGCAAATTCAATCACACTCATCCTGATTACAATAACATTTTATCATTATTAAGTACTGGACATATCTGTATGACTTTGGTTCTTTGTTTGACCGATCCTTTGGTTCTTTGTTTGACCGATCATATCATAAATTCAATTTTGGTGTTATTGGACTATTCAAAGGAATTCGATAAAAAACTGCACCACACTCTACTTTGACTACACAGTGATGAAATTATTGAAAAATTATTCGAAAGTCTGAAAATGAAAAATGATATGGAACAGAAAACCATCTGACTCCTTGTATAATACCATGGCCTCCCACAAGGATGTTGATGATACCCAAATTCTGCTATTTCTTCAACCAAAAGATCTATAACAGAGTCGTAAACATTTCAAGAATGACAATAAAATTCTATTCAGAAAATCACTAGAGCATTCTCTGAGATGCTATTCATCAAAATGTATTGCATATTTTGCTAAAGGCAAATTGACACACTGAAATTGTCTGATTTCTTTGATGTGGAGATCAAAAATGTGAATATAAAAGCAAAAGTTTGGTTAACAAGATACGATACGATAGTAGCTCATGGAAATCATTTCCATTCGATCAGCCAGAAGAAAAGTCTGTATTACAACCTTGTAGATTTCTCACTACTAGACGACGACGTTGATATGATGAAATGCTCAATTTTTTTCCGAGTCGTAGGTTTTTCTTGGAAATTTGAAAACTTATGAGAAAACGAATGCATTTACCAACTTGGTGTGTTGTTAATGGATATTATTTTTTCTCGAAATAATGTTCATCAATTTTCGACAGAAATAGGTGCATATTCGATTGTTCATATCTAATGATTATCGGTGATGAGGAGAAATGCGTCTTTACAAATTTGCGAGCTAAGTTCGGGAACTTCCAAGTTGATTATTCACCCCTTGATAGGCCTCGGGTCCAACCCAAATTCTTCATTCAATTTTGATGAGAAACTTCCTAAGATCACATGGCCAAGGGAAGTTTGCGTAAACAATTCGTAGTACACCCGATTTATGGCCCTTCCGGACACATTGAATTTCTGATAATAATACCTTAATCTTCTATAACAGCTTTCTTCGCTCCACTAAATGTCCCTAGTTTGAAGGCAGATTCAGTTTGGCTTGTTATAGAAGGTAGATATAAAATTTTCACTTGTTATACTACTAGAGCTTCAATAATTACCGGAAATTTTTTCGAGAACACGAATATTTTGAAAATATTGAGAATATTTTGAGAATTTTCTAAAAAATATTCGTATTCGAGAAACTTGTTTCTGTGTTTAATTGAAGCTAGAGTGGTATTTGGTAAGAATATTTCACTTCAAAATATTATTAAAAAAATACTAGGATAATGACGGTTTTTTATGGTTTAGAAATTTAACCCTTTAGCTACTGGTATATATCAACAAACGTGTCTGAACGCAAAAAAATGAAAGAAAAGTTATAAAAATGCTAGGACATTAATGTCTTATCTATTTGTAGGGTATGTAGGTGTGAAGGGAAAAATGTAGTAAGTAACACGGAATGTATGGACTGTTAACATCCTCGGCAAGAGACAAGCCTTGGCCTTGCCTCGGATCATACTCGCTCACCTCGAATGTTAACACCTCTTTACATTCCTTGCTACTTAAAAAACTATTCAAAAGGAAGCGTCTCCTTCTAGCGGTGGTTTTGATCGGCTATTGTGCGATGATCTTGAAATTACTGCCAATAGCAATTACAATGATAATGTGGCGTATCTTAAGAAATAATTGATTTGGCCGGAATGCATCCAGCTTGTGAACAGGGTGATCTCACCGCTCAACGCAGCGATAAACACATTTCATTCGGTTTGAATTCACGGACGGCCGGTTGACTTCTAACAGCGACACAAAGCCTGAGAAACAAGGTAGAGGATTCTAGTGAAGACGGGAAAGTCTCTACGCAGCTATCTAAAGAACATGTCACTCGCCGGAAGTATAGCATGTTCTGTATCATAAGTGTTGGAAATGAATATTTTTAGAGTGGAGTTGTGATAATTCTGTACAATACACAGAATGACCAACGGAAAAAAAAATTAATCACCGTTATGATTTGTAAGGGAGCTCTGATCAGAGTAAATAGAGCATCTACTCAGTCTTGATTTGTGTACTATCACGTGCTATTTATTCAAGAATGTTTCATTCGGCCTTATAAAACCCTATTCATTGGCTTCGGATTTATTATAATTATATTAGTTGTGATGGAACTCTATTCTGAAATGGAGTACCTAACACTTTTGCTGTTCATGAAGTGAAGTATTTTCAATAAGTTGGGTCCTCTCCTCATAATGCCGCCTGAGTCTAGTTAATGAACTGGATATTTGAGCGACAAATTGCAACTAATCGTCCAATACATTGTCCCTGACTGTATTGTGTGGAGTTATGTGACAGAACCAGCATTTTATAAACCATCTCAAACACTTTCAACCATAAGTTCTGCCACGTCCCGAAATGTGACGTGAAATACCAAAAGCTAAAGCCAGAAAATACCAAAGGAAAATATTAGTCGCCCCCTTAACTGACGTATTGCACATCAAAAATAATTGGTCGCGTGGACGAAATATACGCAACCCCTTTCAACCAACTTGGGCGCCGAAACTCAGCTGAAGAACATCAAGAATCAAAGTTAGGCCATGAAGCAAAATTTAATTCCAGAACGGTCGTTTCAAATTTAAACTTTCGGTCTCGGTGAAATATGGCTGGGCTCAGAAACCCTATAAGAGTGTAGCTAATTGGTCATAGCATAAACCCAATTACTCTGATTATACGCCTCTTTGTTTCTTTGTCATATTTCCGTCTCACTTCGTGTTACGTTCCAACGGTGTTCCACGGAAAATTTCTTCGGCAGTGAAATTGTTAATGTCGGCACTGCGAAGATGTTTCGAGATTAGTGTAATTGGGATAGATATCAACGATGGTTTGGTGGGATTGAGACAATTTGAGGGTAAGGAAGCGGAAAGTGTTAGATCTTGGGTCGGCATTGATGATCTTGCAGAATTATTCGACCAAAATGATTTTTGTTCAAGCAAATTTTTATCGAAACATAAATAATTTTTGAACTTATGAATTGAAAGATGTTACATTTTATAATATGAATGGATTATATTACCAGACATATGGTACATTATCCGTATGGTATCTTGGAAGTTTTATAAGCAAATTCATTTTATTTTTTCAAGAACAATCCCAGCTTAGGCTACCTGACTTGAAGAGCTTATAACATGGTGTCAGGTTGTTCAGAATAAAACGCAGAAGGGAGCAGAGAGATGCAAAAAGTAGGAAAGTACTGATATATTTGACAGGAAACATGACAAGTGTTGAAGACAAAATCAGAGAGTTGGAAGACAAGATGAAATTATACGATAGAGGTCAGTTTTGTATTGAGAAAACGAACTTGAACATTCCCTTACCAAAACCAGTCTCACTGAAAGAGGGAGATGTTTCTGAAAGCTTCAAATTATTCATACGTTCTTGGGAAAACTATATGATAGCCAGTGGGTTAGAAAGAAGGCCGGAAAAGGAAAGAATTGTCATCCTTTTAATAGCACTTGGCGAGGAAATACTCAAAAGATATAGCAATTTTACCATATCAGATGAAGAAAAGAAAGAGAGCTATAGAAAAAACTTGTTTCCAGAAATAAATGAAAGATACGAACGTGCAGTTTTCAACATGGCAAGACAGAATGAAGGAGAAAGTTATTCAGATTATTTCAATAGATTGAGCATTAACAAAAAATTGTTAATATGGGCCCCTAGAAGAAGATTTGTTGCTAGACAAGGTTATGAATTCTATCAAAGACATAAAGCTGAGAGAAAATCTTTGGGTCAACAAGCATATCACGTTGACTCAAGCCATTGATAGGTGCAAATCTAAAGAACTTTCAGAAAAGCAATTAAATACGCTAAAGATGGAGCAAGAATCCGAAATCAAGAAAATCAGTCGATATTCGAAAGATAGTCCAAGCAGCAGTGGATACTATTGTGACAGGAGACACGTGAAATATTAGTATGATGATCAAGAAGAATGTAGATATTGTGGATATAAAAAATCAGATAACAGAAATTAACCAGCTTTGGGGGCAACATGCAAATTTTGCCATAGAAAAGATCATTTTGCGAAGGTATGCAGAATGGAGAATGTCAAGCATATTCATAATAGTTCTGAGGAAACTTCTGAAGATAGCAATCATTCTGAGAACTGTGAAGAAGCGATCCTGAATTTATATGATGATCACAGGAAGTCAACACGAACTCTTCTTTATAGTCAAAGGTGACACTTGCAAAGTGACCTGTCAGTTGGATACGGGGGCGACATGTAATATCATAGGTTATGATGAAGTATGTTCATTAACACGATGTAAAACGCCAAAACTGATGAAATCTTCATCAGAGCTGAAATGCTTCGGTGGTCAGATCATACATCCAGTCGGACAGAAAATTTTCAAATGTCTAGGGGATGATACAGAATACAAACTGTTGTTCCAAGTCGTCGAACATCACCATAAGCCCTTGTTGTCAGCGAATGCATGTGTAAAATTGGGATTAATGTAGATATGTAATCAAATATCGAGTGATAAAACAAAAAACCTTAGCTCGGAAAATATCATAAACTATAAATATGTTTTTGGAGGGACACGCAAGACTGAAGGCCAGGTATCTCTGAATGTAGGTGGTAAAATGAAACGGACAATTCAGCAAACAAGACGAGTACCGATAGCAATGAAAGAAGAATCGAATAGTATCAACCTGGCAAAAGCAAGAGTATTTTCGCCATCAATTACTACGCAAATCCACAAAAAAATTCAAGATTGTGGAATCTGTTTAGAGTATTCCAGAAGTCCGCAAAATATTCCTGTGTTATCACACACAGTTCCAGAGAAGCCATTCGAAATTGTCAGGGTGGATGTATTCGAAGTCAGAATAAAAGAAAAAATGAGAAATTTCTTGATCATTGTTGATCATTATTCAGACTTTTTTGGATTGGAAGAACTCTGGGATTTATCTGCAAAGACAACTATTTTGATGTGTAAGATGGTATTCAGTAGATATGAAATACTCAGACGTATCATCAGTCACAAATTCTGTCAATTCAGAATTCAAGGATTTTCAACAAAATTGAAACTTCATACATGTGACAGCAAGTCCGAACAATTCAAAAGGTAATGGCAAAGTTGAATCTGCTGTCAAAGTGGTAAAAAATCTGATAATGAAGAGTGTCGAAAGCAACAACGATTTTTATGAAATGCTTCTACTAGAAAGGGATAAACCCAACAAGATAGGGTCAACTTCCGCAGTAAGACTATTTCCCAGAAACTTGAGATGCACTGTACCAATTAAGGATAGTGAGCTGGATCCAAGAATTGTTCCTGCGGTCTCCGATAAAATAAAAAAACAACGGATGAAAACAGAAAGCTGCTATGATAGAAAGACGAGAAAATTGCCCAGACCTAATATTGGGGATGGCATTGTATTCAAAAAGAAAAGAGATGACAAGATATAGAGTCCAGGAATTATAAAACAGAAAATACATCGGAGATCCCTCACAATCGAAAGCGAGAAAGGTAATATCAGAAGGAGTTTATATAAAATGCAAGAAGATGAACGAGGTATCGGCATAAGCGAAGAAGGACAGAACAGTACAAGACCTAAACGACAAACAAGACTTCCCAAAAAGTTTTCATGTTTTGAAATGTATTGATTTTTGTTTTCAATTCGAAGTATACGGAATGTTATATTTTATGTGAATGGATTATATTACCGGACATATGGTACATTATCCATATGGTATCTAGGCATCAGAATTGCATGGAACAGTCAATAAAACCTTCAGAGTAGATGAAAGTTTTATAAGCAAATTCATTTTATTTATCCAAGAACAATCCCAGCTTAGGCTACCTGACTTGAAGAGTTAATAAGAAATAGAGAAGATGATAGACAGCATAGGTTCATTGCAGAGTAATTTTTTTTTTTTTTTTTTCAGAAAACAATGTGTTCCTCGATATGAGAATTTCCAAGTATATAATGACATGGAAATTCAATATTAGTTTGCTATTTAAACTATTCTTCAAGAATTTTTTCTAAGAAAGTGGATGGTGTACGCTGTTTTGAAACATCTTCAAAAGAGTTTGAGACATCAATAGAAACTTGAATATTTGCCAGCAATGGTTAAGAGAAGAAATCACTATTATTGCAATACCATATTTTTAGTACACAGACGTTCTTCCCAGGCATTTTCCTAAGCATGTGTCCGTTTATCAGTCGGCAGTGATATCTTAAGGCTGACGACACAACAAGAAATCAAAAACTTTCTAACAAAAATTTTTTTTGAGAATTTAGGTAGAAGTTGGTTTTCCTCCACGGACTATATGAAGTGACACACGCTGGTATGGCAAAGAAGGAAAACATCTTAAGACTCTTCAAAATTGCTCGAAACAAATTGTTTTCAAATGTGATTTTGTCTTGCTACAAACTATTTTAAATGAAATCGTTTAAGATCAGTTAGGAAACGTTGGCGTTGGAACAATATTTTTGTATTTGTATTTCGCGCACTAGATGCAGAGAAAATTTTTCTACAAACGTCAAACAATTAAATTGGGTAGAATGAATTTTTGTCACAATTCGAAAAGTGTTGAAAAGCCTCTCTTAATCATTAATTATTGTTAAACATTCAGTAATAAATGATTTCTTAAAGGTTTGCTTGATTGAGAAATGAATGATTTCTTGGATATTTGCTTGATTGAGGACCATATAGGTAGGAATTTGAAAATCGCATATAGTTTACATGCAGTGTGCAAAATAGGTATTTCGCACACTACTTCGCGCACGGTGTTATAATAACGAAAGACAATGAACTGACAATGAATGCGCGAACCCTGTCATTTTTTGACGTTTGTAGAAAAAAAAAGAATTCGTTGGAAACCTCGCTGTATACAACACGTTGAAGCACACGGCAACTCAATTTGCAAAACGTTTTGCATGAAACCGTTTTGCTTTCAGGGGAATGTTTCACTTCACTTCATTTTTCATTCATAGATGTGTGGGTAGCCTTCATTTCTCAAAAACTTTTCGCTTCAAGGCGGTTTTGATTTTTCGGTGTGTTGTCAGCCTAATAATGTAGCACAATATCTAATCAATTATTGCAAAAAGTGCATAGCAGGATCTGTTGTACTATTATTTTCTATCACTTTATGTTGCTGTTCGCTGATTAATTGTTTAAATTATTTGAAATTGAAATTACATATTTCAATTTCATGCTCCCTATCACTGTAAATTTGATAATTTGAATTCAATATCGAATTTTTAGTGTTTATATTTGATATTTAATAAATAAAGATTCTTCGTGAAAATAAATAATTAAAATCTTCAATTTGAATAACACAATCTGTTCGCAGACAAAGCAAATTTTTATAGAAAAACCATTCAAGATTTCTCAGTAATTTTCGCAATTGTTAACGAACTATCCATTCAAATCTACGGGTTGCTTTTGTGGTTTGAAAAAGTAGAATAACTCCCTTGGAATGTAAGCACAAACTCCCTAATCTAAACGATATTATTTAGAATCCTTAGGAATTTATAAATATAAAACAATGTGGATGTTATTTACTTGATGGCCAGGTACACTTAGTATATTCACCCGTTTTATTAGGTTTTTAAATAAAATATTTTCCCCTCCTCGTTCGGTCTATGAGACCAGCGCAACCAATGGAGCAACAAGCTTTGGTGCCTCCACTGGAAGGTTAGTAAATCAGTTCGACAAATTGATGATTTTTTTTAGGCATAGTAATGAAAATCAGTAAAATTGAATGTCGTATCTGCATTAACCATACTTTTTGATTGTCCTTGAAAATATATAAAAAATTAGATTTGATTATGATTAACTTATTATCAAACCCAGAAAGCGCTTGATTGAAGATTTGTAGATAAAGAAACGATCCATAGAAATACAATTTTTTCAACACGAAAACGGCAGACACGAACTTCTTGATTAGCACGGAATACAAATGTGCAATATCTCATGACAAGGAGCATAAGAATCAGAAAACCATGCCTTCCCCACTCGATCGTTACAATGATTTATATTTTTAACTCAAAAATTATATTCATATTACACTAGGTAATGAATATCACTGATTTTTTTTTATTATTTTAAACCAACCAGTGTCAGTTCTCTACTGAGAATTGAAGGTTTAATTTAGCTTAAATGAACCTGATACATTTTATTTATCGATTGAGATTATTTTTGTTTGGAGATTACCCTGTAGATAATGAAAAGCATCAGAATATTGTTTCATTGTTTTGAATGATATGAATGACGAACGCTGGAAATAAAAGTATTGAATTTTCCAACTGCGTAAAAAATAATGAAATAAAAATGGCCACTTTCAACTTCAAAACCCAATATCTCGAAACCTAGTCATAGGATTGTATTGGGCCAAGGAACATTTTTAATAAGGTGATCAAATATTCAACATACTGAAATTTCAGGAAATTTAACCGAAGGCCATTTTCCATAAGTGAAGTGCGGGGTCCTTTATTATTTTCAAATGCTTTTATATATATATGATTATTTGTTTATGGTTACTAACACAAAATGCTGAAAAATGGTATAAGCAAACCTCGTAAGAGGAGCAGTATCACTAAACTCGTATGGCATTTAAGTTATTCGCTCGCTGTGCTCGCTCGTACTCCAAGGCTATAAGTAAACTTTTTTGTTTAATATAATATTGATATTTGATTGATATATTTTTATCTTGGTGTGTTGGCATCGACTGCTGTGGTCATTAGCCACGTGTTATGGATATGCCTTGTTACTAACTCCATACGCCACCTTAGGATGAGCACTGTTAATTATTAACGCAACAGTGAATCGTGGAGCAGTATCCCCAGTCAGCAACAAGATTCAATCACTCAGATTTACATCTGAAACTGAAAAAATCTAGCCGTGCCTGGGGATCGAGTCAGCGACCTTTATTATTATGAAAATAGTCCATTTGTTGCATACTTTTTGCCGCACGCTGTATATTTTAACCAACTGTCCCAGTTACCTCAAACTTTTTTTTAACACTCATCATCGACTGGTACCCATCAAACCCAACAATGTCGATACAAATTACCCAGCATAGAAAATACATCACCGATGCAAATCTAAACTCCATGACCTAATATTCCGGTGAACTCGTCCTGCATATCCAAGTAGGCCAGGGCACATGTTTTTACAGATTCGCGTCATGTTACAGTCCAATCGGCACACAATTGTCTGGATAAATCTGATTTGTGTTTACTTTTTTGTTCGGAAATTTCCTTTCTATCCTGACTGATTCGGCTATCCATGTTCAGTGAATTCCCTGAATTGAGGCTATTTATTCTACTTGTTTATATGCGGATATAAAGGGGATACGACGCCGGAATGGGTAATTCTAGATTATTTGTTTTCAATCTCACGCTACTTCGTTGGAAATCGGCTCGCATACTCTTACGTGAGTTCAAGCTGAAAATGCTTTGTATTTTGAATCGAACGCTCCAAAATTGAATCGAAGTAATGACCATGAACTACTTCAGAGAAAATTCTTACATCTGATCATGAATTTCGTTCAATGTAATATTGGCCCAATCCGAAATTGGCGTACAACCGATATTATGTGCCACCGGAGGTTCTTACATAGAGTTTGAGATCGCACGTTAAAAGGTGGGACTCTTGTCATATCCTAGCTCGCACAAGTCTCCTGGAGCATTTTGCAGGTTTCTTTCGAGGGTGCAGCCGGTTTACAAAAGGAACAACAACAAGGGACAAAACAAATTTCTATTACCGTTTCTGAATCGGATAATATTACATATTACTACGTCATTAAACATTTTTTTTTGGAACCCATACGATTTTTTTGATTCAACAACACTTCCAGAAACGTAAAATAACACCATGTAGGGCCCCAGAAGCCAGATCGTAAAATTCATTGATATCGTGTGAAAATATGGAATATATGAAAATATTGTTTCCACAAGTTTCGACTTTTGAGGGCTGCCGTTCGTAAGGGGACGACAGCTGGTTAGCGGAAAAAACAAGTTTAACAACAATTCAAATTGATTACTGATAAATTTGCATGAGCGAACACCCGTTTCAAGTTAAAAAAATCAGATGATACACTGGTCTAAAGCGGCTCTGATCAACACCTTTTTCAGTTGTAATTCAGAAAGTGTAAGATGTATATTTCAAAAAATGAAATTTGTATTTCAGAATGATCAATTGTAATTTAGAAAGTGTTAAATTAAATTCAGAAACTGTAACTTGTAATTCAGATTTCACTAACCTGAAAATCAAGTTAGACTTTCTGAAATACAATTTACTATTCTAATTATGATAATAATAATAATTTATTCATACATGATCGAATAACATTCACAAAGGTAGTAGAGATTATAAAATAGTTGTATGAATGAAGGTACACCCTATGAGATACATATATATGTAGATATACATATATTTGTGTGTAGGTTTCGGCAAATAGTAAATAAGATAAAATACAAAAGTGTATGGTTGATATAAATACAATCATAAAATTATATGAACTACATCTTAGGTAAAAAACTGTACACAGTTATATAAAAATATTGTTATTGAATAATCTAAAGTTGTATATATATATATATATATTTATATATATATATGTATGTATATATATATATATATATATATATATAAAATTAAAGATAAAAAGCAGTGGTATCATATAAAATCACAAAAGAATTCCTTAGACAAATTGTATGAAAAGTATGAAATAAAGTGAAAGGGTGTCTATGGTTTAAGACTAATGTGAAATTACAATAAATACATTTTGAATAAAAATATTTGTATTGTGTATCATAATATAAAAACTTTTGGTATAGAATAATTTAAAAAGTTGTAAATAATAAAGTTATGAAATAAGGATGTATGTAGATTGTAGATTGTAGGGGGGCCGTACAGGCTGTGCAGCCTCACAAGCACTTCGACTCATGAGTTCTTGTTTGCGTGACCCTTGGTCTATTCGAGGCCCGGGATTCTGAAACTTCTTCTGAAGTTTATCAGTTTCCTGGTAGCTGAGTTCCTGATGTTGGAGGGCGCTGAGAAGCGCTTTCAGGAATTTAAGTCTCTTGCAGAAAAGCGCTGGGCATTCGCAAAGAAAATGTTCTGCAGTTTCCGAAAAGTTCTCGCAGTAGCGGCAACTATCACTCTCTGATTCATCCATCCTTTTGAGGTGGTACCCCAGAGGGCAGTGTCCAGAGAGGAGTCCAGTTACCGTCTTTCTTGTCCAACTCGAGAAGCTGTTTAGCTTTCTTTGGCGATACGCACACTAGTCTTTTCGCTTGTCTTTGTCCTGCCACTTTATTCCAGTGAGATTTCATTTAATCGGTTTCCCAACGTCGGAACTCCTGTTTCAAGTGGGCTTTGGAGAGTCCACAGAAGGGTTTTGGGCCGGGAAATTATGTGTTGCCCCTCCTTTGGCAAGGCAATCTGCTTCTTCGTCACCTTTAATTTCTCTGTGACCTGGCACCCACATCAGGGTGACCTGATTGTTTGCTGCTAGTTGTCTCAGATTCTTTACAGTCCCAAGTCAGCTTAGACTCACAGGAGCTTTTGGTGCTGGGTGGCTATCTGAGAGTATATTGATTTCTGCCCTTCGAGTGTCCCTTTCATGGTATTCATGGTATTCTATAGCATCTAATTCTGCTTGGAAGATGGTTGGGGTGTTACCAAGAGGTTTTGAGAGCCTGAAATTTGATCCTGTAACGCCCACTCCAACCCTTTGAGGGATGAGATCATTTCATGGAATTAACGAGTAATAGCGATGAAGAATAAATCAAATTAAAAATAACATTGATAAGAAAGTCAACAAAATTACTACTACTTTTTTTAATACATGTCTTTGGAGAAAGAGTCCATTAGTTTAATACCTTCAGCTTTTAAGAATCGAGCAAATATAAAGACACGGTAACCCTTTTACGAATTTTTTCCGTGATTTTTAATAATAGACGAATTGTTGGTTCATTTTTGACATTCTCAGGAATGTTATTGAATGCTTTTGGTCCCAGATACTGATAGCAGCATTGTCGAATTGTCTTATTCATGAGCGGTAGAACGAATTTGTTTCTTTGACGTGTCTAATACTTGGAGTGAGTGATGAGTTCCATTGCATGAGAATACTGAGTTGTTGCTAATTTATTGAAGTACAATTCTCTCAAATCGAAAACACTCGCACTTTTGTACAATGCTTCGGTGGGATATCAGTTTTTTTAGTTAACATTGCTTTTATGAATCTTCTTTGAATAACTTCTAGTGGTTTTAGACATGTTTTATATACACCGCTCCATCCAATAATGCCGTAGTTGAGGTGTGATCCCAGAAGATTGTGATAAAGAATGTTTTTTTGTTTGAGATCCAATATAGACGAGACTTGTTTGAATTTATAAAGAACTCTCTGGAACTTTTTCAGTACGTAATTCACATGGAAATCCCATCCGAGGCTGTCCAACATTATTCCCAGATACTTGATATTATCGGACTGAAAAATTTCAAAATCATCTTCCATTGATATTTTATTGAATGCTGGTAGACTCGAAGACAAGCTGCAGAAAGGTAAGTGGAAAGTTATCTTGAGTTTAATAGATAGCCTGTTATCAAACCATTTTTTTATTGGTACAAAGTCATGTTCAACTTTACTTTTCAAGTCATCCCAGGTGCCATCTTCGTAAATTATAACAGTATCATCTGCGAAGCTGGAGACGTTACCCTGTGTATCTACTGAAAACAGTCTGTTCAAATATATGTTGAAAAGCAAAGGTTCTGAATAACATGTTTCGGTTTCTGAAATCCAATTTTCAAATCTGAATTTTATATTATACCTTCTGAATCACAATTAACAATTTTTAATTGCACGTTATATTACCTGAATTATATTTTACTGATCTGAGTTCCAAGTTACACTTTCTGAACTACATGTGAAAAATATGTGGTATACCATATTGAACTGAATAACAAACAGAAATCAACTTGTTTGGCATTTCAACAGTCTTTAATGTGATAAAACATTGTTCACAATGAAATAGGTAAATATGTCGGACAACACACTTTGTAGGTTTTTTTTATATATAGTGAGTTTCAAAAATTTGCAACTTATGGGAAACTTTTTTATTATGCATTTGTCAGAAAACTTTATTCCCCATACAAATTGGTGCTTCGCAAAAAACTTGTATGCTTGTTATCGAACCAGATAACCGTTTGCGAGAAAATCACTGGTAAATAAAAAGGAATATAAAAGTATAACATACTAAAATCCTTGGTGGGCTGGTTTTTAATAATTGTCGAAAAACACTTTGATCCACTAGTAACTTGAAGTTTCTTAAATGATTTACATCTGTTTGTATTATTCAGTTCAGTGTTAATTTCCCTGTAGCTTGTAGGGGGTAAATTTAAGGACATCCGTTTATAGAAAAAAGTCTTATTTTGATCTCAGGAATACGATCTGGAAATATTTGTTTTGCATTTTTGAACACCCTGTATCAATACTAATTGAATTGATATACTCGAATCAATAAGAAGTAAAGATTTTTTATGATAACTAGAATCTTGAATGATATATAAAGATTGTATTTCCTATAGTAAAATCGCATACCAAACTCAATCGTTTCCGTATGGATATATCTCATTGAGTCTGACGTGACAGCCGCGAGATAGATAGAAGTGGTGCTATAAAATGTATGAGTGTAAGAGATGCGTATAAAAATAAATATAGGGTACGCCTTGGTATCTGAATAGACACATCTATCAAGCGAAAATGTAGACGGCATCGAAGTGAAAGCAACATCCATCACAAGTTCTTGCTTCACTTTGTTACTGAGTTGAATCTCTATCTGCCAGGATTTCATCTCCAGAAAGAAATAGATTTGAAATTTTCCATTACATGGATGGTTTCGGTGAGTAATTTCATGGGAAAAATTGTTTTTCTTTGTTTCTAATGAAGCCAATTGGTATTGAAACGTTTTCAGATGAACTGAAAAACAAAAGTTATATGTAGAAGTGAAACATTCTCCATTTAAAATATGTAAAAGAAACTCTAGTTCTAGTTCCCAGCCAAAGTCATGCTGGATATTGAACCATATCTGATAGATATTGTAAAAAGACCAAAACTGAAAAAAAATTATAATAATAATCTGAATGTGAAAATTTGCATTTTCTTTCAGATAGCTGATTTTTCAATTATGGAGTTTTCATTGAGAACACATATAAAATTATTATATATTATTGAAAATTATCATCCATAGAAATCATTCAATTCATTGATACAGAGAACGCACCTCTTGCGTGAACATCAACGATTTCTTTGAGTGATATATTTGAATATCTTTCTCCCTAGCATTTGTTTACGTATATGAATTTTTAATGAAAACTGAATAACTAAAAAACCAACTATCTGAATGAAAATTAAAATTTTCACATTCAGATTTTCTTTTCAGTTACGTGTTTTTCACAGTAATGCCCCTCAATTTTTCTATAGTTTTGAAGATACATATTTCAAATTTGGTGTGTCGCTATAGTACTTGAATACGCATATTTTGACGCCATTACTGACAACTTACCACTTCTGGTTCAACTGGTTCAAACTTTTTTTTTCAAATGACACACTGTATTTTTTTATTATTATTATTTATTATCTGAAATATCAGGCAATTTGTGATAATACTGTTCTTCAAAATTGAAAATCGGTTGAAAATGGCGGAGATACAGTTGATTGTTCATTCGAATAAAGTTGGCCATGAAATTCAAACTTAAATCAATGGACAAACGAAATCAGAAGTTACCAAAGGAAGCTTCAAAATGTGATACAGTTGAAAACTGAGTTTCTCATGTAATTGCAGCTCCCATCTATTTCAACAATTATCAAAAATTTTCTAAAAACGGAATAGTACCCATCAAGAAATGCTCGAAACTGGCATTTCTCAAATGGCAGCATGTTCTTTTCACTTCGTCCTGATGAAAAATAAATGATTGTCAGATTAATTGCGAGAAAAGTTTTGGAGAATTCCTAAACGAAACGAAGATAGAATCATGCTTCATGATTAGTGTTCCCAAAATTGAATGTTTTTCAATGTAGGAGGCTTAGAACAAAATTAAGAAGCTCAATACACAGAAACAAACAAAACAATTTCAACAAAGTTACAGTTAATTCCACTGATCTTTTTATGTCCATGGCCGCCTTCGTTGAAGAACATTTAATTTTGACACTCATGATAAAACATCTTGTATTTTAGATTCCTTTCGGAATCCTCCGAAACTTTTCACACGAGTAATCTGATAATCAATAATTTTTCATCATGACGAAGTGAAAAGAACATTGAGAAATGGCAGTTGTGAGCATTTCTTTATGGGTACTATTCCGGTTTTAGTAATTTTTTGATAATTGTTGGAATATATGGGAAATGCAATTATATGAGAAACTCAGTTTTCAACTGTATCTCACTTCGAAGCTTCATCTGGCAACTTCTGATGTCGTTGGCAGTTGTGATGATTTGAGTTTTGTTTTCATGGCCAACTTTGTTCGATTGAACAATCTAACGTATCTCCGCTCTTTTTTAATTGATTTTCAATTTTGAAGGACAGTTTTATTATAAATTTGCTACTCTTCCGGATAATGAAAAAAATTCACAGGGGTGTCAGTTTTTTGTCAGATATTACAAAAATACACACATTTTTGAATATGCCATAGAGAATGTCTCTCTTCTCAACATGAATATCTCCCAAGAGGCAATTTTGAAGATGAAAAATAGCAACTAAAGTTTGACTTTTAGCCGCAGATGATTTTCACAAGCGATTTTATGAACATCCTGTTCATATTTTCAAATAAAAAAAAAAAAAAATATTATTATTCTTCCAACATCATCAACCTCTTCGTCTTCTACGAAACGCCATTGGATATACTGTGTGGTACCGACTTCCACAAACCTAGAAGGTAAAAAAATTCATTGTCAATTACAATGATGTCAAATTTTTATTCTTCTCTCTAATTTGTTACAATTATAAAGGTGTCAAGAGTTCCAGTGACAATGCATTAAGGAATTTTGCTGAAGAAAAACACAATATTGCGGCTCCAAAATGACGGATGAGATTTGTGATTATGGTCCAATCTCATTCAGAATTGGTTTGTGAGACTATTTATGTGTATAGGAGGCTAAGAATTTTTTTTTTCAAGATAAAAAATGAATAAATAATAGCAATAAAGACCAAAAGCTATCATCTGTTGACTCCATGGTGATTTTCAAAGCAACCAGTACTGATGGAGTTCATCTGGAATTTATTAATTCAAGCTGATTCGTTTCCAACGGAAATTTTCAACCAATTTTCACTGAATTTTTTCTACCTCCCGGAATTCAAGGAAAGCTGATAATCTATATTTAATAAATGAACAACAAATAAATTACGATAGCAGAATAATTAATTAGCAGTCACATTGAGTTTTTATGTTCAAGCCTGATGTAGACTAACGGCATTTTAGAGTATCGAACGAATAATAAATAATTCATTAAAATTCTTTCTCCTTGCGAATGGTGTTATCGTCAAGGTGGAGATTGTTAATGATTCCATTATATGAAAATATCGCATCGGATATGAAAATTCATTTCATTTGATTTTTTTTTTGAAATGTTATAGTGAACTGTTTTTATGGACCGGATTTAGGAATGTTGTACATTAATCCTTTTTCAAATTGGAGACATCAAGAAACACCACTTCATTTCCTTCTGTTCCTGTTTTCACCAGATAATATAGAATACTGATGTAAAATCCATTTAGTCATTTCGATTCAAATTGATTGTTTGCTGAACGGTGAAGTTATTTCAAAATGAAAATATTTTCCACCCAGGAGATTGATATATGAAGTATTTGTTGATGCTCAATGATACATCTAATTGCCGGATATTGCCCATGAATTTTTGCTGGAATATGAATGGGCATGCATTCAGATGTAGACTAATCGAATAAGAATCGAATCAGTTGGATAACAAATAAAAATAAATTAATCAAATTCTCATGTTAAATCGTTGCAATCTGAATGTTATTTCGACTGGAATCAATTATTGAAATTATTTCAATAAACCTTAAAGACATAGACAAATACTTTCGAACGCAGGGTTCGAGGAATTTGTCAGACAATGATGAAATCTCGAAGAATGTCGTTTGTAGAAATTATCCATCCATATTTTGTCAACTGCCAGCAAATTCTTGGGGTGTTTGAAATAAGCGTATTTACTCTTTCTCGGGTCTTCTCTTTGAAAGACTGCGTTTTGTTTTGTTCGCACGGTGAAGCCAGAACTGCTTGATAGTAGACACCGCTTCACTGAGAGGATGAACATTCTTAGAAACTCTGATGAAACAACGAGAGATTTTTAACCCAACAAATAATACAATGAGAGTATTGTTGTTTAAATATCTTATTGTGTCTCAAAAATACTTATAATGATATACAAAATGTTTAATGCTCCAACAAAAATATTAGCAGGGACAACTATATTACTATAACAATTTCTGTTGTACTTAGGCCAAACACTTGCCAAAATAAACTGCGAACAGAAATAACTTACTGATTTTGTAAAATCAGTATATAAAATCAATATATTCCTTGTTTATTTTGCCTCTATAGGAAGCTACACCAAATGCCCTGCATTATCTTATCGTACAACTCCCATTGGGTTTTCAGATGCACAGCACTTTTGAAAAGAAATGCACCCACCCCTGCTTTGTCATTGTCAAAGATTATGCAGACAAGTGGATCTTAAGATCTGCTAACTTAATAGGCCCATTCAGTACCATTTCGTTATGTAGACACCCCAGAGTTTCCTCTTCCTTTTTTCTGGGAGAGTACAACCGTGGGACGAACCATTCAGGATGCAACCTCCTATAGAAATGCAACATTTTGCAAGCTTTTGCGTTGAGTTGTCGCAGCCCCTCTTGAGTCCATTTCATCAGTACAAAGGAGGAGGGTAAGATCGAAACGACAAGAATAATTGATAGTTGCAGCAACTTAATTTTTTCCCAACAGTTTTGATTGCCAGATTTTTGGGAGTTCATGCTGATACTTCTGGTTACCTCTTGGGAGCGGCGTTGTTGAGATGATATATAATGCTTCTGTTCACAAGGTGAACATCGTCTTCATATTCCTTGCATCGTCTTCTTTTGAGATGGACCTTGGCACATTTTTGGTTACCAAATTCCATTCCGATAGCATATTTGCACTCTTGCACCACCTTTAAGGACTGATGTATATCCATTTTCCGGAAGCATATATTTTGAAGTCATCTATGGAAAATAAATTGGTAACATTGTACCTCCGGTTGCTGAGGGTGCCGCAGTTGTATCCATGTTACTGAGTTCATCCGATAACGGTAATGGTGAGATGCGAAAAAGAGTACTGAGTGAGTCTCCCTGAAATTCGTCTGGAGATTGCTCACTCTGTTTGGACTCTGACTCGAATAAACAAATCTGAAAAAAAAAAACATTTTTCAAAAAACCGATTGGAAATTGGTGAAAACCCGATTTTTCCACGAATTAGAGTCCGTATATTTGGAAATATCGAATATATCGAAAACTGCTGCCAATTTATAAATTTTACATAACACCTTTTTTTATTTCCGTCAGAAGTCCTAACAAAAATGTTGATTCAGTCCATTATACCAATAATGCAGGAAATATTCCGAAAAAACCGGAAAAATCGATACATCTCTATTTTTTTTTTTGCCAAAACTACCTCTCAACGAACTCTATCGACACCGGAAAAAAATTAGATGAAAAAATTATTCAAAAACACCAAAATCTCAAAAACTGAACGAAATATGGAGAAGTGTGTACAAACAATTTCAGTAAACTTGATTAGTACTACAAAAAGTTATTGGAGAAATTTTTTGCTACTCCGAAAATGAAAAAATTCGTAGAGACTAGGCAAATTCTTTCGTTTCGACGAATTTGAATAATTCCGTATATTAGCTTAACGGCTGCCTATTTTGAAATTTCACAAAGTAGGTACCTTTTTTGATTGCCTTCAAAAAATGCACAAAAAATTTGAATGAATAGTTTCTTCAAAATCAATAGTACGAGAATTATATTAAAATAATCGGAAAGATCGATCTCCAGAACCCGTGAAATATTAGGATATTTTTTTTCAAAAGTGTATATCTCGTTGATTCCTCTCCCGTGTATTCTCAAATTCAAGAGATATAGCACGTTCGCAGACAATTTTTCAGGAATTATTCAAATGTGTTTGTTATAGTTATGAAAATAAATCGGTTAGTGCATAAAAAAATTCATAATTTTATTTTTTACTTTGAGTACCTGAGTCTTTTAATTCTTTTTTATATGCATCTGTTATTTTAGGATTTATTCGTTCATTTATTTTTAAGCTACAATAGTGGTTGATTTCTGAGGATTGAAAAGTTGTAAAATTAAATCAGATTTTAAGCAACTACATTCTTAAATGAAAATATTGCGATAAATGATGAAATACTTTTGAGAGTAACTCTTTTTTTTTTAATTAAGCAACAATTGGGTAGATTTATAAGTGTTCAAAAGTTGCAAAATGGAATTAGTACATATTTTGACAACAGAATTCTTAAATTGAATCAATGTGACAAATTAAAAAAAAATCAGGTTGAATATTTTTTTACATTAAGCTCTAACAAGGGTTGATTTTTAAGGATGGAAATATTTTGATATTGTATTCTAAGGCATGAAGCAATCATTATTCAACTGATCCAAACTGAATTTCATCAATCTTAAGCTTTGAAATGTCATTATATAAGTTTTGACAATCAAGGGTAGTTTTCACCCCTGAAGAATAAGCAGCGTCCATCGACCTAATGTAGATTTTGTATTAGAGGGTAAAATTAATTTCTTTCCAAATTGTTATGCCAGTCGATGAAGGACAAAAAAATTGCAAGGTTTTGGGATTTGTTGAGCTTCATTTAATGGACTGTATGCGGAGTTGATGTTTTCATATTCGTCAAACATCTTTTAAACTGCCCTCTATGCATACATAAGAGAATGCAGTTTTCCATTATAAAATAACTTTCCTTGGGTTATGCCAGCTATAAATTCTACATTGTTTCTAAGAAGAATCTTGGGGAATCTTCATTGTCGATAAATTCCAGGATCCTCACATTCTATTTTATAACCCGCTCGATAAACTCCCTCGTTGTTTGCTGCTTACAGTGCGTGTTCATCTGATCTTTCAGATATTCGTCTGTGGAGTTTGATTTCCATACTCATCACAAATTCTTCGAATATTGCTAGCTATAAATTATCCCTTGACTGCATTATTGCTTCTTGTTGCTGACGAGTCATACATGACACTGAAAATTATTTGTCCTACCATAGTATGCATTTGTATTTTCATCTGAACCAATACTTATACGAGATTTCAGTTGTTCTATTCAATTCAATTTTTTTTGATCATACAAGCTAAAAAAGCGATTGTAAAAAGGAGATATCATAAATACGTAAAAACATGATTATTAAAAGTCAAAGAAAATGACAAACCAAGTTTAAATACATAACAATTCTTCAAAGAACTCATTCACGATGTGGGAGGAGAGGTCGAGGAGAATCAATTCGATTATTTTTTCAAAGATATATGCGCAAACTCGATTATCTGAATTCGACTTCTGGAATAATGTTATAATTATAACCTGTATTCTGGGACTAACAATATACTGAAAATCTAAAGTGAGAAACATGACACCATTCCTTTTTTTTTTGTGTTTCGTTCCTTCTAAGGAATCAATCAGATTTCCACAAAATTTTCTCATCATCGGTATGAATCGAATTGTGAGTAGGTATACAGAAGATTTTTTGCAATAATTCCCAACATTTGCGATTATCTTAATTTTCTGTTGTGGTCCACGGAGAACTTGGGAACGGAAAAAGAGTAACCCCTGAATAAATATTGGGTATGCTATTCTACTTTGGTACTACCACGTGTTTCTCAACCGCATCTCATACCTGAAACTTTTTTGTTCCTACAGATGAAAAAGTAATTCGGTGTGTAGGTATAATACAAAATATGTATTTTTTGGTGTATTCCACTTGACATCTATCATCCCAAAATTTTCAATTCTCAATCTAGATTATAATGAATAAATTAAAATAGTAATTTTTTGATCAAGTTCCCCGGCAAAAATAATTTCTATCGAAATTCCTGTACTGCTTTACTGCACGAAATCGCAAAAATGATGAAAACTCAATAGTTTCGAATAGAGTCATGTCTGAAAAGGACATTTTGTTACGAACAATCTGATATCACGCAAGCAATATTTTGAATAACCATCGAGTACTTCGTAGCCATATTAAATTTATCAGTTTTGACAGAAAATCTAAATGTACAATGTATTTCATAAACAGTTTGTTATTGCAAATTCGGACATGAAAAATTACAGTCGAATTGGAATAATCAACATGCTGTAAAATGAATGAAAAGTAAACGTTGATCGAAACTATCTCTATCACTATCACTATCCGCTCACTTATTTGAAACACAGCAGAATGGTTGGCGATCTGTCTTTGTTTTATAGATATTTTCATAGACTATGTTCTTCCGGAATATCATCAATCGTTCCACCGTTAGCGGTCCCATCGAGCTGACCCGTCGAGCTCAGTCGTCACATCCATACGCTGTCACTTTGGAAACGTACCGAATATCTGTTTCCCAGGGCTCGTTCTTCCAACGAAGAGCAAAGCTGTGGAGCTCGCTGCTTCAGGAGGTGTTCCCTATGACATACAGACTCTAGAATTTCAGGAAGAACGCAAATTTCTATCTACCTTCCCTCGGCTCTCACGGTCTTCTCAGAACAATGCAGGGTATTCTTTTTTGTGGAAACTAGCTGGAACGTTGAAAAAAAAATTCATGACACTCTGGATCGATTATTAAAAATTGAAAATATGTTAATGCAAGAAATTGAAAAATGGAGTGTCATTGTAATAAAATGTTATAGGGCTGAGCCATTTTTGACTCTCGAGGGTTGCTCGTAATGGTGCAGCTGGTTGACGGAAATAACAATTTCAACAATGGAATGATGGTAAGAATTGTGGTGGTGATATTCATAAGTATGTTATGTTTCTATGACATTCTACTGTGACAACTTGGTGAAATAGTGCTACGTCTCAAAAACAAACCTTGAAGTAATTGCGTAAGAAATGAGCTAATAATTTTCGAAAAATTCAGCAGGCTTGGTAGTGCAGTGAATTCAAACATTGCAAGGGCATGGAGAGTGTTACTTATGATTGTATACAAGTTTCGTTTCAAATTATGAAAGAACTAACGTCGCCAAGACAGATCGTAACAACAATAAATAAGGAAACATTTGCTCCAATGGCCAAAGAAACTCGAATATATGATATCTGAATAACTGATATAAAATCAACATATCTTTTATTTCCTTCAAATGTTGTATGTAAGGTAACATTTTAATAAGATGGGAAAATAATGTTCTGTTAGGTCCAGGCTGAATCTAGTATGCCAGATGAACTGAGCTTACTGGAACAAACCGTCAGTGACCTAGAAGCAGATAATGAGATGAAAGACAAACATTTGGAGAGACTGAATAATTGAAACAGGCCTTACAGTTAGAAAGAGCACGGAATGCTGTGTCACCCAAACTAACACAAGGGAGCAATCTACAAAGGGAACTTCAACAGAGGAACATTTTATTCCAGAAAAAATCATGAATAGAAACATCGACAGATGAACAGATGAGCAGTGGCATGGAATAAGATTCCAATATCATAAATGTAAATTAAAAGAGAAACGAAAAAACTTCGCAAAAAAAACAGAAATGTCTCATTGAATGATGAACAGTGCCACGAATCTGAGAAGCCTACAATGCATCAGAAAATTCACAAATAATGCACACTTTCATCGGTACTATAACGAATTTAGAAGCACTTACAGAAAAGTTGTGGAAGCAGCGGAAAGATGTTACTGCCATAACAGGATCTACGGAAGTAAGGATACCATCAGAGAAATATGGCGCATAGTAATCGAGTTTCCTGGCAAAACTCCATGAAATAATGTAGGCTGGATTGCAATACTGTTATTAAATGTTATTTTTCCATAGCTGACCGACTGTCACAGAATATAGATGGCGCACTTGGTCCATTATTATTTATAAACAACATAAACATTGCTAAAACATTTATTTTATATGAAAGTAATTTGAAGGAGCTACTGAACACAATAAAACCACTCCAAAATGAAACTTCTTGTGGTATTGATAACATTCCAATAAGAATTTTTGGGAATATGCTAATATTTGCTCTGGAGTTACTGGTCCAGCTCATTAACGAATCCTCTGCCAAAGATACTTATCCACAATTCCGGAAAGTAATTGTTGTGATACCCATTCGCAAGGGGGGTGACACATCAGATCCATCAAATTTCCGACCAATCTTGCTCAGTCCAATTCTTGTAAAAATATATTTTGTCAAAATGATGTTGATGCATTTTATATCCGCCCAAAAACTTTGGATCCGACCAAAAAATTTTAAATCCTCAAAAATTTGTCTTTCAATCCAAAAAGATGAAAGAGGATGTCATCTTTCACCTGTTGAAAAGACTATATCCAGAGCTTAACTCAAAAAAGTTTTGTGCAACAGTTTTCTGTGAATTGTCGAAATATTTCGTTTGTGTGAACCACGAAATACTGCTGCGCAAACTCCAGTACTATAGCTTCAAAAATAAAAGTCTCAACTGGATCAAATCATGTCTGACTAAACGGAAATTGTGAGAACTGACAGGCTGTCAGATAGTGGCCTCGTCAGGCATGGTGTGCCTCAGGGCTCAGTACTAGTACCATTACTCTTCGTGTTATATTTTAATGATTTGGCTTACTTCGAATCTTATGGATTGTTCACAATTTTTGCGGATGATACAATCATTCTGTGTCATGAAACCAATGAACACAACCTTCATGATAAAATTGCATTGCACAAGATATTATCAGGGGTAATACCACGAGTGGTCGAAATACTATCGATAATTCTGTCTGAAATCAACGAGATCAAATTGCTTGGTAACACCACGAATACCTCAAAGCAATTTGATCGAGTTAAAGATTTCTGACAGAATTATCGATTGTATTGTGAGCACGAGTCGTATTTATTGAGATAATTTCACGAACCAACCAAGTTATTATTTGAAATTTGATCGAGTAAACAAAGTGAATTCTTCAATAGTTGCAACTAATGAATAATAAACATGAAGTCTGTCAACCTGACGTTTATGTCATATTAGATTACAAGATGTATCATTGCTGTTTATATTTGTGGTTGACTTGACGACGTGGTCTTTCCGGAACGGAAAGAAAGGAAGCGAAAGGAAGCGTGTACTTTAGCGAAATCCCATTCTGATTGGTCCTCATATGGCAGGAGACGCGACTTTCATTTAGTGAGTGAAATTATCATTATCAAAAATTCAGTCGATTCGACAGAGGGCCACTTTTTCTATTGAAGTGTGCGGTGTCCTTTCTTAGAATCAATTTGGACAACCATCTCAATTTCAATAAACATACACAGAAACTAAGCAAAAAACTAGCTCCAGGACGTTATACCTTGCAAATGGTGTCGAAGAAATTCGGTATTACGACCGCAAAAATGTTGTTGGTTCCACCCGCCAGAATTACAAATTAAGCCTGCCCATTCCATCATTAAATCCGATTGAAAAATCAAAATCAATCACTTGATCGGTTCAGGAAGTCTGAAAGCAAGTTCTAATCGAACAGGTGCTTCTCAGTGATCGAGAGTAAGTACTTTGATAGAGACACGGACGACATACAGGTATGAAATTATTTGTTGCTTTGACCATTATATGCGTTCATGTTGAATAGTCCCTATAACTGAAATAGTTTAATGGCTATGGATTGATTTATTTCATATACTCATTTATTTATTTTATATATTTCATTCGTTACTTGTATAGGTGATGAAGAAATTGTCGTTGGAGGTAAACACATTCAAATACCCAGTATATAAAAAAGAATAATTGAATAACATTGGAGCATGACTAATGGCAAAAAGAGACAAAAGACAACAAAAAGCAATGATAAAAATTGAAAGATGTACATGCCTCAACTAGGGTCATAAATAAATATCCAGGAAGTACATATCCTGTATGTCAATAAGGTTATTCGTGCAAAACATGCATCGTGATTCAACATATGAATTTCATCAATTGATACGGAACTGGAAAATAGATATGGTCCTGATGCCAGTATCATAACGTGATCTCACTGAATGCCCCGAAAAATTAGTTTTCCAAAATCATGATCCATGCGTTGCACGAATAACCTTATTGACATACAGGATATGTACTTACTTGAAATTTATACAGTGTGTCCCACTTTGAGCAGCCACACCCTCATATTTCGTTGAGCATGAAATAGTTCTAAATTTTCTTTGACTCAAGTTATAGTACTCAGAAATACCTACCGTTATGTTTACGAAACCTTTGTATAACCATTTTCCACGGCTAACTACGACCAAATGAAAAGTGAAAACTTGGGAAAAACATACTAGGCATTTTTTTATCGCAAAAATAACACCAGATTCTGTTCCAGAACACCCCAAAACCCTCAAATCTCAATGCTTAAATCATTTGAATATACAGGGTATCATCTGTAGCTGGCATCATTATTTACTTTTTTTTCATCAGTAGTATCTTCTTTATTTGTAAATTTCTTATCCAGTCACAAAATTCACATAAATTATTAATCGATACTGCCGAAAAGAAGCAAATATTACTTTTCCATGGCAAACTATGACCACCTGAATAGTGAAAAATTCAGAAAAATGTATTAGGGATATTTTAATGAAAAAATTAACATCAAATGCTAGTTTGGAAGACCCTAAAACCTCAGATCTTGATGCTTGAATTATTAAAATATATAGGGTACCAGATTAAAAAGTCTGTTTTCAACTGATTTGTATATGTCAAAATGAAACAAATGAAAATCTCATGCATGATTACCTTCGTGGAATCGAGGGTGAAGTTTAGGTAAGTGGGATACATACTAGCAAAAAACGCTTGGTGGTTATCACTTAGTTTCGAACAGGAACTTATTGCTCATTTTCGAATATGATTGTGACCAAACTGCGGCTACAAATGGTGCCATTGCTCACAATATAAACAATTTGCGCATGTAAAACAAAGGTATCAGATACGTCCCATGTATACTCCATGTACGTTAATAAAGGTTGAAAATTATAGTTTGAATCATGTTTAGCTACAATTACATATCAATACCATCAATGCAACGAGCAATAAATTAAAAAATATATATATTTAGGATATAATCGCGATAAATGAATCCATAATATGTTTTCCCAAATTTTTCACTGTTCAGCTGGTCATAGTTAGCCATAGAAAAAGATAACTTGTTCACTTTTTACAGTTACTGCAGCATTATGAATGAATGAGAGTGATTAAACTGCCAGCTACGGATAACACCCTGTATACTGTAATGAATAAAGCATCGAAAACTGGGGTTTTCGGATGTTCCACATCAGGATTTGATGTTGATGTTTTGATGAAAAAATAAAGTATTAATTGAATATTTTTGGGAATTCTGTGACAAGAGAGGACATTTTGGAAATTTTCTAAGCATTATTTATGGATTAGAGTTGATAATGCTGCCAGCTACAGATGATACCCTGTATATTCAAATGACTCAAGCATTGATATTTGAGGGTTGTGGGGTATTCTGAAACAGAATCTGGTGTTTTTTTTGCGATAAAAAAATGTCTAGTATATCTTTCCAAATTTTTCACTTTTTATTTTGTCGTAGTTAGCCGTGAAAAATGGATATGCAAAGGTTCCATGAACATAAAGGTACTACAACTTGAGTCAAAGAGGGTGTGGCTGCTCAAAGTGGGACACACTGTATATGACCCTAGTTGAGGTATGGACATCTTTCAATTTTTATTATTATTTTTTTCGTCCCTCTCTTATGCGTTCCTCCAATTCATTTATCGTTCCTGGAGCGGTTCTGTACACTTGGGATTTGAGATATCCCCATAAGAAAAATTCCAAAGGGGTCAAATCAGGAGAGCGAGCTGGCCATCCAATAGAACCCCTCCTACCGATTCATCTTTCCTGAAAATGTTCATTTAAAAAGTTGGTTACTGACCTGGAATAATGAGGAGGTGCTCCGTCTTGTTGAAAATGAATATTTTCCATATTATTTCTAGCCACCTGAATTATTTCCGGAAAGACGTATTATTGTAGCATCATCAAATATCGAACTCCGTTCAAATTTTCTCTCAAGAAATATGGACCTATGATACGGTTGCCGAGAATGCCAGCCCAGACATTAACTTTTTGGACGTACTGAGTAAGTGTTTCCTTGGACTCATGAGGATTCTCAGTGCTCCAATAGCGGTAATTATGTCTATTCACATGACCATTCAAGAAAAACGTGCTCTCATCACTGAAACAAATGTTGCTCACGTGAATTCTATTTTGATGAAGTTTCTCACTCATCAGATCACAGAACTAAATTCTACGATCAGGATCGTCTTCAGAAAGTTCGTGAACCAGTTATATTTTATAGGGATGTAATTTTTTGAGTTCTCTTAAATATTTTCTGTCAATGGGATTGCCTGGATACATCTCATTGAATAATCGCACAGATGCATGAACATTCGCTTGAGACTGGTAGTAAACTAACAGCAAAAACTTTTTTCTCTACTGTTCGCATCGCTCTCCTCAATATTAAAAACTGGTGAAGTGCAAGATTGAGTTAACAACTATGAGTTGTGATAAGGAAATTTCTTATTTATACCTTTACACAGGTACCATATTATAATGACTAATTGATGGATTGTTCTAATTTGAGGAATTACTTTTAATTAAGGGATGTTATTATAACTGATTGCCCCGATTACCTGGGTCGATATTAATATTATTCATTTTGCTTGATTATCTGTTCGTTGATAATAAATCAATTACAGAATACTTTTGTAGAAGGGTACCTAGAAGATTTGATGATTTTTCCTACTAAAGTATCCGAAGGATCCTCATAGCAGAGCTCTAACATTATGTACCGCTATTTTGTTTTCAACGAATGTTTTTGTTTGAAATTTTGTTGTTTTGTAGAGAATTGAAATGCAATTCAAACGATGTATCACTCGACCCACATAGCCTTAAAAAAAAAAATAAAAGGCCGACCGACGTCATTTAGAAAAAAAAATATTTTTGTTTTTGTCAAAAAGAAGCTTATGAACTACCATTGAACCAAAAAAAAATGCAAAACAGAATTCCAATCCGTTCAAAAGTTAACATGGGTGGGGTTACATGATGTAGCGCCATTTTGTTTTGGGGACTCATAGAGAATTGTAGGACGTTTCGAATGAGGTATCGTTCGACCCCCCATGCTTAAAAAATTCTTTCAAAATGGCGTCGGGCCGCCATTTTGAAAGATAGACATTTTTTTTTTCGTCAGAAAGTAGCTTAGGAACTGCCATTCTTCCAAAAAAAATTTCATGCGAAAATTCCAATCCGTTCAAAGGTTAACAGGGGGGGTTACTTTATGGAAACACTGTATATTTCATTTATAATTATATTTTTAATATCTGTTTTTTTTTCATCTATTTATTGACATATTATTACTTATAATAATCTAATTTTACTTATTCAATATATTTTTGTCAGTGAGATCTCCTTTTGACAATGAAGATTATTTTCAAGGGTAATATAATAAGTGGGATGATTATTACCGATAATTTTTTGGAATATTAATGAATTGCAATCCCAAAGCTGAAAATACAACGAGTCCGCAGGACGAGTTGTATTTTCTTGCATTGGGATTGCCAATGAATTGATATTCCAAAAAATTATAGGTTTTCAATCATACCACGAATTATATTTAGGACGACAATATATCGATTTGAAATAAAGAAAAATCGTGTCACCTGGTAATTTATGCTTTACTTCTGGCCGTCCAACGGAATACTCTTTACCACGGCCTCATCTATGATACCAATGGACATTCGTCCCCAACGATCGCTGATATTGATAAATAAAGATAACTAGTCAAAACACATAAATTTGACGTTTATAATTTAAATCATTATTTTCACTTGACAGATAGTAAAACAAAAACTAAGCAGATTTATCACCGTGAAAATACAGCGACAAGCTATATTTTCACTGTAGTTCCGATTCTATTGGCTGAATTTAAAAATTTGAAATCCACTGATTGGTTGTTAAGCAAGGAAATATATTGTCATTGATTGATTGAGCAGTGAAGTTGAGAATTTGTTATCATTACATCAAGAAAATTAAGCTGATTTTTTTCATTCAGTTTCAACTATTGTACTTTATGGTAATATTCAATGGATGACTCTAGAAATAACTGCTTTAGGTATGTATTGAGAGAAATTATTGTTTTCAGATCGTGGAAATTGTGATACTGCAGTCCTCAAATGGAATGACGAACAATAAATAAATATAATGACTGGAATAACTTTATTGCTCCATAACTTCAAGCACTTGAAGATGTGGATAATAAAAGATATATTATTGCAGACACTATAGTCTACGAGTTGTCGATTTTGGTACTCATAGCACAGATGATGAACTGAACAAGGATTCTGACTAGCGAAAACAGGGGGATGGAAAATTATGGAATTAATATCCAACACCCTTGTTTCCGCTCGATTATTCCCTCATCCATATTTTCTATACGCTTTCATGTAAATACAAGTTGCCGTCTCCATTGGATTATGCAAAACAATAATCAGGGGAATTACTCCATTACATCTAAACGGAACACACTTGTTATTAGGGGTGGTGAAGCATCTAACAATTCTATCGACTACGGAGTAACCCTCAAACAGGATCTTGTAAGAACATATTTTAACCTCAGACGAACTTCAGTAAACCGCAGTAGGCCTAATTCACTCACTTAATTGGTTGTAGGGATGGATGAACCAAATTTAATGGATGGCTAGACAGAACAGTTAGGATTTTAGAATATTGATGGGTGACAAAATATTAAACGAATTGAAAATATGAAATGTATTGGCATAAAACGTAGAACTTGAGAAGAAAACATATGGAAATAAAAATAATCTGATTGAGCCAGAAAAACATTTACTTATCCAAGTAATACAATATAATCAATAGCATCATGACCCAAATGAGTTTTCGATATCCATAAAAAAACATTTCTCGCTACTGACCAAGTAAACAACTCATTTAGAAAAAGTAGGCCAAATGCAACCAATTTTTGAAAGATGCTTTATCAACAAAAATAATATTATTTTGCTGAAAAATTGAGTGATTGTTGATACTGTATACGAAGAATTATTATCTATCAAATTAAAATATATGTTTATATCAAATGTGAATGTGAATATTTATGTTGCTTCAATAAAATGAAGGATTTCTGTGAATGATATTTTTATAATAACATTCTTCCTCCAATCTAATTTATTCAATGAATTTTCAATGAAAGCTAAAGAATATTATAAAAAAATAACTATCAATTAGAGTCTTTTCGCAATATCTATCAGATGTAGTTCAATGTCCACGGTGGCTTTAGCCGGGGAAGTAGTTGTTTTCTGTTAGATATTACAAATAAATCACATTTTTCAATTTCCAAGGAAAATGTCCCCCTTTTCAACATGAATACCTCCCAAGAGGTTACCTTGAACGATGGAAACAGCGACTAAAGTTTGTCTTTCAGCCTTAGATGATTCCACAACAGGTTTTATGAATATCCTTTTCATAATTGCCAACAAAAATCGAAGTGAATGTATAATTTCCTCCACTGACAGTGCTTATGAGAACTGTTAATTTCTCCACTTTCAAATGGATGTAAAATATAAATTTTTTGGGATAAAAGGTTGAATAGGGGAAAAATGGTGCAGTGTTTTTTGTTAAATGTATATTTATACATAGCTCACTTTTTTTAAAAAGGTACACACTCAGAGTTCTTGATTATTTTCTGATTGTTTGAAGGTTTTCTGAACAACAAAAATAACAAAATTTTCTGACTGGTACACTAATACTGAATCACTCTAACTTTCTCTTTTCAAGTTGGCTTAGCTACTAGTAGAGACAGAAGTATCCAAATCTGACTGAAGTGCAAACTTAATATTTAATTGATTTTTTTGTTCAATTTTATTAAATGATTTTGATAAGATGTCTACAGAGTACATACATTCTCTAAGTCAAAATCATATTTCAATAGCCTTCAACTTTTATAATTTATTGCTAACCTTGTAAAAATCTTTGTTGCCACCAATAGCTCGTGGTCAGTTTTGACAAAAATGTTACGTCTATAATCATGTTATAAGGATCATAATGACGATCATTATGGTAATAGCCGTGAATATTATCGAGCGAGGCGATAGCCAAGTTCGATAATACGGCGTGCACCATAATGATCGTTTGTGATCCGAATTACATACAATAAATTGTAACGGATGATACAAGGTTATTTGTCTTCTGTTTTTAATAAATTCCCATACCAATGTCACCCATGTAAAAATTTGTCCTAAGCCCTTTCTCTATAATTAGCAGCAACCTATCATCATCTCGAAGAAAAAATGTTCAGGGCAACCGAATCATCTCTTCTGATGGTTTTTTTCTTCCAAAAAGGCGAATGGATTCGTACCCCACGCACGAAGGGTGGTCTCTTAGTGAGCTTGATTCGATTGTTATTAAAGAGAGTAGTTGTTAGAGTTCAAATTAAATGCACATATATTAATACAAAAATGATAAAATTTGGAAAAACAATGACAGCAATAACGAAACAAATCAAACTTATTTTGAACTGACTAAATTGCGTGACTCTACTCGTACTTCATCTATAGAAACCAAATATGAAATGACTTAAAAAAATGCAAAAATAAAGAAATCAACAACAAAAAAATCTGTTAACGTTCTAAAAACAAACTCTTAGCTGATATCAACATATCTCTACAGCACTCAGGTGTTTCCTATTGAAGTTGACATTATCTAAATGGAGCTCTAATTATATTACTGCTAATAGGGTTGGCTTGTTCTGGAAAGAATGAACGTACATGTGAGGTTGATAGACAACAAATCATAATAATAACGAGGTAAGTTATCTGCATATTACTCTCAAAATTTTAATATATGCCATCTAACTCAGAGGTTATGGAGGATTAGACAACTACAGTTTTCTTACTCTACTACGATGTCTTTCGCTTTCTCCAGCTCATAATATATCCAAATTTGATGGCTGCGTCTTCACGAAATATTATAAATACTGATTTTAGTTTGTGATTCTATACTTGATTGTCATATAAATAAATTAACTCATTCGAAGTTAAATGTACCGAGGCCCACATCTCCGCCCGAAAAGAAAATTGTCTCGTCTCCCGATTGGCTGTATCGGGGAGTCGACCCGATGTCCCCCGTCTGTCAGTCCAGCCATAACTCCGTCGTTTTTGATGCGAGCAATATCAGTTCGATTTTATTTTGAGAAAAAATCTGCTTGTCTTCTCCAGAGAAAAATTACCTTACTCAGCAGTATTTGAAATGGGTTCATATGCCGTTCGCAATTCAAGAAAAAAGCTATTCATCCACTCAACAATCGATAAGATTTTCCGTCTCAATATTAGCACGTTTGGTAGCCAGCTTAACGACAGCAAATTGTAATTATAAAAATCACCTAACTGGTCCGTTCATCAATAAATAAGTATATATAAATATTTTTCCATTTTCATTTTTATTATTTTTGAAACCACAGATACTTTCGAGTAATTCATTATGAAAAATAGTGAGCAAGCTGTGCCTTAATTTCGTTGACAATGCAATAGTGCAACAGCAAATCATTTATTCACTGTCAAACACACATTGCTGTCAAGTGAAATTAGACGTACAGTGAAATCTTTGAAAATTTGTGATTCTGGCGATAGTTAGTTTACCTTCCGATTTGGAGGATGAAGTTTTGTATTTTGAATCAAATTGTTTGAAATTACTTATTTTCTATTTACTAGACGTTCAAAAACTTTTTATTTGAATTTCGTTATGGTAGGTACTAGGAATTTTTGAATTTCATTATGTCACTAAAATACATCAACATAACGATATCATCCTGACATGCCAGCAGATAAATAATATGATGGCATTTTTCAAAGTAAATTGAATACTTTTTCTTTCTGTTGGTACTTTACTACAGCTTCAAATATACAAATTTGGGATCTTCTGAATCTTCAAATAATTATATTCACGGCTACGGTATAATATGTACCATGTAACCATGGTTATTTTCTTGAATCAACTTTCTGAATAAAGCTGGAGATTCTGAAAAGTCTGGTATGAATTTTGTTGAATATGAACGTAACAGCTATTCTTAGAGGTTTCCTTTCAGATAGGAGTGTCAATTCTCAATTAGGCTATTAGATATTGACTTCATCAACTTAAAAAATCATTAAATCCCACGCATTCCATCCCATTTAGATCAAACTGAAATTTTTATCATTAAATTCCACTCCATATTCACTTGCTCTTACTTTAACTCATTGAAAAAATCAAAGTAAATACCAATATCAAGGTCACCATATATTTTTTTCAAATTACTCTCTGGGATACTTATGGGCTTACGCAAAATCTAGATGAAATTTTTTTGAAGCGACATTCACCAAACGATGTTATGGAAGTACACAATTTCATTCTTCCATTATTTAGCGGTATATGCCAAAATTTCTCCTCAATGTCTAAAACAGTAAATATTGTTTTTCCTCTCATTTTCAAAATTTATTTTTTCCACAGCTGGAATTAGAAATTAATCTGTGCATACTTTTCGATTCAGATATGAAGGATCAAGGTGGATTGCCCCTTTTTACCTATTTAAAGCACGATACAGCGTGTGCAAATCAAACTTAAAAAAACGCGCGTTTTTTAAAGTTACCATGGATACATCTACAACTCGAGAACAGTGAAGTCTGAATGACAATGTTATGATTACTGATCTGTCAGGAGTACCTTGTAACGGCAAATGAAATATTACAAATGAATGCAAAATTTTTATTCAAACATTAACGAAAGGTATACTGATGTCACATCACGAATTCAACCATTTTATATTATAAGTTCTTATTTCTATAACTTGTAATAATGAAACCAGTATTTATGATTCCAAGAAGCAACAATTGAAAAAAATAACGTAAGGTATTCGTGGAAAATTCGCGCGTGTTTGAAAGATCTCTTTATCCACTTATACTTTAATATGCTAAGTCACCCACTTTTATTCCTAAATACATTTATAATCCAGTACGATAGGGTTTTGAGACGAGGATCGACTGTAGCACCACCAAACTTGTTATGCTAGTAGTTGAAACCATGATAAACACGAAAAAAAAATTGTTTACCAAAATTCCAGGAAATGTTTGCGGATGATCCAAAAATCATGAAAATTTTAGTAGATATGGAATCATTATACTGAAGCAGCAACCCATACCCTCAAAAAAAAACTTTGTTTTACTTCTGCCTCATATTCAATTCACCCATAAAACTGGCAATCTCTTCAGTAAATGTTGAAAATAATCGCTTATTCATTTCCTGCAAATATGTTCAAAACACTTTTGGGAAGTGCAAACCTCGAGCTTAAAACTACATACTTCATTTTTTATGTAGGATGTGCGTGAGCGATTATTTTCAACATTTACTGAAGAAACTGCCGGGATTATGTGCGAGTTGAAACCGCGGCAGGAGTAAAACCCAGTTTTTTCTTTGGCTTTTCTTTGGCTTATATATGTGAGACTTGTTTCACTAGTCTGAAATCGTTGCGTATGGTCCAAAGAGGGTAGTGATTCCTGCTTCAGTATAATTATTTCATATCAACCAAAATATCCATAACTTTCGGATCCTCCGTAAATATCGTAGAAGAGTTATGTGAGATAGAACACATTTTGGGTACGCAGATACTCATATTATGTTATATTTGCATGAGGAAGAAGAAGTATTCAGGAACGATATTCACTTTTTCTTTCCCTTCTACTATAATTTTTAGCAAAGTTATGACAAATCTAATTTTCGGACCTGCCATAAATTGCAGTGGCGGGTTAACGCGAGATTTAAATTTGATTTCGGAACTCAATCAGGTTTTCTGAGGAAACGAGCGCATTTTGTGATAAATTACTGAGTATATTTCTTGTGGACAATTGAATCATTTTTTTTTAACAATATAATATGATGTTAAGAAGTCATGTGCCTAGTTTCAAATACTACGATTCATTCTTCACGTGTGACTTACATTTGTCTGTGGTTACTGTACTATTATTTCTACAGGCTTATTTCATGAAATCAACCTCTTCGTCGCTTAGTAGACCTTTAACTTGTATTTTACTTATCTTTGATGCTCTGTAAGTGGCTTATGCTTTTCTAAATGTTTAGGCAGATTGCTGTAGTAACCTCTATTGCAGTATAAATCCACTATACTCAATAGTCTTTCTCGTACCGTGAAAAAATCAAATGAAGATTATACATAAGTATTTATATTCAATATCGAAACACCGATATTTATTGATTTTTCAACATCAGGAAATATTCATGTGTTTGTGTTGTGGCCGGATATTCAATATTCCAGTCCAGACAATACCGATATAATCATATCGATAACATTTTTTTCATCATCCATAAACATACAAATAAAAGATGAACCTAAGAAAAGTTTTTTGAAAACTTCATCATTGACAAAATAATATTTTCTTATCTAATGTCCAAAACTTTTTTCACTAGATTCAGTATAATAACTATTTCTCTTGAACGAAAAATATTCTCCCAGCTTCCATAACTCAAAGGCACTTTAATTAACACCTTCCAGTTGCAATGAATTTCTATATGAAATTCGAAATGAGTCAAAGGAATTACTTAATTAAAGAAAGTTCTGGACTGGAACTTCTACGAAGGTATTTTCTTCTACAAATATTTTCCTAAGACGGAAGCTCTGATTGGTTGTTTATAAGGTGAAGAAATTTAATTACCTCTTCAATTATGTTATATATTATCTACGGAACAATGGGAGTCTCTCAGGAATGTGACAGAAATATCGAGATTCCTTTGTTTGAAGGGTCATTTATATCGTGGAATACTCGAATAATAATGATATTGAACACAATAGAAAATTATTCACAAAAAAAGTTAGAAAAAAAAAATTCTGAAGAAGTTTTTCAAGAGAAATGGGTTTTTTAATTCTACTTTTCAGAGTATAATATGAGTATGGCGAATATTCGTGAATAATTCATAAATAACAGTCATATATACCGAAAATGATATGAGATCTACAGCTTAGTAAAAATCTTGCTCTGAATGTGGAGAAACAAATGAGATACACGAATTCAACTTGGAAAAGTATTTGGACGATGAAGAGGGTATTCTTAAATTTCCTCTTCGATTGGGATAAGTTTTGTGGCAACCCCTAAGAGAAATAGTTACTTCTATTGAAATTACTTCAGGAAATATGTTTCAAGTTAAATATCATTGGAATTGGTATCTAGTCTAGTGTTTTCTTGGAATGCGCACCAACGACTTGGGGTGGCCTGTATGTTTTCCGGGTTTTCCCACAGCTGATAACTAAATAGGCCACCAAAACTCAATAAGTCGCCCCGGAGCGCTATGGCAAATAATAATGAAAGCCGTACTCTACCCGCATTAGCTATGTCTTTGGGCACACTCAATGCGTGTTTATGAGGGAATATTATTATTATCCAAGTTACAGTTATGACACACCAGCTTTGTGCTATTTGAACTTTTCAGAAAGAATACATATGTCTAATGATTGAGATGGTATCAAAAATAAAATACATATCTTACATTCATCACAATATACGTTCAAAATGTCAATCTTGTATTCATATACAATAATAAAGCATGGATTCAATCAAAATTGGTACATTGTGGAGCATTTATTGAGTGATTCCTCTGCACTCTGTATAATATCTCTGTTGCTGATCTATGCTTGAGTGGCATCAGCACACCTTGTTGAAACGATAGGTACCACAATAACAATCAAGTGGACTGAAATCACGGAATCTAGCAGCCCACTAAATCGGACATATTCTTTCTATATACTGGTTGTAAAATCAGCTTCGTTGAAACTTTCACCGTTTTCAATTGGATATGTAAAAAGTGGATCAAATAAACTCGGGATCAAATTCAAATTTAATGGTGCAGAAAATACACCCACAATTGGATCAGAGTCGGGCCTTGTCTTGCCGACATGATCCTAGTTATCATCTACTGTACTCGTGCCTCCCAAACGATGAGAAGGGGTTCTTGGGTGGCTCTGTATACGGCGGTATCAATTTGTTTTATATCAGCCTCTGAAGTTGAGAAACCACAAACTATCACATACACTTGGCCACTTGTTGTGGCTTTGGGGTATCATGTACGCAAAGAGCCCAGCTTGTTTTAAAAGTCCCAATTGGCAGTGCGATTAGATCCTCTCCCCGAACCAACACAACTCGTGACAGAACTGGCACTTCTGCCACTTCGTTTTCCGCATCAGAAGGTTTTATGCGTGGAGAACGGAATCCTCTGGATGATTAAATCAACACATGGCATGTTTCCTTGCCATATATTCCCTTGAGATGTGTATATTCATCTCGTGGCAATGCAGAAGGTCGTCGCCCAACTCATTAGTTCACTCAATGCGTCCCTATTCACCGCGGTCGTTACCAGGGCTGGGGTCTCTACCTCGTCTGATTTGAACTGAGTATCGGGATACACAGAAGGGTTGGTATAGTATACAATTGGCCAGTTGTTGTTGTGTCTTCAGAATCTTGCATAGCCAAAGAGCCCTGCTAATAGTCCCAACTGGTAGTGCTATTAGAGCCTCTTCCTGAACCAGACCAACTCTTCACAGATCTTCACTCTTGACACTTCGTTTTCCGGTGAAGTAGGGACTATCGCGTCCGAAGATGGAACACCTAATCTCTAAGGTTTTATGCGGTGAAAGCAAAATGCTCTCGATTACTCTCCCACCACAGTGCATGTATTCTCGAATATATTCCCTTCGGACGTGTCCAATCATCTCGTAGCAATGCAGAAGGTCGTCCCCCAAATCATCAGTTTACTCAAGACGGCCCTATCCGCCGCGGTCGTAACAAGTCGAAAAATCGTGCTTTATGGCCCCACTAGCTTTCCTTCGACCCCTAAACCAAGTTTGTGAGAGGTGGGTTACTCTACCTCGTTTGATTGAAACTGAGTATCAGGGTACAAAGGGAGGTTGGTATAGGATAATCAAGGCCAACATTAGAGAAAATGCTGTTTTCCTAACCTAACCTAACCTAACCTAACCTAACCACCAGTGTCATAACTCGTCAGTCTCAGGAGTGAGTTGCTCTGCCTACTTATCCATCATTGAACTATTATTGTTCAAATTGATTTTTTTTTTGTGTCTTTGCTCAGAATCTCCGACACTTTCGGAGAGCGCGCTGGGCTCATCACCCCACCAACAACTTCCCAAACTATGAGGTAATTGGGTCCGGGAAACGTGTAACCTGAGCAAAACCTAGGATTTCTGCTATCTTGTGACAAGTTAGTATGATTTCCATGTTCAAGAGTAGCAAATCAGTCAGGTCGCCAAGTGACCCTATTTCCGCAATAAAAATTATTACTGGATGATCTGGATATAGCCTGCGGAGTTCGAAGAGTGAGTCTCGATATCTTTTTAGATTTTTCATCTCTTGTCGTAGACTGTTTTTTTCCGCTAGTAGCCGAAGATTCTACGATTGTTTCAATTCGATGGTGGAGAAGGACTACAATTGGCCTGAGGGTGAGAAACGAGCAGTTCCAATGAAATTCAACCTCAAATATTATTAGTATTGATAGATGCCAATTTCTTGTAAGATAATATTTGACTATATTGTTTATTACCTGCCACATTTCAATAAATCTTAGATGATCTGAATAAGAGTAATAAAATGGTTTTCTTGTTCTATGTCTGATAACGACTGCATTCAATATTTTCCTGACCTATGCGAAAAATATTAGAATGTATAAATAATTCAGAACACAGTCAGAGGAATTCGGAAAGGCGAGCATCAAACAAAAACGATATCGAAACCATCGAGCTGCACAACATAAATATCGACGAAATATCTCCACTAAAAACTTCTGAGACTGGTGTGTGGCTTTTGAGGAATAGAATTCCGCAAAGTGTGATGCAAATTCAAATAAATTGCCCGAAGCCGCATACAAATTTTATATATGGCTCACATAAAAAATATACATCTGTTTACCATTGGGTCAGAAATATTGGTGGTTGCATTTGAGGGCGAAATTTATTGTCGATTTAGATCGCGGTCGGAAAGTAGAACTACATGAAATATAATGCATGTTGAAAGCGATATCAACGGTGGTGGGGTTGTTATTGATGCTGTGAACAAGCTCGATTATTTGGATGGTAAATCGGGATTTAACCGGCCGGTCATTTGTGGAATAGTATAATCGGTACGAAAATAATGGTTTGGCTAATTCATTAATGATACTCATTTATTACTCTTTGTCGAGAAGGTTTGATGAGTATCCATAGTTGTTTTCGATCTATTTTTCCTTGTAATTCTAGTGAAAGTAGTAGGTCGGATGGGGAAAAAATAAGAACAATAAATATGTTATTGAAATAATCAATTATACAATATATGTGACGAATTATTTCAAATACTCTCAAATTAAAATGTTGTAACAATCTGAAATAACAATACAGAAAGTAGTAGTGCTGTTTGGACCCACGAAACAATTCACTTTCAGATTGTGGAAGGTCATAAACCCAAAAAATCCTGTCAAGAATCGGATTTCCTCCACAAAATCAAACTTTTAATCAATATCAGTCATTTATATTTATCCCAGTTTCATGTGAAGGTTAGGTAATAGCCAATTTGATCAACGCTGGTTCATTCTTCTTTATGTATCGGCTTCAAAATACTCCTGAAGTCTATAAGATAAAACTATCTAGCATTTTAGTATATTTGATTTTATGAAGGTTTCACAATGGCTGTATAAACATACACTATAAATTCTTTTGGTTTTGCTAAATTTTATAATGGTTATCTTGAACGATGGAAAATAGCGACTAGTTTGTCTTTCAGTCGCAGATTTCCACAACAGATTTTATGAATGTCCTATTCATATTTTCGAACTAAAATTGATAATGGTTTTATAGCACTCCTCAAGTCTATGCAATTGTTCTATAATTAAATTAATGATGAGGTTTTCTTGAGGTTTTCAGAGGTTCTCGAGAGTACGAGAACAGATATAAGATCAAAGCATAAAACTGTTTCTACTTAAATGTCAGTAGCTCCCTCTGAACGGTAATAAATGAAGGAGGCAAACGTTTTATGAGATCGTTAAAATAACCAAATGAGAACCGGTAGAAAGTGATGAAATGTCAAATGTCAAAATTACACCGTTGTTATTCACCATACATATGTACCAGAATTCCATTTCATATCAATAATCACTGAAGATAACAACAATGTTTTCATACAAAATTCCTGTACTCAAAACAATGACCAAAATTATAGGAATTATAACGTACACAATTAACCATGTACATATAAAATTATGTAGTTCAACATTTCGCAAGTTGGGCGCAGTTATACAATTTTGAAGTCTCAAATGCCGAAGAGTCGTTTAAAAAAATAATTTGAAACACTCCAATATGTCATCTACAAAGAAATGGAAACTACATTCGTGCGTAATATGACTTTCACATCACTTGTTACGTAATATACTATTACCTACAGCCACTGCAGAAAGTAGGCAAAAACACACGACTCACAGCCTCAGTAAATAGCTCCTTACGCACGGTAAACAAATCGCACTGTTTTCGTAAACAAAACGCACAGATTGATATATCTCGGAAACGGCGAAGCATCTTTCTTGAAAAAAACACGATTTTACTGATATTAATAATGATAATGATAATTTTGAATCTCGGAAACAGCTTCCAGGATTTGGATCAAATTTTATATTTAGATGAGGTATTGCTACTCAAGTTCATCTATATAGGTGCTTTTCATGAAACAATGTGACTTTACTCATAATAATAATAATGATATGAATTTTTGGATCTCTGAAACGGCTCTAATGATTTGGATCAAATTTTGTATTTAGATGAAGTTTGCATTTCAAGTTCATCATAAAAGGCGATTTTACAAATAATAATAACAATAATGGTGATAATGATTGGATCTCGAAAACGGCTTCAACGATGTACATCAAATTTTGTAGATAGATAAGGCGTTTTTCATGAAAAAATGTGATTTTACTCATAACAAAAATAAATATAATATGAATTTTGAACACTTGTTACGTAATATACTATTATCTTGTTATTAGAGCGCGTTGCAGATTTACCACCTTTTCAATATAATTTTGTTAGAAAAATCAATCACTGGCAGAGAATATTCGGTATGTACCGTTAATAAATGGACATATGTACTTCATAGATCTCTGGCAGGACACCATCATTATATTTCTGACTTAAACGCCCTATTTTTCGTAACTTACAACTGCATAATTTAAATAATTCGAGTCCGTTTTGGCCATGGTTATTTATGGAAAAAATGAGTCCAACCCAACTTCACCCAAAAAAACATTTCAATGCCAAACAGGCTTATAATGGATTATAATGATTTGGTTTTATAATGGCCCTCGGGAGGTAATCAAAAATCGAATAATGCGAATAAGGCAAAAACATTTAATTTTTGCATTTAAAAATAGCCCTAGAAACCTCGGAGATTTATGGCAGTTTTATAGAGGTTTTATGGATGTTGTTTCAGCAAAACAATTTTATATTAGTTGTAATTGTTATGGTCTTCTGATGGCCATTACAAAACTAAACTTGTAACTAGGTGTTATTAAGTTTTCCGCATGAGATATTTTTTCTTGACGCCAGAGAAATTTTTCAGAAATTTTGGTGAATACAACATTACTATTGTTCATACATTTGCTGAAATCAGGACAGATCATCGAATAACATTCAAGATCGAGTCGGTAATATATGGAGAAATCATCAATGATCTGGTATCTCAGATAAGTCATAAAATATCCAATTCGAAAGATTTGCGGTATACGCTCCTTCTATGTTTATCCCAGAGGTAACCGCTCGAATGTTCTTGAAATTTTCCGGTTATAAACTGTGGTGATAAAAGCAAAATGCTTATTAAATGGTCTGCACTTGGTTCTCTATTTACTCAAGTTCATAACATAAATTTATTAGCAAGATTTATTTGGTCTTGTCAAAGAAGAAATCCATTCAGCTCGCGAATTTAATTTCTACAAAACTCAATAAATCGCAATTCTATAGAGATGGAACAGCTTGTGACGGTTCTTTATTTACGTGAGAAAGGAAATTGAAAATGTCTCCCCATTGATTGAAAAGAACGGTGGAGAATAGTTTACTCCACATCTTCATCAAAAATTATTCTTATTAGTTTGTTGCTATGAATAGAATACGTGCATTATGGAGGGCTTTTAATTATTTCCATTTCCACATACACAGGGTGTTTCAAAATTCAGTATCAAGAATTAAAGGGCCTATATTTCAGGTCAATATAAGACTTTATTTCCTATAAACATATGTCCGCAACTGCTTAATTTTTAAGATACAGGGTGTTGATATTTAACAAAAATAATAATGATACGCTACTGTTTTTTTTTTAAATGAATATTATATTTTTATGAGTGTCCTCTATTTATTCATGAAAATGGTCCCTTAACTTTTTTCCCTACGAAGAACAGTTTTCGATTTAAAAAGCAAAATGAGACATACAAAAAATCGCATAGGTACAAGCGAATGACGACCTTTTATTATTTAAATCGAAAACTGTCCGTCGGACGGAAAATAGTCAAGAGACCATGTTTGTGGAAAAATAAAAGACAATTATGAAAATGATACCAATTTGACAAAAAAAAAACAGTAGCGTATCATTATTTTGATCAAAAATGACAGAGCATGTTTACAGAGACGCCACTGATGAAAATTAAAAAAACGTTCGCCTGGGAAAAATATATTTTTATGTGTACTTTGCATGTACCAAAATTAAAAAGAAAAGCCAAAGTGGTTTAGAGATATTGAAAAAGAACTGATTTTTTTGTTAAATTTCAACATCCTGTATCTCAGAAATAAAGCGGTTGCGGACACAGGTTTATGAGAAAGAAAGTATTTTTTTGACCTAAGAAACACGACCCTGAAATCTTAATACTGAATGTGAGGATTATATCTTCCACAGAAAATATGTGGAACACCTTGGCTACGTATAGTGAAATTAGTGTGTACGTTTACAAGGTTTGTTTTTTTCAGAAACTGTCACTGCAATACCCACATATAGATATACTGGGTGAGGTAAGCCTAACAATTTTTTTGATAGTTTTTTAAATACAGCTTTAAAATTTCCATTGTCGCTGTAGTAAACGAATACGCATATTTCAATGCTACTACTGATAATAAATCACTTCCGATTTAACCGGAAGTTATCCCATTTTTTTTAATGGTACTCTCTGAATTTTTTCCATTTTTCTGTTTTTTAAGGTAGCAGAATTGTTAATAATTTTTATAGCATCCAAGAGCTAGGTTTGTGTGTTATTCGTGAGCGGAAATCTAATTCACGCATTGTCGATTCACAAGCAAGTCGCAAGTTTGGTAAGCTTGCTCAGGTTAGGTTCGTGTCTTAATCGCGAGCAAAAAAACAAGGTGAAAATGTAATTTCAAGAGTTTTTAAGAAGGGCTAAAAAAATTTAGGGCACCCGGTTAAATAGATATTTAAGCCATACGTCGAAGCGTCCCGACCCCTAGACTCTCCCTTGGGAAGTGGGGTCCTAATAGAATAGCACCAGCCACAATTATTAAAAATTGCTTTTAAACGAAAAGTTATCCTATCATTTATCAAATAGCAACCAGCTCTTTTCACTTCATCATGCTGAAAAATGATGAGTTATCATATCACTTATTCGATAAAAAATGCTGCTTTCGTGTTTCGTTTTATTCTTCTATTCAAAGCTGCCTTCGTTGACGATCATCAAAATATCTTCGGTTCCTTTTGGAAATCTTCAAAGCTATTTACACGGAGAATCTGATAATCCATTATTTTTCATCGTGACGAAGTGAGATGAGGAAATTCTTGAGGAAATTTTTCATGACTGAAAACCTTATTTTTCAACTGTATTTTATCTAGAATCTTCTTCTGGTACCTTTAAATTCAATTTTTAAATCTTTTGTTCGATTGAACAATTAACTGTATATCCGCTATTTACAACCAATTTTCAATCCTGAAAATTTGTTTCATTACAAATTCTAAGCTCTTCCAGAAAATTAAAACCGAAAGTGTTGAATTTTCCGCTCGCGAATAACACACAAACCTAGCTCTTGGATGCTATAAAAACTTTAGTGCTCCCGGTTATGTATGTATATATATATAAAGCTATTATAATGCCCTAGATACCAAATGGCCCTCTGAAATGACAAGAAAATGACAACCAAAGTTGTTGATTTTATTTTCACAGCATCGTTGTCAATGATACGATAAAGTTTTGAATGTAACTAGATTATAATACAATTTAAATGAATATAGAGAGTTGCAACATCCTCGATTATTATATATCGCATAATAATCTCATTATATAAATAGCTATAAACATGCAGATATTCAATTTTATCAAACCTCAATCGAAATATCATCAGTAGTAATACCAGAAGATCATCGAAAATAATCAATTATACTTCCGATTCACAAGACGTATTCTGTGAAACACCACGAGAGCGCTTTTCAGGAATATGTCGAGTTACGAGGTAAGTACAATTCAAATATCAATACATAGTACTATGTAAAATTGGCAGTCTGTATAGTAGCCACTTCAGTGATGAGTTCTATAATCTTGTGTATACAGTTTAGGTATGTAAGAGCAGATATTTCTAAATTAAAGTTACAAAATGGAAATCTAAAATCAAACTGTCAAATAATAGACAACCATCAACCATCAATAGTTGCATTCAATGCTTCATGGATTAATTCATCGAAACTTATCTGGAAGTTTCTATTAAAAATTATTCAATATATGCTCAATATTCAAGAGAAAAAGTCTACCGAATATTGTAGTAATTTCGTTTTGAAATGAAACATTGTGCTAACAAATTATGTATTCCGTGCTCATCCGAATTCGAACCGAAACAGCTACTGAAAATGAAAAAAGTCTTGTTGTAAAGCATCGGAGAATTGCTGAAATCAAATTAAAAATAACCGGAAATGAAAATTTCATCACGAAAAAGTTCTGCAACTGGACAATAAAACATAACATTTAATATGAGATTCACGGCATACCCTCGCCAAAAGTTTCAGATAAAAGCAAATTCTCGGCATGCAAAGTAGGAGGATAAATATTCAGGCTTCGTTCAAAAATGGAGTTTAATCAATAGCAAAGCAAGCAAGCAGACGCCAGATTTTGCTCACTGTTAGACCCTCTTAATGAATGCTGTCGATAATCTTGAGATTCTCTTTGGTTAAGGGGTTTGTCGCATCAGCCCTTATCCTAGGTAATCTTTATAGTTGGTTTCCCAGCTCTCCTGTTCTTCCTTGTCCTTCATCGCACAATGAACAGCTTGATGGCAGTTGAACGTAAGAGGATTTGGGTTATGTGAGGTAATATAGTTAGCTGACTAGTCATATTTGATATTTAAGTTAAAAGATGCACAGAGATGATATGGGGGATAATCATATAAAGATATTTGAAAATGAACATAATTGTCTTCAACGTTAAATAAACTATTAGATGAGCTTGAGTTGTGGAAAGAGAAAGAGAAAAAGAGATACAAATGGAGAGGAAGATGCAAATATAAAGACTGATTGAGATATACAGATAGATGAGGAGAGGGTGGCAGACAGAAAGAGACAAAAAGAAACAGAAACAGAGATAAAGAGAGAGAAACATTTGTGTGTGTAACTTTATAAAGATGCTTTTGAAATCCTCAGAATTGAACAATTGCACCTTGAATTTGTACTTACGAATTAGGTTATAAACTATTTGACCTTATTGAAATTGATTTTCAGTCGAAAGTTTTTATCTGTGTAGATTTTTTGGAATTCAGCTCACAAATGGTTTTTGAGTTGATCAAGATGATAAGCAGTTTCTCCATCAGATTGCATTTTCAATCTAACTACCTGAGGACACCGAAAAACATCCAAACTATTTGACTTTAATATCATCCATCCGAGTCTGGTTTTACGAAATAATATCACCATTAAAGTTTAGAGATATGAAAACCAAACTACGAATAAAATTATGTATACACTCTTTTGATTTTGAATCAGTAAACGGTAAAGGGATTGGGTCGTGTCCTTGTTCAAAATTTGGATCCACTTTACACCGTGTAGTAGTTCTTTCAAATGATATAAACCAACTAAATGTAGTTCACCGCGAAAGAGAAAGATGATATGAACCCATACGTTGGAGTGAGAGAAAATAACCCAACTCACGTCACAAATATGTATTTTTTTCCGAACCCGAAAAAAATATAAGAAATTAACACAGATGAATTTAAAGATGCTTCGTCAGATGAAATCATGAAAAACTCATTAAACCAGATAATTTCTGAAAGACTGGGAGATATTGGAAAATAGTATCAACCCTTGTAAAAATTTATGAGTTGATTAAAGTAGGAAGTTAAACATAAGATGAAACATGGATGACTTCGTCTCTACAATAATTTCTTTCTCAGCAAGTTGCTATTCAAAATTGTTATAATGCATAAAACATATAAATTAAAAAATATTCAATTCTAATGTTTAATCTATGTACTAGTTGTTGTGTAAATGAAATAATTCTATTTGAAAGGATTGACAAAAACAGCTACTCAAAAATTAAAATCACACTGTAGTTAAACTTAATCTTTATCACAGATTCGGTGCGGCTTTTGATGATATCCCTCTTGTTAACTTAAGGTTTTACTAACAAACATAAAAAAAAACGATTGGAGGGTTTTACCGAGAATCCTTTTTGAAATAAAAAATATATTCACTATCACTATTTTGAATCGGGTTTGAAGGCCGTCATGGTTTGGAATACTTTCCTAACGTTTTGCTAGAGCGAGTGCCTAGCTTCTTCAGAGGTCTGTTCATCTTCGTTCTACTCCGATGACTGAGCTAGATCTGACTCTCAAGTCATATTTATGGGTCGTAAGGTAGTTCTGGGTATTAATTACCTGGGTCGCATTTGCACTTGTTATTGTGGTAGTCGAAAACATCCCCTTATTACCTGCTGTCATTAATTCTTTACTTGTCCTTTCCCTCGCATTTCTCAGAATTGAGGCCAATATGCGGTTGATATTCAGGGTTTCTTCCTTTCTGTTGAAATTCTCCGTATGTTTGTGGATTTCTATTGCTTCTCGTACGAGACGGCTGTGATGCCCTTGGTTGGGGGCAAGGAGTTTTACGTCGTCAAACCGTATCCTATGTTCCCCATCACTGAGTGCGTGTTCCGCTACTGCCGATTTGTCTGTTTGACCTAATCTACAGTTTCGCTGATGTTCCTTCAGCCTGGTTCCTAAGGATCTTTTCGTGGTTCCGATATACACTTTTCCGCAAGTACACGGTATACGATATACCCCCGCGGCCGATAGCGGGTCCCTTTTGTCCTTTGCTGACCTAAGGCTCTGCTGTATTTTCTTAGTGGGCTTAAAAACTGTCTTTATCCTGTGTTTTCCCAGGATTTTTCCGATTCTGTCAGATGTACTCATCGAGCGATGTGGCACGAGATTAACCCGCAAAGTTTACCGGAAACCGACACACACGGATAGGTATCTGCATGCACTATCGAACCACCATCCGAGTCAGAAACCAGGAATTATCTCCACATTGACGGATCGTGCTCGAAAGATATGTGAACCGGAGCATCTTCAAGAAGAATTGGAGCATCTTCAAGTAGCCTTGAGATCGAATGGTTATAGTATAGCCGAGATAATTTAGACCACTCTTCTTATGTCTTGGTGGAATGAAGAAATCACTTTGTTGTTGTATTGATAAATTTCTATATTGTAAATTATTCAATTTTTCAAATAATAGAGTTGGACATCACCATATTTCAGCTTGACAATGAATACCAATACCTGCAATTGTATGTATTCCTTCACTGGTAAACATCGTTAATATTGTTGCATAACTTTTATTGCAGTGTATCCTGGACAAGATATTATTATCCTCATTGATCCATTCTGTAATGTCTGTATTTTCTGAAGGCGAGATAAATCATTTTAATTCGATAAATATAGGATTGTATAACACAGTATTATATTATATACAAAGTGGGCCATTGAAAACGAAATAGCTCGGCAGAACCGAATTATATAAAAACGCTCGGACACGTCAACTACATTTTCGAGAGGGACATCGTTCCCGAAGAAATTCGCCCAAAATACATTCCATTCCTCGGAGTTGTGACCACCACCCTTAAATTTTTAAATGGCAACATGTGGCAAGTGATACCTCATTTGAAAGGTATTTTCCTTTTTAATATCAAACAACAGATATAAATTAATTTTATCGATTCGTTTTCGAGATAAAAGAACTTGAAGTTGGGAAATCACTTTTTATTCACTCAATCTATAAAAACAATATCTGATAAAGCAACTGACGCAATAATTATTATTGTCAATGAATTAAATGTTCAAACTGTCTACCACCCATTTCCATACAATAGTACAAGTTCTGTTCAAAACGAGACCTCACATTTCGTAGCATTTCCGGCGTTATTCGACTGCATTCTTCAAGAATTCTACTTCGCAAATCTTCCAGAAATTCTGGTTGGGTTGCATAGATTTTGTTTTTCGAGTGACCCCACAGGAAAAAGTCGAGTGGCGTTTAATCTGGAGATCTGGCTTGCCACTCTTCCAATCCAACTTCAAGGAAACATTCTATCCAAAATCGCCCTAACAGGCTGTGCATAATGCGGAGGTGCCCCATCTTGTTGAAATATCAAGTGGTCTTCGTGGTCTTCGTGGTAACGACCGTCATTTTCAATGATGTCTAATAATTGTAGATGAACAAATTCATTCAATAACTCCAAATAAGTTTCTCCTGTCAGGTTACCGTCGAAAAATACTGGTCTAATCAAACGGTCCCCAAAAATACCGGCCCAGACATTGAGTTTTTGGGAAGTTTGAGTATGGACTTCGTGGAAAACATGTGGATTGGCATTTGACCAATAACGACAATTATGACGATTCACAGTTGAATTCAAAAAGAATGTAGACTCATCAGAAAAGCAGATGTTGAAAAGAAAATTCTCATCAGCATCTACTCTCGTAGTCATAACTTCACAAAATTCCTGTCGCCTATCAAAATTTTCTTCATTCAATTGGTGTACCAAATGTATTTTGTAGGGATGGAATTTATAATGTTTCAGGATTTTGCGAATAGTGGTTCTACTGATATTAGTAACACCAGCCAATTTCCTTGTGCTCAATGTTGCGTATGCAAGAACTTGTCCTAAAAGTGCAACTTCAAAGGTTCATTTCTCAACGGATTTTCACCTTCTGGTTCTCGTTTTTTGTTGGCTACTGATCCAGTTTGACGAAATTTTTGCAATAATTCTAGAACGTATTTTCTAGCAACAAGTTTATTTGGATGAGTTTCATTGAACAAATTAGCTGTACGGTTACCGCACTCATCATTCTTGGAAAATATTGTTATTATTTTAACTCTTTCTGCGATCGTATACACCATTATTGAGGAAAGATATTCAGCAGCTTTAATCAAAATTCACTCTAATGTCCTTCAATCAAAGATCAGTTTGACACTGATAGACGTCCACAATTGCGATTTGACGAAAAAAATTATCTCATACATGTTTTTGTTGTAGTCGTATTTGAGTCGAATTCGAGAAAACGTTTTTTTTATCTATTCTTAAGAACCTTAAAATTTTTTCGAACAAGTAAATGAGAATGGAATGAAAATTTGAAACGGAATCGCATGTTATTTGTTAGTAAACAGTTAATTCCTTGACAATGATAATTATCTTGAACAGATTCCTCAACTTCAATAAGTTCCTATATCTCGTAAATGAATCGATAGAACTAATTTATTTTTGTTGTTTGAAACTGAGAAGAAAAATTTCTTTCAAATGAAGTATCACCTGCCATATGTTGCCATTTGAGGGGTCGCGGTCACAGCTCCGATGGATGGAATGTATATCGGGTGAATTTTATTGCGTCCAAGCATTTTTATATAATTCGGTTCTGCCGACCTACAGAGCCGCTGTTTGGTTTTCAATGGGCCACTCTGTATAGTTAATTTAGACCACACTGATAAATAGACAGATGGAAATCACTGAAGATTCAGCGCTTTCTATACAAAGCAAGAAAAAACTACTCACCTGAATAAATGTCAACAAAAAATACAACATGTGGAATTCTGATAATTCCTGGAGACATTATACCAGAAACTCAATGATTGATAATGAAAGGGAGCACAGGACACTTCAAACTTTGATGTAATACAAAGTGCTCTGCCTTGTTCCATTATCGATTTCGATAATACCTACTGATATTAAGCCGACAACCAATAAGTACATTATAGTTTTGCGTTCAAATCCTTGATTATGGGACATATTGATATTGCAAATATCAATTATTGGAGTGGAACCTATTGCATGTATTCAATGTTAAATGAAGCTTAACTGTTCATTCCATCTCGTTAATTTCCATAAAGTTTGAATGCGTGTTTCGAGAATTGGTAACGTCATTGTCGGAATTTTGTGAAAGTGTTGTTTGAATAGACATGGGAGTCATTCCATCCATTGGGAGTGCAAGCAAATTATGTGTGAACGAAAAATTGCTATGTTCGGATTCAGTTCAACATGTGAAAGCAAGGACGTTATCATCCGAATTGATGGCAACAATCTGATTGGTTAATCATTATTTTTCGTCTACCGTCCACTTATGATGTATTTTTTCTACGTTCATGCAAAAAACAAAACTTTATTGAACTATATTTGGTGGAAAAACTGGTATTTTATTGCACTGAGTGCAATAAAGACTTTATTGCACTCATCTGTCATTCTACTATAGCGTTCTGTCATCATGACAGACATAAAATTTCAAATTGACACCAAATTTAGCCCATTTTCTGTGAGATTGTATTACGTTTTAAATAGTTGCATGTTTCATCATATTCATTACATAATGGACTATGAAATTACTAGAAAATGCAATTTGTTAAAAATAAAATTATTTCATTCGAATATCAACTGAATTACACAAAATATTTTGAATAACTTTTATCAGATAGATTTAGACAAACAATGTCTTCTTTACAGTTTAGTGCCACCTAAATGAAACGTTTTCTGGTTTTTGCATGAACGTAGAAAAAATATTGTATGAAACTCGTGCAAAAACAGTTTATTGCACTCGACGTGTTGTCCAACTCGGCCATAGGCGTCGGACAATTTCACGTCAAGTGCAATAAATACCTACTTTTTGCACTTGTTGCATAAATAACTATTAACACACTCAAAATCGTTGATTAATAAACCCTACCAATGAATAATTTTGTATTCATCAATTTATAATGTTACATTTTCGAATATAAATATTCACAATAATAAAACCACCACTTACAAAGAGTAAATCAACTCTGAATAGAGTTAATATAAATAGGAAATTGTGATTGCTGTTTTTCGGTAACTGAATTAAAATTGAAAGTAAGATATCTTCACTTTTGAAAAGTATCAACAATCTAGAATATTAGCTCGATTGTCAATCACCCTTCTCAATACACTTGTTCATTAATAGTACATTACTTAACAAGTGTTTTAAACGGCATATTATGCACGAATGGAAAAATTACGAACGAAGCAGAGTAGCGGTGAGTGCGTAATTGCTTTACAACACGGATTACGTATTATACTCCACCTACGGTTATATAGTGTGCCGTTTCCTATATCCAAAAATTCATATTATTATGATCATTAGTATAATTACCTTTTTTATGCGCTTTATATTAGTTTCACTTGTATGTCTGTATGTTTGTAACTGACTCCTTAGAGCGTGATTTTCATCCATTTCCAGACGTCCGAATGATTTGAAATTTGGCAGGTGTTCATAGTTCCAGTGACAATGCAATATGACATTTTTTTTGTTATAAGACAACAAAATGGCAGCTCCAAGATGGTGGACGAGATTTGTGATAATGGTCCGATTCCATTCAAAATTGGTATATAAAGGGGTTTTCGGAGTCAGAGATTATGATTTTTTCGCCAAAATTCATGAATTTAAAATGGCGGCTTCAAGATGTTGGGAGATTTGTGATTATGGTCAGATTCGATTCAAAATTGGTTTGCGAGGTTTTTTTAGGTCGTTTATTTCGAATTTTCTGACAAAATTCATAAATTGAAGATGGCGGCTCCGAGATGTTATTATGGTCTGATTCGATTCAAAATCAGTGTGTGAGGGTGTTCGGGGTCAGAGATTATGAATTTTCCGTAAAAATGTATGGATTCAAGATGGCGGCGCAAGATGATGGACGAGTATTGTGATTATAGTCAGATTCGATTCAAAATTGATATGGTTTTCGGGGTCGGAAATTTCGATTTTTAGTAAAAAAAATAATAATTTTAAAAAACTAAAGAACACGCTTCACTTCTCATGGACTGAAAAGTAAAATATAATTGACAATTTAATTTCTCTAATGTAAAAAGCGTGGGGTGCTTGATAAAGTTCTCTTGAGTTCTTGAACGCTCTATATTGTTAAATTAAACTAAAACATATGAGAATATAGATCGAAACTGTGCTATATGTAAGTTGCTACTTACTGAGGCTGTGAGTCGTGTGTATTTACCGACGAGACGAGCATTTTTGGTGTTGAAAAAATATTTAATACTTTGGATTGAATAAACAACTTTTTTCGTTCGTTATGCTACAAAAGGCGACTTGTAATTTGCGGCTTCATTCATAGGTGGAGACTACAAGGCTTTTGGATATTATCATTGTTCTTTGGAGACTGCTCTAATGTTGTATGGACTATCCTAGCCTAGCCCTAATGAGAGGCAAAAACTTTGAAACATGACGAGGGATAATATCCAAATTCTTTCATAAAGTCAGCAATTGTGTCCGTGTGGAACGTTGTACAGATGGACGTCAGTTATAATTCAATGTCCTCAGGGTAAGCAAGTTGATTGTAGCATTGATTGTAGCATGTTTCATCATCATCCTCTCGTACACTTTATTTTTTATTTGTATTACTTTGGAAGCTCTCACTATAAAACCTCGATGCCCTATTTCGTTATTTTTGTAATAGTTGAAATTCATTTCCACTTGTAAATCGAAGAAAAGGTGCGCTGAAGAGTTTTTCGATCAGGTATTCCATTGATGAAAGTAACGTTGAAAAGCCGGTATATCGAAAGTGCTTCCTTGTAAAACTCCATTGTAATTGATGATTTAGCTGAATCGAGTACCAGATCTAACACTATAAGCTAACGTGACCTGTTTTCTTCTTTAAAGGTAGTCAGCAAACCAATCCAAAGTTATATCTGCTACTCCTTATTTTCTCTATTGCGTTAAGAAGCATTTTCCTATCAAAGTATTGCTCTTATATATTTATCAATTTCAAGTTTCTTTCTTGTTATTCAAGAGAACATTATGTATAAACTCTCGCAGCTGTGACATATTCTAAAACCTGATTGATATTCCAGTTCCATAATATTTTCGATAACAAGATCAATTTCATTATGGGGATTTATTTCTGGCAGTGTCTCTGTGGTGACAAGAAGAATATTGGTCTGTGATCTTCAGCTACGAATAATGCATCTACTATCATTTAGACTTTGAGGAAAGATATGGTACTATACCTGTTCCATTGAACTGTTCATCAAGTGAACTAGCAGAGCTCAACAACTTCCAGTTGTTTTATTAGATCTTGAAGTCAGATGAAATTCAATAATCTAAAATTTTGCAGTTATTCTTGAAGCTGTTGATCCTATGCTCTTCAGTTCTATCTGTGTCGTATTCAGAAATAATATGCTTAATTTATATTCTAATCATTGAATGATTTAATTTCACATGCAGTTCCATTGGGGTATTTTATAATGTAGCCATAATTTAAAAATTTTGTTTTTGATTTTGATTGTTTATCACCAAAAGTTTCAGATTTTGCCACATAACTTTAGGATCACTTTGAGCAACATCAATTCTCTCTTTTGTTCCACCATCTTTCATATTGTGGCATGTTGATGATTCTTCAAATTGGAACAATTCCGTCAAGTGTTGTTTTTAAAGTGATATAAAAGTCATCTCCTCCTTGATTTCCATATGTCGATACTGACAGTCCACATTAGCCAAGATCTCTTTCATTCGACCATAATCGATTGTTCATCTTGATGTCAATATTTGTGTATTCCTAGATGGCTCTTTGTTATTTTCGGGGTTATCATGGTAATATTGCATAAAAGCAAATGAAAATCAATTGAAGATGAAGGGTAGGTGTATCCGCGTTCTGCCATGACAGGGTCTGCACTGATGATCGGCAAAACAGTGCAACCAACTAGTAATGTATTACCTGTTAGCAAAACAGGATGAGTTATGATGAAGAAAACATTGCCAGGTGTTGGGCAGGTGTAATTCGGCAGTTGTCAAGGGGCTGTTGAGTTATTTTCTGTTGGAGGATCACCAACGAGACCACTATAGTGTGGAAAACTTGAGTAAGATGAATCAATAATAAATTTTGATTTGATATCCTGGAATATTTTCTCAATATCTTTTTTTGTAGATAACTTGAAGACTTATTGAGAGCATCTCTATCTAGACTGTTCGTTCAACGGAGGGCCAAATTTTTGAGTTGTGTTTTTGGACAAAATGAAGCTCAATTCTACTCTTCATTTTCGATAATTCATTGTTCACTTCTTCTTAGCTCAGACGTCTTTATTGATTATCCATGGTAATTTGTGTACATAAAGAGGATCTGACTTGTTCATGAAAATTGCCATAATACGTTTTCGTGAGATTTGAAATGAAAATTTTCTGTTGGCAAAACAGTGTTTTGAAATGAATGTTGGTTTCTGCATATTTTTTAATCAACCACGTATTTGTTCTATCTATTGGCTAGTGAATGGAATACAAAATGGCAATGAAAAATTACAGTGAAAAGGACAAACAAAGCAATATTTCACCGATATGTAATAGGTATTCACACGAATACATTTGAAATGTTTCATTGAAAAAAACGATCGCAAAAATCAATTTCGATATTTTCCCGTTTTTTGATTTCTATTTATCCGTGTACGAACAAATATCCACTCTCGTAGCCAGCTATTACTCAAATTTCCGGAAACGAGTTTATATCACAACTTTTCATTACACTGAATTCAAATATGAACTGTTTCTGGGAATTGGACAAACACCTGATGGATTACGAGATCGTCTACTCCTCAACACTATTCTGATTCTGGAGGAAATTTTCTTCAAATTTCAGTATTCTTGTTCTATATCATATTTTTGGTTTCCTAGGAAAAATAAAATCCTGTTATATAATACTTTCATAGGCAAATATTTCCGGAGTTTTGAGGTTCATAGAAAGACCATGTCATGATAAATAAATGTTAGCCGAGTTTATAGGCTGACTATATAGACCGCGGGATACTGACAGATTTTCAGACGCGATTTTACTCAGTAGGCCATTGAGAGGACAATATTGTCCGTATATTCTCATGATAATAATGCATAAATCAGAGAGTCATCCAAAGTTCTTCGTGTCATGTGTTTCGTAATAAAATAATAGAAATAATATACTCGAAAAACCAAGTGCTGGAATGATCACGTGAACTTGTGGGTATTTGAAAAAGCATATTTTTTGCCCTCCCTAACGGTATGCCAATATTTTTCCAAGCATTTTTTTTTACTACATTACAAAACATACATGGCAGCCTGATTGTACTCGTACAAAAACACATAATTTTCGAAAAGATGACCAAGTAAAATCGTGTCTCAGAATCTGTCACTATTCCCAGTCTAATAATAAGAGTACTTCGTAAGCAGCACACTCCTATTGGGGCAATACTGATACAATATTTTGAAAATATTGGCAAAATATTCAAATAACAATATTGGCGAGAAAAAAAATGTGAATATTCGGCGATATTGGTCCAATATTTTAAAAATATCGGTATAATATTTTCGAAGCAATATTGCCCTTGAAATGTTAAGCGATATTGGTACAATATCGCTGTAGGACACATACATTGGAAAAATATTGGTAAAATATTATGAAAATATGGGGAAAATATCAGAACATAATATTAGCGAGATAGATTCATAATTATTTCGGGATATTGGTGCAATATTACTCGGACATTATTCAAATAATATTAGTGAAGTATTGTGAAAGCAATATTGACCTCAAAATATTTAGCGATATTGGTATAATATCATTTATCTGCATTGGTGAAATATTGAAAGTAAATATGTTGCCCTGGAAATGTTTATGAAATATTTCCAGAAAATGTCGAATAATTTGAAAATCCATTTCTACTTCAATTATAAACCACTGAGCCACTGGGCCACCTAGCAGTTTCCTACCTATGTTTGATAATAATTCATTTCAATATGGTGAATATTCGGCCAATATTCAAATTTCAATGATGGCAATAAGTTAATTTTGTAATATTGTATCAATATTGTCTTTCAAGTATTGGCGTGAAAATTCTGTAACAATCCTTATCAATATAAGGTTAATATGATTCATTGAATATGAACGGAATAATATTCAACTAATGTTCTATTGAACTTGGATATACAGTATTGTTTATTATTTCTAAAATCGATATGAGAGTAATATTAAAACAGCAATATTGGAGCTAGATACTGGGAATAATATGAAGGTAATATGGCTTAATCGATATTGGTGAAAATTATTGAACCAATATTGACCCAATATTTTATGAAACAATGTACCTTCAGAACAGGTTGAGCCAATATTCCTCCAATATTATTGATGAAATATCGTTTGTCCCATATGAACCCATATTGGTTCAATATTATTTTTACATTTACGATATGAAATCATGATTCAGCCAATGTGAGGTGCTACCTTGGACTCTTTGCCATCAAAAACTTTACATGGATAGGAATATTACACCATCATCATTTGCAGTATTCAAAAAACTCTTAAGTCTCGCCGGCTCATCTCTAGAGCATCGTAGGTTGAAAGAAATAAAATTGCTGCCTGGTGAATGATGAATATAACACAATCCTTTATTCGAAGGTGAACACAAGACACAGTGGACACAATAATAAGTACAAAATGTTGAAATAGAAACTACTGAACATAATTAGTTAAAATGAAATACAGCGCTTCGGTCTTCGGTCCAAAGTCATTGACATACTGCCAAGCCAGGCGGTTTTGCAAACGCGCACTAGTTACTGTTTCCCGCGCTTTTCCTACCCACGCGTAACGTCTAAATCACATAGCACACAGGCGGCGTGCTTCAACATTCTACGAATCACCAGATTTTTAAGAGTAGGTATTGTCAATTAGGCATGGTGTAAGAGTACTGAAAATATATAACCTGAAAGGATATACTTATTCCATCTGAAGTGAAGGCATAAATAATGTGTTGGTTCAATCTTCATATCCGTTTTTTTTTTTGAATGTTGTCTAGGAACCTACATACAGTACCTCTCACAGCGCAGGGCAGGGCAATTGATAATTGTCCGGCGATGAGACCACGGTGACAAACAGCGTTGACTGATTTGTATGCGAAATAAGCTGCTGTGTGGAAAGTGTGCGGATTACAACCAGAAAGTGATGTAGACGTCGTTCAACAATTATTGTTATGACGTCTCCAAATGAGCTACCTATACGCATCATAGATAATTGTTAGGTTGTTACAATGACAGTTATTGTCAGTGATAACAACGAAATTGAAAACTCAGCTATTTCATTATTTCATACCTACTTGTCGTTATTCATTGGGACGCGGTTGGACAATAGTTTATTGGTCATATTGTGTCCTACGTTCTGCCCATTATGAGATTATCTGTATATCAATTAAATACTGACATCCCGATATTGAAAAAAATATATTTATCAGCTGAACTTCAATATCACCAGAAACTTCATATAACAACAATATAATTTGCTGCAGCAACAATACGAAAACACCGACAGCTGGGGGTGAGCATTCTTTCTTTATTCACATTTGGACATTTTTTATGAAAGAATTCAGTTGATTGGATTTTCTCTTTTATATCTCTCATCTAATTCAATCTCTTTGAGTTCTCTCCAGAGGAGTGTTGCCGATGAAGTAAGTGAGGGTTGATTATCCACTTCATATTTCCATTCTGCAGAAATTGGTTTTTACGACGATATACGTAAAACGTTCGGAGAGCGGGAGCGTTATATGAAACAGAAATATTTCAATGAAAAAAACATAAATTGCTAGAATGCGTAATGAAAGTTTCAATAGAACAGATTGAACAGGGTGAACTACGATTTACCGCGAATAATTATACATTGTGCTCCTCCTACCGAAAGAAGTGAAAAACTAAATAGAATTAAAAAATTCAGACCAAGAAATTTACTTTTAAAAGTCTAAGAACGCGCGGCTTCTGAATGTCAACATATGGGCATCCAGAATCCCCTCTTTAACTCCCTTTATTGAACATAAGAATAAAGCTGGTGGCTTGAAATGATATTTAAGCATTCCCCTCTATGGGAATCGGCAAAAATAAATGACTTTTACAGAACACAACACAGCAAAATGAGAGATGAAAAAAATGTTTTACTGTTTGTGTCGAATAATCCACAATCATATCACAATCTTCGCTAGAGGTAAACTATGGCATATTAAACGGTATTGATCCACGATTAAAGCTGGGATTACGATCACTGTATACCATATTGCAAATTCAAACTTCCGATCAATGAATTAAAGGATATTTCTGACTGGTGATATGAAGACGTGCAAGATTGCCCAGTGTTCATCATTTGTCTAAATGAAACTCACACATGGAAAAAAATCCCTGTGTAGATTTTTTCTTTTAACAGTGTAGAGAAAATGTGTAAATAATGTATACAATTGTCAAAAATTAATACACCTGCTCGTAATATATTTTTACCAATGATTGTTTATTTTGGTTTGTGGTGAAATTTTCCCCACCTTTGTGACTTTTATGCATAATATGTGTAATATACATATAATTGTGGATGACTTTTACACTTTTCTCATTCAAAATGTACAAGACGAAATTTGTAATAATTCATAAACAAAACTGCCTGCCGATAGAGGGCACAACACGTGCTATACTAGAATTCCATTAAGGCTGAGGCTTACTAGCAAGACCAAAGCAATCTTCAACACCAGTTCCATTCAGCCCCCGACCAGTTAAGAAGGGAGGGATTGCTAGAGAACGAGAGAGAAGTGATGGGATATTTAAAAAACTTATTTTGTAGATGTCTCACACAATAGGGAGTATTTCAAATTTATATTCCCTAACAGCTATTTTAGGCCTTGTTTGAAATTTTTGTGCATTCTGAATTTCAATTTTGTGTAACTGTAATACAAACAAAATGTTATGTAAAATAATAGGAGAAAATTGTGTTTTTTATCTGTTGTGGAATCATATGCGACTGAAAGACAAATTTTAGTTGCTATTTTCCATCGACTAAAGTTTGTCTCCCAGTCGCAGATGATTCCACAACAAATTTTAAGAATGTCCTATTCATATTTTCAAACTAAAATCAAAATGCTTATGACAGGTCTATGTCAAAATAGTTATTTATGATACAAGTGTTAAAAGTGGCATTTTATTTTGTGAGTGGGGAATATTGCGAAACGAGTGTTAGCGAGTGGAGCAACCCCACGAGCAAAATAAAATCACTTTTAACAAATGTATCATACAAAATTTTTTGTTCAACAGTTACTGCTAGTAAGAAAAAAACAAAAAAAAAATAAGATCCATAAGGATTCGAACACACGATCTTTGGGTTACAAGGCTGACTGACAGATACTTCAAAATAATAAACCCCAACGCACTTTATTTATGAATGTCATTATTTGTCAGTGATGAAGGACATTCTACAGTTGGACTAAATACTACTTCGTTTGTAACTTCAAAAGGAATTAGTATTACCAATTGCGCAAACGGCCAAATACATGTGTGAACTTTTATAAACGATTCCTCTTGAGTAGGTGCTCTGTTTATAATATCTGATTGAAGTGTTAGAGAGATCTATATTACTGAGTATCCATCATCTCATCTGTAATTTTACTTTTAACACTAGTGTTAAAAGTACTTTTAACACTAGTGTTAAAAGTGATTTTGTGAAAACGTCAGTTTTTAGTTCATGTGTCAATGAATTAAAAACGTCATTTTTAATGTCAGTTGTACAAAAAATATTTTTTTTTAATAAGTGTCACCGCAGAAAAAATATTTCCCTCATATCCATCTCTGATGTGTATGCTTCTGAAGAGCCTGATTTTTTCCAATCCTATATCAATCCTCCTAAAGAACTTGGCAAAGCGAAACAGATTTTTGTCGACCAAAATGTATTGGGGATTAAATGCGAGAGAAGCGAACCTTGCTTCAATGAAATGAACGATTTCTGTGAGTGATATTTTTTTAATAACATTCTCCTTATCTAATTTATTTAATGATTTTTTTCAATGAAAACTAGAGAGAATTAAAAAAATCAGTTATCTGAATGAAAATGCGAATTTTCACTTTCAGATTTTTCCTTTCCTTTTCAGTAAGAGTATTTTCACAATATCTATCAGATGTAGTTCAATGTCCAGCGTGGCTTGTGCCGGGGAAGTAGTTGTTTTCTGTTAGATATTACAAATAAATCACATTTTCCAATTTTCAACAGAAAATTGTGTATTTTTCAATTATGAGATCTACAGAATTGTACAAAAAAAAATCTGTAACATTTATACACAACGGTGTTGTTACCCAATTTAAACAATATTGTGTAAAAAATGGATACAAAGAAATATACACAATGTGGATATATCATCACAACAGATTAAAATAAACAATAGTGCGCGAAATTTCTTCACAAAATTGTTTCTGTAACCATTCCAGACACAATTTGTTTAAAAATTTCAAACAATTGTGGTGAAAAACTACGCAGATTTTTCTCTGTGCATAGTTATTGAGAATAGCTTCTATTCAAGGAGAAATATCACATTCGTTATAAGGACCACGCTCTGAATACATTGTAACAATATAACATATATTGCCCTTGAAAGTTTGTTATTGTAGCTTCGTTGACAAGGCTTAAATAATTTTATAGCCGGAAACGTAAACATGATATGTTCTTCCTTAAAGGATTATATGACGCACATGAGTTTGCATGTAATTAGAAAAGTTTCTTTGTTCAGGTATCTATCTAACATCACAACAAAGATTATTCACTTCTTACATTCATTGAAACAGGAAGGTTTATAGCTCATATTGTGACATATTACATAATGATGGATAAAAGGAAAAAAGTTTCGAACTGTGTAACAAAGTATCTACTGAAACGAAACAAGTTTTGATGAAATTTGATGTCTCCTATTTTTTTTTTCAATCTTCATTGATTTTTTTAGCAAACTGAAGATAGAATAACTAATTTCAACTCACATAATCAATAATTTGTTGAATGGTCGCGTAATATATTGATCTAAATTCAAAATATCCTGTGTTGCAATTTTCATGTGTTTTTGTTTTGAAACTACTGTCAAACTGAGATTAAGGCAACAATGAGCAAAGCCACTTCTGGAGATATACTGTTGGTGAAAAGTTAATAATTTCCCTCATCTCTCTCTTTCTCTCTTTCTCTCTCTTCCTCTCTCTTTTTCCCTCTCTTTTTCTCTTTCTCTCTCAACAGGACTAACTAAAGTACGAAACAAACAAAAATAGGTATTTTCAAAGTATTTGGGTATGAAGTTATGGCATATCTTAACAGTATATTACACACCGAGATGGGAAGAGGTTCATTCCTGTCGTGAGATTAGTTCGTTAACCGAGACGCAAAGCGTCGAAGTTAGCTATGATGTCGAGTCAGGAAGGAAACTTCCTACCGAGGTTTGTATACTATTTTATTTACAACCATCATATTTCTATCAAAATTAATAAATCTCTGTTTCGTTCTGAACATACCTAAAATATTAAATTTAACGACAAATTACCAATAACGCGGTTTTCTCAGAATAATCAAGTAGATATATTGTTACCGTGACTACGGGGTATACAATTGTCACCAATATAAATAAATGTCAGATAAAGTCGGAATAGAATAGAAAAATGAAGGCGGGAAGTGAGGTCGACAAGTAGAGGTGACACTTCCCAACCTTCAATGACGTAAGTAATGACAGCCATACATATACGGTTATAAATAAAAATATACAGAGTGGGCCACTGAAAACGAAACAGCGGCTCTGTAGGTCGACAGAACCGAGTTATATAAAAACGCTCGGACACGTCAACCACATTTTCGAGGGGGACATCGTTCGCGATGAAATTCACCCGAAATACATTCCATCCCTCGGAGCTGTGACTGCCACCCCTAAATTTTCAAATGGCAACATATGGCAAGTGATACCTCATTTGGAAGGTATTTTCCTTCTTAATATCAAACAACAAAAATAAATCAATTCCATCGATACGTTTTCGAGATATAGGAACTTGAAGTTGGGAAATCACTTTTTATTCACTCAATCAATAAAAACAATATCTGATAAAGCAACTGTCGCGATAATTATTATTGTCAATGAATTAAATGTTCGAACTGTCTACCACCCATTTCCATACAATAGTACAAGTTTTGCTCAAAATGAGACCTCACATTTCGTAGCATTTCCGGCGTTATTCGACGGCATTCTTCAATAATTCTACGTCGTAATTCTTCCAGAGATTCTGGTTCGGTTGCATAGATTTTGTTTTTCAAGTGACCCCACAGGAAAAAGTTGAGTGGGGTTAAATCTGGAGATCTGGCTGGCCACTCTATAGCGCCTCTTCTTCCAACCCAACTTCCAGGAAACATTCTATCCAAAAACACCCTAACAGGCTGTGCATAATGTGGAGGTGCCCCGTCTTGTTGAAATTTCAAGTGGTCTTCATGGTAACGATTGTCATTTTCAATGATGTCTACTAATTGTGGATAAACAAATTCATTCAATAATTCCAAATAAGTTCCTCCTGTCAGGTTACCGTCGAGAAATACTGGTCCAATCAAACGGTCCCCAAAAATACCGGCCCAGACATTGAGTTTTTCGGGAGTTTGAGTATGGACTTCGTGGAAAACATGTGGATTGGCATTTGACCAATAACGACAATTATGACGATTCACAGTCGACTTCAAAAGGAATGTAGACTCATCAGAAAAGCAGATGTTGAAAAGAAAATTCTCATCAGCATCTATTTTCGTAGTCATAATTTCACAAAATTCCTGTCGCCTATCAAAAACATCTTCATTCAATTGGTGTACCAAATGTATTTTGTAGGGGTGAAGTTTATGATGTTTCAGGATTCGGCGGATACTGGTTCTACTAATATTGGTAACACTTGCCAATTTCCTTGTGCTCAATGTTGGGTCTGCATGAACTTGTTCTAAAAGTGCAACTTCAACAGGTTCATTTCTCACAGGAAATTCACGTTCTGGGTCTCGTTTCTTGTTGGCTACTGATCCAGTTTGACGAAACTTTTGCACTAATTCTAGAACGTATTTTCTAGCAACAAGTTTATCTGGATGCGTTTCATTGAACAAATTAGCTGTACGGTTACCGCACTCATCATTCCTAAAAAAAATTGTTATTATTTCAACTCTTTCCGCGATCGTATACACCATTATTGAGGAAATATTCAGCAGCTGTAATTCACTCTAATGTTGTTCAATCAACGATCAGTTTGACATTGCCAGACGTCCAAAATTGCGATTTGGCGAAAAAAATTATCGCATACATGTTTTTGTTGTACGCGCATTGGAGTCGAATTCGAGAAAACGTCTTTTTATCGAATCTCAAGAACTTAACATTTTTTCGATCAAGTAATTGAAGATGAAATAAGAATTTGAAACGGAATTGCATGTTATTTGTTGGTAAACAGTTAGATCATTTAATTCCTTGACAATGATAATTATCTTTAAACAGTTGCATTGTTAGATCTTATTTTTATTGATTGAGTGAAAAAAAAAGTGATTTTCCAACTTCCAATTCCTATATCTCGGAAACGAATCGATAGAATTAATTTATTTTTGTTGTTTGATATTAAGAAGGAAAATACCTGTCAAATTAGGTATCACTTGCGATATGTTGCCATTTAAAAATTTAGGGGTGGCGGTCACAGCTCCGAGGGATGGAATGTATTTCGGGTGAATTTCATCGTGAACGAAGTCCCCCTCGAAAATGTTGTTGACGTGTCCGAGCGTTTTTATATAACTCGGTTCTGCCGACCTACAGAGCCGCTGTTTCGTTTTCAATGGCCCACTCTGTATATACATGACTCAAGCCATTTCTGACCGTACTCTATATGCCATTGAATATCTATTTTCTGCAGGTATGCAGAATATTCAACTCAATCATAAAATATTTGGAATATTCTATTCTTCAGAATATGGACACCTGAGAACTGTCTGTGGCGGAAATCGATTTATAAAATCTTTTAAAAAACATTCATTTCCTACCGGAGATTGAATCCTATCCCCCAACTTTTAATGATGAGAATTTGATCTTATCTTTTGAAATTTCTCTTTTAGGATATAAACGGTGGTGGAAATCTGTTATTATGTTATTCTCAAAGGCATAAATTGAAAAGTAATTTTTGAACAGGATGGTAACAGAAGGGTGATGAGTTCTTTCAGTCCCGTATTGATTTTGTTCATTTTATTAGCAGGGCTCACAAACGATGAAAATGAGTTGAGAGAAAGAGATATTTATTCAAGGTTATTGTTTTTTCATTGCTGCAAGCTATTCTTCCGCCTTTTAAGAATAAATGACCATAGGGTTGAGTCATCTTTACATATATCCGATTGCTACAATCTACAATTTCTCAGTTTGCAGATTACAACAGGCTCATTTACTTTAACTGTTTTTTTCTGATTGATTGTGCTATTGAAATCATATATTTTAAAATAAATGGAAGTGAATAAAATAATATTTATTTGACATTTGACGTTCAAGTAGGTTATTTTTATGTTTTTCACGGATCTGTTGACAAACATTGGTCGATATCAATTAATTAAGGCAGATTTTCTTTTCTTCCACACTACTTACTACCTAACTAAGGTATTTCGTGGGACTATGTGGAATAAAACAATGGGGAAGTTTTCTCCTAATGATCACCAAATGACTGAATATAGCATAGTATAGTTTCGGAAAAAAAATTCGCCAGATTGGACTGGTTAAATAATATAAGTTAAATTCACAAATTCATTTTGAAATTGAAAAGAAAAGTTACAAAATTGTAATAGGTTATGCATAAAAAATGTTGTGAAACAAATTATTTTCTATTCAATAGTTCCCCTTATGGGATCACCTAGTGTCAGCAAAGTGCAGTCATATACAGGGTGGCCCACGAGGTTTTGGCCAAGGAATTTCTCGGAACTAGACAGTAGTGGAGGATTGAAATTTTAGGGTTGTATGAAGCAATTAGTGCAGCTTTTTCTGATAATATCTCACCCAATGAACTTTTTGTTCTCGGTCTCGTGCGTCTGAAACAAGCAATTGCCAAATTATTTAGGTTTAGGGTCACCCTGTATATTTGGGAGATCTTATATTTTTTGTGATGGTTGAAACAAGTCAAAATTATAATAATCATCTATATTTCATTAAAGAAACATCGTGGGATAAAGGATATTGAAGTACCTGTACTTCTTGAACGATTCGTTTTAACCCGCGAGTTCAATTGTCTACTATACTCTCGAGTTCCGAGATATTCCCTTGCCAAAACCTCATGGGCTTACCCTGTATATCACTCCACTATATAAGTAAAGTAAATAAACTTGTCAATTTGGGATTTCACACAGCTGGAAAACTTCACATATTGAACTTTGAATTCTAACTGGCATGCCTTCAACAATTAATTCCCCAGAAAATATCAAGATAGATGTTGCGCAGGTTAAAACCACTCCTAGCACTCCCAATTCCAATCTTTATGCTTCCTCCATCAACCAATCATAGGTTACTAATCTGTCGCATGACACCCCAACCGTATTGACTGTCAAGCGTTACCTAACATCTGCCATTCATCTCGTGTTATCCGTTAGCTGCCATCAGTAGTTACCAGTTACTTGTTACTCATTTCCTGTCAAATATGGCCGTTTATCTTTTGATACCTATCATACGTCGGCTGTTACCTATATCATGTCTTTCGTCACCAATCACTTATCTTTCGTCATCTGTCATTTATCATTCGCGTCCTATGACATGCCATGCATTATTAATCAGTTTTCACTTATCGCCTGTCACCTGTCAGCCGTCAACGCTAATAGGCCACAGTCAATTTTTTATCCTGCGGACTCGTATTTTCAGCTTTGGGATTGCGATTCATTCATATTCCAAGAAATTATCGGTAATAATCATACCACTTATTATATTACCCCTGACAATTGTATACCCTGTAGTCACGGTAACAATATGATGATGATTAGTCTGAGAAAACCGCGTTCTTGGTCATTTGTCGTTAAATGTAATATGTTCAGAACGATACAGAGATATATTAATTTTGATCAAAATATGATGGTTGTGAGTAAAATAGTATACAAACCTCGGTAGGAAGTTTCATTCCTGTCTCGAGATCATAGCTAACCTCGACGCTTTGACAGGCATACAAAAAAAATAATCATACACTTCATCAGCAGGGTTAAACTTAAATAATATAGTCCCAAAAATCATCAAAACTCCCATCCCGCCAAGACAGCTAAGTGAGAAGTTCACACTCCACATATCCGCTCGATAATTAGTTATAAAGCAACTCAAGGTCGGAAGTTTCCAATATTAAATCACGGTTGTCGAAATTACTTTGCTGATCACAAAAGATCACAGGGAAGTTTATCAATCTAACACGATTTAGCACTCTGCGCCCATTAACAGATCCTATAGAAACTTCGTAACTTACAAGAGTCTATCCTTCCAAATTTTGTTGTAATAAGTGTGAGGCTCTATATCATCAGATAACTGCTAAGTGAACGAATTTCGGTATAAAGGGAATGGATATAAGATATAAAGAGGAAGGAAATTACGGTGGAGCTTCCGATAAGTTGGAAAATTAATTTGTCATAACAGTTTACCACCATTATGAAATATTCTTATGTATATGAATAAGCGTTTTGACGTTCCGTCACATTAAAATGAAACTGAGAAGACTTAAAAAAAATCATTAGAGATTTCATTACATATTCAGCTCCTACAATCTCATTTCAATTGGGAAACATGTCAACAGTCTGAGAGAGTGGTGGTAGAACTGATAATCTATTTGAAAACAGATGAATACTTCCTTGAAATAGCCCTGAATATATTATAAAAGTGCCTATACAAAATATTTGAAATGGTGACATTTCCTAAGAGACAGGATACGACTTGTTGAAAATGAACCGAAATTTGTGAGTTCCCTGAAATTCAACGTGAATAAAATAGAAATATATTTCTACACAACCTTCACAGAACTTGCCAATTCTGAAATCATATAATGGTAACATTTACGCTCTTGATATGGATGAAACACTGTCAATCTTTGCCATAGTAATTTTCAAAGACATTTCCTAGTTTTGCTTAGTTCCGAGCCTATTTGACTGCTCTCTGATAAACAGCTGTCGTAGGTAAATTTGTGAATTTTAGGAAAATGGTGCTGCAATCAAAACAGTGTGCCTTGATAGTACATATTTTCTTTCTTTCGAGTCGGTTAGACCATGTCGTCATGGGTAACTATGAATCCAAACAACAAATGGGAATTTATCTTGTTACCTATTGAAACATTAATTTCAGTCTAACAGACTTCATTTTTATACGTCATAAGTTATAATTATAGAAGAACAAGGACAATATAACTTTTTTGGATTTGTTGGTCCATTAATGTATTTCAATATATACTGCTTGTGCTCACAACTATCGAAAACTGCTAGACTTTTTAAACTACGTCAAATTCAACATTCAGAAGCAAATTTTTCATTGAGGTAGGTATCTAAAATCTCAATTCCTAAGAATTGAGGAGGTGCAATTTCGTGTCGTATTCGAACCTAGAGAATTATTCAAATGCCATCACAATGTTTTTTTTAAGGCTCAGTGTTGAGAAATTTGTGTCACTCCAGTCTTTGTTTATATTTTCATGAATCTTGATACGCCAGTCTGTGTCTATGCCATGCCATAACTATGTGGTATTTTCGACACAGATAGTAGGTATTTTTTTATGTATCAAGGGAATTATAAGGGCCTTGATTACCGATGGCAAAGTTTGTATCCGAGGTTATTAGGCTCAATAATTTCTGTGGTACATAGATAATCTTATTTCTGACAGATTTCAATAAAATTTTGTTCATTTTTAAAACGGAAAAAAGTACAAATTCATTACCTTCTTGCTATATTTGAATCAGGTACCGTTGATTATAGCAGTTTTGTTTGCACCTGAAATATAAGGCTGACAAAAAAACAACAATATAAGCATGCGGGTAACATAACCAAAATAGGGTACAATGATACTGTTATAAAGAATTTCTAGAATGAGATAGAAAGTACGTGTGTCATGTATAATAACATAACAGAAAAGCGAAAAGATAATTTCGAAAGTATTAACCTTAAAATTAATGATGTATGTTTAACCAGTCCACAGGAAATTGCAAATAATTTCAGTTTTTACTTTGACACATCTAGGTATCGAACAGGTAACTTTTCCAATGAAATAAACCTCAATCAACATACAATCACAATATTCTTGAAACCAACTTGCCCCGATTGAGTATGGCGTATTATAATCGCCCTTCCTCCAAAGTTTTCAGTCGGTCTTGATGAGATACCGACTGTTGTCGAACACGTGGGAAACCTAATTTATCATCCCGTATCGGATATAGTTAATGAATGGGTGAGTTCGTCTTGCCAACACTATTCGAACTTTTTACTCTAAATGTTCTTCAATCATTCGGGTACAACCACAAAAACATTACTTTGACACTCAACCGAACGATTGAAGAACATTTAGAGTAGAACGATCGAATAGTGTTGGCAAGTCGAATTCACCCAATGCTTCCCTACTGGAGCCAATTCCTATACTATCAGCCTTTTCCAAAACAATTGAATTCTATTTTTATCATATTTTATTAAAAATGATATATTTGTGATGAATAACTACGGGTTTCTTTCTAATAAGTCTACCAAATCTGCCGTATATGATTATCTTAACAGTATAATAGATCAACTGGATAAAGGAAATAAAGTAATTGAAATTTATTTCGATATATCGAAAGAGTTTGACCTCATTGATCATGATACTACTGCAAAAACTAGAGTCCTATGGTGTCAAAGAAAAATCCAACGATTTGATGATGAAATCTTACCCCACTAACCGACATCAAATAGTCGTTGTCTCATCTATAAATAACTTCAAATCTTCGGTATACTATCCTGAGAAAGTACAAATTTGCGTAGGAGTGCCTCAGGGCTTCATACTTGGCCCTATTTTATTCTTGATATTTATCAACTACATATGTTCCCAAATAGACATCAGTTCAGTTTTTCTGTTTGCGGATGACATTTCAGTTGTATAGAAAAAAGATATTCGTACTCTGAATGAAACATCTAATGTAACAGTGTCCCGGGTTGTCGAGTGATAAAATAATAACTTCCTCTTGATAAATAAAAATAAAACTGATTATATATTTTTCAAAAACGGTTTGATATACCAGCTTCACATAAATATAAGCTCAATGAGTGTGAAATGTCAGAATAAGTTTCTCTCTCCCACTCACTAGGCTTATGGATAAATTAATAGACGATATCTCTGTAATCCTTGGAGATAATAGCATCAAACTTGGTACTGTTGGATTTCTTATGATCGTCCGTTAACGATTATGTAATGTTAACGAGGCTGTCCTATTAAAAAAAATGAACTTATATGTTGCTGCGCTTTCTTGTGACAATCTGTGTTAATGTTTCTTAAAACACTAGAGAGATCGAATGAAACCCTTATTCAACATTTGTTTGTAATATGTAAAATGAAGCAGTTACGGAAGAGGCGACGGACTTTTTATCCTCGCTCTATAGATGAATCTAGACAGTAGGTATAATACAAAACACATCCACATTCTATATGACAGCCAGAGCGCAATAAAAGTTTTATATTTAGTACAGATAAAGTCTAAGAAAATTTGGGAATGCCTTCAAAGCCTCATAGAAATCTCAGAACGCAACAAGGTCACCCTTGTGTGGGTGTCTGGACATGAGGGACTAGAAGGCATTGGGAAAGCAGAACAACTGCAAAACAAGTATCCAAATCACTATTCACAGGCACAGCAGGTGTAACAGAATATTCGGACAGATCAACATAGAAACAGACATGAATCCAAAACACATAGAAAATAGACTACGATACCTTAGTCCAACCAATATAGCAAAAATAAAGGCTGTTTTGCAAATTAATTCTAATAGTAAGCGACTTGCGCCATGACTTCGGGGATACTTTATAAATAACTAAAATCCAAATTGCAACTCAAAATTTTTTCTGTGCAATTGTTTAAACAATGATTATTGAACAAAAGGGTCCTTTTTTGGTTTTTTGTAAATATCTCAAAAGGTACTGGACGAATGGCTTTACTCATAACCGTTTGTAGAGAATGAAAAAACCTACAAAATGGTTTTTGGAAAATCCCGATACGACCATTTTTCGCCCAGAAAAGCCGAAAAAACGCTTTAAAAATTCATATCTCCCTCAATTTTCAATATTAAGGAATAATTTTTCGGGAAATGGTAGCTAATATCATGTACGTTGAGCTTCCGTAAGGTAGAAATTGTCACTTCAATAGTTTTCCTACAATCGGGTTTAAAAAAAATTACAGCCATATTTTGCATGATGCGTCATATTACGGGAAATAGTCCGATTTGAATTTTTAAAGCGGCATTTTGAAGTTTAGGTTAAAAACTACAAGTTGTCTATCTCACATTTTCACATAACTTTGGAGAACATTGTAAAAAATGCTTCTGAACACAGCGCTTCGAGTGAAAATTCGTCGCCGAGTCGTGCTAAGGTAGTAGTGGAGGGAGCGCCGAGAATTCAGGAGCAGATTTGCCCGTTTGGCCTTGAACGCCGCTCTCAAAGGCGGTCTATGTTAGTTGCCACGCAGCTTTTACATTGTACAGATCTACTGTTTTTGGAGAAGAATTAAAAATTTTCTTATTATTAAATTTCAAAGTTTATTTAACAATGGCAGTTTTGTACCGGTGAACATCTTAAAAAATTAATATCATATTCAACGAGTATTATTTAATTATTATTAACTTTGCTATTGTTTATTTGAACTGCAGGGTGATTAAGTGCAATATTTGGGTAATAAACTGCATAAAAGTAATGCAATTACAAGCGACGTCTTTGCTGTATACAAAAAAGCGCCTTGTGCTCGCAACCGGTCTCTCACTTCTCCTCCGCTTCTCGGCGCCCCCTCCACTACTACCTTAGCACGACTCGGCGACGAATTTTCACTCGAAGCGCTGTGTTCAGAAGCATTTTTAACAATGTTCTCCAAACTTATAGGAAAATGTGAGATAGACAAATTGTAGTTTTTAACCTCAACTTCAAAATGCCGCTTTAAAAATTCAAATCGGACCATTTCCCGTAATATGACGCATCATGCAAAATATGGCTGTTTTTTTTTTTAAACCCGATTGTGGGAAAACTATCGAAGTGACAATTTCCACCTTTCGGGAGCTCAACGTACATGATATTAGCTACCATTTCCCGAAAAATTATTCCTTAATATTGAAAATTGAGGGAGATACGAATTTTTGACAAAAGGCCTTTTTTTAAGCGTTTTTTCGGTTTTTCTGGGCGAAAAATGGTCGTATCGGGATTTTCCAAAAACTATTTTGTAGGTTTTTTCATTCTCTACAAACGGTCTGTTATGAGTAAAGCCATTTGTCCAGTACCTTTTGAGATATTTACAAAAAACCAAAAAAAGAACCCTTTTGTTTAATAATCATTGTTTAAACAATTGCACAAAAAAATTTTGAATTGCAATTTGAATTTAAGTTATTTATAAAGTATCCCCGAAGTCATGGCGCAAGTCGCTTACTATTAGAATTAATTTCCACAAAAAATCTATATTGGTTGGACTACCTGGTAAAAAACACAGGCCTATTCAACAAAGAACTGCTGACAACAGAAGAATAAAAAGATCCCTGTTGATCTCAGTGTTGAGGGGAAACCCCTAGCGTAAACCCCCTATTCGCTCGTCAGCATTCAACCAACCAACCAACCACACGAAATGTCAGAGAATACGGAAGAAATCTTGAAAAGTGTGTATTTCAATGCACCAATAATCTTCTAGGTCCATTGAAAATTAGGTTGAAATACTCTGAGACAAGAATAATTGTACCCATTCCATAACCCAAAGATGAAAGCGTTTTGGTGAATGCAAATATCGTAATGGGATTTTTGCTTGTGAGTTTTGCTAAAACGCTACCTAAAGTAGCACTCCAATTTGAATGAACATGTACGGATCGAACACATATTGCAATCAATTCAGAATGAATTCAAATTGCAGAATGCATTCTTCTGTAAATTGAGCGACTTCTTTGAGCGGAGTTTCACGAGCGAAATCTGTGCATTTACATTTCCAGTCAAAGCTTGTGCAAACGAACTGGGTTCGAGTAGTTCATCAATTGGAGCACGAACAAGATGCGGATATTCTTAGCGGATGGATAAACCACAGATCGCATTCCAATCTTCGATGTTAACTGATGTGAATGCCAATCGATTAGTCTGCCATTCACTGATATACGAAATTTCGTAAAATGTCACAAACGCAGTGGATTTATACAAAATTATACGATGACATTCTGATATTGTAACACAATAAAATTATTGATCAATTGATGCTGAGCATAGTAATGAGCACATTAAGATAGATTTACTACTAGGTGATGATTTTTATCCGTCAGTCAATACGAATGTTACGAAGACAGTTTTATAGCAAGTTCCGAAAGCAATGTAAAATAGTTCTTTATGATACAAGTTCGTGAAGTAGGAGATTTTGCATGAGCGTGAAGTTTGTTAAACGAGGCTCAGCCAAATTTGATAAACACGCGATTACAAAAAAGTTTTTTTCGAAAGTGTATCATACAAAGTTTTTTCTACGACAAATTGCAGCAATTGTATCATTAATTTTAATGTTTTATATTATGAATTGTGGTATTATCAAATGATGACTTCGGAGTAGAATTTGACACAAAATTCAGTCTTTTTAGATAATGAGACAATGTATAAACAGTGAGTTGAAAATTACTTTACGCACAAATATTTTTTTTCTTCTATTTTTTATGAATTTTCATAAAATGAATAGACCATCAATCGAATAAGGCTTTTATGTAACAAGTTTCACAATGACGATCATTACGGAAGTAGCCATGAATATTCAGCAATGCAGTACATACAAGACAAAACAAGATATAATACGGTCGTAGGGAACAGTAGTTGTTGTCTGTTGGATATTTGCCAAAGGATTGATTATTTAATGAGTTTTTTTTTTGCGGAATCTGGGATCATATAATCCCTTTTCCATTATTAAGTAATAGTTTTCCGTCGTGTAGTGTCGTCCACTCTTAATCGATGGCTTTCGAAAGTACTGAACCAGGCACAAGCCATATCTGGAAGAGAAACACGGAGAAACTCCATTGAGAGCACTTCCAGAATTAGATATTCTCCACATTCCTCCTCTGTGTTATCCACACGGAAACAGCAAATTTGACAGAGGATTGCCGTGAGCAGTTTCATTCACAAAACTTCATCCACTAGGTCAGTGCAAGGTCTAACTTGAGATGCAGTAATTACCATCCGCTCTGAATAATTGATTGGTGTCGGCAAATCGTAACTGCAGTGGAATGAGGGAATACAGTATTTGATTTTTAGGTTTGAGAACTATGCTGGGTATCACAGGGGTAGTTTTTAAACAGGATTGCATTGGAAAAGGAAAAACTCAATACACAAATTATAGTGATTGGAAAGAAGTTCCAGGCAGTAACTTTGGCAGAATTTGGCTCTCAGGAATAATACTTCGTTCTTTCATGATTTGAGCCCAGTTTAGAAGCAATACGCTTATTGTTGCTGCAAAAAAAAACTACCGTCTGGAAGAATTGTCAAAAATTAAACATATTGAATTGTTTTTTTTTATCGTTCGGTTTTTCTTTATTATACCTGATCGAATCTTCACCATATAGAAAAAGACATAAGGAAAATAGGTATCTGGTAGCGTAGAAAAAGGAGAAAATGATTTCGAATCAGAATAAGAATGAGAAAGCTTTCCATGATACGAACAAGTGATATTTATTTGGATGTGTATGAATGTGAAGCAGAAAAAGAACGAGTAATTGATACATCAAATTCCTGAAACTTACAACTCAATAATGCAAAGTGGTTCAGTTCCTGCAAAACAGCTGAAAGTATTCCTAAAAAAATATTCGTCCTTGTTTCATAGCAGAAATCACACTGCCCACAACACTGAAACAAACCAAAAAAAAAAAGAAACCAATGATCTAGTTTTCAAAAATTGTGGAGAGAATTAGAAAAGCCATGCACTAATTCTTTTCTGCAGAAAAAAGCGTCCATAACTTTTTAAGGTGCTGGTAAGTGTTTTCAGTTCACATTAGTTTAATAGTAATTTTCCTAACAAGTGCGGAAAGACACTACTTTTTCTACAAGCGTAGGAAACAAATTCATTTTTTCAATTAATTATTCATGCAAATGGAAACAACTAACAAGAGTAACATTTTCTATCCACTAATTATTCGTAATATTTATTGTAAATGTACAATTTGATGCATTATGTAAATTTATAGCGGAAGCCAGCATATTTTTTGAAGATGGCTGATTTCCTGAAGAAGAAGGTAACTCGGACAATACATTATCGAAAGAAATCGAATGTGCAGGCACAGGCATCAAATCGTCGCCGATCGATATAGACGTGGATGGTTCTAAAATGCACCCGGAAGACGATGTAGTGTTCAAATTGAGAATTTTGTTGGACATTTCTTTTTTTCGATTGGTGGAGTCTTCTAAATACCCCTCTGCAACTGGAGTCGATTTCCATCCTCCTAGGCGTTTGATATTAGTTATACCCACACCACAGTCGGCAAGTAAAGTGACTGAGGAACGCCTGAAGCTGTGACCAGTGGAAAGCTCTGGATTTTGAAGGCGCAGATATACTGCTATTTCGGAGGGTATCTTTCCTATGGTATTGATTCCTACACATTGCACAGTACATTTTCCACTTTTGTAATACAAGAATAAACGACGGTGAGGAGTCTCTTTTGGACGTAAATGTACATAATTTCTGTATACGTTCAAAAAATAACCATCATTTGCTTCTTCAGATATCACGAAGGATCTAGAGGAATGATTTTTGGAATCCTTGATATTAAAAATTATCAGGTTTTCTTTGTCGTCTATGTCGTCAATGGTGAGTTTTGTCAGCTCTTCTCATCTGCAAGCACCAGCTAATCCAAAAATTGCTACTAACTTAATCATGAGGTATATGTCATCGGGTGCTTCAGTCATAAATTTTGAAACGTCTTCTTGAGTGAAGATTTTGGCCTTTTTCGGTCGAAAACCGACATTCTGTCTTTTAATGAATGCAATTATTTTGTAAAATTTGCTAATATCCAAATTTTGCTTTACTTTGAATACACTCTTCAACATTGAATATCTTGCCCATAAAGTGTTCGGCTTCCATGTTTTAGACATTTCTAGAAAATAAGCCAAGAATACTTCTTCTCTATTTGGTGTTTTCACTTTTTTATTGTTGCACCATTCAATAAAACTCGTGTATTGCTTCTCATACCTTTGTTTAGATTTCGTTGGCAATAATTTTAAGTTCGCATCTGTAGCTGCTTGCACGATTTCTTGTAGAAGTTCTTCATCAGATGAATAATCCATTGTGGCAATTTTACTGAATCGAAAATTTTATATAAGTAACGCTTTGTCTGTCACTCTGACAATTACAAACAAATTTGTGTATTGATCGGCATGACAACATCAATTGTTACCTACTCGTTATCAGATCAATCAAAGCCTATATATAGGGTGGTTCTCATAACAATACATTTTTATTTATCAATATTTGTTCATTTTTTCAATAAATAGTGCAAAATGATGGATGATTTTGAACAAACTCACTTAGTATTGCAACAAAAAAGCTTGAACTTTCATATTTTGTCACCCACCACTTATATTTTACGAGGATATCATATAAATGTTTTTCCCGCACTAGTGTGGGAAAAAATTTCCCGCACTAGTGTGGGAAAACTTTTCCCGCACAACTGTGGGAAAATGACACTTTCCAAACTGAATTGCGTGCGGGTAGAGGGTGAATCACGCACGCTTGTAGGAAAAATCATTTCCAAGTCTTGGAGATTCAGTATTTTTCTGCATAAATAATATTTATTTTACTGTCAGTTTACTGACAATAATATATAATTGTCAGATTGAACAGGCATCTATAATATTTCTTCGATCCGAGCTTTCGTAAAATTGACAAACCTGTGAATGAAACTCCCATTATTCACTAGTGAATAATTGATAGAATTATTCTCGAGAAAAAACATGCATAATGAATATTTCATAGAATAGTCGTGGACGAATATAAATTCTCGTTGCGTAGTCGTGTAAGTTTTGTATTGAAGTTGGCTCTGGTCCAATAGGTATACATCACGATCGAATCGATACTTAAGGATCTGGTTCACTAGAAATTCGGTCGCTGGTTGGATATGTGGAAACTTTATGGAAGCCATTAAATGTACAGAAGATGAACGCTAATGCGATATAGTGTTACGGTTGAGATAAAGTGCATTACGTACTCGTGAGGCATTAAGAGTTTGTTGTTTATTCTTTTTTCGAGTTGGCTTTCAGAAAGTTCGGAATGGGAGGTTCCTAATTTTTGGACTCTTTCGTTTCGATAATTTGTGATTCAGTTTGTTCTTTATGTACCTGCTATTTCTTCGAAAGCTTTTTTATCGAAATATACGTCTTAAGGCTGAAAGTGTAATTTTTGCTATGTAAAAATTCTGTTTTAGGTTGGGGTTCAAAATATTATTTATGGAAAAAAATACTGAATTTTTAACACTTTGAAATGATGCTAAACTCATGTGAACTGAAGACACTTACCAGTACCTTGTAAATTTTCAAAGTTGTGAACGCTTTTTTCTGCAGAAAAAAATTGAGAGGCTTTTCTAATTATCTCCACAATTTACGGAAGCTAGATCACTATTAGTTTCTCCATTTTTTCAGTGTTGTAGGCAGTGTGATTCCTGCTATGAAAGGACAAATATTTTTCTTATAAATACTCTCAGCTGTTTTTCAGAAACTGAATCACTTTGAGTTGAAAGTTCCATGAATTTAAGGTATTATTGACTCGTTCTGTTTCTGCTTCACATTCATACACATCCAAATCAATATCAATTGTTCGTATAGTGAAAATCTTTTTTATTCTTATTCTGATTCGGAATCATCATCTCCTTCAATTTCTACGCTAACAGGTACCTATTTTTCTTGTCCTTTTCTATATTCCTTATAGCCAAATTTAGATTGAAACTATCTTACCAGCACTTGTGTAGAAGCAATAGGAGAAAAAAATCAAACGGCTCAGGTGATTAGAAGTTTATTAAAAAACCTAAGCCGTAGCTTGGTATAGCGTGTTATCATGTTGAATTGAAGTGTGAATGATTGAAAAAATGTAAACAGCATAACCCAAGGTTTATATCTGAGTATCACCATTTATTCTTTATACACACTAAGGTACTAAGGTACTACAATGCCACCCAACGTGAAAATCATGAATGGCACACTATGTGTATTTAAACATAACTAATATCAACAAATCTTTTTCCATAAATCTTGAAATTTTTATACCTGCATTATTGTCAGAATTTTAAATAACTTCTAAAAGGAAATGAAGAGTAAAAATAATAATTGTAAGGCAAATATTAAATAATGGAACAAATGAACGCGGAACATGAGAAAGTTAACACAAAGATATATACTCGAGATATGAAAAAAAAATTAAAAGGAAGAAAGATTCGTGTAATTTGTGTGGGTGAAAAAGTCGGAAGAAAATGAACACTGCGAATAAGACCGGTACTTATTTGTTTATAGGCTTAGCGTGAGTTCAGTTAAATTGAATATATATTTTCCCAGCGAAGTTTGCATAATATAGATTTCAACAAAATGGGTGAAATTATTTAGATAAAAATTCAGAAAAATTCTTATCCAGTGCAGTCCTGTTTACAAACTACCCTGTGACACCAGCATAGTTCTCAAACCTACAAATCAAATACTGTTTTCCCTTATTCTACTGGAGTTATGATTTGCCGACACCAATCAATTATTCAGAGAGGATGGTAATTACAGTTCACAAGTTCTGTCTTCCAGTGCTAAGGCCACAGATTTACTGCATCTTAAGTTAGACAATGCATTGACCTAGTGGATGAAGTTTTGTGAATGAATCTGCTCACGGTTATCCTCTCTCAAATTTGCTGTTTCCGTGTGGATATTACAGAGGAGGAATGTGGAGAATATCTAATTCTGGAAGTGCTCTCAATGGAATTTTTCCGTGTTTTTCTTTTAGATATGGCCTTGAAATTTGGACATCCATGAAGAATGGACGACACAACATGACGGAAGACTATTAATTAATAATGGAAAATACATTATAAAATCCAAGCTTCCTCAAAAAAAAAAAAAAGGTGCATCGAGAAAGCACTAAATTTCAGTTTGTATCTTGTTCCGCAGTCTGCAACATTGTCAAAGTTGCAATCAATGTGAATTCTGCTATAATACTCGTTGACAAAAATCTAAAAGTTCTGCAAACTTGGAGTTGTATTAAATATATTTATAGCATGAATCAAGTTTGCAACCAATTTATTTGTACATAACACTTTTCATCAGAAACTAATATTTTTCTTTGATATACCATAAGGAAAAATTCGAAAAGTTCTGAAATAATTACAAAAGTTTCAAAACATTATTGCAAATTTTGAAAACATCTATTATTATTTAAAATCCAATTTTAAAATAACTAGATTTTTCCAAATTGCATGAAGTTCTGAATCATGTACAAGGTTACACATTTGCATGAGAATGCATCAAAATAGATGTTTCAAAATTTGCAATAAAGTTTGAAAACTTTTGTAATTATTTTGAGACCGCCTTGATAAAAAAGGCAACGAATTAAAAGAATATATTTTCCGCCCAAAGTGAAAAGTTGCAAATGTGTAAAACTGTTCGTAATATTTGTGCGATGTATAACTGTCAAGTTAAACATTAGTTTTTGAAAAAATAAATGTTCCATACACTCAAATTGGTTGCAAACTTGATTCGTGATATGAAATAATTTATTTTTTCTACGTTCATGCAAAAAACAAAACTTTATTGAACTATATTTGGTGGAAAAACTGTCTCTTTATTGCACTGAGGGCAATAAAGACTTTATTGCACTCATCTGTCATTCTACTACAGCGTTCTGTCATCATGACAGATATAAACTTTCAAATCGACGTCAAATTTAGCCCATTTTCTGTGAGATTGTATTACGTTTTAAATAGTTGCATGTTTCATCATATTCATTATATAATGGACTATGAAATTACTAGAAAATGCAATTTGTTAAAAATAAAATTATTTCCTTCGAATATCATCTGAATTACACAAAATGATTTTGAATTACTTTTAGCAGATAGATTTAAACAAACAATGTCTTCCTTACAATTTAGTGCCACCTGAATGAAACATTTTCTGGTTTTTGCATGAACGTAGAAAAAATATTGTATGAAACTCGTGCAAAAAGAGTTTATTGCACTCGACGTGAAATTGTCCAACGAGGCCATCAGGCCGAGTTGGACAACACCTTCACCTACTTTTTGCACTTGTTGCATAAATAACTATAATACTACTCCAAGATTGCAGAACTTTTGGAATTCTTTTAACGAGTATACAGCAAAATCCAAGTTAATTGCAATTTTGACAATGTTGCTGATTTCTGAACAGGTTGGAAAATTTTACAGATTACTTTCAAAACTTTTCTGAACTTGAATTGAAGTTTGAACACTTTTGGAATAATTATTATTAATTGATTGTATACAGTGCCAGTCTCAAGTCCGTTCTCCAGCTACCAATCTTTAAACCACCTGGTATATCGCAACGAAATTTGGAGATGAAAACCTACATTTTCATGAAGAAGTCACAGCTAAGAGAGGTATCGCCTAATATTTTATTCATGGGCTCAATGAGTGGGAAAGAGAATTTATTGACCCGCCAGAAAAAGTTTCTCTCTCCCACTCGTTTGGCTTATGGAGAAAATAATAGGCGATATCTCCATAGCCTTTGGAGATAATAGCATCAAAATTGGTGTTGTTGGATTCCTTATGACCGTCGCTAACCGATCATGCAATGATATACCAGGTGTTCAATTTAAAAAAATGATTGAAGATGACGTTCAGCTGCCATTTTGAAACTTTTAGCTAGAATTTCATCTCCTATATATCGATATACCAGGTGGTTCAAAAATTAGTACAGGGGGGACTTTAGACGGGCACTGTATATCAACTAGCCTATAAGTCAGATAAACAATTGAACTGTTAATTCTTCTCTTTAATATAATATATATACAATAATATCCTAAATACACTCAGCAAAAGCAAATCTCGAACCAAACTTGTCATAACGATATATTAAAATTATGGAAAAAAAAATTAAATTGGTTTAACTTAGACTTCCTTACATTTTAACAAACAATAATATTCATGCAATTAAATAACTCACCTTGCGCCGGAGCGTATATGTTCAAGTAGAGACAGTCTTCACTCTGATTCTTCAGATAAGGAAGTAACCTCCTCAGGTACACCAACCTCCCCTTAGGCATTCTTTCCAGGGCCGCGGTTTCGTTGGAAATATCCGGGAGCTTTTGAGGGCACACCGGACTCAACTTATCCGATACCCGAATTCCGTCCCAGGGACTAGGTGTCCTTGTCGGGCTGAACCGATTCGATTGTACAGGGGGAGTCGCGTAAGGGACGCCCAAAAACACTTCGATGGGTTTGAGGAACCGGTGAGAGTCCATCGGCAGGATGAGACCCTGCAACCGCCCGTACCGCGTCTGGACGAATCTCGTGCTGATTTTCGCGTTTTTCATGAAACTGTTGTCACATCGCGCCCCCAAGAAGACCGTCGTAAAAATCAAAACCCGCAGCATCGGCCGACTCTCAATTCCCATTTTTTAAGTAGGAAACATTATCCCGAGCAAAGAAATATTAGGGGATATTAATCCTCGGGGAAGTTTTAATGAAAACCCACACTTTCGAACTTGAAAGACGTTAAAAATACCCAACACGGGAAAACACTAAAGAGATGTCGAAGTTCCGTAGTTTGAAATTAATTATTGTTTCATGGAAACTGAGTTTGTGATTCGGCTCTGTGGTGTTCGGGATCTGGGGGGAATGGACGCTGCAGACTGAGTGGCTCGTTTTTCGTTTTTTCGAGTTCATCCTGAAACAGAATTTGAAATTAATTTATAGAAAAACAGGTATAGTGAAATTATGAATGTGGTCCATTTCATAGGAAAAACAAAATTGGAAATTATCAGTGCAAGATCAAAAATGTTCTGGACACATTTGTCAATATTGAAATATGATAGACCGAGAGATGGTAACACAAAATTTCCGTTCATTTGTTTCAAGTATGGAGACACTTTAGGGCTCGAATTACGTAATGACGAAAAAAAAATTATGGTACTGGCGGCCCAATCGCATGGACGTTAATCGAACGTGTCGGATTGATTACTCGAACGATTTGTTACACAAAAATTCCTGTATTTTTGTGTAATCGATGAAAAAAGAAGTGGGCGGTAGCGTAATGTTCTTCGGTGTGACTTACAGCCCGCCATACCGACGAAAACACATAAATCAAGAATAAAAAATGCAATCATTTGTACCAGGCTAATTTGTGCACAGCTAATCATCGTCGAGTAGCCATTCACAAAAATCACCATGCCATACTTTTCCGACGATTCCAAATGGCCGCCATACTACCGCAAAGGAGTCATTCTTTATTTTTGTGCAAAACGATTTGTACCACCCTATGAATTTTTATACCAGTTTTGTGTATGATCATAAATATAAGTCTGATAATGCCATACCTGTGGGAGTTGGCGAACGTGTAGAATACTTTTTCTAAATTGTAAAACGATTTGTACCAGTATGTCACTAATTTGTTCTGTAAGTTTGAGGTTCAAAGAACATATATACGAAATTTGTAATATACAGTGACCGCCAAAAAGTAGGTACCATATGAGAAAAAAATTTATTATTAGAGTATTGGAAAAACGATTCTTGGAGAAAATTTATGCATGTCCAATAACCTAAAAATCAATTTTGACACATGTCATGTGATCGCTGGTAAGGCGGCAAATTGAAAAAAATTACTACGAAAAGGCAAAAAGTGGGGTAAAACTGTAGGATATCAATAAAAGTTAATTCAAAAAGCTACTTAGAATTCAATTTTATACACATATACAAAGTTTGAAAAAATTATGTGAGAAAACTGAAAATAGCAATTTTTTAAAAATATTTTCCTAGCTGTATACAAATATCAAATTATCATCTTATGAATAGCTTGACCTTACTGAAACATTTGTATTTCAATGATAATGGCAAAACTCATTTTTTCCACACCACTGAGCACTAAAATAAAAAAATTGGATTTTGTTAAAACCCTGGCTGTTACATTGGTTCGTATCTAACAGTTATACCAGAATTCCACGACCATTGTGATGATATGACACTCCAGAAACATGGTGTTTTCTAGATTATAATCATGTTTCGATGATCATCGTGCCAAGAGCGTTACATTTCGCACGCAATGTTGAAAACTCTAGCCTCTTTGATTTGACGCACTATTTTCAAGATTATGTGCGAAGTGAAACGTTCGTGCACGATTATCATCAAAAATTGATTATAATCGGAAAAACACGATAATATTCGGATTTCCCTATCATCGCAAGAATCGTGGAATTCTGATGTAACTGTTAGATACGAACCAATGTAACAGCAAGGGTTCTGAGAAAATTCAATTTTTTTAATTTAGTGCTCTCTGGTGTAGAGAAAATGAAAAAGTTTTGTTATTATCATTAAAATACAAATAATTCAGTATGGTCAAGCTATTCATAAGAAAATAATTTGATATTTTTATACAGCTAGGAAAATATTTAAAAAAAATGCTATTTTCAATTTTCTCACATTGATTTTTCAAACTTTGTGTATGTGTATAAAATTGAATTCCAAGCAACTTTTTCAAATAACCTTTTTTGATATCTTGCCATTTTACCCGACTTTTTGTCTATTCATAGTAATTTTTTTCAATTTGCCGCCATACCAGCGATCACGTGACATGTGTCAAAATCGATTTTTGGGTTATCGAACATGCACGAACTTTTCCCAAGAATTATTTTTTCAATACTCTAATACTAAACTTTTTCCCCATATCGTCTGTCCCACGCCAAAATCTTGAATGTGCATATATGGTTTTCACTGTAACATGTCAAAATACCAAAATTCTACCGAATTTTTCAATGCCAAACCCACGAATGTGCTATGTACAGTTGTGTGCATAAAAAAGTCGTACAGCAGTTAAAGGCTATTGTGAGCCAGACTTGTCAATATTAATCAAATTATCGACTTTGACAAGTAGAGTCTCAAAATTCAAACTAATTTTGATAGTAATGCGCTTTCAAAATTTTTTTTATCAGCTCAATTAGTTAGTTCAATACAATGCAACTAGTGTAGTGCCTTGTACGACTTTTTTATGCACACAACTGTACATTAGGTTGTCTACTGTGAAAGAGAGTGAAACCGCGAAAGTAACCAATATAGTTTTAAAACTCTTCTCATTCATAATGACAAATTTGCATAATCGTGGTTTTGGCATAGGACCGACGATATGGTACATACTATTTGGCGCTCACTGTCACATAGGTGGTGGCAATTTTTAATGTTGCTCTCTTGAGGTATTTTTAGTTGAAAGACCTTCTTCAAAATAATTTTTTCGAGTATGGCACCACTTTCGCACTTTACCATAAGTATGGTATAACTTCCCCAACGCATAGTTTTTTTAAGTTTCGAAAATTCAAATTGCCAATTCGTTCCTTTTTTTCCATTTTTGGCTCTAATATGAAGTCTTTCGCCCATGTTTACAGTATGGGATAATATATTCCAGGTAGATTTGTATCCAAACAAAACGAATACAATGATGCCAAACTGTAAACAAATATTTTACGTATTGTACAGTCGCATTTTGAAAATGTGTCGAATTAATAAGTTTTTCGTGTATGGCACCACTTTTTCCCCCTATTAGAAATATGGCAAATATAATAACGGTCACATTGTCTCATATACTTTCCGAAAATCCAAATGCCATACTGGTATGAATCGTTTTGCAAAAAATCAAGAATTACTCCTTTGCGATGGTATGGCGGCTATTTGGAATCGTTGGAAAAGTATGGCATGGTGATTTTGCTGAATGACGACCCAACTATGATTAGCTGTGCAGAAATTAGCCTGGTACAAATGATTGAATTTTTTATTTTCAATCAATGTGTTCTCGTCGGTATAGCGGGCTGTAGGTCACACCGGAGAAGTATGGCATTACGCTACCGCCTACTTCTTCTTTTATCGCCATTCGAAAAATAAAAGAATTTTTGTGTAACAAATCGTTCGACTTTCGTAATTGATCGGACACAATCGATTAACGTTCACGAGATTGGGCCGCCAGTACCAGCGCTATGACCATCATTTATCTTTTCGTCTTGGTACAAATCACCGGAAATTTTGTGTTACCATGTATCGGTCTATGAGGTTTCCATCAGGTATTTTTCTTTATAGAAACAATTCTATGGTTCATTAATATAGATGAATAGATATTTATTATATGAGTAGGTATCATAATAATTCATTTTGTAAAAATATTGTTGATAATCTTCAAAATAATGATATTATGAACATGCAGCAGGCAAGCGTTGTGGAGCATTGGGATTCTAGGAAGATTCATCTTTTTCGCCGAAAAATCTTCGCTGACGAACATTAATCGCCAACAATTTTCGGCCAACAATTCTTCGCCGATAATTAATTCATACCTCTAACGTTTCTTTGCAATGACTACGTAGACATTTGAGTGCGAGGAATTGGAACACATAAATTCTGCGGGAAATCTTTTTTTCGACAACCCTCCGGGAAGTACCTACTTCCCGGACGATTTTTCTTTGAGAAAGTATCACTTCCCGGGCTAGTCCAGAAAGTACATACTTTCCGGACTAGTCCGGGAAATGCTCAAATTTCAATATAAATATTAATATAAATAAGAATTGAAATGTTTCTGTTAGTACCTATCTTTTGTTCCAATTTCAATATTTAATACGAATAAGAATTAAAATGTTCGAAATTTTCTTCTACCAAGAAATAAAATGAATAAATGTGTCTCGATTTGTTACTCTACATGATTGCCGAAAAAATTGTGTACGCAACACGTCCGAAAACAGTGTCTTTGGACTTGCAGACTTCCAGGACTCGCTACGCTCGTCCTAGAATCTTGTCCACTCGTCCAAAAAAACAGTGTTTTCCGGACTTGTTACGTAAATTACTATTTCAGTCAGATCTAACCAAAACAAACTTACCTTACGTAAACATTCGAGTGCGTGGAAATTAAACACATCCGTGACCTAGACGAGAAGAAACATTGAAGGTTTGAATTGGTGGTGACGAATCTTCCTCGGCGAAGAATTGTTAGGAAAGAATCGCTAGCGAAAAATTGTTGGCGACGAATCATCTGGATACCGAAGCCCTGGTCACCATGGTTAGTCGTTGTCATGTCAGTTGTCATTATTCTCTCTGCCAAATATCAAATTATATCGCGTAATATCAATTATTTATTATGAATATTGTCCACATAAGTTCGGATCATGTAAGTATCAGTTATTCTGCTATATCCCTTCAAAATGCAGTCATTTCAAAAACTTTTACCTTGCCAGGCACTCAAACTGTGAAGTGTTTGAAAATTAATCGGTTTGGTAAACCTAAAAACGAATGAAGGGATAGAGTAATTCAGTCTACAATTCCTCATAGTATACAGTGAGGAGTAAAAATAGCGTATATGGAGCGTATTTGGGAACAAATTTTGCGAGCATCGTCACTATGAATTAAATGAGTCGACACCATTTTCATGTCGGAATAATAGTCCTAGTAGTTCAATAATGGTTTTTTACTTTTTGTTCCTTCTCGTCGGTACGAGCGTAGGGCTTGCAGACAAACATTCCACATCCCGAACTATATTTTATAAGTAACAGCATTATCACCGCCATATTTTCTTACATAGCTCATATCTCACTGCTTCCACAAAAAAAAAATCCTTTACAGGGTGTTCAAAACTGATTTAGCCAGGTTCAAGTTCCCAAACTAGTCGAGATATTTAGTTGGAACAATATAATTTTCGTCTGTGAGGATACTTTAAAATTACAGCCTAATTTCATCTCATTACGAACAGCTTCTCATATAAATTCACTAAAACTGTGAAATTTTAAATTGCACCCAGTACATTTTCAACATATCCTTATAGAATGTCTAATGCTAAATTCAACAGTCAAATTGATAATTAAGCTTTATATTTAGTTAACCATGAAAATTTGGTTGAGTTGAGAATCCGCTCAAAAAGACTGAAAAGTAACGATTCCACTTTATTTCAAGGTTTTTCAAATTCTCACGATTTCCGCTTGAGAAATGTCCTAGCCGCAGAGTACGCTCTAGGTTCACAAAAATATTTTTATTTGGTGTTGGACGATCAGGAAAATGTATCCAATACAACTCTTCAGCTCTTTTTCAAACATTCCCCATAAATAATAATCACATCAACGTATTCTTCAGCAGTGAACAAACTTGACATGTTTACACAAAATTCGCTAACTTGCAATATCTTAGTGACTTTACAAATGTCAAAAATGTTTTATAGATGATTTTCAATTTAACAAAATTTTTATGGGTAACTAGATATAGATAGAAATATAATTTTCTCAGCTATTAATCAACCGATTTTGAGTCAGAAAAAACTAGTGAATTTAGACGTTCTATACGAATATGTTGAAAAATATACAGGGAGCCATTTGAAATTTTACAGTAGGAGTGAATTTAAGGAAAGCTCTTCGTGGTAAAATGAAATTACGCTGTTATTATAGAGTAGGTATCCTCAAAACTGAAAATTATAGATTATGTTCCATCAAAATATCTCGGTTAGTTTAGGAACTAGAATCTGGCTAAATTAGTTTGGGGGTTTGAGAGTATATTATTTACCAAAACGTTACAGAACGTAACCTGTTGAAATGAATCAAGACACAAGCAAGAAATGTTCTCATGGAGATAAGATATATTTGTTATTATTATTGAATGTCAAGTTGATTTTCATATGTTGTATTTTTGAATAATAAATTACGTAACTCTTCATTTCATTCAATTATATTGGTAGAAGTTGTTACCACTTTCGAATTCTGTCCAACGCTCTGTTGAACATAATCATCCACAAGGTACATGACTTGTTTTCTAAACAAGCTTGACTCATGGAAGTTACAGTACGATAAGCCTAGCTGAACATGTGATATTGCGCATTTCATGTTGAGTGCCTTATCATTGGATATATTACGAACTACAGTTCGTTGTGCAACGAATGCGCATCATGTTTTTCTGCTTTGTGAGTAGCAATGTGTAGTCTATAGAAGCACCGTGATACATGAATTGTATTGTATGGATTTTGCATACTGAATGGAGGCTTATTACTCCTCGCCTTTGATTTAGGATCAAAAGTATAATCTAATGCATTAATACCTAAGCGAAACCAAGCTTATAACTATTCTCCTGAAAAACAAATATATGAAAAGTAAGTCCATATTTTATCTGACCTAATGAAGAATTGGATCTCGAAACAGTTTTATAAACTGATTACTCTGCAGCTAAGGTACGTTCTATAAAACAGTGTCTTGATGGTATAGCTTATATTCATTGAAGCTATAAAATACTATTGCTATTAAACAGTTGTTGGATTCATATCAAGTTAAACATCTATTCTAAAAAATCTAAGAACTATTGAGTGATGATGAATCTACGACGCATAAATATAATATTATAAACAATAACTAAATACGCAAATAAATAATTATTGTGTCATTGTCATTGTTGCAAAAAAGATAAAGTTTTTCAAGGATAATACATTTCCGTGTCTGAATACCAATCCAAGCAGTTCAATAATTTTCTCACTTTTTGTTTCTTTTCTTCCTCAAAAGAGTAGGGCTTGCAGCCAAACGCTGCGCGTCCCAAACTATATTTTATAAGTAACAGCATTATCACCTCCATATTTCATTTCAAAAATGTTATTCAAGTACGCCATTACAACACCAGAAACAACAAAAACTCGACTTCTTTTTGTTCAGTTAGCACTTCTGGTTTTACAAATGGTATAATTTTAAAAAGTACACTTTCCGGACAAAGCGAACTGGTCGGGTGACGTAAATCAGAAAAGCATTGTTTCAGAAGTAAGGCCGCCGTATATTTTCCACAATGCACACTGTCGCGGTTTTGCTTTATCGGGAGAAAAGCCTCCGGAGGATGTGACAAACTTCGGCGTTCCTGAAAATCATTATTTTAATACAAACAGAATAAAAAGGTTCGTGGAACCGGCTGTTCGGATGCGGATGAATACATTTCCCTTTGGCTGTTCCGTGGGAGAGAAAAAGTCTATAAGATATTTTCTGCATTGTTTTCCTTGACTTGCATAATATTTATTCGAGCTAGTGGGTATCACGGTTTGTTGACGCGTAGGTCTGGCAATGTTTTCAAAACATCTCGAACTTTTTGATCATTACCTATACTCGCCATGAAATGTCATGTGAGTAAAGGTGATATGAGACGCTTCACTCGGATGAATGATCATTCAAGTAAACGTTATTTTTGTTTTCAATCCACGTTCACACGACATAGACAAATTGACGAACAAATGAACGTTATATCAGTCAATAATAGCGTCACGTCGTCGACCATTCGCTATCGAAGGCGAGACGAAAATGACCTCACTCTAGTGAACGTTTTGTTTGTCGTTCAAACATTTCATTTTTCGTTCATTCGGAGTTCATGTGCCAAAATGCAATATGGCTGGATTGGTTCACTTTTGGATTCATTTGTCACTATTTATTCATTTCTTGTTCAGACATTTCAATTTTACTAAAAAGTGTAGAATGATCGAGCTAAATAAATAAAAGGTAAACCAATTTTTTTTTCTGATATCATCACAGGATGAGGGCAACTTTCAATAAGGTATATACACCCAACGTACGATCAACTTGACGGCTATTTTATTCCATAACTTACAGAGATAACTGAGGATATTATTGCGTCTTCGGGTTCAAAAATAAGTGTACACTGGTATGGACTTGCCTTTATTATTCAAACTTTAATTGACAACACTGTAATACAAGTCACTGTCAAAACTGATACCAAAATACTTGTATCCAAGGTAACTTCCTAACTAACTCCATGTCACAAATGCATTGCTTTTATATACAAATAAAGTTCTAGAAAATTTAAGAAATCAATAGAACACAATAAGAATGTTCGACGATTGATCCAGAACAAAAGTTAGTGCTTCTTTTTTTCATCTAATTCATCGAACGATCTCGAACAATTCGAGAAGTCTTTATTAAATTTCAGGTCTGTAACACTGCCTCCTCCTTTAGGTTATTCCATCCCGGATAACACCATCACAATTTTGGTTGTCCTTCTGGAACCATTTTGGGGGATCGTGGCCTCGGTATTCTGCTAACCTCTCGATGTGAAAAACTTTGGGTTTACTCCTTGGGTTGAGCTGGATGCGGTATACCAATTCGTTGATCTTCTTTATGATGATGTAGGATCCTGTCCAATTTCTCTGTAGCTTGGGGCATTTTCCTTCCTTTCTCTGAGGTTGGTAGAGCCAAACGGCATCACCTGGCTCGAACATAGTCCCTGGACTCTTCCTGTCGAACCTCTTTTTCATTTTATCACTGGAGATTTGAAGACGACGTCTGCAGAATTTATGAACTTGGTACCACTATTTCTCCTATCCTATAGAAGTTCCCAGCATGAGACCACCAGATATACCCCTTCAATGTTGATCACTGGGCGAGAAATAAAACTACCATGCGATCTGCTATTTGGAATGCCACCCAGAAGTACAGGGGACAAAGTCCTACCAGAATATGTTCAAGAGTTGCGAGAAAGACTGGACCAAGTTCATGAATTCTGCAGACGTCGTTTTCGAATCTCCAGTGATAAAATGGAAAAGAGGTTCGACAGGAAGAGTCCAGGGACTATGTTCGAGCCAGGTGATGCCGTTTGGCTCTACCAACCTCAGAGAAAGAAAGGAAAATGCCCCAAGCTACAGAGAAATTGGACAGGACCCTACATCATCATAAAGAAGATCAACGAGATTAAGTTAGTTAGGAAGTTACCTTGAGTCACCTTGGATACAAGTATTTTGGTATCAGTTTTGACAGTGACTTGTATTACAGTGTTGTCAATTGAAGTTTGAATAATGAAGGCAAGTCCATACCAGTGTACACTTATTTTCGAACCCGAAGACGCAACAATATAATTCTCTCTCGAACCACACTGCAGAATTTGACCTCAAATGAAATAAAATGAATAAAAAAAAGACAAGGATATGATGAAAAGTTTTTTGAATGTCAAATGAATGAAACGAATAATTTTGGACGATTATAAAATACACATTTTTCACACATTCCTTCAAACTAAGGATTACGTGGTATATATCTGACAGAACATTACTTTCTAGGCTAACACAACGGCGAACATTGAACTTCATCTAATAGGATTTGGGCAACGCTCCTTGAGGAGGACACTATTGCAAGTACTTGTTGTAATCAAACAATGGAAATTATCTTTCATTTGGATGGGGTGCTCACCAGTTGATATGATTGAAGGTTCACACTGAAAAACGATTGTTAATACGATCACATGAGTTGCATTTGAATCAACTTCTCTCTGATTTAGTCGATGGTATTCCAAAACAGTTCCACTCTAATATATTCTAATGAGTTTTGCAGACATTGAAAATCAATAATGAAGGTTTACAAAGAAGATCTATGTGTTTTTTTATCAATTCACTCATACACTTTGAGAGAAATCTTTCATATTCTCACATGCACACTGTCGCGGTTTTGCTTTATCGGGAGAAAAGCCTCCGGAGGATGTGACAAACTTCGGCGTTCGTGAAAATCATTATTTCAATACAAACAGAATAAAAATGTTCGTGGAACCGGCTGTTCGGATGCGGATGAATACATTTCCCTTGGGCTGTTCCATAGTGGGAAAAAAAATCTATAAGATATTTTCTGCATTGTTCTCCTTGACCTATATAATATTTATTCGAGCTAGTGGGTATCACGGTTTGTTGATGCGTAGATCTGGCAATGTTTTAAGAAAATATCGAACTTTTTGATCATTACCTATACTCGCCATGAAATGTTATGTGAGTGAAGGTGATATCAGATGCTTCACTTGTATGAATGATCATTCAAGTAAAAGTTCTTTTTATTTTCAATCCACGTTCATACGACACAGAAAAATTGACGAACAGATGAGCGTTATATCACTCAATAATAGCATCATGTCGTCGACCATTCGCTATCAAAGACGAGACGAAAATAACCTCACTTTAGTGAACGTTTTTTTTGTCGTTCAAACATTTCATTTTTCGTTCATTCGGAGTTCGAGTGAATGATGCTAGTGACAAAATGCAACATCGCTGGATTGGTTCACTTTTCGATTCTTTTGTCACTTTTCATTAATTTTTTGTTCAAACAATTCATTTTTACTGAAAAGTATAGAATGAACGAGATAAATAAACGAAAAGTAAACCGTTTGATATCACTCAAACAGAAAGTTCACTTGTGTTCATTCATTCTCTTCTCGGCTTGGATAGCGAATGGTCGTCCGCATAATGGAATTATTTAGTGGTAAAACGTTCATTTGTATGTCATTTTGTCTGTTACAGATATTATCCAAAGGTGATATCGGATAAATGATTACTGAAGTAACCGCTCTTTTTGTATTCCCGTACACACAATACAGACAAAATAACATACAAATAAACGTCGTAACACTAAATAATTCTATAACAACGTCACCATTCGCTATCAAAGTAGAGACGAAAATGGCTCAAGTGAACGTTTTGTTTGTTGTGCATACGTTTTAATTTTCGTTCATTCGAAGTGCGAGTGAATGATGCCAAATGCCAAAGACCAATATCGCTAGACTGGTTCTCTAATGAATTCATTGGTCACTCTTGATTCATCTTATGTTTAGATGTTCCACAGTTTTAGATCGAGAAAATAATTTTTTTGATTTTTTTTTTTTCTGATAATATCACCACAGGATGAGGGCAACTTTTAATAATAATAATAATAATAATAATGTTTATTTGGATAATATACAACAATCTCATATTTTATTAACTATGAGGGGTCAAATAAACAATAGAGGAACCGCAAAGCCATTGGCTGTCCGCGGTGTCAGTGACAAGGGGGGGTTAAGATTAAGACTGTGAGAAAGTGCCAAATAAACCAGAAGAGAACACGCAAAGCCTTTGGCTGTCCGCGGAGTAAGTGATTAATAAATAGTAAATTAGTAAATTATATCAGTAAAATGTTAAAATGTTAAAAACGGCAAATTAAGGCTAATATCGTGATAAATAACAATAAAAGAACTAAAGGAGTGAGAGGAATCGTTAATAATTTATATAGAAAGCCTTGATCAAGAATTCCAATCGGATGAGGTAAGAGCTATGAAATGGAAATCAAATTGTATTATTTATAATTTGGTGAATTTTCAGTCTTTCCACGGAATTCAAGAATTGCTTCAGTTCCCATTTGAAAATATGGCAGGAAATTATATCTCTAATAGTTTGGGGTATGAAATTATAGATTCTGGAGGACAGAAATATGTGACTTCTTTGTCCAACTGTCTTGGTGCTGGTAGCAATTGGTAAGCTTTTATTTATCTTGTTTCGAGTTCCATATAAATGTGTATATGAACCAAATTTGTGCTTATTTTGGCGACAGTGGGTGGCTAATTTACAGAAATAAAGCTGACGGCAGTCGAATATTCCAGTTTCTTTATATAAAAGATCACTGGAATATCTCCTATTTTTTTTTGTGTATAATTTTGAGAAAGAGCTTTTGTAAAATATTCAATTTCCCCAGATAGCAATTAGCCACTCCCCCCACCATAGTATTCCATAATTCAATCTTGATTCGATTAGTGCATAGTAAATAGTTTACATTTGAGGTAAGTCCATGAGTTGAGACAGAGTTTTGAATGTATGTAACATAGTTCGGAGAGTTTTGATTATTTGATTGATATGTAGATCTCATCTCAAGTGACTATCAATGGTAACCCCCAAATATTTGACTCTATCTGTTGTCTTTATGGTGACGGTATTATTTTCTTTGATAATATCTAGAGAGGTATAATCTAGTAGATTATTTACGTAGCTGGTTATTGGGAGAAACATAATCTTTTTGAAATTAATGGTTAATAATTTATGATTGAACCAGTCAATGATGTTTTGAAAGTCTAATTCTACTTTGTTTCAGATCAATCCAGGAGTCTGCACTGTAGAACACAGAGGTATCATCGGCAAAACTGAATATGGTTCCAGAGGTATTAATGGCAAGTAGGTTATTAATATAGATTAAAAAAAAGAATGGGGCCCAGGACTGTACCTTGGGGTACGCCACACCTTACTGTTCTTTCGTTACTTTTTTGGTCACCAATTTTTACGATTTGTTTGCGATCTTTGAGGTAGCTTTCAAAGAGATTCTGAACATTACCTCTACAACCCATATCATTTAGGTCCTGCAAAAGCTGTGTGTGATCCACAGTGTCGAAGGCCTTCGCAAGGTCTAAAAATACACACAAAGATGGTTTTTCTTGGTCGAGTGCTTCGTACATTCTTGAAGTTAGACCTAATATTGCATCCTCCGTTGACTTATTCTTCTGAAAACCGGACTGATTTTCCGAAAGGAATTTATGTTTCAGCATGAATGTCTCCATTCTGGCTTTCAGTGATTTTTCGAAGATTTTGGTGAAATTGTTTATTAAAGATATGGGTCGATAGTCGAGGTATCTTGTTTATCACCAGCTTTGTGAATCGGTTGAATTACTGCAACCTTATATTCAGGTGGACAAAGTCCCTCTTCCATCATTATGTTAATTATATATGATAAGGGAGATGCAATCTCATTGGCAATGTACTTTATTGTTTCTGCAGTAATTCCGTCGATTCCTGGAGATTTGTTGTTTTTTAAAGTATGAATTATTTCAATAATTTCTTTTTTGTTTGTAGGGCGAAGAAACATAGAATTCAGGTTTCTTTTTGCTAATGGTGGCTGTGTAGAAGGTTTAACGATCTTCTCAGCTAGTTCAGGGCCTACATTTGTAAAATAATCTACGAATATTTCTGCGGTTTCGAAATCATTTTTTGTCAGAACTTGATCGTTGTTCATTGTAGTAATTGCTGATTTATTTTTAGTTCCCGTTATATTATTTACCACCCTCCACATGTTTTTTGAGTTGTTTTTATTTTTTTCTATTTCAGCTTTATAATAATTTTGTTTTGATATTTTTATTAAATCATTTAGTTTATTTCTATATCTTGTGAATTTTTCTTTCAATTCCTGATTTTGTTTATTATTTTGATATTCTTTGTAGAGCCGATCTCTTTTCATTATAGAATTCATAACACTCTGGGTGATCCATTCCTTCTTTTTTTGTAGTTTGCGTGTTTTAATTGTGACAGTACACTCTTCAATTATTTGATGAACAGTGTCTGTGAAAAAAGTATTCGCAGTCAAAGGGTTGTCTATGTGATAAAGTTCATTCCAGTCAAACACCGACATTTAATTTTTTAATTTTATATAGTTAGTTCGCCGAATAGTATATTTGGGTTCATAATTTATTTTATTTTTGATAATTTTTAAGGCAATCATAGTAGCACGGTGGTCCGTCAAGTGAGTTTCCAGGACATATTCTGATATAATGTTCTTATAATCAATATTAGTTGTTCTCAAAAAATAAGGTATATACACCGAACGTATGATTAATTTAACGGCTATTTTATGCCATGACCTACAGAGTTAACTGATGAAATAATTCTCTTTTGAACCACACTGCAGGACTCGACCTCAACTTAATTTTCAGCGTTCGTTCTCACTTGGTGAAGTAGCCAATGAAATGAATGAAAAAAAAAAGAGCAAAGGATATAATGAAGAATTTGATGAATGCCAAAATGAATGAAACGAATAATTTCGACGATTTCAAAATATACATTTTCCACACATTCCTCCAAACTAGGGATATCTAGGCTGACACAACGACGAACATTGAACTTCATCTGACAGGATTTTGGCAACATTCCTTGAGGAGGACACTATTGAAAATTTCACTCTGATATGTTCTAATGAGTTTTGCAAATATTGAAGATCAACAATGAAGTTTTACAAAAAAGATCGCAGTGAAATAACGTCCAAACTCGTATACAAAAAAAGAACTGAAAGCGCAGGCAGATCGGAATCACGTCGAACCGATTTGGGTCCTGTGGCACCAGGGAGTTGCAAGCAATGAGGGAGCAGACAAACTCTCAAGATGAGATTCAGAAAATCACCCAAACCAAAGATATGTGCTATGGGTACTAAAGTGTGCAGTAAGAGACTAGTTTGGTGACAATCACAAAAACTACTGAAAAAGTATCCCAGAAAGCAAACATCAGAAAAATCAAAAGACCCGCCACATAAAACGGCAGATGTGTTGGCGAGGAATAGGAGCCAACTGAGACCCGTTACGGGACTCCAGATTAGTCATGCACCAGTGAAGAAGCACCTCATCAAAATAGGACTGTATAGTGGAGTCCTGGAAGGCACTGGACCTCAAAAGAATGGCAATTTTTGGGCAGCAATCTGGCAATCCAGAACTATTAATTTCCCATCCAATGAAGAACTTGTACATTCTTGTGCCGGGTAAGTGTTACATTAGGTACTAGGTCAGTACATATTCAGGGTGCAATGGCTGATAATAGGTCTTAGTGTCACCGAAAGCAACAGCCTGTTGAAACTAGCTACCCACTTATAAAAACAAAAGAAAAAAGGCAAATGGTCATCAATTGTAGGATAACGGATTTAAGCATTAGCTCTCCATTCTGACCGGGTCTGACTGATGATCTTCAGAACCCTAAAACTAGTAGGTTTGCATATATAGTCACGTGTTCCGATCAACATTTCCTTGTTAATACAAAGAGCATTGCAAAGTGTTTCTTATAGAAAAAAACTTCGCCAGGTGTTGCATAGAGGTGATTCGGCGGTTGTATGGGGCTGTTGTTGGATCTCTTTCTATGCCGAAACAACTCCAATAGTATAAAAAATTCGATGAAAAGGCTGGATTATTTATAGACTATTATTATTTTATGAAATGATGGCCTTCTGCCAATTCCACATGTTCAATATCTAATTATTATACATAATAATTAGATAAAATAATAAAATATATAAAATAAAATGTAGATGGTACATTCTGTATATCATCTTAATGTGAATATTTGATGAGGTTTATATTTAGACCACCCTCTCTCAATGAAATAGAATTTTTTTCCTACCCCTATAGTGAGCACACACTTTCCCCCTCAAATCAGGGAGAAAACTCATACTTTTCGACTGGAACGATTGAAAATTCATTCAAAATACGCAGATAATATTGCCTATGAGAAAATTAACACTGAATCTCAATCCCAAATGGATAAGGTATCATAATATTGTTCAAACTTTATTGTTAATTCATAATTCAAAATATCATTCTGTATTGAGTATTTATGGCGACAGCGAAATTCACTCTAGTGAGCTGAAAAATCTGAATGCGGTTGCTGTCAACAATTTTCTGAACTTGTAACAAGATTGACAATTTTTACTTTTTGAAAATAAAAAGTCTATCGATCCTATTAGTATTTTTCACTACACCAGCAGTACTTCAATTATTAAACACAAAATTTGGTCCTCACGAGCGGATAGTAGTGAAAAACGCAATTCAATTCAAGAAAGCATCGAAGATAAACGTCGTAGCCGTACCTACAACAAGCCAAAGTCGTCGATTGAAGGCAGCTCAATTGGTTTTTTGTAACGATTATTCAACTGGGAGATTGTGACAAAACCATTGAAAGAAACTATTATTTGTCATAATTGGAGTCAAGAGTTGAGGAAGAAAGTTGGTAGAAGAATCGAGCCATTTAACTCAAGCAAATCAAAGTCAGTAATTTCCTATTATTCTTATGTATTTTTCCCATAGTCGTGAGTTTTTTGATGCTATTTCAATTTGACTGATCAGTATTGCAATTTATAGTAGACAAAACTTCATTTTGTGTGACTTTGACAGCCATTTATCAATTTTGATAGCTTTTACTGCATTTTTCACCAAATCTGCGATTTATAATTTGATTTTCGTATAATTTTCAAAGTCAAACTATAGTTACTGCTTTTTAAAATGGCTACTGCCAAAAAAGATTTGAAAAAAATGGTGAAAAATCGTGAATCACTGAAATTTAAGCTGAACAACCTTGAAAATTATGTTGATTTGATAATAAAAGGTACAATTACTCCAGATAGTAGCGAAGTTCAATTGCGCATAGATAACAATTCGAGTTTGATTCAGGAATTTGACAATATTCAAACAAATATTGAACAAGACTGTGATGATGCAGACTTGGTTGACCAATCTAAAGAAAGAGAACCATTTGAACAAAAGTATTATCAAAAAATTGGGTATTTGATGGAATATGTAAGAAAGAAGGTCCTTAAAAATAATATTCCCACCCCAATAGCGGTACAAGATCCCTTACAAAACTTTTTATTGCCAAAAATAAAATTACCAGTTTTTAACGGTGAGTATGAAAACTGGCTGGAATTCAAAAAGAATTTTATAACAACCATAGATTCGAATAAAAACTTAAACGATGGGCAAAAATATAATTTTTCGAAAGCTGCACTTGAGGGTTATGCAAAAAGGGTAATTGAAGGGTGTGATGAAACTCAGGATTATAAAATGGCTTGGCAAATGCTAAATGATAAATTCAATAGGAAAAAGTTCTTGGTTGATACTCATATCAAGTCTTTATTTAATCTCAATCAAATAAGTAAATGCACTTTCTCCATTTTCAGAAATTTAACTGATGATATGTCAAAACATTTATCAGCATTGGAGGCAATGAAGCTTTCCAAGGATTCCTTATGGGATATGGTAATTATACATATCATTTACAATAAATTGGACAAAATTACACAAAACAAATGGAAGGAACATCATGTAAGCAATGAATTACCCACACTAGATGAGTTTGTAGAATTTTTGAGAGAAAGAGCAGATATCCTGGAGTCCTTGGAAGAGCCTCATTCCAAAAACGATTTTTATGTACACAAAGGTATAAACAAAGGTATAAAATCTTTCCATCAGCATATCAACTTGTCTCTGAATCAAAATAAATGTAATTTTTGCAAAGGTGATCACACTATTTATACATGCAATGACTTTCTCAAATTGAATATTAACGAAAGGTGGCAAAAGGTAAGACAATTGAAACTCTGTTCTAACTGCCTACGAATTGGACATTCTAAAGATATTTGTAATTCTGGTCCATGTCGAAAATGCAAACGTAAACACAATACATTATTACATTTTGATTCAAACAATGCTGCTACTAATTCTGAGAATCAAAGTGACAATTCCAAACCTAGTTCTCATATGAAACACAATTCTTTGCAATTTTCCTCTAATGAAATAGAGCAAGCGAATATAACGCCAAACCCTATAGAAGAACCTTGTAGTTCTTCTAAAGTATTCAATGTTATTGAAACATACCAATCCTCAGTGATGTTGTCAACAGTTACATTCAAAGTAAAGGACAATTATGGTAACTTTCAACATTGCAGGGCGCTTCTAGACTGTGGAGCACAGTAAAATTTAATTACAAAGGAATTTTGTAAGCGACTGAACCTCAAATTGGTTCCAACACAATTGTCAATTATTGGTATAAACCAGGTTGTATCGAATATAACTGAAAAAACTTCAATCACCATTTATTCGAAGGTAAATGATTGCTTTGTAACACCTGTTATTTCTGCTAATATACCTTCTCATAAAATCTGTATATCTCAATGTTCAATTCCAGAAAATATACATTTATCAGATCCCCAATTTCACAATCCAGGTGATATTGACATTCTCATAGGGGCTAGCGTTTTTTGGGATTTGATTTTGGATGGCCAAATCAAGCTCAATGGTAAGGGGCCCGTTTTTCAGAATACAAAACTGGGTTGGATTATTGCAGGTAATATTTCAATGCCTTCAAATATTTCAATTTGTAATCTTTCAAAAGACATAATTGTAGAAGATGAACAATTGAAACGTTTTTGGGAAATAAATGAAATTCCAGATATCAATTCTATGTCAAAAGAAGATATTGAATGTGAGAAATTATTTGCCGAAAATACAACACGAGCAAATAATGGTCAATTTATAGTAAAACTACCATTAAAAAAGTCTTCTAGTCTTTTGGGAGATTCCAAAGAAATTGCTTATCGAAGATTCAAACTATTAGAGAAACGATTCATATCTAATGATAACTATTTCACTCTATATAAAGAATTTATTCATGAATATCTTGACTTAGGTCACATGACAAAGGCAACAAATATTGATTATAACGCACCTCACTATTATTTTCCACATCATGGTATTTTAAAGGAAAGTCTCACAACAAAATTGAGAGTTGTGTTCGATGGGTCATGTAAAACAACTTCAGGATTGTCCTTGAATAATCTTCAATATGTTGGGCCTAAAGTACAAAATAATATTTTTGACATTTTGATTAGATTTCGTTATTTCAAGTATGTAGTTTCTTCGGATGTTTCAAAAATGTATAGGCAAATACTAATGCATGAAGAACATAGACCACTGCAATTAATTCTCTGGAGGGACAGCCCTGAAGATGATATTTCCACTTTTCAATTGAATACAGTTACGTATGGAACTACAGCAGCTCCATATTTGGCTATTAAATGTTTAAAACAATTAGGAATAGAAAGTTTCACTTGTTTTCCAGAGGCTTCAAAGACTATTTTGAATGATTTTTATGTTGATGACCTTTTGACAGGTTCAAATGATTTAACTGAATTACAAAATAGATGCAAAACTATTGATGCTATACTAAAATCAGCCAATTTCATATTGCGAAAATGGTATTCCAACAATTCTAAGGTTTTAGAGCATATCGAACATTCTGACATTTCTAATGAGATATTGAATTTGGGTGAATATGAAAGTTCAAAAACATTAGGCATTCAATGGATAGGTAAACATGATTTATTGAAATATAAAATCAATTCTTTTTCATTGAAGAATCACATCACAAAAAGACAAGTATTATCTATAATTGCACAGATATATGATCCATTGGGTCTAGTTAGTCCTGTAATCATTGTATCCAAAATACTAATCCAAAAGTTGTGGTCTATTAAACTTGATTGGGACGATTCAATACCTGAAAATTTATACATTAAATGGCATCAATTTCATAATAATTTACATCAATTAAATGAAATTGAAATTCCCAGGCATGTCATGGGAAATAATTATTCCTTATTAGACATTCATTGCTTCTGTGATTCCAGTAGTTCTGCTTATGCTACCTGTATATATTTACGCGGTATCAATACTGAAGGAAACTACAATGTACAGCTTTTATGTTCCAAAACAAAAGTTGCACCATTGAAATTACTGACCATTCCTAGATTAGAGCTATGTGCTGCTTTATTAGGAGCTCAACTGATTCAACAAGTTCTCAATGCTTTGCCTCGTATATCATTTTTACCTAAATACTTTTGGTCAGATTCACAAATAGTACTTTGTTGGCTCAAGAAGGAACCTTGTCAGTTACAAGTTTTTGTTGCTAACCGTATAGCAAAAATTCAATCACTAACAGATACAAATGATTGGATGTATGTAAATACTAAGAATAATCCTGCTGATTTGGCATCTAGAGGTATTTTGCCTGAACATTTGAAGAGTTCTCATATATGGTGGTATGGTCCAAAATTTTTATACTCATCAATTGATCATTCCGTCACTAATGAAAGCTTGTTAGCCAGTGAAGTTCCAGAACTTAGAAAATCTCTGAATATTTTCGTTAGTAAATCCATTGAACCTTCCTCACTTTTTCTTAGATACTCTAATTTGACAAAACTAAAACGCTTAACAAGTTATTGTCTAAGATTTATATCAAATCTACGTAGAAGACCAGAAGATAGAAAATTTGATTCTTTGTCATTATCTGAAATGAATAACGCTTTAGAAAAGTTAATAAAATTGGCACAGTCAGAATCATTTCAAGAAGAAATATCAATTTTGCATAAAAATAAAACGTTTCCTGCAAAACACAAACTTTCTAGTTTAGTGCCATTTTTAGATGACAAAAGTATTTTACGCGTAGGAGGAAGGCTGAAATTTACGACACTAGATGAAAATGTCAGAAATCCAATTCTTTTGTGTTCAAAACATCCTCTTACTAAATTGATTTTTAGCAATCAGCACATTCAGTTGTTACATGCTGGGCCACAATTGCTATTAGCTACTGTACGCCAGACTTATTGGCCAATAGGTGGAAGGAATTTGGCACGTAAAACTGTAAAGCTCTGTTTAACCTGTTTCAAGTTTCAACCATCCTTGGCTACTTACCCCATGTCAAACTTACCTGATATTCGAGTTAAACCATCCTTACCTTTTCAATTTACTGGAATAGATTATGCCGGTCCGTTTCCATTGAAAAATAAAACAGGCCGAGGTTCTATTTTATTGAAATGTTATATTTGTGTCTTCATTTGCTTTTCGACAAAATCCATCCACTTAGAACTCGTCGGCAATTTGTCAACAGAATGTTTTTTGTCATGTTTGAAACGTTTTATTTCAAGACGAGGGATACCATCAGACATATTTTCTGATAATGGTTCTACTTTTGTGGGCGCAAAAAACGAATTAGCAGAATTAGGACAATTTTTATTTGATAATCAAAATTCTATTACTGACTATTCCACAAAAAATAACATTCGTTGGCATTTCATACCGCCATATGCTCCTAATTTCGGAGGTTTGTGGGAGGCAGCAGTAAAAAGCACTAAATTTCATCTTAAACGTATAATGGTAAATAGAAATTTAGTCTACGAAGAATTCAATTCATTGGTCGTTCAGATTGAGGGAATCTTAAACTCACGACCACTGTACTCCTTGTCATCCGATCCCAATGATCTCAATCCTATTACCCCATCTCATTTCCTTATTGGCCGTCCCATTACATCCCTTCCCGATACTGACTTTTCCATGGTACCTAGCAACAGGTTATCAAGATTTCAAGAAATTCAACAAAAATACCAACAGTTTTGGATAAGGTTCAGCAAAGAATACATATCTCAACTCCATCACCAGTATAAGTGGAAGGATCCAGCCACTCCAATCAAAGTTGGCACATTGGTTTTGATTAGGAACGACCAACAACCACCATGCAAATGGCCATTAGGTCGTATTGTTAGTTTACACCAGTCCAAAGACAAGATTTTCCGTGTAGCAGCGATCCAGACAGCATCCAAAAAGACGATCACTCGATCTGTAAGACATCTGTGTCCGATTCCACTGGAAGAAGATCTTTTCAAATGACTTTTACATTATTAGTGAAAATAACATTTTTTATGCATATACACATTGATCATCATTAATTCTCAATTTTTCTCTTATCTTAATATTGTTTATTATCTTGAAGGTACCCTTCAAAGGGGGGTGTATGTTCAAACTTTATTGTTAATTCATAATTCAAAATATCATTCTGTATTGAGTATTTATGGCGACAGCGAAATTCACTCTAGTGAGCTGAAAAATCTGAATGCGGTTGCTGTCAACAATTTTCTGAACTTGTAACAAGATTGACAATTTTTACTTTTTGAAAATAAAAAGTCTATCGATCCTATTAGTATTTTTCACTACACCAGCAGTACTTCAATTATTAAACAAATATCCAATAACTTATATCTTTAACAGAAGAAAAAAGGAAAATAACTTGCTTACAAAAAAAAATACAGATTGCCGCGATCAAACCCAATTCTGTACGTTCAGTTTACTAGTCAGCGTCGCTTAACACTACGCCATCAGAGTAATTTAGATGGGTATGAAATGATTTTTCCTCTTAACCCTATAGAAAGGACACACTTTTCTCCCTCAAACCAGGAAGGAAACTCCTCCCTAAGGAGGAAAGTACTTTTCTTCCCCCTCATTTCAAGTAAGTTGTAAACGATGAAACTTGTGAATCTATTATAATCAAATTTTTCCGTAATTTTTCGAACATCTTATATATGTTGTATTCTGGTTAAAATCAAACATGACTGTTACTTCTTTCTACTTTAAATCTTTAATAGCTATTTGTGTATTCAGAGCGTGAAGTGATTGATTGTCTCTCAACAAAAAGATTAATCGTTGGATAACGAAAATGACACTTGGTGCTCAAAATACACACATTATTTTTTCTACAAGCGCAACTCTTAGAAAAAAAATTATCGACGCTCCATTCAAATAGCCACATAACATTACTTATGAAAGAATCACTCAATAGCAATCCGAAATGTATAATCTATCTGAATGTCCAATAATTCAAAACACTAACAAGAAAAAAGTAAACTAACGTTCTTAAAAATGAAAATAAAGTTGCAATTGCCAGGAGCTGAACCCGGGACATTCGGATAAATAAATAAATAAATAAATAGGGTTTTTATTAAAATCTTCCAACAATAAAACATTCACGTATAAGGACAAGTCACTTAACATATATCTCATTTCCATAATCCAGGGGGAAGAGGGAAAGGACATACGGGCGCAATAGTAGCAACCCCCCTACACCTTTTCAGGGGTGCAGAAGGGGTGCCTTGCCGAGGCGAACATAGCACCCCCGCGAAAGGGCGCAGACGTCCGCCCGCGCTGGTGTTGACGCTGGGCCGGACTTTTCATTACACAGTGGCTGTAGTCAGTAATACACGCCTCCTGCAAAGCTTATGCGTGTTGTTCGAATTTCTATTCCTTGTAGATACGCCATTGTTGCAGTTTGTGAGGATGATTGTTTCAATGCTGAACCCCAGAAAAGGCTGATGCAAAAAACCGGGTCAAAGTACTCTGCGTTTCAGTCAGACTTTCGACTTAGTTCCCTACGGAACCGGTTCTTCCCTTCTTTCATTAAAGATATCAAGAGATTGATAAATGAGCCCGCCGTGTTTGCGAGGCTCATTATCAAACACTCTGAGCCTGGTTATTTCTCTAGTGAGAGGGCTCTTATCGAGCATGTATTTATAGAACTTATAAGATAAGTTTCGTATAAATATCGGAATCGAGTCGACGCCACCTAGTTCCCTAAGAGTTTCCAATCGAGTGTATCGTCTGCTACCAGTGATGATACGAAGTACTTTATTCTGCATCCTATCAAGTCTCGCTAGTGGAGTATCTTTCAGGCTGCAGAATACTGGGCAAGCGTATGTCATAGCAGGGCGAATAATCTGCTTATAAATAAGCATCTTATTCTCCTGAGACAATTTCGAGCCTCTGGCTATCAGGGGGTATGTGCGCTTTAGCGCAGCTCCACCCCGCTGTATCGCCAATGTGATATGCCGCCCGAAATTTAGACGTTTGTCCAGCTGTACCCCCAGGTACCTCGCATGATTCACGTTCTCAACAGCCTCGCCTTTGATTCTCAACTTACGGTACACTTTCGAGAAAGTATACTTTTTCGTAAAATTGATTGTCTCCGACTTGGCCGGATTCACCTCGATCTTATTCTCCTCTAGATACGGTATGATCTTCCTATCCAAATGAATTTGGATTCTCGATTGAGCAGCGACGCTTGAGAAGGAATGGGCAAAGATAGCCGTGTCGTCGGCGTACACAGCCGTGCCCATATCCGTTCTCTCGCACTGAGGAAAATCATACGTATATAGGGAGTACAAGTGCGGGGATAAACTTGAACCCTGCGGAACACCTGCTTCAATTGGGAATTCTGCGGAGCGTGTATTATTTACACGCACCATAAAACTCCTCCCAACAAGATATGAGTTTATCAAACTCACCATGTATGAGGGCATGCCTGCCAACAGCATTTTATAGATTAGACCCTCAACCCATACCGAGTCGAAGGCTTTCTTCATGTCCAGCAGGACCATGACTGTATTGAGCCCTCGTTGAGCTGCCTCTTTCACCCCGTGTACAATTCTCACAACCTGTGAGGTTGTACTATGTCCTTTGCGGAACCCGAATTGCACATCGGGGATCATTTTGAGTTTCTCCTCGAGGTTCAATAACCGTCTTAGAAGAATCTTCTCGACTACCTTAGCAATCACACTCAAGAGCGAGATAGGTCGATAACTTTCGAGTTTATGGCCATCCTTACCGGGCTTTAGAATCGGTATCACCAGTGCCTTCTTCAGACAATCTGGATAACACCCCCACTTGATGATGGCGTTGATCAAGTGTATAAACTGTACGAGGACTTTCCGCGGCAAATATCTGAGAAGAACGGCGTCCAAGCCATCCGGCCCAGGCGCCTTATTCGTCGGAAGTCGTTTAATGACTTCCGTCAGCTCCTCATAATTCGTCATGATTTTGGCAAACCTATGAGGGCCGATAGGAGGGAACACAGACTCCCGGAAGTCCTCAGTTGCCTGAGACCTCCGCCTGTGCTCCTCGCTAACGTCAGGCGCCCTTTTGTGGACGTCGGCGAAATATTTCCCAAATAACTCCGCCTTCTGAGGGTCCGTCGCTAGTTTATCGTTACCCTTCTCCATGGCTGGAATCGGAGCGAACTTCTTGGAAATTCGCTTCGTCATCCGCCACAGAGAATTGTCACGCGGATCTAACTTCTCCAGTTTGTCTTTCCACACTTTATCGTTATTGGCGTTGATCAGCTCCGAGATCTCTCTCCCCAGGCGTATCAGGTCATCTTTATCAGATGGGTTCCTGAATTTTTGCCACCTTTTTCGTAGAGAGTTTTTCAGAGCAATCAACGCCCTAACTTCAGGTGGAACGACATTCCGGTTACTCTTGACTGTAATCTTCTTGACAGCGCGCTCTCGAGCAACTTGAATGTTTCTAATGAGAGTAAGGGTGACCTCCTCAATTTCATCCTTGGAGATGTTTGACTTGATCAATGTCCTAGCATTCAAAAGCCTTCGGAACTCGGGCCAGTTGGCATTTCGGTAGTCAAATTTTGTCGTAGGTGGACGTTCGTCCATTCTACATTTTAACCGAAATACCACCGGATCGTGATCCGAAGTCATCTCGTGGATGGCCTTGAGTTCACTCATATTAGTAACATTCTTGTTTACTACCAAGTCGACTATAGTCGGAGTGGTCCCATTCCAGGGGTAATGCGTTGGCTCATCTGAGTGCACAATTACCACGTCATTATCTAGGGAATACTCGTACAACGTCTTACCGTTGGCGTTATGCTGGGAACTGCCGCTCCAATCAGAACGCCTGGCATTAAAGTCCCCGGCCAGCAACACCTTGTGGCCGGTGTTACACAGATTCTCCAAATCAGCACTGGAGAACCTTTGATTCGGAGCGTTGTATATCGCGAATACGCAGGTCCCATCCGCGAGTTTGATCCCAACATGTTCAATCGAACTTTGTTGAGGTGGGAGCCGCGTATGCGCGATACCATTCCTAATAAGGATGGCCACACCCCCCCCCCTCACTGCTTGAGGACGATCAACTCTGATAGTCGTGAAGTCCTTCAGACTGAATCTATGATCCGGCCTGAGCCATGTCTCGCATATGAGCATAAGATCTATCTTATGCCTGTCGATAAAGTCAATAATAAGTGGTAGCTTATTATTAACCGAACCGGCATTGTACATGCAAACCCTCATAGCTTGCTCAAAAGTGATACTTGGTATCACTAAAGACCTCTAGGGCAGCCATCGCCTTCTCGAGCGGAGACTTCGCCTGTGCTAGCCTGGCGATCAGATCGTCCAGGGCTCGACACAGCTCCGATAGGGACATTCGGATTACAAGCCCAAGACGCTAGCCATTGCACCACCGCAAATTATCAGATTGACATACCTGTATTACCTATACTTTCCAAGTATTGGTCCGTTTTAGAAAAAAGCAGTTGAGATGCGTTTAAAATTTACAAAAAAAGGTTCAAGTGGGTAGGAGGAAAAATCATATTTATTACATGGGGGTAAAGTAAACTACATCCTGCGGGAGGAAAAGTGGCACTTTCCCCCTAGTAATACAAATAGCTCTTGTATACTTTCCATTATGCAAGTATAGGTCCGTTTTAAAGAAAAGCAGTTGAGATGGTTTATTAAGTGGGTAGAAGAAAAAATCATATTTATTACATGGAAAAGTGCCTTTTCCTATCTTCCCGCCGGGCAGTACAATACATCATGCAGGAGGAAAAGGTGCACTTTCCTCCCTTGTAATACAAATAGTTAGCTATTATTTCGAAAGGAAGTGAAACTGGATGGGAAATAGATTATGAAATGAGTCACTCGAAATTAGGAAATTTTTTATGAGTATGCGTATGACTTTCTCAAATTTTGTAGATATATTTTTCTAAATGGAAATATTTTCCTCTTTATTTTCTTTTTCAACAAATTAGTATTCCAGAATCGCTCATGCTCGAGATGATATGTCATAATTGGGCTACTATTAAATCCGATGTTTCATACTAACAGGGTTGAATATGAATTGTGTAACCGAGGAGAGGCAGAAATATATAATTAGTTCAGGCCAGAACTGATTTGCATATGTGTTTCAGTTGGTTTTACAGTATCATAAAAACTATCCCGTCCCATGTATTTTATTACTCTCGGAAAACTTTTGGAAAATGAATATGCTCTGGAGTAGGTAAAAGTACAGAAAGAGTAATGTTTTGAATTATTCGAGAAGAAGGTACATTGTAGATAATGATTGGTTTGCGTAGGGTTCGAAAGACCTCAGTTTCGCGTTTAATAATTATTTGATTCTACGAAATACTGGGTAACAGGTAACAGGTAACAGGTTACATGCAATAACAATACAGAAAATATCTAGGAAAGTAGCACCTACTTTTCAAGCTGGAGCAAAATCGAGAGTATTTCCGAATTTGCTTTCACAAGGTACAAAATATTTTCCTGCCGTATTGCTGAATAGTTTTGATGTCAGATTGCATTGTTTCGACTCACTGTGACACACATCGCCAGGATTTTCAGTGATAATCCACTTTCCAAATCCTCAGTAAAGTACTATACTCAGAGCGGAATATAAATTAAATTCAAAGGAGAACTCAACTATATAATTCATATATTTTTTCTGAACCATGCAACTGGTTTTCCTTCTTTTTGGTGTTTCAATGTTTACAGTAAATTTCAAAAAGAATCGAGTTAAATTTTTTATAACTTTGAGTTATTATATGCCAGAGCTTTCGACAGCAGTTAGTGCTGTCATCTCCACGGCTTTACCTAAACGTAAAAGTTGATGACAGCACTGAATGCTATCGACAGCGCTCGCATACGATAACTAAGGGTTGTTGAATTTTGAACAATCCTTTTCATTATTAGGTGTGAAAGAAATTATTACAAACTATTCTCGTTTCGAAAGGACAAAAATGGTAAGTGCAAAATTTGACAAATTCTCAATATTTTTGCAACTTCCATCGGAATTTAATTCTCGGGGGAAATAAAGTTTAAAGTGAAAATTAAATATTCATGAAAAAAATTTTCATTAAAAATGAAAGAGTCGTGAAAATAATTCCCTTGGAAAATCACCATAAAATATATTAATATTTCTATAATTCATACATTCTTTTGAATCCACAGTCTTCTAACACCAATCCAAGGATACCATTTTCATATAGAGTTTGTCTTGCAATACATTGATCAATATTCTTTTTATTTTGCAAAAAACGGCCAATGAGTTGACGGTCGATCTTCTATATATATTATCATCATTAATTTCATTTTTATCGGACAGCTTCAGTCTTCCTCAATCAATTCATATCTGAAAACTTAACAAAAGATAAAGGAACTTCATTGTCACTGATTTTTAGGACAAATATATAAAACGTTTCGACGAACAAATATGGGACATAAACCGTTTTGAATGATATCAAGTATAATGCACGACAGATGGCGAGAGGAGGAACGTCAACTTAAAGTTTTTGATTGACATGGGAGGTCAGGTGTCACATCGTTCAATTTTTTTTCAATTTTTTGAATTTTGTGAAAAATATTTCATAACATGCATTCGAAATATCAAGTATAAGTGTGTATTTGAATTCCTGAAAATGAGACAACTTTTTGAGTGAAGAAACTTTGCAAAACAAATAATTCAATTTCAATTTTTTTAACTGAATTTGGTTTTGATTCGGATATAGGTTCGTCAGATACTAGTCTGTTTCATATATTTCAATACCCGTCACGGTTTCAGCCAAGAGAGTAGTATTTTCTTGTAGAATATTCTACAATACAGCCTACATGGATTTAAGGGACATGGGAGTGAAAGAGGGTAAAACATGGTCTCTTTCTCTCTTTTTGAATTCTTGGAACAGCTTACAAAACGTCGCTATATTTCAGCGCCCCTCCTCCACTTGGTAAACGGGAGTCCGTCCCGTCCCGGCCTGGTTACCGGCGTAATTACCGGGGACTTCATCCGGTAGATGGGGAGGGTATTTCGCTCGAAGCAAATCTTAACCCAAACATCAAAAAAAAAAAATTCAAAATCTTATTGATTACATTCGCTCTGTTTCGCTAGGAGCAAAAATTGTTGCTGGATGATTACTTCCATAATCAATTATTTAGAAGACATTTTTAATTGAAAAGAATTTTCATGCTGAATTTCTTGAAAAAGTGCACTATGAATACTGTATCGCATAAATCATAAATAAATAAAGTAATTTCCAGAAAGTGGGCATCCATTGATTACGTGAGGCAATTTTGGCAATTTTCAACCTCCCCCTTGGTGAGATTTCGTGAGATTTTGCTCGACCTCCTCCCCACCCCCTAATCTCACGTGAGATTTTTCAAAATGCGTATTTGTAATGTAAATGAGTTTATCTGTGCTCGATTGCAGTAAGTTTATTTAGAAAAATAAATGTTCTTATAATTTTATTTATTTAAAACTAGTTAAGACTAGTATTCATTATTTTTTAATTAATTAGTTTTTTCACAAATTTCAGACTATTTCTTGCGGAAAAATATTACGTGATATTTTGATAATAAATGGATGCCCCTAAACTACCATGAAAATCATGAAATAGTATAAATAATTATGAGTTTAATTATGTTAGGAAATGAACAAATTCACTAAGAAAAATATCTATTACCTATAATAAAAAATTCTGTAACCGGGTAATTATTTCTGAATTTAATAGGCGCCAGCATAGTTCACTTTTCAGTATGATCTGGGTCTTTTTAAAAAAATTGTATTACTCTCATTTAAATATTGTTTTTTTCAATACCAACTTTTTACTGCAATCGTGTTCTCCCTCAAATCTAAAAGGTAACTTTCATAGACAAAAGGAATATTTTGAAAAAATACCTGTTTCACGTTGAAAACCTACAAATAGTGCTTCCATAAAAAAAAATAGTGGCTACAGTATTTAAGAATTTTTGATAAAATACTGGTATAAATATATTTCTCTGGGTGATCCTCTAACAACGAAAAGAACACACAATATACAATTCTACTTTTCAAAGAAATGAGATGAAACAGCACTTCGACGAAGACATAGAACTAAAACAAAATGCGGTTTACATCTTCCTGGAGATAAAAATGTTTCCATGTTATAAAACATTGGCTGAAACAATTGTAACGGGATAACACACTCTGATAAAATTTAGGTCACAAGTTATCTCTACGAGAACAATATCATTTTATCTTGGCGTATTCTTTGGCCCAGCTTCTCGAGACTAGATAGAAGGATTAAAGTTTCAGATAATATTTCTGTTTCAGCGCTCTTGTAAAGTTATGCGACATAATGCCATTAGGAGGTTAGAGTATCAGACATGTTTTTGTATCGATTGCTCCAATGAACGGAAGACATGATTATATCTCTCATATCTAGAAATCAGAGATTACATTGATGCATTTTGGGACTGTAGGCTTTCACGGCTGGCGTCAATGTTCTCGTGGATTTCCGGGTTTTGCCATGGTCTGCATTGGTTGAAACCTCCAAACGTTACAACTGCAACTGCGGAAGTCATCTTCAGTGGCGTGCTCGAAGTACTCTTCTAGACGTGTCAACTCAAACTGAAGCTCTCGTTCCTGGCATGTCTACCATAATGCTGTTTTAGTGCGCACTTTTCACCATAAAATATATTAATATTTCTATAATTCATACATTCTTTTGAATCCACAGTCTTCTAACACCAATCCAAGGATACCATTTTCATATAGAGTTTGTCTTGCAATACATTGATCAATATTCTTTTTATTTTGCAAAAAACGGCCAATGAGTTGACGGTCGATCTTCTATATATATTATCATCATTAATTTCATTTTTATCGGACAGCTTCAGTCTTCCTCAATCAATTCATATCTGAAAACTTAACAAAAGATAAAGGAACTTCATTGTCACTGATTTTTAGGACAAATATATAAAACGTTTCGACGAACAAATATGGGACATAAACCGTTTTGAATGATATCAAGTATAATGCACGACAGATGGCGAGAGGAGGAACGTCAACTTAAAGTTTTTGATTGACATGGGAGGTCAGGTGTCACATCGTTCAATTTTTTTTCAATTTTTTGAATTTTGTGAAAAATATTTCATAACATGCATTCGAAATATCAAGTATAAGTGTGTATTTGAATTCCTGAAAATGAGACAACTTTTTGAGTGAAGAAACTTTGCAAAACAAATAATTCAATTTCAATTTTTTTAACTGAATTTGGTTTTGATTCGGATATAGGTTCGTCAGATACTAGTCTGTTTCATATATTTCAATACCCGTCACGGTTTCAGCCAAGAGAGTAGTATTTTCTTGTAGAATATTCTACAATACAGCCTACATGGATTTAAGGGACATGGGAGTGAAAGAGGGTAAAACATGGTCTCTTTCTCTCTTTTTGAATTCTTGGAACAGCTTACAAAACGTCGCTATATTTCAGCGCCCCTCCTCCACTTGGTAAACGGGAGTCCGTCCCGTCCCGGCCTGGTTACCGGCGTAATTACCGGGGACTTCATCCGGTAGATGGGGAGGGTATTTCGCTCGAAGCAAATCTTAACCCAAACATCAAAAAAAAAAAATTCAAAATCTTATTGATTACATTCGCTCTGTTTCGCTAGGAGCAAAAATTGTTGCTGGATGATTACTTCCATAATCAATTATTTAGAAGACATTTTTAATTGAAAAGAATTTTCATGCTGAATTTCTTGAAAAAGTGCACTATGAATACTGTATCGCATAAATCATAAATAAATAAAGTAATTTCCAGAAAGTGGGCATCCATTGATTACGTGAGGCAATTTTGGCAATTTTCAACCTCCCCCTTGGTGAGATTTCGTGAGATTTTGCTCGACCTCCTCCCCACCCCCTAATCTCACGTGAGATTTTTCAAAATGCGTATTTGTAATGTAAATGAGTTTATCTGTGCTCGATTGCAGTAAGTTTATTTAGAAAAATAAATGTTCTTATAATTTTATTTATTTAAAACTAGTTAAGACTAGTATTCATTATTTTTTAATTAATTAGTTTTTTCACAAATTTCAGACTATTTCTTGCGGAAAAATATTACGTGATATTTTGATAATAAATGGATGCCCCTAAACTACCATGAAAATCATGAAATAGTATAAATAATTATGAGTTTAATTATGTTAGGAAATGAACAAATTCACTAAGAAAAATATCTATTACCTATAATAAAAAATTCTGTAACCGGGTAATTATTTCTGAATTTAATAGGCGCCAGCATAGTTCACTTTTCAGTATGATCTGGGTCTTTTTAAAAAAATTGTATTACTCTCATTTAAATATTGTTTTTTTCAATACCAACTTTTTACTGCAATCGTGTTCTCCCTCAAATCTAAAAGGTAACTTTCATAGACAAAAGGAATATTTTGAAAAAATACCTGTTTCACGTTGAAAACCTACAAATAGTGCTTCCATAAAAAAAAATAGTGGCTACAGTATTTAAGAATTTTTGATAAAATACTGGTATAAATATATTTCTCTGGGTGATCCTCTAACAACGAAAAGAACACACAATATACAATTCTACTTTTCAAAGAAATGAGATGAAACAGCACTTCGACGAAGACATAGAACTAAAACAAAATGCGGTTTACATCTTCCTGGAGATAAAAATGTTTCCATGTTATAAAACATTGGCTGAAACAATTGTAACGGGATAACACACTCTGATAAAATTTAGGTCACAAGTTATCTCTACGAGAACAATATCATTTTATCTTGGCGTATTCTTTGGCCCAGCTTCTCGAGACTAGATAGAAGGATTAAAGTTTCAGATAATATTTCTGTTTCAGCGCTCTTGTAAAGTTATGCGACATAATGCCATTAGGAGGTTAGAGTATCAGACATGTTTTTGTATCGATTGCTCCAATGAACGGAAGACATGATTATATCTCTCATATCTAGAAATCAGAGATTACATTGATGCATTTTGGGACTGTAGGCTTTCACGGCTGGCGTCAATGTTCTCGTGGATTTCCGGGTTTTGCCATGGTCTGCATTGGTTGAAACCTCCAAACGTTACAACTGCAACTGCGGAAGTCATCTTCAGTGGCGTGCTCGAAGTACTCTTCTAGACGTGTCAACTCAAACTGAAGCTCTCGTTCCTGGCATGTCTACCATAATGCTGTTTTAGTGCGCACTTTTCTGCGATATTGGGTTCGCGCGAACTTTCCGCTCGGTTTGGGTGACATGGCTTCGTTTTGCTGCCAGTCAATGTCGTGTGCCAGATCTCTTTCTTCCTATTGAAGTTTTCTTGATGTTCGTGTAAAAGCCATTGAAATACCCAAACATCAAGAAAACTCCAATAGAAAAGAAGATGAATCATATATACTAACGATCTGAAACACATCAATGAAACGCGCCAAATCAAAGCCATGTCAACAAATTCGAGCAAAGACTTCGCGAAAACCAATCATCGCAGAAAGTGCGCGCCAAAACCGTATAATAAATGACGTGCCACATACGAGAGCTTCAGTTTCAGTTATTACCTCAAAAATAGTCAAAAAGAGTACTCAGAGCACGCCACTGAAGATGACTTCCGCAGCTGCAGTTGAAATGTTTGCATATTTGAATTCAAACAGACCACAGATTTTTGTTGTATAATTAATTTTCTTTTGAATATTTCACAAAAGTACTCCATAAAAGAGTGGTGATGATAATGTTACGAATAAAAAAGGATTCTCGCAAAACCTTTCCCAAGGAAGACATTTTCGACAGTTGATATCTTTTGGAAATCTTTTATTCATTCACTTACTTTTAATTGGACTATTGGAACTAGTTCCTGATTACATGTAATCCAGTACGATTGGGTTTTGGGACAAGAATCGATTGTAGCACCACCAAACTTGGTATGCTAGTAGTTGGAACCATGATGAACAAGAAAAAAATTGTTTACCAAAATTCCTAATTTTGATAAATTTTTTCCTAATTTTGATCAACATGTAATATTCGATCATATTGTGTGCTCCATTGTTGTAATCAGGAAAAAAAAAACACTTTTCAAAAATGCAAAAATCCAATATGACGCCTATAAGAATAATAATAATAATAATAATAATGATGGCTAAATATATGTAAAAAATATGTTTTTTAGTTTCAGGATCCATTATTTTACATGTTGCCTGTGAGAAAAAATTATCATTTCTGTTTACATTTACAGATTAGTGGTTGTGAATTTTTGGTGAAATGTAGGTATTAGTTGAACGACCAGTTCAAACATTATTTGATCTTCCATTTGTTGTCATGTACGTGTTTATGATCCAATTATTTAAGGCATGTCGATTCATTATTATTAGTGAAAACATTATTAACTTTGTATATATTTGTCGTAGGTCCATCACTTTCAGTTCATGAAATAGTTATTCAAAAATACCTTTATTGAAAGTTATTAACTTCAATATCAATTTATGGATTACTTTCAATGGACTAAGAGTGGTCTTTCTAATTCCTTCCAACCAAGATGAACACCAATTCTCACTCAATGCCTTTGGTTATCTATATTTTATTCAAAAAACAGGATATTTCTCATTGTGGAAAACAGAAGATTAAAATATTATTCAATCATTCTTGTATGAGCTGAATGCTAGTTAATTGAACTGATCAGTAGGTACCTCTTCAAAAATGCATTTTATTCAGGAAATATCTCGCCTGACGAGAGCTCTCAATCAAAAATCCTGAATAATGCATAGAAAATCCTCAACAACATCTCCAGATCAACTGAAACATTAAACCGAGAAGGTTAGTGGAATGGCATGACCGAAGATTTGCGGATGGAAGGAAATGGCTGTCTTAAACGTTTCAGACGCCCGTGAATTATTAATAAAACCGCCACTTGAAAAACTCCGACCAACCGAGCTTAAGACTCCAGTGAGACCCGGTTAAATGAAGGACGTAATGAAGGACGATCTCTCAAACTAATAGCCCTTAATAATAAGCACAGTAATGAACAAATGAATAATTTAATCCAAGGGGGTAGATCATTCGGGCGATTTGGAGAAATTAACTACGTGATGAGAAAAACATTTGCCTCCGTTCCATAACTGAGGAGCTTATTGTTTTATCAGTGAAAGAAAATCGTGGATGGCCTCGCAGATGGTAGTGATTGATTACCTCATTAATAAAACTTCGAGATTAGTTTTTTCACCCCCATAAATGTATCGAATTCTAAGCGTGGAATTACATCGGACCTTCATTGTAAGTGAAATTGTGAAGCTCGTTTCAGGAAGGATTTTTAATGTTGAATTTGAGCTCTTCAAGCTTAAACTCAAATGATTGATTACAGATTCATTGAAACTTCATCAGTTTGTTTTTCTTGCGCTCCCATCTTTAATCAGCATGATGGAGATATCTATATCGAAGTCTATATAAAGAAAGTGCTCGTGCCAAGTATTTGGTAAATATAATATTGATCTAGTCTGTCCATACGGAAACAGAAAACTTCTTTTCAAATATATTACAAAATTTAATTCCAAAAATTTTTTGAAAACAGTGTATGTGGAATGATATCTCATTCGAAACGTCTCCAATATTTTTTTTTTGAGAATCCACAAAATTTCTTTGCTCTTCAAAATGACAGATGGTTGTCAAGTGGTTGAATCTCAGGAAAATTAATAGAATCGTCAACATCAACAAATATACTAATCTACATCGGCATTTTCACTGATATAATGAAAAGGTAAGATTGGATGTAGGAGATAATCTTGGAAACTTCTCATACCATTTGAAAAATTATCTCACCAATATTCAATTGGATTTCCAGGGTGGAAAAAGGCTAATATATTATCTTCTCGAAATAAAGGTGCAATTAGTGGCGATCAATTTTGCAACTTTGAGGCCGATTCAGATACATGTGTGCCCACCCTGGGTTTCTAACCCCGCATAGTAAATTTCTTCAGTATTGATGAAATTAATACTTCTGAACCAAAGAATATATGTCTTTGTGAGAGAAACGCAAGTAAAAGCAACATATGTGAAATGTCTTGCAGATTATAGGCACAAGAATCAAAAATATTTGCTTTCAAATGGCACGATCTTGAAAAATCTGTTTTTCAAGTTCGTGCAATTTACGAGCAAAAATGTTTTACCCTTGTGCCTATGAAACTGCAAGACAGTCCACAAAGTCATATTTTCTTCGGTTCAGAAGTATTGATTTTATTAATACTGAAGGAATTCATCATGAGGGATCAAGAACCCTGGGTGGGCACCCATGTGTCTGTTTTTATTTGAAAAACTTATAAAGGACTCGTCAATTTCAAGGGGTAGAGTTGAAGTCTGATTAAAATAACTAACACTACCCACTATTATATAGATTTTAGTTGGGGTTCACTTTACAAGATAAATCAAGATAAAAAAAAATAGTATGGTGTTAACTAGTTACTGATCACCACTTATCTCTTTTTCCTAATGTTCCCTGGTGTTCGTTAGGCAGCAGCACTATACAGGCGGGTCTTGGGCTGGCAGTGGCTATTAGACCACCGTTCGGCTAATTAGTCTAGTTACAATATGAGTTCAGTAAAACTGGTTTTTTACGAGGTTTGTTTATAATATTTATCTACAACCATATATGTAATACTGTCATTATTTCATCTATTCTAGATGAATATTTTTCTGAAATTTATTGACTTTATCTGACATTTATTTATATTGGACAATTGTAGCCACGGTAACAATATATCTACTTGATTATTCTGAGAAAACCGCGTTCTTGGTAATTTTTCGTTAAATGTAATATTTTAGGTATTTTTGTTTCTCTTCCATTTTGATAAGCGTCGCTTCGTGTATGGTATAGTTTTCACGTTCAAGATTATGTCGTTTGAATTGATATTCTGGGGTTCTACCCCTATTTTCATATAAATAACATGAAAAAGTACATCATGTACCTTTAGCTCAATTATTTAGTCCTACTATTTTTGTATTTTTTCTCTCCACACTTTGTAAGTATAAAATATGAAGAATTATCCACATGTTGTTACCTTATAACATTTTCAGCTTTTCTATATTACTAATTGTACCCAACTGAAGATGAACATATAAATGTTCGAAACATGTCTTGTTTGAGATTGGATTTATATCCTTTGCTCTATTAAATTTTGTGGAGACGACTTTGTGTTCTTTTTCCAAAAAAACTTGGTCTTCCACTTCGAGTATGGACTATTACCTTCTTATTTTAGGTATGTTCAGAACGAAACAGAGATTTATTAATTTTGATCGAAATATGATGGATGTGAATAAAATAGTATAAAAACCTTGGTAGGAAGTTAAATTCCTGTCTCGAGATCATAGCTAACTACTTCACGACAGGAATGAATCTCTTCCCACCTCGGTGTGTAATATACTATTTTTCGCATTATATGTTAGTAATTATGAACAAATAAACATAGATATAAAAGCATAAAAAGGTATAAATCAAAGGAAATTCATAGTAGGTACCTGTGTGGAATTTCCGTAACTTAGTAATCTGATGCGATTCGCTTTATTCAGATGAACAATTTTCTATGAAACTGTGTTTTATTGACAGTGACATTACTATGCAATAAATTGCTCGTTCTATGTGGTGGAATGCCACTTCAATAAACGATTTCGAATTCACATTTTCATCAGCAGTAACAATCCATTCAATGTTTTAACTGCAAATGAACGGATAATAAACCGAATTCATGACTCATTACAAAATCATTAGAGAAATCATTCGAATAGAAATGATTGATGGTAATTGTGAAGGTTCATTCAGATTTGCTATTTTCTCAACATTATTACGGAAATCTTGAAAGTTAACGAGAAATTTTTCTGATGGAACAATGAACCGATCCACTCTGAAGTATTCATATTAATTCATGATGAACGATAAAAAAGCTCTTGAATCCCTTAAACTCCCTAATCGCGGAAAACTTGGCTAATTTCAAAACGTCGGATAACAACCAAATCGGCGTACGAGCAGACCATTTCCTTGTGAGCTGCAATTCTCATGCACAATTTGACTATAACGTTCAAGCAGACATACAATTTCACAGCATTCAAACCAACAGAAACGCTAGCGACTTTGTAAGTGCTTCATAGAAATGTGAACGTCTCAGAAATGAATAGGGTGTACGCCCTGGCAATCGTTCTTATGCTGATGTTCGCTACGAAAATATGAGAGATAGATTGATTCCATACAAAAAAACAGATTGTTCTCAATGATTTATTCGCTGCCCTTATTTTCAATATATGATGAGTATCAACTGATGCAACGAATATACAGGGCGTAATATAACCTCTTGCACTCCCGTGAAGGACGAGTGTATAATATGCCATTTTATAACGAATGGCAGATGTGAAAAATTCGAAAGAAATTTTTGGAGAGTTTAAGATAGTACTTCCTTAGTGAGGATCACACTGATCGACCAGGACCGACCGTCCGCGACCGTCCACCTACGACCAAAAGTAGAAGTAGATTAATGAAAACTTTCAAAGTCACACTGATCGACCATCCACGACCGACCACTAGAATAATTTTGTGAATCTGACATTAATTTGACATTCGAAAGGTTATGTGAATTGTCTGTTCATTTATTGAAAATAAGTTAAATTCATAATATCAATAGTTTTGCTTTAAATAATGAGCAGTAGTCATACTGAAGAAGAACATTTTATTTTTCCGGTCGGAAATATACCTATTTACATGAGTTTTGTTGAAGTCAAAAGTTCATCATAAATGTGTGTCAAAATGACGTTACGTCAGGATATTGTGACACCGACCAAAATTTCCAGCAGACTACAATTTCGAACATGGTCTTTGAAAAACGGTCGAGGACGGTCAATGACGATTATACAGTGTGAGTTGTGCGATAAGAATATACGTGTTGGAAATTTTGGTCGTAGGTGGACGGTCGCGGACGGTCGGTCCTAGTCGATCAGTGTGATTCCTGGCTTAACCTTCGGAGTCAAAAGTTTTTTAATTGTCCGCACGGATTTCCATAGTAATGGCTGTATCTGTAGAGTCAGTCGTTTTTGCCCAGAGTGTACTGACATGTACACACATAATCAGGTATATCAGCCGTCTAAGAAAACTGGCAACTTAGCAATTATTGTTACATTTTGACAAACCAGTCATAGTCTAAGAGCCAGAGGCAAATGAGTTCTCTGAATTTACTCAGACTAGTTTTTTCAACAGTTGATAAAAGTAGTTGTTTACACAAACATACTGTGGTCAATCAAGCGAAACTGAAAACTGGTGTTTCTTCAGATACACTATCAAAATCATTATCATTACCTGGCGAGGTAATAACATGAATTTTCCAGAGTGGAAAATGTTTACCTCATTGCATATAAATTAAAGTTATGTCAGTCAATCAGCTGAATTTGGATAAAAGCTGGTCAGTCAGCCACAATGTATATACGGGGTGTATCAACAATGCTTCGAATAAAAGCTGTAAAAAGCATCGAAACCTATGATCCCAAAATACTTGTCATCATACAGGGTGTCTGGTTAATGTGTGACTAATCAAAGTAATATTTTTTTAATGAAAAACCCTTTATATCTACAGTGGATTGAATTCTCGTTGAACTTTGGGAAATATGTTTATTTCCAATTCCTAGAAATCCCTACATATCAATTTTTAACGGAATCTAATTCAAAGTTTTGTCATACTCAGATTACTAGTAAAGGACGAATGAGACCCGAAGCGCAAGAGGGCCACAAGAGTTTTTTTTTTAATCATTTCAACTTCAAAGTCGAAATTTCGACTTTTTTCTCGAAATTTCGAATTCAATACATATCGAAAATTCGACTTAACTGTCGAAATGTTGATATTTAATTATTTCGACTTTAATGCTGAATTTTCGAGAAAAAAGTAGAAATTTTTACGTATGAGTCGAATTTTCGACATTAAATTCGAAATTTTGGAAAAAAGTTGAAATTTCGAGAGAAAATTCGAAACTATGACTTGTTTGAATTTCAATATTTAAATGTAATCATTTCAACTTCAATGTCGAAATTTCTAGAAAATAGTTGAAGTTTCGACATTTTGGTCGAATTTTCGATATTAATGTCGAATTTTTGAGATTAAAGACAAAATTTCTAGAAAAAGTCGAAATGAAAAAAAACTCTTGGGGCCCTCCTGTGCTTTCGTAGATAAGAAATTCTATTGATTTTTTAGATCTAAAAATGCTCCGAAAAATCAATTTCCGTGATAACGGTAGAACATCATTGCCTTTTAATAATAATAAATTCAATAAAACGTATTTTCGACTTCTCAAACATATCGATTAACAAAAAAATAAATCAAGTCCGCAATCACAGCAATTTTTGTCACTGACCCCCGCTTATTATTTTGATGCATAACGTGAAGAAGTTCTTTTCCTCTCCGTTTTACATCGTACTTGCTTTCTCCATGTAGGTGCAGCGTCGCCAGACATTTTAAGTGAACGACTCCGACGTGGAAAATTCATGTACTTTCTTACTGAATAAATCGAGAACAAAACACAAGAACTAGTCAAAATGATAGGAGTTTCGTTTTTAAATAAAAAATCAGTATTCCGTTTTTCGAATCGGTCATAAGAGCGATTCATGAAATATTCATGTTTTAGACACATTTTTGTACTGCTCGATAACGTACATATTAAAGTGTTCGATTTTTTTATCATATATCTCAAAAACGGAACACAAGGAAGATTTCAAACTTTGGGGAACTAAAGAACAATATGCCTTCTATTTCATATATCGATTTCGGCCTATTCTTAAGAAAACCGTCTGAGGGAAGTACTACATTGAAGGACCTCGCAAAATCCTTATGGAAAATGGCTCTCTGCTAAATTAGTGCTATACAACAGGGTGAACATACATTCATTAATTTAATTCCAACCAGTGTGAGTTTTCTAATGTGAAATGAATACTCAATAAAGACATGATGATTTTCTTCAATCTCAACCAAAGCTAAATTATATTATTTTTTATACAGGGTGGTTCGAAAATGAGGGTACGTCAACCCCTATATTTTTAATTCGGATAAGGGAGAGCATGTCATTAATATATCAAACATTCTTTACTGTTGATAACTTCACACAGTCATTTCATATATACAGGGTGGGTAAAAATGTTCATTTTCTTAGAACAATGCTGTTTTGGTCCTATAAATAACCCTGTATTTCGGTTACATAATGTACCGTTTGAGGAATCCAAGATATTGTGATCAATTTCAGCATAGTTCTCCGGATTTATTTGTCTACAACATTCTTTTTAGGGTACAGATTCTATTAAACCTCATATATACTTCATCGAAGACCGAAATGAGCTATTTTTGAACAATTCTTGTATGAAAATATTTGGACTAGATTATTAGTGCGGTACTTATTCCAAAATTGCAATGCCTTCTATACATGTTGAATGGAAGCTCGTCTTCAAAAGTGTTTTATTTATATAAAGTTATATTTTTGTGCGAAATATATTCGAATATATTTCAGAATTATTTCATTGAATGAATATCCACAAAATGTAGAAATTTACTATCGCGGAATTTCTTGTAGAATTCTGGGAAGTATAATACCAATAATTCGTGGAATTGCATGCCAAATATTCCTCCTAGTTGTTCGTCAGCTTGTTTGGAAAATATCCCCTATTTTGCAAAAACCCCACATTTCACAAAAATTATAAAAAATATTTTCTCATCTGAATTGAATTGGTCGAGATTCAGGGAGTTCATCCTCGCTATACTGAGTGTTCATTTCGCATTAAAGAACTCGCACTTGGTTGGTATAAAATTAATCGAATTGGATTTTTCTCTGTTCGCCCTGTTGCAGGCACAAAATGAAAAAGTATAATGGATTCAAGATCAAGGTGACATTGTACCATCATTGAGGCATGATATTCGCAAAATAAATAGGCATTTTGTCAATTATTGGAATTGTTGAAAATTTTTAGCAAAAAGCTTCACTTTTCATCTCTGACACCCTGTATCTCGAAAACTAGTTGGCCGATTTTTTTGTGCCCATAGTACGCCGAAAGTCAGCAGAGCTCAGTAATACCGGAACTGGCGGATAGAAGAAACTGTGTAATTTCGAAGAGTGATGTTTTTTTTTCGAATTTTTCACACCCGCCATTCGTTATAAAATGGCATTATACACCCGTCCTTTACGGTTAGATTACACCCTGTGTATGGTGGTCAAACACACAGAAATTGATCTGCCGGTTTGGAACGGAACGGATCGATTCTGCGTATCTGTCCGTTAGTGGGTAAGCACATGCCAGACTTGACGGGTACGGATATGTGTCTGTCAGTTTGAACTTCAAGTGAAAACTTTCGCCAAAAAGTATAACATAACATATTCGAACCTAATTTCGACATTTCTTTTTTGAAAATTGAAATTTTCAAGCTCTATGTAAGTACTCTTCAATATACTTGAAGAAAGAAACTTTCTACTCAGTGAAACGTAATACAAAGTTCCTTCCTTCAAGTATCTTTGGAAAAGGGTTAATATAAACTCGGCACATATCTCAGGTATACGAAATAAAAATAGTCAAGCTCGACACAGACATTAAATGAAAGTAAAATAATTTGTTGAAATTTTTTTCCAAATCATTTTTTCCATTAATCTACTAGACAGTAGCAATTATAATAAAATCATAGTTCGAGTTAGATCTGTCGATCTTCAAATTTCTGATCTGGTCATGAGTGACATTTATGGATACATGATTTGAGAGGTTCTGAACATGATGCGTGAAGAGCAGAATATTGAGAATGAGTAATGTTTTCACGTTCCAAACTGAATATCAACATTATGTAAATATTCTGAGTGTTAGCATTGAAATGTTACATTGAAATTCAAATTAGGTAATTCGATTGGCCACTAGAAGAAAAATTGACTTTCAACCTTCACAAAGTATATCTCAGGAGTTAGAATTTCATCGATTATAAATCATTTCAATTATAGTGATTGAGGAATCAGTCAGTTCAAAACTACGGTGAAAAAGGCTGCTAGTAAATATAATAAACCGTTAGCAATTATAATCGAAACAAATTATAATAAGATTGTATCGTCAGCTGAAAATTTTAATTAAGTTCAGACCCGTCCGGTGAAATATCACGAATTCTAAATAGTTAGCTACCTACTGCATTTTCCAAGCAATTAAACTTACCCAATTAACAAAAACTCGCTACTAACATTACTTTTTCAATTCGTTTTTGAACTCAAACCTAATTAAACTTTCAGTCAATATAAGCGATACCTAAACTCAGTGTGAAACTGTTTCAAAATAATTCATTAACTATAGTATACAATGATATTCACAAACGAACGCATTGTGGGATTTTTTCATATTCGAACAATTCAGTAAAATTAAATTTTGAACTAGAGAATTTCCCAGAGGTTGAAACATAACTGAAAAGTGATTTCGTAAGTTTCCCAACCTGTAATAATGTTTCTTGAAAATTGCTGAAAATGAGCTTGGTTATCGAAATTCATTACTTTCTATGTTTTTTTTTAATTCATGTTCACGAAAACTCAGCTGAAAATCCGAATGTTGGTATTTCTTTTCCCCAATATTTTTGAAACAACTGAAAATTTCTAGCCTAAAAGAATTGATTCAATATATGGGTAGGTAACCTCATCAGTGATAATTCTCAGTCAGTCTGCATTATCAGAGTTTGTTTTTCAGGACGAAATATGTTATTCTGAAGTCCAGATATATCATAATATTAACAACTTAATATTATATCCTTATATCCATCTATATTTTGACACTAATTTCATATCAAATCAGATCATATCTTCTGAAAACATCAGTTTGATACCATACTTGTATACAAAGCTGCTGAAAATATGGTGTAGTTCTCTTTGCGAAATGATTTTCTTCCCGCGAATCATCTCAAAAAATTCTCGAAAAAAAATACAAAAAAAATTTACTATCATTATATTCACAATAGAAATAGAAAGAGAAAATTCACTTAATTTTCAGATTACGCCAACAACAAACACCATTTTGTTATTTTTGATATACATTTCCAAACTGGAATTATAACATGAATAGTACATCCTCATATACATAAAATATCAGCATACTACAGTATGCTATACAGATTAGTGAATATTTCTCTTCCTGAAAAAAATTTCAACAAAGAACTAAATACTTATCATAAAACATACAGCAGAGTGGATAATAAGTCGAGTTGATAGAAAATATTCTTGCTAAAAAACTACCTGAAACGGCTATCCAAGAAGTGTACCCCATTATGAGGAATCTTGAAAATAGTCATAGAATTTCAACTTTTCACGGCTCATTATAGAACATATAGCTCCATTTTTTCATGAATTGAATTTAATAGTAGATAGCTAGAACAGATAACACGGAAACGTTTATCAAAAATAATAAGATGAGACACGAACATCGGAAAAATCACAAGTTTATGAACTCGTGGATATCACTCCAAAGTATATGTAGGCCAGACATGTAGACCATTCGAAAATCACATACGGGAACACCGTATGAATCATGTTAAACTCAGCATATTTTAGAGGAAAATCATGACTTTGATGAAAACTTGAAATTGTTCATTTTGAAAATTAAGGAATTGGGCTCAATTATTCAGAATTGGAAAAATTCAAATTATTAACAGTTGGACCTTGTGAATTCTCCCTTGATGAACTCATTCACATAATTAAGTAGCAGGTAATTTATGAAATTTCCATGTAACTTCATTGTTAATTATCCATTGTTATCTTGTTGTATGAGTTTAGATCAGCAAAAATTATACGTATACTATGAGTAGTTTTCAACGAAGAATATTTTGGTATGCTACTATTAGCTTGAGAAAGATACCGTGTAGCGAAACATGTCACGAAGATAAAAAACAGTGGAAATTCAATCATGTTTACCTTATAGTCAGATTCAAATGAAATTCTGTTCAGTGATATTTGCATAAATCCTGAATCCAGTGGTGTGGTCAGAATCTTGATACACGCTATGAAATTAAAGGCGCGTATTGAGTAGGTAGCATATTTTTCATAGTTTCATATATATTTTGTTGATGGACATATTTAAACGTTACTTCGATATAAACCATTCGCAGAAAATTACGACTCATTAATGAAATTTGGTGTCCTAGTGGAATATTTGAATGTCTAATCTAAAAAAAATACATTTCAAAAAAAAAATATAAGCTTCATAAAAAGTTTCCATTAAATAAATATTTTATCATAATCTGGATCATTCGTTTTATGTAATAATTTTTTGCTCTCCAGCAAACTTGTCGGATTTTATCCTAATCCTGGTTATTGATCCACTGCACAATCCACCCAGGTTCTTTTTTTGGAAGTGACCATATTTCGATTGTCGAAAATGTCTGGATAAATTAAACAAACTGATGGGATTATTCATAACGCGTGTTTATATATTCGTGGAGCACTTTGACACTGTAAACATCATACTTCTACGTTAGTGCTATGAACTCCCTTTTCATTCATTTTCTAGTTGATCTGAAAATCCCTGGGATATATGAACATGTTGATAATCCACCTCTAAGCTTCACAGATCAGGGAAGCTCATGAACAGTTTAATAATACGGATGAAAATATTCAAACAGCGATTTGGTGGAATTGACTTTGAATACAATAATTTTTTCTGTAATATTTTCAATGGATAATTTTAGTCGTTCATTTCAGCACTGGAAAAAATATTCCAGCCAAAATAGATAGTACCGTATCAGGGGAAACTTTCATCATGTCAGACATTTTTCAGAGATTTGTTCTGGATCCAATATTATCAGAATTTTTATAACTGATTTTGATGAATTTCAAGTAATTTTTTAATAATTCAATCTAAAATGTTTCCTTTTCGTCAACCGACTGCAACCTCACCAAAAATCATCAGAAGTCTTCGAAAGACTCGTGCGAGCTAGAGTAGACGTGGCCCTTACCTTTCAACGTGTGATGCCATGCACGAGGCCAGTGACCGTGTTGAGAATTGAACCCACCCCGTCATGGTAGAAAAGATCACGATCATGTTCACAGCTCTAACATGATACAGCTATTATGAAGATGTATAAAGAAATCACGGTATCAAAAGTTTATTCTAGACAGTATTCCGAGAGAAAGGACACCGTTTTTTAGAGGAAATGATGCTATCAAAATTACTAGCAAGGTTTTATTTTCACAAAAGGCCAAATTTTTGTGATGTTCTAGAGAAGTAAGTAAGTTTTTGAGCGAAGAAGTTTCGATGAGTCAGAGAAAATCTGAAATCTTCATGTCGAATATGTGCTTTATAGATCATTGTCATTTGGATTTTTCAAGAAAGAGTATTCCGGCAATCACAAGGACTTTAATGGTATACTTATTTGTGATAAAATTACCCTCGGTTCTGTAAGATCGTCTTTCCCAGAAAAAACATTTACTTGGAATTTTTAGCCTTTTTGGCAAACCAGGTAACTGTTGTAGAATTTTGGCTAGGTAAGCATATGATAATCTGGAAGTTATGGTTGAACTCTTCAAGCTTCTTCCCAAGTAGCACACCCATATTGGGGCAATATTGTTACAATATTGTGGAAATATTGGCAATATATTCAAATAATAATATTGGCGAGAAAAAAATGTGAACATTCGACGATATTGGTCCATTATTTAAAAAATAATATGGGTCAAATATTCTCGAAGCAATATTGGCCTCAAAATGTTAGGCGATATTTGTACAATATCTCTGTAGCACACTCACATTGGAATGATATTGGTAAAATATTAAAACGTAATATTGGCGAGATAAAATTATAATTATTTCGGGATATTGACACAATATTACTTGGACATTATACAAATAATATTAGTAAAATATTGAGGAAGCAATATTGGCCCCAAAATATTTAGGGATATTGGTACAATATCATCTGCATATATTGGTATAATATTCAAAGTGAATACGTGGCCTTGGAAACATTTATGAAATATTTCCAGAAAATGTCGAATAATTTAAAAATTCTACAATTTCGTTTCTACTTTAATTTACCACTGAGTAGATTGACTTGTAAATGCATTGTGAGAAGCCTTATTTAATATATGTTACTATGATTCAGCTGTTGTTCCATATGTGGGGCCACCTAGCGGTTTCTTACCCAAGTTTAATCATGATTCATTTCAATATTGTTTTTTGAATATTCAGCCAATATTCAAATTTTAATTCTAGTGATAATATATTTTGTAATATTTTATCAATATTGTCTTTCAAATATTGGCGTAAGGGTTTCGTAACATTCTCAATCAATATAGGGCCAATATAATTTTTAGAATATGGATTGAATAATATTCCACCAATGTGCTATCAAACTTGGATAAACAATATTGTTTTTATCGCTAAAATCGATATGAGAGTAATATTGAAATCGCAATATTCGAGCTAGATGCTGGAAACAATAAGTAGGCAATATCGCTCTATCGATATTGGTGAAAATTATTGAACCAATATTGATCCATTATTTCAGGAAACAATATACATTCAGAACAGGTTAAGCCAATATTCCACCAATATTATTAATGAACTATTGTTTTTCCAATATGAACCCATATTGGTTCAATATTGTTTTTACATTTACAATATATCTATATTGGCCCAATATGAAAACAAGATTCAACCAACATGAGCTGTTCTCTTCACTCTTACTATTATGAATTTCCGTTATAATGCAGAGGTCTCCATGATGTATTTTTTGATACTATCGATAGATGATAGATGATATTGGGATAAAGTTATTTCAGGTATGCCTTCACTGGGATTTGTACCCACTTGTCCCTTATTCCCTTCAGTCTCTAATGAATGTTCAACATATCAAAAAGATATTTGATGGCTTGAGAAGAGATGACAAGTTTCATATCACAAAATTGATGAAACTCATATTGAAAAACAATATTATGGAAATTTTATACATAGTGAACACTAATGAACAATGTTGAAGTAACGGAAAAACAAAACAAACTGAAGTACTGGATTTTGAAAACTTATGTGTTGAAACAGTGGGCACGGTCATGTATTGATGGTGTACCCTGTTACATATTCGTCCTTACTCAGGATATTGTAATATGTTTTCATTTAATGAAATATCATTGTGCTTTTAGTAGTTTTTTTTTTTTCGAAAGAATGCATACCTAACTTTTGAAGAAATGGAAACCTGATATTGACCGTGCGTTTAAAAAAATTATATGAGAATATGAGTGGTTGTTTGTCTGCTTCTGTGTAATTTTGGAGTAGAACCTGAGATAATATTTGTGGCGAATACTTCAGGTCAGGTAAATATTCTTATAACGTATTTAATGTTGAATACGATGTTACCAAAATTCTATTGAATGGAGACACTGCCACTGGAGAGTTTAGAAATATACATATCACAGGTTCAGATATGTTGAAATGTTCGCCAAGAAAAAGACGAATGATCACCTGGTCTACAGATGATCAGAAGGTCTGGTATTTCCATACATGTCTACGTTTAGGCATTCTTTGTTTTTAGAGATCCACCATAGAACAGAAAAGCATGACGGAGTTGAATGTTGTTTTCAAATCCAACAATTCATAAGAGAATCACAGTTTGTGATTGCCCAATAATGATTGAAAGGTCCGAATGAAATAGCAATTTTCCCAATCTCATCGTCAAATTCACACCCGAGACATAAATAACATAAAAAGATGGAATCGTGCCGTCACATCATTGGAAATGTTTTTCTGTTAATAAAGATGACAAACAAACTCATCCAAACGTGAATCAAGTTTCGAAATATCTGTGATAGTTCGAAAATATGTCGAATGATTCAATATTGAATGAAATTTCACAACCAGCAATTCAGGATGTAATTTTGCGGAATACAAACGATCAAAGCTGATATGAAAATGTTTTCAACAGGAAAAATTTAATAAAATTTGTTTTATGCGACGAACCACGTAGCAATGGGTTTGATCATTTCGAACGTTCAAAATCAATATCGTTTTATTATGAAACGATTATTCATATCATATAGTGATAGTTATTTATTCATCGAGTAAGTGAAGTGACACTTTTTTTCTACCAATGGGAAATATTGACGCAAGATATGAGTTTGGCATATGTGTTGATATCCATATCATCATTAACGTTGGCTCAACGTCGAAATAACTAGTCCATCGGAAAAAACTTATTATTTCCTATGATTTTCTTCAAAATAATCGAACCATATTTTGCGAACCTACTGATTAGCTTTAGTCTGTGTCAAGAAATACTCGTAATCGCACTATCCACGATTTTCTCTTTTCAATCTTCATCACTATCTTAATTTTTCTTCTTGAAATCATTTCAAAGTTATCAAGAATTCGTTTTTTCGAGAGATGCATAATTAATGTCAATCATCTCTCAAATGTCAATCAGCCACAGCCATACCTTGGATTATCCGGTGTGTATTAAGTCCAAAACTTCTTCAGAGGTATATACTTTATTGATGTGAATATTGTGCTGTTTTCCGCAAACGTTTCGATTTTTGATAACGCTCAATCCATAGTGAAAACGTTATGAATACAAATAGTGGAACATTCGTATATTTGTATATTCAGTTGACGATAGTCTACGCAGAAACGTGTCGATCCGCCTTTCTTCTTCACCAGTACTACTGGAGAAGACCAGGGACTGGATCGTTTGATTACTACTTTTTTCCCCATATCGCTGAATTTTTCATCAGCTTTTTCCTTCTTGGCAAGAGAGAGGCTTCTGGTTGACTGTAGATTGGTATTGCATTCTTAGCGTCTTGGTACCTCTTGACCAAATCAATTTTGGATATTGAACTAGTCCGACGTCCTTGGAGGACCAATTTTCTCAATTCTGCGAGCAAGTTGCTCCTGGGTTGTCTAACGGAACCGCGAACACTCCTGATGACAGAAAAAATTGCTGAACAGTGCCCAAAATTGTTCATTCCTTTGGAGTCATTGAAAGAGATTGAAATTTATAAATCTTATTGACAAAAATTTATCAACATGAAAATTGATCTTCCCTAGTCCAATTTTCTCATTATCAAGAACAGTCTCAAACATCATCACGTTTCCAATGCTCGCACGCCTGTCCAGGCGAGCCACCAGGATGATTCCAGACCTCTCAGGTACGCTTATATCTTCAGCCAACAAGTCCCAGATAATTTATTCACTCTTTCCATGGAGAATCAACTCATCTCCGTTCAGACGTAGGACGCCGTGTTTGGAATTCAACTCGAACCTTCTGGAATTCAAATGTCCACTTCAATTATTATTGTATCGTTCTCTCAGCTACCAATTCCTGATGCTCCAGTTTAGTGCAGCCCAAAATCAGCACACAGTGGCTGGCTCCCATTTATTGTGCGTAGTTTCCAAGTCGATAGTAGAATTTTTGCCGGTGTTTTGGAAAATGTAGGTCCAAGAATAGTCCTCGATGCAACTGTAACTGACAGTACGTCTTGTTGTTGATGTGACCTTTCCCGAAGGCTCCTTCATTTTGTCGTCGAAGGATAGTGCATTGTGAACTGGAGTTTGCTGGATAGAGGCCGAAGATTGTCTTTCTTTATCGACCCTCTCTAGTTTTCCCGCTGTACCAATTATCGACAGTGGTAATGAAAATTTTTATTCGACGAGTTTGTAGCTTTTAGTTTTCGGAACATATTAAAATTCACCACCAATTTCTTATAAGCATACCCATCACAACTGGTGCTAATCAGTCGAGTGTCAGTCGTCGTCAGGTGAACACTGATTTCCTTGCTGATCTGGTAAGTGCGCACACTTATGTTTGCCTAAATCTATAAAATGTTATCAAAGTATAATATTTTGAATAGGAAGCTATTTCTATATGGTAGTTTGTCTTCATTTTTATGGAAGCAATATTATTCATTTGATATTTCATGAGAAATTAGGGTGTCGATAACAGGTACATCTAAAACATGTTGTGTTCTTGATATCGACGTAAATGTCGATGAAAGGGTAACACAACATGATTTTCGACATTCTATCAGGAACTCACTTATGATTAATAATTAACCTCAAATTTTCTGTATACCAATTAGCGACACACTGTTTTTCTTCGATTTAGCACAAATAATCTTGCTGTCGATAATACGTACAACTCTATGTTGATAAATGGTGTGATATTCTGTCGGTGACTGACACTCAGTACATAAGTTTCCAATCACAATTTTATGGAAGCTAATTTTTATTATTTCAGCTCTGTTTGCTAATCGGTTCAGAAAATTTTTCCCAATGTCAACCGACATTACACTATACCTAATTCAGTTTGATGATTTTATTATCCATTCTTTTACAAGTATAAGTAATTGGTGATATTTCGTTTTCAGTTTCCTCCATATTTCAAAAAAGTCCAGAAGGCTACAGTATACCGAAGAAAACATGAGAAGTGTCCGCAGTTAGAAATGGAATGCCTGCTTTGAGACCTTCCAAACAATTTGGAGTTCCAAGAACAACACTCCTGGATAAAGTTGCCGAAAGGATTCCAATAGAGAGGAAAATAGGTCCCGAAACCGTACTGAAGCAGGAAAAAGAAGTGTTAGTAGTGAAGTGGATGTTTCACGTAGCCAAATGTGGGTTTCCCACCACCAAAGAAGCACTTCTGGAAAGTGCTCAAATGCCTCTCAGGCAAATGGACCGTGTAACATCATTCACTGATGGAAACCCAAGACACCGGTTCGAATTTATATAAACTTTTATGTTCTTTATTCATTATGAATAAATATTGAACTTTTTTATACTGTTTTAATAACAATAGGTAAAAATATGAATATTTCATTGATACTAGTTTTCGATTTCTCATGGTGTCGAAAATTGGTACTAATACATGTCGGTAATTGGTTACTGATCTTTTTCAGGAGTCGAAAATTGTGACATCTGCTCTACCGATTCCGTTCATTCGATTTGAAAAATTTCACAAGTTCATGATCAGTTCTTTTGTCTGTTCAACGAAATTAAAAGACATTTTCATAACAGACAAATTTTGTTTTTGTCAATAGAGGCTTGAGGTTTCATGGATGTAGTAACAGCAAAACAATTTTATGGTAGCTGTGGTTTTTATGGTCCCCAGAAACGTCTGAGGGCTATCATACAACCAAAATGTAAGGGCTATCACAAAAGTAAAATTGTTACTTGAGCTTTCAAATGTTTCGAGTTTTGCAGGAGCTCTTATCCCAACATTTCCGAGTTTTCTTGGAATTCTTCTTTCAGGCTATTGGAGTTCTCTAGGATTTCTCCTTTCAAACTATTGTAATTTTCTAGATGTTTTCTTCTCCAGACTTTTGGTATTTTGTGAATGTTCTTCTTTCAAACCAAATTCTGTTGAAGTTTATATTCCAATAATTTGATATCTTCGTCGAGTCCATTCATTATTGTACCAAAATCAAACTCAGGATTTTCAAAAAAATAGTTTTCTCCTTTATAAATCAGTCCTTATCAGTTGTTTTGAGTTCTCTCTGTTCTGATTCATTTTTCAGCTCCGCGACTTCCAGGTCTACCACTCATACCCTCTCCGGAAGTAATTCGTCTTTGATCGAGGTATTAGTCTATTTTACATACAAGGTACTCAATTGGTTGAATTTTTCACGCGAGAAGAGTATCAGTTAATATTACCAATTATGCACACGGCCAGTGTTAATCGAGTCACGGTCTATTTTTTCGAAAAAAAAACGAAAAATACATTTTATGAAATACAGAAAATATCACTATATATATATATGCACTACTTATTTTGAAGAATTTAAATTCTGACACCAATGTAATGAAAGTTGTTGTGGTTGAAATTGTTATTTCCCTCAAACGGCTGCCCCTTATGAGGGACCCTCAGAAGTCCTCGAGAGACTTATGCAAGCTAGGAAAGACACAGCCCATACCCTTAAACGTGTGATGCCCTACAGGAGATCGGTGATTGCGCGGTGAATTGAACCCGCGTGTCTTGGTTTAGCACATTACGACATTACTTATACGCGTCCAAAGTCCATGTTCGCTTCAAATGCACTTGAACAATATTTATTATTTATTCTTTCTCACAGCTGCATGTGACTGACTATTTCTCCTAGGGAAGGCACTGCTTTGCTTGAGAATATTGGGGTAAAGGAGTAACTCTTCTTGAACTTGACTTTTCGTGACGGCTTATATTCGTCTCTGACAGCTTGTCACTGGATCTCGTACCTAGACCTGCCCTGAACTGAACATACCGCCCACTTGAAATGTTTCATTTTACCTCCAATAAGATAGGCTAATAATTGACTAGAAACAGTTAAGTCTATAAACTATATTGCTATATGGAATATAGCTAATAAACAAAGGAGTAGAGGTGGAGAGAGAGGAAAAAAGCAAAAAAAACGTAATTAACGAAAAAAAGACTTACCTTACTGGTAGGCCTTTTATGAATACCTTGTGGCGTTCTGACAGTGACCACTCTGGCCACACCGTCCACGCCGGAGTGGACAGTCTCAACTCTGCCAATGTGCCATTTTAGGGGGAGTGTGAGCTCATGTTTTAGAATGACTATAGTATTTGGAACAATGGGAATGGAAGGATTAGTCCACTTGCTACGCTGACTGAGGGTATCGGGGTATTCCTGCATCCAGCATCTCCAGAATGGCTAATGCATATGTAGGAAAAGGTTCCACTTTTGTAAACGCCCTATATTCTAATATTCAATTTCCGGATTGGAAAGTGTTGGGAAATGCCTGGGGGTTAGAGCCTGCAGATCATTGGGATCAGAACTCAACTAACCTAATGGCCTAGAATTTAAAACTGCCTCGATTTGAACAAGAACAGTGTAAAGTTCTGCGAAGGTAAGCCTTTGAGAGCCTATTACCCTGTATAAGTGTGACTTAACGGATTTTATGCCTGATTCCCAAAGTCCACCAAAGTTCGAAGCTTTTGGGCAATTTATATGAAATTGAATCTGCTCTTTGGCAATAACAGCTCCTGAAATGGAAGCGATATAATTGCGGACACTAATGAAATTGGTTCCGGAATCGCAATATTAATAAGAGCATCTACCACTTCGTGCAATAAAACAACGAAGAGCCGCGAGAGACGTTTCAGTTGTCAAATCGGATACTAATTCGATATGCACCACTTTTGAAGCCATGCAGACGCACAGACACAGGTACGATTTACAGCTTTTAGCACCTTCAGCTCTCCTTGAGATTGTTAGAAAGGAACCGGCCATGTCCATTGGAGTATGTGAAAAAGGTTTCACTTGAGAGATTCGTGCTGCAGGTAACTCACTCATCAAGGGTTGTTGCGAAACGGGGTTTACCCGAGAACATTGGAAACATTTAGAAATGACTGATCGTATGGCACTTTTGGGTGATGAAATCCTTTATCTTTGGATCAGTAAAGTCAGCAGAGTTTGTAAACCAGGGTGGAAAACGTGGTTATGAGTGTTTTCAATAATGAGACTAGTGAGGCGATGAGAGTGTGGCAAAAGAGCAGGGTGCTTCGATTCGAAAGATAGAGTGGATGAAAGAAGAGTAATATCTCAAAATGATTATGAACTTATTGGGAGTGGATTTGTTTCATAGATTAGATATTTTATAAATATCGATGTAAAACAATTTTAATTCGGGCAATAATATTGTTTATGAAATTGAAACCGGCGTAGTGCCCATGAAAAGAGAGTGTATTAAATTTTATCATTCGACTATTCCCCTAGTTGAATGTATCATCCGAATGTCCTGGGATTTCAAAGTAATCCAAATTCATGAATAACTTCAAAAGGACATCAAAGTACAATCAAAATTCGCCTAGAGCGAAACTGTCGCAATATTTCTTCCCAACAAATATCCATCCAGAAATGTCCAGTCCTATCATTTACATGACAATTATTAAACGCCATAAAAGCGACTGTACGATTCCACAATGCTTTCAAAAGTTGAATGTTAAAAATTCCCCGCCAACAATAATGAATAGCGTCAGGTTATTCTTTGATGGATGTGGACTTTTATTCCACAGGTTGTCAGCATTTTTATTAATGTTTCCTTTTATTAATACTTCACGTTTCCATTGAATGGTATTTTTTCGATTTCTGCATAAAATATGAGAGACACCAATGGTGAAAATGGAAAATGCGGGAGGTTTTATATACGTATCAACTCCAGGATGACCATACTTGTTTGCTAACGTCCATATAAAAATATGGCAATACATTAAGTTTCACAAATATGGAACTACATCTGGAATATTCATCGAGATGGATGGAAATGATGTTAATTTTCGTATAATTCAAACATTAGCTTTCGTAAAATTTTCTGCCAGCTGCATCATTTAGTTGTGTGTGGTAGTTATTCAACAGAATCGGATTTTTTATTCTGCAATAATATACAGTGCGGCTTTTAATATCCACCCCCTGTTAACGTTTGAACGGTTCGACGTAGAAACATGAAAAAAAAAGTTTCGCGAGTGATTGCTCGACAGGGGGGGGGGGCTCACATCAACACAAACATTTTTAAAGGCATGAGGAGTCAATTTTTTTAGAAGAGAATTTGATTATCTTAACAACCATCTAAATATATTTGAATTTTGTTAATAAATTTTTCCCAATTTTTATGCCTTTTGAAATTTTGAAGTAGCTAGATGTATGTGCCCACAGCACCATCTGTAGATTAATTACGATGTTTCTTCTCTCAAAAAGTAGTATCGGTTATAACTTTCAAAAAATGTTTAGTTTGATTGTTTTATTGTTCCACATCAAATTTATCGAGGTATGAGTAGTATTCAGATCCGCATTTATATTTGATATTTCGAATTTGAATTGCAAAAAAAATATTAACGAAATAAAAAAAATAGATGGTTGTAAAGAGAATTTCCTTTTCGAAGATGTGACACTTGACCCCCATGCCATTTAAGATTTTGTTGTTGCCGCCCCCTCTGTCGATCAATCACCATATACCGCCAAAAAGTATGTACCATATAGAAAAAAAGTGTATTGTTGGAGTGATAAAAAAAAATGTAGGGAAAAGTATGTCCAATAACCTGAAAATGGATTTTGACACATGTCATGTGATCACTGGTATGTCGGAAATTGAAAAAAATTACTATGAAAAAGCAAAAAGTGAGGTAAAATAGCAAGATATCGAAAAACGTTATTTGAAAAGTTGCTTTAATATCATATACACACAAGTTTGAAAAAAAAATGAAAGAAAATTGAAAATAAAAATTTTTTCAAAATATTTTCCTGTCTCTTTGAAAATATCAAATAATTTTTTTATGAATAGATTGACCATACTGAAACATTTGTATTTCAATGATAATGACAAAACTTCATCCAGCAGGACAAAAGTTGAAATATCTTTTATTTTTCCTCTCAGTTTAACTAGAATTATTCGAAGTAAGATAGAGCGGTTTTCTTCGCGGACCAAATTTACCTATCTACGTGTTCTTCCTGTCCTGTTCCTGTCCTGTTTGGGTACTTGCTAGTTTGTTATCCTCTTGGTGTCTGATATCAACATTGTGCAAAATATTGTTGAGAAATTTTCGACAATTATCTATTCCATACTTCTGCTTGATTTGACATGAGTACACATTATGTGATGGCTTCAGACAGTGAAAACATAGTTTTTTGAAGTCAGGAGTTTCCACTTTTCATTGACATCAATTTTATCGAAATTTTGACAATATGTCAAAAGATGATTTTCCTGACAGCATGGACCTTTACCGAATTGTCTAGTGGAAAAAACAATCACATGCTTTCTGGCTGAGTATTCATCGTCATACACTCTTTCGTAGAGAAGGTTGTAGCTATTGATGCAGCTGGAATAGTAGTTTACCTAACAAGTGCGGAAAGTGATACTTTTCCGCACGCGATTGTAGATGGCCGAACGACGCGTCGGCGGAGTTTAGCCAGAAATACATTTTACGCTCGTGTTAGGTACACTATTTTTTCTACTAGCGGAAAAAACACCCAAAAGTTAACATAAAGAACATTTATTATTAAATATATATTAAACTAGACAACCATACTTGGTAAGTTTTCTTCTTTAACCTTCTGAGAAGCAATATTTAAATGTCAGTATAATCCGCAAAAACTAAACAAATCTACTTTTCCGCACTAAAATATTTTTTCGCACTGAAAAGAATGCGGAAAAAATGTTTCCGCACTAGTGCGGAAAAGTAACTCTTTCAAAACTAAAATGAGTGCGGAAAAGTGGATTTTTTCCGCACGCTAGTAGAAAAAATATTTTTAGGGTAACGTTTTCTCCTAGACGAACTTCTTCGGCCCACTTAGGACGTGGAAAAGGTGGATACATAATCACAATGTCATAATATTGTTGGGTTAGTCATATGTCCCGTGTTATTGAAAACTTCCATCGTAGTCACTAAGTTTTCGATTACATTAGAAAAAGGCAGATACATTTCAAATATTCCTTCTTTCGGAGGAGTCGCTCGACGAACTTCGAAATTATAAATTCAGGTCATCCAAATGCGATTTTCAGAGTGGTTGTACTGCATCCTTTGCTCTTCCTTTCAAACACTTCTGAAGGCGTATTATATTTTCCTCTTCACAAATATTGAAAATTTTGTAGAACGTTCAGACAAACTTTGGAATATAGGCCAATCTTCTGGATTTCCATCAAAAATTGATAATTTATATTCGAAACTTTCCGTTCTGTCAGTATGTTTTACTTTATCAGAGTTTACTTTCAAAGCATCACAAATCTCATTAAGATTTTCAGTGATTGCCAAAACATTAGGTATTTGTTGGCGATACATAGATATTTTCTGTATCGTAGGTTTTCCAATTCTCACCTTTTTTTGAATGGTCATTTCTTTCAAATTGAAGATACTGTCAGCGCCTGAGATCGTAGACTTTTTGGATGAAACTTCCTGAACTAATTCGCGTTGCAATTGGGCTTGCTCTCTTATCATTCCAGCTTCTATTTCCCCCTTTTTTCTTTCTATTTTAGCCTTTCTGAATCTTTACAATTTTCCACATCACCATTGATAAGTTTTTGTATATTTTAGAAATGATACGATATATTGAAAAGGGTAAACCAAAATATGTGGATCTTCCTTTACTATACTCTTTTCTAGGCAGATCTTGGTTCGGATGACTATATTACCTAGTATATCAGCCAGTTATCTATCGAAATATTAACCTGTAAATTCAACCAATAAATGCAATTTCCTCTACCTCTTTAGTTTCCTATTCCCTCCTTGTGATTCTGAAAATCGTTAGCCGTCAGAGGCATATTGAATGATCTATAAACCTTCCTCCCTATATGAATTATCTTAGTAGTTCCGAAGTTAGGTATTCATTGCTCTCTTTCAATATATCATCAGTTGAAGTTAGCATTCATAATCTTACGACAGCTTGGGAGAGTTCCTGTCACGACAGTTTCCTTCCATCGATTTGTCATTCAGCAGGATCGCTAAAAGTTCACCCGTTGTGCTGAATTGCATGTAAGATTGAAGTCGACTTCGTATGCAACTTGGTGTGCTGGTATTCCCAAATAATTAAAAATTCCATATGAGTTGAGACGGTATTCATCAACTGTGATATAGTATTGATCATTGCTTTGAAGTTTTTGAATTCGGGCGTAGCCCATTTTGGCCCGAGATGGCAGGTACCGTGCATAAAAAACCCAAACACAAAATGTACCTATTTTAAATGTACCCATTTGAATTCAGTGATAAAAATTAGGTAATTTACACCAAAATTTATTTCAAAGTCAGGTAAAAATCGATATACCTGCTATACACAAAATACCAACAAATTTTTCGTTAGAATTCAGTAACACTTAAAACTTTCCTCTAATTAAAAATGTATATATCATCTAAACCGCGTTCTGATTCACACAGCATATTATATTTATGAATATATTTAAACTCCGATATTTTTCTATTTTGTACACCCCTTATATTATTATCATCGGTTACCATTTTTGTTTATGATTGTGGTTATATTGTATAATTTCTGACTTCCAATTTATCTATAAAGGTAACTTACACATCACTAATTTTCATTATGCTTTGTTTTTCAGTAGGTTATTAATTTTTCAACAATTTATAGAAATGTATGATCATTAATAAACTATTAATAACTTTCAACTACTGTTATTAGCACTAGTATATCATCAACCGAAATATATATTTTTTATTTTTGATGTATTTTGTGACATATTTTAAATAATAGATTTCTTTCTGTTATGATACGTTCGTTCATTGCGGACAAACGGGTATTGTTTAGTTGGGCTGAGGTTGAGATGGCGCTCGTAGTTTGGTTAACACCGATCTGCCGGTGGTGTCTTAGCTTTTACCTATACATGGATTGATAATTGGATCATTTGGTGCAGACATTAGTTATTGTTTGCAGAGACCTACCCTATATTGATTAGGGCAAGAACCCATAAATCGGTCTATAGGTGGTCCAAATGTTTCAATTATCATTTTCCATGCCACTAGCAATTGCGGAGATAGCCTTGTAGGAACTCTGCACGGAAATTCATTGGATGTAACCAACGTTCGTCGTGGAAGTAGCCAGGAAAGTAGTTGTTTTCTGATGGATTTCTGACCCACATATATTCCTATATTGTTAAGAAATATTGCAGTAAGCATCCTGGTATACCAGGACATCTAGTTTCTATCTTGATAAGCAGCTCATTGTAAAATAATAGATTTCTTCCTGATACATATTTTATATTGTTATATTTTTCCAGAACACGTATTCACGTAGTATGATTTATACACCATATTGCATTAACAATAATTCCATATTGATTTATCGTTTATACGTAGATGAGCCTGACGTCATGTTTGATATTTTTGTATGTCCGAGATAACAACGTTAAAATCCCCAATGAACTAGCGTTGAAACTAGTCAAATGTCCTTTCATCTCATTGGGGATTTTAACGTTGTTTATGTCATATATACAAAATTACCAAACATTATGTTATACACCACATATTAACAATCATGACAGAAATGTCCATGTCATTACGACATACTGCTACTGCATAGCGAATGAAATTTCCGCATGCTGTATGCCTCAGGAAACAGTTCCCGAAGCAGCGACTTCCAAAGCTTTGCCTTTCCTATCTGCTTCCATTGGCTTTAAGTGGAAAAGTGGTGTAAAGGGTACTTTCATCCGCAAAGCTGTATACTGGACATGAGGTAGATCCCAAAAAATAATTGATGTGGGGAAGAAGCAGTGTTGGCGCTAGAATAGATTCTTGAGATTCATCAGCATATATTGGTAGAGTGTGGGATGATACATTCCATAAAACACCACGTGGTGAGATGGGTTGTGCTGCTAGATGGTGTAGAAAGGGAAAAAGGGTGGAGGTGAGGTTGTTATCGGAGTTTCCAAGTGGATCACAAAATTCTATACTGTATGAGTCAGGAGTGGTTGTGAGAAAAATATTAGGTGTATTGGCATACTGGTTGCGGACATCAGGAATGCGTGTTGGTAGCTCGACCACAATGACATTACACACTGCTAGATTCCTATCTCCCATGTTTGTATCAGAAATGACTTTGAAATGGCGTAATGCGGTGGCCTCCGAATGAAAGAAACATTGTTGAGTGGGGAAATGGACTAGGTAGGTACGTCACGATAGGAATCGTAATGTCTTTGGCTTGGCCATACATGGACGCGTAGGCCTCAGTTTGCCAGCCTGCTTCGCCTGATTTGTTGGAAGATTTGAGGGGGGTAGAAATCTTCCATTATAATGACTTCAGCTGTTGCTTGATAGGGTCTGATTTGTATGATGAAAAATCGAAGAGGACGCTACAAGATCGTTCATAGGAGATGAGTAAATGCAGCAAAGGAATTTGATTCGTTTGCAATTAGCCATCTTAAACCACATCACGTCAAAGTATTTCGGCTCCAAACAATTTCTTCTTTGGCATGAGTTTAGTCTTAGAGTAAAGACAAACATAATCTTTGAATCTTGACCCATAGGACTTACAACTCAGTTGCACTCGTAGGAGTTATCCAGGCTTCCAAAGGACTATGCAGAGTCCTGCGACTGCGCTTCGGTGGTCCATAGCTTCTAAACGCGCAACTATTTTTTTGGAATGCAAGCAGAGGTTTCCTCCTTGGGAGATCATCTTTGGAAAATATGTCGAAGTATACTAGATGATCCTGAAAAATGCACCAAACCGAAGTTATTTCCTTTAACGGTCATTTTATAAGAAGCCACCACCTACAAAGGTATGATCTGCCATGTTTTCAATAACTGTTTTTGTACTACAGCAACAACGTGGCAGCTTAGGATGATCCATATATGAGTAGAGGCCTTACTTATGGTTTTTCTCAACAATTCTGCCTCTTCTATTCTGAAAAAAATGTGTCTTGAGATCCATATATAACTGGCTTTGTTTTTTGGATTCCATCTAGTTTTCTGTAGCATTTTTATACTTTAACACCAGCTTGAATCTATTCTTGTTTGATTGCTGTTGTATTATTGCCAATATGTTCACCTAAATTTTTCATTATATATTCTTTAATTTGTCATAATTGTTTCATATACAAGAATGTGCAGAAGCAACAGTAAAAGGCTGAAAAATCAGTTCTCAGTTTCATTTCTCCCAATGATTTTCAACAAAATTTTGTTATGGGTTACAAAGAAATTTTACGCACCAGTCAATTATAATTCCACAAATTCAGAAAATTGCATTTTCCTCCGTAATATTTCCTCTTTAACAAGTGTACAATTCTTATATAACATAACATCAAATTAATTATGCAAATGTTCTGTTCGTTGAAATTATGTCATACTTTAATGATAACGGAATGAACTAAACAAAGAGTAAAAAACAGGACTGTGAAAATAAACTTCGTAAACTAGGGAAATTATCCAAATTATTGTCATTATACAACTTCCTTCTGAGAGACGCAAATTTTTCCGTTCCAGAATTAATAGGGATTTTTAATTGGATGTTGACAACTCCGTCCATTATCGACTGAACCGGGGTGTTAAAATATGCCTCAAAAGTTTTCCTACATTGAAACCGAAGTGGATATAAATGCGAGACCTTTCGTTTTTTCTGTTTGATTAATGATATTCATCGGTTTATGGAGTTAATTACTGGTGAAATTCGATTGTTATCGTTAAGTGAATTATGGTAACGGAGATTTTGATGGAGCATTCAATATTGACAGCTTTTTTCGGAATCCGAATTGACTTTTGGAATCGATCTGGAATCAATTAGCTCGATTGATGTTATTGAATATTCCTTCAGTATTTTTTTTTGTCAATGAAAACGTGAATTGTATACACGTAGGTTCAAAAGAAATAATTAGAGAACTGAGGGCGGTTGGTCATCTTGTTGAGGGATTATCGTACTCACATGTCGGAGTGTTAAAAATTGCGGTTTAGTGTTAGTTAGCATCAGCATAAAATTGGATCTTACTGAAATGAATGAGATTTTTATCTTTCAACTCTTTCACGTACAGAATCTTGAGACAAACTAAACCTCTACATCAACGTAATAGTATTCTGATTTTTGAGGACCAGTAAACATCAAAAGCAGTTAATTAGAGGTTAAAATTTTGGCCTCACGCCCTGGGATATGCAGTAAGCAATTATGCTGTAATGCCAGTCACTTATTCTGAGATATATTATAGAAGAGAGAAGAATTCCACTGGTAACCTACATAATGGTATTTTTCGAAATAGCTCCGAAGATTTTCTAGCCAAAGCGGTTTGTGCGTATTTCAGTCTTCGATATGCTGAAGTTTCACTAGCTTACTTGAGTTGATTTTTATACAACTGTAATGTTACGGTCTCAAAATTCATACTCCGAAAATATATAGTATAATAGAAAAATGCTGTTTATTTTCTATATGATAACGTAGCATGGATTGTATCCCATATGACACAATCATCCTTTCTTCTGCACTGTTGGTGATTATTATCATTTCATTTGTTTGCGTCGTTGATATTTCACTCACTCAATATATTTTTAGATTTTCTTGCTTCTTAGCTTTCTGAGATAAGGTGTGTGTGTCAAGAGCGAGCAAAAACCTAATTTAGGCGTTTTCGACTCGCAAGCTAGGTAAGATTGTTCAGGTTAGGTTCATGTGTCCATTGCGAGCATTTTCGGCAATTGATCATTTGGTTATGCGTAATAAAATTTGTAACAAATATATAATTTTGGTACGCATTTAGTATTTTTGGGAAACAAGTATTTTTTTCTAGAAAAACAAAAGTATATTTTTGTAGAAAAGGTTTGGGTAAATTTGGTAGACTGTTGAATACAACACATTTGGAAATAAGAAGGTGACTGATTATGGAGAATTTTCAAAATAAGTATCATTATATCAAGGTATGTCGTATCAATGTTCCATTCGAAACACCCAAAAGGGTATTATATACCTACCTATTATTTCAAGTAAGCTTTATACAGTGTGTCCCAGCTAAAACTTGTCACCCCCCTAATATCCGAACTCATGAAAAAAATTGAAAATCGCTCAGACCCGTCGATTTTTATTTCAAGGGGGAACACTTTCACCAAATACACCAACATTTTAGGTGATGAAAAATAAAAATATCTTGATAAAACTTAGTTTTCATTAAAACTTCAACAACACTTGATCGATCCTCAATTTCAGTACACCGATGTATTTGGGATTGAATTCCCTTCAAAATGATGTATCACAAGTATAGTAGTCCCATTGAAAATTCTGAAGTAGGGGGTGCTGGGGTTGAGGGGGTTGACAACACAATGATGGTGTATTTGGTGAAAGTGTTCCCCCTTGGAATAAAAATCGACGGGTCTGAGCGATTTTCAATTTTTTTCATGAGTTCGGATATTAGGGGGGTGACAAGTTTTAGCTGGGACACACTGTATAAACAGAACCTCAACAGGAACTGTTCCAATTCAATGCATTCTCGTGTTGTTTTGTGGCTTGAACTCCCGATTTTAAATGTCAGTGACATGGAAGACGGGAAAAACATTTCGAGAGAAACTTGATACAACTTATATGAATTGGATCACTCGCCCCACAAAATCTCCAAAGCATGCTTTATTCCATTTCATGGTATTTGCTTCTCCGAAATTTGTATTACTCATGCCCCAGAGTCATAGAACTTCGAAACTTCAGAAACAATTGAAAATAAGTTTATTCAGTGAGAGACATTTTCAATACTTGGAGTTCGTGAATCAGTTCTTGCTCGCAGCGAAATGAGGGTTTTATTGAGTTGGTCCCTTATAGATGGTCTGGAAACTTTTAAGAAAAATATCAAGAACACGGAAATTTTTATTTCCATATTTGTTTCTCTTTTCTCTAGTTGACGAAAGTCATGATTTTAATGAATGTAAGGAGCTTTAGACTAATTTAAATGTTCTGATTGAAGATCCTTCAATAACAAGAGAACCTTTGCAACTTATAATGGGTTTTTGTTAGAGGCTATCATATATGTACAGTGTCACACAGTAAGTTCGCCACATATGGAAGTTTTTTTATTAACAAATTTAATGAAAATTGGACTCCGCAGTTAGTTTGTACTTGAAAAATAAGTGAAAACTGCCTATTTTGTTCTATCACGTGCTACTCTAACCCTTAAATGCATTTTGTTACAATTTCGTAACAACGAATTTTATCTGCCCTAAAAATGCCGTATGGCCATTATACGGTGCCGGTGCCAGTGCACAGCGTTGCAAATTTACAATGATTCCCTTCGAAATAAACAGTCTAATATTCCGTTCATAGATGGTGTTGCTTTGACAATTTTGGAATTATTGATTCAGATACCCGTCGACATTTGGTGGTCAGAGTTCAGGTGTAATAGGAGGAACTACAACAACAGTGATTCTGAAGAAAACCATTGCGTTGATATACAATAAGGTATGAGGTTCTGAAATAATTTTATGACAAGTATTACATATATAGTAAATTGATAGTAAGCATTGATTATGATTTTTTTTGCAGATTTGCAACATTGTGCATTGAGGGTAACATTTTCATAACCAGCATGGATCGAAAACTGCCGCTACTGAGAAAGAATTGGCTGAAATTTGGGAAAATTGGTCAGACAATGAAGATGGAATGGACTTCTCAGATACAGATGTGGAGCAGATATAAGCCATGATACACTTGTTGACCTAGACTACAATATTCAATAAGCGTTATCCGAAGAGTCTTCCAATGAGGTTGATGAAGAAGTTGAACCAAAAGATCAAAATCAACGTGTTCTGCAGTTTCGGTGAATAATTTGTCAGCTAAAACGAGAAGGTTACAAAAACAAAAGTGGTATGGATATATCGAGGTAATCATTTGAATGATCTGCAGTTGGCATTTCATGGAGACACTGATCTTCCACCTGCAGTTATGGTTTTGGAAACCCCATATAGTTCCTTCTCTTATTTTTTCAGTGACAACGATTTTGTTGAAACTATTGTGGAACAGACCAATTTATTCGCTACTGAAACAAATCCGAATGATTCAAAAATGTTTACTGTAACTGATATAAAGCAGTTCATTGGTATATGCTTCTACACCTCAATAGTTCATTTGCCCAGTGTGAGATCTTATTGGAGCAGTGACATAGGCTGTGACTTTCTCAGGAATGTAATGCCTTTGAACAAATTTGAAAAGATCAGACGTTATATCCATTTCAATGATAACTCAAAATATGTACCACGAGATAGTTCAGGTCATGACAGACTACATAAGCTTCGACCAGTAGTTGAGCATCTGAATGAGGAGTTTATCAGTATTCCCCTAGAACCTACTCTTTTAGCAGATGAACAAATGTGCTCCACAAAAGTCAGGCACTACATGAAGCAATATATCTCATTGGACGGAGAGCTGGCTATGTGGAGTACGGGTGACTTGGTTCAAGGTAAATTTTAGCATCTACAGGTTGTTACCGACGTAACGTGAGACGGGCCGCCAGAAGGCACCCTGGAAGAATAACGCAAGGGTAGAGGGTTGAATAAGCATTTTTTTCACGTGAACTAAGTCATAAGGTATAGTACTGAAAATTTGCAGAATAATCGAAGGTTATACAAATAAGTAGAGAAGAAATTGGAAGAAGACTAGGTGGAACAATAAAACCCGCCCGAAAGCACTAATATTGTGAAAAATTTTACAATTATTATGTGACTCGGTGTACTTCTGGCAATCCCTATACTTATTCTGTGACTCAAAACTGGATTGTCTGCAAAACGCCAGAAGGCTAAGTGGAAGAATCACAAATATATTCGCGATACTATGAGCGTCGGTGGTCCACTCTATGGATCATAGATTTTTTTTATATTTTATATTTTATCTCATTAGGTGCACTTCTGGCGATTTGTCAACATAATTTAGGATATTTCATGACACCATTGGACAAATGCCAGAAGTCAATTAGGAAGATATACGTATTTATGGCCATAATTTTGTTAATGATACAATTTGACGATTAATTTTATATCTATCAGAATGAAATTATTGAATATTTGTCGAATACAAATGGTAGATTATATTTGAATTATCACCATACCATTATAACTTTATTACGATCTGTGATGTATTTTTCATTTACACTTCGAAATTTTCCACTCTCAGGCATTTTCTTCTTAACATCTGCTCTAATGCTATCTTTATTTTACTTTCTTTGTCTCTGTCTACCTTACCCCATCTTATAGATATGTATTTGCCTAAATATTTGTGATAGAAGGGAGAGTGACGCATTTTAAGGAATGCGATAGGGAAGGGCGATACTCCTGAAAATATCGATACTGCATATCGATAAGTATTGTTCTTCTTGTATCGGTATGAGAAAATATCGAATGTTGAAATATCGATACTTCAAATATCGATCCGTTTCGATACTATATATCATGCTACGAGCACCTAAATGTCAAACTTAAATCTTTAAACTGCGCATGTGACTAATATTGAGGCGTGATTGACCACTGTAGAGACGAGACGTTTGAATAAAAGACAAGAAAATTAGCAAACTGAGTTGACAATGCGTGAATTTGTTTTTTCGCCCGCGATTAACACACAATCCTGTAGTGAACAGGCGAGCTAGCTGTTTCAGGTAACCTTTGTTCGTTAATCGCGAATGAAAAAAACAAATTCACACATTTTGAACTCAGTTTGCCTTTTTCTTGTATTTTATGTAAACGTCCCGCCATTGTAGTGACCAATCACGCCTCAATACTACTGCGCATTTGGGCGCCCGTCAAAAACTATGACAGGGTAGTGAATAAACCTTCGATACATATAAATAAAAATCATTTTCATGTTACTGTATAAAAACAATCAATGTTTTCCGAATTTACTTCTGACAGTTGAGCAATAGTATATTGAAATAATGTAATTGATGTTGACAAATCGCCAGAAGTGCACCCAATGAGATAAAAAATAAAATTAAAAAAAAAATTGATCCATAGAGTGGGCCGCCGACGCTAATAGTATCGCGATTATCTTTGTGATTCTTCCACTTAGCCTTCTGGCGTTTTGCAGGCAATCCAGTTTTGAGTCACAGAATAAGTATAGAGATTGCCAGAAGTGCACCAAGTCATAAAATTAATGCAACATTTTTCACAACATTAGCGCCTTCTGGCGGGTCTTTATCTTCCACCTAGTCCTCTGCCAATTTTTTCTCTACTTATTTGTATAACCCCCGATTATTCTGCAAATCTTCAGTACTGTACCTTATGACTTAATTTACGTGAAAAATATGCATATTTAACCCTCTACCCTCGCATTACTCTTCCAGGGTGCCTTCTGGCGGCCCGTCTCCCGCTACATCGGCGTCGGTCACAACCGAACCTGTAGATGCTAAAATTCACCTTGAACCGAGTAGCCAGCTCTCAGAATATATGAAACGCCACATATGGGGTTTCAAATTATTCGTAGTTGCTGGTATTTCTGGTATTTAAATTTATTCAGGACAAGAAAATTTGGGAAATAGACCAGCCGATTAGTACACCTGCTAATATTGTTGTTAAGTTGGTTCATTCCTGATATGAAAAACTATAGATTGTATCGTGATAATTATTACTTGTCATTAGAACTCATGCTCCATCTTGCCAAAAGCGGTATATTATCTTTCGAAACAATCAGACGTAACCGAATTCCAGACTACAAATTAGCAGCAGAAAATGAACTGAAAAAAAATTAACGTGGCACCTCTGATGATTATGTGACGACTATAATAGAGGGAATAGACGTATCGTGCCTGATATGGAAAGATAATAAATGTGTAACTCTCCTTTTAACATACGCTGGTAAAGATCCTATAACTAGTGTTCAATGCTATGATAAGAAAGAAGAGGGAAATTTGAATGGGGAATGCCCCTACGGTATACAAGAATACAATACATATGGGTAAAGTGGATTTAATGAATAGTTTCATAGGACGTTACAGAATCGAGTTAAAAAGTAGACAATGGTACTTACGTATTTTTTCTCATTTACTCGATTTAGGAATGGTCAACGCATGGCTACTGTTCAAGCGAGTCTTAACTTTACATGGGAAACAAAAAGAAATATTACCACAGTCAAAATTTCGAAGACAGGTAGCAAACTATTTGGGTAATGTTGCATCTAAAAGTGTTTTCAAACGAAATAGACCAAATAATAGTCTGGAAGACGCTATTGAAGCTAAAAGGCACAGAGGTATTGAGCAACAAATTCCTCCAAAAGATGTTTGAACAGTTGCAAGGGTTAGTGAAAAATGTGGTGTTCTTTGTTCATAAAAAATCATTATTTCAGAAGATTTCATCATTGAAAATATATATGTATATGTTGCGTTTCTGCAACAAAAAATGTTGAAGTTATGGAAAAATATTGAAATATAATTTTTTTGATTATTTTCCCATGTTCCTTTGATCATTTTGCAATAAAAAAAAAAATATTGACAAAAAAGTAAAAATTATGCATTTAAGGGCTAAAACTGTCATATTAAGTTTTTTTTTGAAATTTCGAAAAAATCTGAATAAGCCTTATCACTGGATATATTACGGATGATAATCCGTAGCCCGAAAAGTGCACAGCACGTTTTCACGTCTATCGCTTGGCTGGTTCCACTGTACCTCTCTTGTCTTCTTCTTTCGATTTTTTTGGCTCTTACTACCCTTACGGGCTTGTACTTCTGCCAGTCTCCCCCAGCGTAATTACTGGGGCTTCGTCCGGGGGGTGAAGGGAATCTTGCTCGAAGCAATCTTCACCCACAAAAAAATTTTTAGTCCTTCAAAATGAATTTTGTTTTTTGCACGTTATTACATTTACGTAATGAACGGCGGACATTTCACAAACACTTTATAAGTTATGTCAATGCACGTACAAAACTGACGGCGGACATCACAACACATAATGAATCCCGGCTCCACAAGAGACATCCACGTGCCATCTTTGTGGACGGGCGAAGAACATGACCGTCCACTGTCACTGTCGAACCGGAACTGTCCACTGTACCTCTCATTGATGACTGTAGTTTTGAGTGCAGTTTACAAAATCCAGAGTAGAATCTATTTAGTACAGTACAGCAGAATTCACTCAAATGTCTACCAAATTTTTTTCAATTATTTATATTTTTACTTAAGCATAGACATTCAGTTGATACGCGTGTTACTTACCACTGAAAAAAAAATATCTTCAATAGATTTTTAAAAACGTTTAATAGGTGCAAGTTAATAATGAAGATATAAAAAACACAATGTAGGTAAGTTGTAGTAATTGTTTGATTTTGATATGCACAAAAAGAAAACAAAATATATTATTTTAATTGTGTGATTATTTTGACATAAAAATTTCCCATTTGTTAATTATGAGAATAAACATTTCCAGAAAGATTTTGGGTTTCTATGGTAAACAAACAAAAAAAAATACCTTGATAAGCCTAAAAAGGCGGTGTGAAATTTTTATTGAAAAAGTCAATGCAAAAAGTTAATGAGTCACCAAAAATTAGCAGAGCGTTACGTCAATTAGTGATAATAATCATCTGTTACCCGCTCAAGATATTCCTCTGTACCATCTTGTTGGAGAAACTTTGGAGTTTAGCATTATTACATTAATTTTGTAAAATTTCACTATCAGAAATTTCAAATGTGTCATTATTCTCTAAAGAATGGATAAAAAAAGTTGATTACTTGTGCTTCGGACTTCCATCGTCCTAATGGTTGAAAGATTTCTACTTCTTTAAATTTTTCACTACGTTTCAATTGCTTGAATCTGCAATCGTCTTCAGGTGAATACTGAAAAATTTTGAATCTACACGATGTTTTATAGGTCTGCCGGTAATTACGTTATAAATTACGCGCGGTCTTGTGGCGCGCGTGTTTTCGCACTAATTCTCCCTCCAAAACGGTTCATTAGCGGCCTCCATACGTTTTTGATTTCCACGCTTGGTTGACTGAAAGCACCATTAACCTCGATATAAGCGGTTTCAATAAATTTGCGTTTAAACCAGTGTTCTTCTCTATGAAGAACATTAGCCTCGTCCCAAAGAATTCGATGGTGCTCTGTCCACGCGTGGTCGGCTATTCCTATATCGGAGAGACCAAGCGGCCATTATCTGTAAGAATCTTAATCTAATCTAAATCGGGAATAGCCAACCACGCGTGGACAGAGCACCATCGAATTCTTTGGGACGAGGCTAATGTTTTTCATAGAGAAGAAGACTGGTTTAAACGCAAATTTATTGAAACCGCTTATATCGAGGTTAATGGTGCTTTCATTCAACCAAGCGTGGAAATCAAAAACGTATGGAGGCCGCTAATGAACCGTTTTGGAGGGAGAATTACCGCGAAAACACGCGCGCCACAAGACCGCGCGTAATTTACAACGTAATTACCGGCAGACCTATAAAACATCGTGTAGATTCAAAATTTGTCAGTATTCACCTGAAGACGATTGCAGATTCAAGCAATTGAAACGTAGTGAAAAATTGAAAGAAGTAGAAATCTTTCAACCATTAAGACGATGGAAGTCCGAAGCACAAGTAATCCAGACAGACAACACCGAGGAAAACCTATTAAAGTTGGCATAGCTCCGGGATTCACGAAAGTAGACGCAAAAACAATGTCACGATTGACAAAGCTCCAGTCCAGGTTTATATAGAAGTACCTGGCCCTGAGGCTGCTGCCAGCTTTGTCCCTAATAGCTTTGTCTGTAGCAGTGAATAAGATAAATCTGTTTACTTTCTCAGACACATTCGTTGGACGAAATAAATGATTCATTTTCTGACAAAAAAATAAAAAATTATTATGTAGATGTTTTTATACAGGGTGTTCCAAATTAAGTCGGCACCATTGCCAACTCCGTTATTATTGAGGCTACGAATTCGGTTAAATGGGCAAACTAGTAGCATTTTTATTGGCCTTCTCGACGCCGAAAACAAACAAAAAAATGACAGTCGCGTTTTCGAAATTATTCATAAAATGATGTTTTTTTTAAATGGAACACTCTATATTTTATCATACATCTCGGCTCGTAACTACATTCTCAATAACAAAGTTCCTATGACTTTTTTTCCTAAAGTTGAAAATAAGTCAGGTTTGTCAATAGGAAACATTTATAAAAATCGTATTTGAAAAAGCGCTATAAAATATCGAGTAAATATTCAAAAACACCGCCTTCTGTTTGGTCTTGAGGCTAAGCCTCCTTCATCGAAACAATCAGCCTCATAAACTTACTGCAATGAATTTTCTACATTGAATGCTATGTACTACACGCATAAGCAATGAGGAGGCGTGTGTCTTATCGATCGGTACCGTAATTTCATGAAATGTCCGGTCATTCCGTTAACATCAGCGGGGGCGGGCATCAGCGCCCCTCTCTTGGGGGTTTCTGTGCCCGACTTGGCAGGGCGCCCTTTTAGCTCCCCTGAAAAGGAGCGAAAGGAACGCTACTTCTGCATCTATTTTCCCATCCTCCCCTGACCCCCCTGGGTTAAGAAGCGTGGGAATAAAAATATGTGACATGTTATGAGTTGTGAAATGTTAATGTTTAACTACGTAATAAAACCCATATTTATTTATTTGTTTATTTACCTCACGCCGGCGACCCGTGTTCAAATCGTAGTCGAGCCATTTTTTTTTTTATGTGTTAGAGATATGGATTGTATTTCTAGTAATTTGGATACCGACTTTGGCTATATCTATTAAAAATGGTCAGAATTGTACATTCAATTGTAATCTAGTAAATAATAAAAGGAATGAATATTATTATAAGGTAATCAATAATCAATAAAGTATCGAGTGTATTGTCTGTATCTGAGATCTGCGTTTGTCGAAAAAATTGTGTATATTTCGAGCACAAAGTGTAATTGCCGCTCTCCAAAGATTACCGCGCTCTGCTTCGCGTCGCGCGGTAACTCTGTTCGAGCGGCAATCCATCACTTTGCGCTCTAAATACACAAATAGCTATTTTCAACCGCATTAATATGACGCTCCATCATTTTCTGTTCAGTACAAAAACGGCTTCAAAGTTATCATTATGGCAGAAATATTTTAATTCACAAACTAAATACGGCTAGTGGAATGGTTTTACATGTAAATTAATACCAAATAGCTCAGTTGTGTCAAATGACGGGTTTCACGAATTCAAATCCCAGCGCAATTTTTTCTTTTTACTGTCTTATTTTGCTGTTAGTAACAAAATATTGTCATTCGTATGAATACCAAAATTGGGTGTTTGGACAATCCAATTCGCCAAAACAAAGAAAATTTTTGTACTAGTGAAAAAAATAAATATTTCCACATAAGTCGCTCATTTTCAACTTTAGGAAAAAAAAGTCATAAAAGCTTTGTTATTGAGAATGTAGTTACGAGTCGAAATGCATGATAAAATATAGAGAGTTCCACTTAAAAAAATATCATTTTATGAAATATTTCGAAAACGCGACTGTCAATTTTTTTTTGTTTTCGGCGTCGAGAAGGCCATTGAAAATGCTACTAGTTTGCCCATTTAACCGAATTCGTAGCATTAATAATAACGGAGTTGGCAATGGTGCCGACTTAATTTGGAACACCCTGTATAATGAAATAAACAACCACAAATACCAAATTTGAGATTTTTATGCTTAATTATTGGCAGGCGAATTCTGCATATATACAAGTTTTGTTTTATATCCCTATTTTCCTAATTCAAAAAGGTACTATCAAATAGCTATTTAACCTGCAGTAGAAGTCCATGATATCTCGAAGTGGAGTGGTGTGGGATTTACAAAGAATAAAAACTCGAAGTCATCTCCACAATTTAATATAAACGACGATTAAATGGGAAGGCAAATAACCATCGATCAGTTAGGTGTTCACAAAGAAGTACATGTTTCGAACCTATATAGGTTCATCATCAGCTTTAGTAAATTCTACAATAAAAGAAAGGAGAATGTAACTCCAGGTACAAAAACACATTGTGATCATACTTTCCTCTCCATGTAAGTATGATCACAATGTGTTTTTGTACCTGGAGTTACATTCTCCTTTCTTTTATTGTAGAATTTTACTAAAGCAGCTCATCATCAGCTTTAGTAAATTCTACAATAAAAGAAAGGAGAATGTAACTCTAGGTACAAAAACACATTGTGATCATACTTTCCTCTCCATGTAAGTATGATCACAATGTGTTTTTGTACCTGGAGTTACATTCTCCTTTCTTCTATTGTAGAATTTTACTAAAGCTGATGATGAACCTATATAGGTTCGAAACATGTACTTCTTTGTGAACACCTAACTGATCGATGGTTATTTGCCTTCCCATTTAATCGTCGTTTATATTAAATTGTGGAGATGACTTCGAGTTTTTATTCTTTGTAAATAGCTATTTGTATTACAAGGGAGGAAAGTGCCATGTTTCCTCGCGCAGGATGTACTACCCGACGCGAAGCGGAGAGCAGTGAACATTCAAGGGAGGAAAAAGCACTTTACTCCCATGTAATACATTTGATTTTTCCTCCTACTCACTCAATAAACCTTTTTTTATAAATTTGAAACGCATCTCAACTGCTTTTCTTAAAACGGACCTATAATTGCATGATGGAAAGTATACAAAATTAATTCATACCCATATAAATCTGATGGCGTAGTGGTAAACGATGCTGACTCGGGTTGGGTTCGATCGCGGCCATCGGTAATTTTTTTTTTTAAGCAAAAGTTATATTCCTTTTTTTCTTCTTCTGTTAGACATGTAAATTATTGGATAACTTATACATTTCGGATTGAGATTCATTGTAAATGTTCTCATTGGCAATATCATGTGCCTATTTTCAATGAATTGTCAATAGTTTTTTCCTCCCTAGGGAGGAAAAGTATGAGTTTCCTTCTTGATTTGAGGGAGGAAAGTGTGTACTTTCTATAGGGGTAGGAGGAAAATTATATTCTGACCTGCATTTCAATTATTTATTTTTTCAAAAAAATCATATTTTGCACATTCTGTTACAGATTCCCAACCGAGTGGGAATCCGCTCAGAATATTGTGTCATCTAATTCCCAAAAATCGTTAGTAATGCCTCTAATACACAAGAATTTTTTTTTTTTTCGATTGCACAATTCGAATTTCCGATACTACTCTAATTTTTCAGACAATTCCTTTTCCCGTGTAATGTTCCACTTCGTAACTCCTAACTGATTCTTTAATGCCCGAGTAACCCAGTAATACAACAGTAATACCTGTAATGCCAAATAATTTCATAAACACCAAAATTCCCCAGCGGTTTTCCCCTCGTTCCCAACCAAAATGACATCTTCAAATGGAAAGTCGGAGTTAAACTAATATCTGTCACAAAATATTGCCAGGTTAGTAGTTCTTCAAGAAAATCCTTTGATTGTTGCTACTTAAACCTTTCCACGTTTATTATCAGATTATAATCATCTATGTCTTCGAAATTCTTGCCATTTCTTTTCGAATCGAGAAGAATCTGACTAGTCTTCTGTACAGGGTGGAAATTTCAAAACAAACTCACTAGAAGTTCGGGAGTAGGCAAATACATGAATTAAAATTTTTTGTGAGCTTCATACTCATAAAAACATTGTTTTCAATCCTTTTGAACTTTTTGAAAAGCCCTCGAAAAACCAAAATTAAATGTGCAATAGTTCTTCTTTTTTCACTCTTCGGATAATTCTTCAATTATAAAGTTACTGTTGTGTTCTTCTTCTAAAAATTATTGCGAATGATTTAATTTGTCGAAGGCTATACTAATAATTGAAGTATTCACAATAACTGTTTGCTGTGGATAGTAACCCCACCAATATAAAATGTTTGTTTCATTATTCATGAACTCTTTTCATTCCACCTTGCTTCCTACGCAACAAACGATGGACAAAAAGCTAGGAAGAGGACCGAACCCTTCCCCATAAAAACAACCCTTATCGGTTCACACCAATTGCCCTGTTCTCGACCCGGACCATGAAAAACCACCTGTTTATTTAATGGAAGAGTTTTTGCCACGGCCAAGGGTACCTCCTAGCTAAACACCGAGTGATGACCCACTTTCGGTTTAATCCGTTTAAACGTAAGATGGCAGCGTAAGCATATTACGAGATTAGATTTGGCGAGAGGGGCAGAGATGCACAGTGACTTCGTGTGCTGCCTACGAATTTGAGATATTAGCGGAGGCGTTGTAAGGGATGAGACAATTATAAAGACAATGGGTAGATGAATCAGAAGCGTGGGATAAGGGAAATATGCCAGACATAGAACTGTCTCCTGAAGCATTTAAGAGAGTAAATATTTCGGCAGTGTTATACAGTTAGTTTCAAAAAAAGTTCATCATAAGAGAAATTTCAACATTTCATTTTTCCAAACGGTGTACGATATTCAAAATTAATATTGGACCACTCTTCAACTTGGTACCGTTATTTTCTATTTGACACTTGACACACTCTGTCACAAGTTGTCTTTCATTCAATTCCCACATGGCCTTAAAATACACCAACATGCCTTTTCGTTGGTTCTTAGGCAAAAATAAGTTTTATTACATCACCTCAAATTTTCAATTTTCAATTTGAATTCTTTGCAGAGTATGTACTTCCAGGTGAGTAGTGAAGATGACGCAAGTTGAAAGAGATTTGCAATTAATAGTTTAGTTTCGACTTTTGAGGGCTGCCGTTCGTAAGGGGACGACAGCTGATGGATGGTTAACGGAAAATAGTAATTTACGTAACAAGTCCGGAAAACACTGTTTTCGGACTTGTTGCGTACACAATTTTTTCGGCAACCATTTAGAATAACAAATCGAGACACATTTATTCATTATATTTCTTTGTAGAAGAAAATTTCGAACATTTTATTCTTATTTGTATTGAATATTGAAATTCGAATAGAAGATAGGTACAAAAACATTTTAATTCGTATTGATATTATTATTTATATTAAAATTCGAACATTTCCCGGACTAGTCCGGAAAGTACGTACTTCCCGGACTAGTCCGGGAAGTGATACTTTCTCAAAGAAAAATCGTCCGGGAAGTAGGTACTTCGCGGACGGTTGCCGAAAAAATAATTTTAACAAACAACAACAACAACAATATCAAAAAATGTATACGCAGCAATTCTATATCTAAAAAAAAAATCATCATTTTGATATTATAATTTTGATTCCCAATTATTTTTATTATTTAATCCCGTTCACTACTTGTAATTACCCCAAAATTTTGAGTTTTGGTGCTCACTGAACAAATACTAATATTACTGACTCTTGATGTACGTAATAAAATTTCTGCCTTAAAATCGTACCATAATCAAATGAATCATGAGTTTTTTCAAAAAAATACCAATTCAAGGCATTTTAAATTATTCACTTTTGCCGCCCTCTAGCGGTTCTCCTTTTCGTTCGATCTTCATAATTATGTAGAATTTTGAACCAAACAAAATATCAAAGAATTATCAAATTCTGCTAAGGGCAATTTTTATAGGGTTTTGTGTCCTGTCCTTTCCACAGATTGTATTATCATTTATTATTATTATAATAAGTGGTATGATTATTACCGAAAATTTTTTGGAATATTAATAAATTGCAATCCTATATTTTCTTGCATTATGTCGACGAAATTCAGTCATCGGGCGGTTCATCTACTGCGCTCTCTTTCTTTGTTATCATTTATTCTTCTCAATTTTGGGAATTATTCAACATGTATCAAAGGACCCCGCACAAATTAAATGAGAAATGGATCCCTGTCTAATAGGCTGAAATGTCATCCGTACTTCCTGGACGATTTTTCTTTGAGAAAGTATTACTTCCCGGACTAGACCGGGAAGTAGGTACGTACTTTCCGGACTGGTCCGGGAAATGCTCGAATTTCTGTTAGTACCTATCTTCTGTTCGCATTTCGATATTTATTACAAACAAGAATTAAAATGTTCGAAATTTTCTTCTACAAAGAAATATAAAAAATAAATGTGTCTCAATTTGTTATTCTACACGGTTGCCGAAAAAATTGTGTACGCAACACGTCCGAAAACAGTTTTTTTGGACTCGCAGACTTCCAGGACTCGCTACGCTCGTCCTAGAATCTTGTCCACTCGTCCAAAAAAACAGTGTTTTCCGGACTTGTTACGTAAATTACTATTGTGCAGGTTTATTTTGACTTTCGTCAAAGAAATGTTGCATAAGGACGTGAACAAGAGTTTGTTTTTGGTGGAGGTGCCGCCGGGTATCAATCTTCTGCCGCGACTTCATGTTCCGACAAGATTCTTATATGAAAAGACTTAATGCTTAGTAATCTCAAAAAGTGCTCCGGAGCACTGAGTACTAAACACATAATTAAAATATACTCGGAAGCATAGTGCTTAGGAGCACAAAATTGCTTTCACGAGCACTGAGTACTGTGCTTTGGGACAGCTCTGGGTGCTAACTTATTCCACAGCTATTATTTAATTTTTTATTGACTAATTACAATTAGCACATTATTCTTGTATTAGCCATAACATCAAGAGGTGGTCTATTCAACCGCTCCCGTTTGCATATGGCTATTTCCCATTTGTCGGCATTTTCTTCTGTATCTATTCGAGTCTCGGGGTAAATCGCTCATTACACTCGTGACAAATAAGTATGTTTCTGAAAGTCATATTATTCAAAATGATGCGAGTAAAAGAACCTTCAAAACATTAGCTTTTGTATAAACTTGACATTTATTGACAATTCAGGAATTGTTATTATTTCTATCAAAACTAAACAAAATCACTGCCATTATACTGAGTCAAAATCAAATGTGATCGCTTGAAAAATCTGCACTAGTTGCAACTTTTGACCTTCGATACCTAAAACACTGCCCATTTTCGGATCTCGGGCCAATGGAGACTTTCGATCAGGAAGGTATAAACTATAACATATACAAATTTCAGCCAGTTTGACAGGGATCCATTTCCCATTTGATTTGTGCGGGGTTCTTTGTCTAAATCATATTTAGAAATCAGAAAGAGAGAAAAAGAACGCTCTTCTGTTATGAGTCAGCATTTCGAAGATATATTGAACTATTTTATCGTGTCAAGCTAGAAAAATACTCAATCCAGCTAACTGCAATTACGAGCTTTACTTAGTCAGCGTTCACTGTGGTTCTGAAGTTGATTCTGATCACTACTACACCCTAGCCAAAAATATGATAGATTGGTACAAATTTGATGTCAGTTGCGTGAATAGAATATTTTGTGTCCACTAGGACTTTTTATGTTTTAACTGTTTTTTGTTGTTTTTCAATATTTCAATAGAGAAGTTAAATTAGTCAAAACTATTATCAAGAAACATACTATGCATAATTCAAAATGAGTTTTTCCTCAATTCCAAGATTGCATTGATCAACAATTAATATTTTAGCGATTGACGAAGAACAATAGAACAGAGAATGAGACAAAAAATATGTATATGCTTCATGGCATTAGAGTCTTTGATTTCCTTTGAAATAGGATCAATCTGCATTTCCATCGAAATAAAGTATGGAATAGAGATTAGGTTTCCTTTCTATCGTAATATCCGTATTTGAATTCAGCGGTATTTCCGCAGACTTCTATTAATATGTTTGCAGAATTTGATCCAGTGAACTCGGAATAATTTTCTTTCGGAAAGAGTTTTCCTTAATATTTTGTACTCAAAGCCAAGATTTCTTCTCATAAATACGTTGAGAGAATTAATTGAGTATAAGCTGATTTTCTCACGACTGAGGGTTCCGAAAAAGTTTGAGGCAGAAATTGTATATATAAGTTTACATGAAGATATAGTTTGTCAAAATGAGCATTTTCAACCTATTATTGAAGTAACGTGTAACGTATAGAAAAGAGAAGTCAGGGTAATTTACTAGATAGTGGCGTAATAACACATACATGTACACCTTTTTCAAAAATTCTAAAATGGGATTAGTCCAAGTTTTAGATAAGAATAAGAGGCTCTTTTCACATAGAATAAAAGACGCATAGCCCTATACTTTTTATGAGATAGTTTACAGCAAAATTGCTTTGTGGCATTTTCCAAACAAGAAATAGTGAAAAAACTTACAACTTTTTGGTTTCGTGCAAATATTCCAAAAAGTATTGAAGGAATCGTTTTACAGTCAGTGGAACTCTGGTAGAGAATTGTAAAACCTGCAAAACAGTTTTTTAGCGGCAGGATCGGTGCATTACCCACTGAGAATATCCGAGAAAACCTTGAAAAAGAGACCACATTTAAAAAATTCATAACTTGTAGAAATCTGAAGATGAACAAAAAATATTGTGGAAAATTTGCCCTTAAATTCTTTATAACGCGATGATACAAAAACTACACCTCGGACAGAAAACAAGTTGCTCATATGATTACTTGTGCTTTGGACTTCCATCGTCTTAATGGTTGAAAGATTTCTACTTCTTTCAATTTTTCACTACGTTTCAATCGCTTGAATCTGTGTAGGTTTAATGATTCTTCATAAAATTTCCATCGACTGTACAACGACTCCTTCAGTAGTTTTGGAAATATTTGCAAAAACCTTAAAAAGTTGTTATTATTTTCACTATTTCTTGTTCAAATCATTCCACAAAGCGTTTTTGCTGGGGCGAAAACCGAGATTTTCATTAACGAACTATTTTATAAAAATTAGCATATGCCATTTGCTTCTTTTATTTTGTGGGTGAAAAAACTTCTATAGCTTGTTCTAGATATAACATACCAACTTTATTGGCTGATGTTCACTTGGATTTGGTAGATTTTTGAATTTCATCCTAAAGAAGAGCACTCTTGGGTAACGAAAATTTTTGTTCAGAGGAACGCACTTACTTTGAAGAATAATTCCTAGAGAAACTGAAATTTCGATATTATCAAAATCATTAGATTTTCTCTCAATAATGGTTCGATTTCCTGCTGTGAGAAGTTATATGATTCGAACTAATAACATTGGATTTGACATCTACGATCTACTAATCCCTTCAAAAAACTTAATGGGATTATTCGGGAAGACATGACTTATTGGTGTCACCAATTTCACCGAAACGATTTAAAAGTTTTCTAATTTTCTCTTCCAAAGTTAACATCTTCGTAATAGATGTCACTTTTCATAAAATATATCAGGCCTCCGGTTATCCTGCCTATTATCAGGAAATTGTTCTCAGGATACTGTTACGATAATACCTCCATGGAGTCGAACTTTTCCGAGAAAACTCCATTTGTACTCAGTCTTGATTCATAATAGCCCAAATGATTATTTTGACGATCAAATAAATGGTGTTCTGGGTAAAAAGTCTTTTGTTTTTGGATTGAAGGGGGCAGTTAACATGCAGATAACACCATGGTTTTATGGAAAAATAACATAAAATATACAAAAATACAACCAAAATAGCCATACGACAGAATTCAGGAACTGTGAAAAATTCAAATGAATCAAAGCATTGCTATATCTCTTCGTTCTACTGGCGGTTTGTGATTCGTGTGATTGGCGATTCCATTTAAAATTTATAACGAAATTAATTCACATTTTATGAGTTTTCGTAAATCACGTACTGTTGGTTGAGAATTCAAGCAGCGACATACTCAAAATTAGATGATAATTGCTGAAATTTATGAAGAGTTATTGAGTGGGACTATTGGTTATGCAGTGCAAATGCATGTATGACAGATATTAATGAAAATGTCTCAATGACGATGTTTATAACGTTTGAGTGACGTCATATGTACGTCTTGTGTATGACCTAACAGGTCATATACAAGCTATATGTAACGTCAAAATGACGCCATATACTGACGTCATAATAACGCTGACATTTGACCGTCATTTAGACGTCCGAATGACGTCAACTCTGGGGTCAATATGACGTCTACCATGACCTATAACATACGTCATTATGACGTACGCTTGCTGCCTGGGTGAATATTTCTAATGGGTACTAACCCAGAATAAAGAGCGGTGGGGGAAGCAAATTCTACGCTGGATTCATTGGGACAACAACCCCAGAACAAAATTTTCATTGACAGTCATATTATTATAACTGAGATAATCTTCCGCCAACTTTAACACCAACAAAGCTGGTGGATCTTACGGAATTCCACCGATCGTTGTCAAAAAATGTGCTCACAAACTAACATAATTTCTTTGCAATCTATTCAACCTCTCTTATAATTTGGTAGTATTTTCGTCCGACTGAAAATACAACCCCCTAACTACCGACCTATCGAATTGGTTTGTGTTGAAACTCGAAGTTTATGGAAAAAATCATCAACAATGAGCTTATGAAATATCTGAAACGCTCAGGAATTATCAATGATCGACACAATGGTCTCCAGCATTAGAAAATAACTGGAGACCTTCTAGCTTATGTAACACATATTCGAAAGCAATCGAACAAAAAATAAAGCGGAACACTGGTTATTGCATAAGACATGTCCAAAGCATTTGATCACGTTTAGTACCAGGGACTTACTTATGGAGTTGTGCTCCGTGCTATCTAGCTTTCTCTTAGACCGATCTTTTGTCATTGTCGTTGGAGTATCATCTGATATTCCAATGAATGCTGGTGTTCCGCGGAGAATCTTTCTTGAATTAAGACTGTTTTTACTTCACATCAATGATTTGTTGTGGGCTACTTTATGTCGATTGTACAGATTTGCGGATACCGTTAATACCGCTTCCTATTCCAAACTCCGATATCAGCAAGTTAAAGCAGTAATAAACGAAAAAGGATCGCCCAAGTAGCAACATTTGTTTAATAAGAGTATAATAAACCGCTATACAACATATCTAATAAAACTACGAATATCCTGTAACGCTTTTAGAGCTCTAATACAGTATGTAAACAACCAAAAAAGGCCCAATTTATAAAATCTATTGGTTCTTTAACATGTAATTGTAATTGATTATATCCTCTCAATAAAATGTTCCTATGTGATAGTTAAAAAACTATTTTATAAGTATGTCTTTCAGATTATTTATACAGCCTGTCCAAATATAACCATTATAATTACAATTGTTAGGGATCCTATAGAGTAGTTTAAACCAGTTGTAAGAATAGCTATACGAACTTTATAAAAATGTTTTATAAGAATGATATAACGCTGTGTATACATCGTTCTCTAAATGAACAAAAGTGAAATTTTATACGATATTTTGTTCCTTTAGTGACGCAACTTACAATGAAATATCAAATAACGTTGACATAACGGAGAGAAATTAAAAGTTCACCGAATTGATTGCCATAATTTGAAAAGATGGAAGTAAAGTAAAGTATACAGGGTGACCCAGGGTTAAACCGCCAAATGTTCTGTATCGGTTTTTTAGGTGAAAATAAGATTTTTTTTCATGTTAATATGTTTCCCAACTTGCTTCGTTTTCAAGATAAAGGGTGTTAAACTTTTTAGATTAAAATATATTTTAAAATTCTGAGTACATTCAAGTAAGCCTTTCATCATCACAAATAAGCATGCCAAGTGTTATCAAAATCAGGCGAACGGTTTTTGGGTAATGAATGAAAAACTGATTTTGTCTAAAAATTTCGACACCCTGTATCTCGAAAACGAAGCAAGTTGAGACACATGCTTAATTGATGAATAAATTCTATTTTCACCTGAAAAACCAATACTGAACGTTTGGCGGTTAAACCCTGGTTCACCCTGTATATATATGTTTTCATTCAAAAATAGAAGCGCCTTGAATTAGTTATGAATTGGCCAATGTGATAAAATTATTAAATTATGTCATACATTTTCCAAAGGTGTTAGTTTTAAACAGAAGGATCTCTATAATGATCGATTAATGCAATAAATATAATATAATGGCCTATACCTTTATAAAACGTATATAATTGTGTGGAATATATACCTTTTTGTTCTAAAATACTTTCCGTGAACAATTGCGGCCACTTGGAATTGCTCAATAATGAAAACGTTTAAAAACATTTTGTTTTATGAGAGACCGTATAGAACTTTATGATTTTATGGAGTTGTTTCGAATGGCATTATGAAACAATTTTTCAAAATCAGATTTTCTCATTTCTGAGGTTACCATATATTGTTTTTTGAGCCTGTTTTAGGGGTGATCATGATACATGATACATTCCCATAGCCTTTGGTTTTGTTGATTTATTGTCAAATTACAGCTAACATGACTAATTGATAAACCCCAAATCAATGTTTAATATAATTTTTTTTATAAAGCAAGTCTCCTTGCCCTAAATTTTTTTTGTAAATTACCTTATAAAGCTTTTATATAGCTTGTATATAACTGTTACAGAACATTTTTCTACGCATAAAGCATACAATCATTATAAAGCAGTTGAAACACTCTTTTAAAACGTTTTCAAAGCGGTCTTATGATGCGTTTCAAAACTATCTAGAGCCAAAACCCAGCTTCAGTTTTGTAATGCGAGTTGTATGAATAATTTTACGACAATACTATGAAAACGCTTTTCTAGAAACACAAACTCACTGAGTCCCTAATTCGGCATTATGAGATACTTATCAATATTTCAGTTTCATAAAGCAGTTATAGGAAATAATTATAACGTAATAAAATTACGAATTTCGAATTGGAACGTGGAAAGTTTTGTAGTGTGGAAATTTGTAATAATACAGTTCTATAAGTTTTTTATAATAAGGCAAACTTGGGCAATTAAACGATTATTATAAAAATGTTTTATATAGTATTTATGGCGCACAAATACTACTATTTTGTCCTTTAAACTGTTAACAACCGATAAAGCTACGCCCTTATAGGTAAATTATAACAAAATTTATACTTATTTTACAAAGAATTTGTCATTGTCCTATAAAACTGTTTCATGCATCACCTTATATAGCTTTTAAACAGCTTGTATATAACTATTATAAAATAGTTTTTAAATCAGAAATCAAAGGTGTTATACAGAAACCATATAATGCTAATAAAGCAATTAAAACACTCTCTCAAAACGGTTTTAAAGTGGTCTCATAATGTGTTTCAAAACTATTAAAGCCAAAACCAAGCTTTAATTTTATAATGCGAATTGTATAAACAATTATACGATAATGTTATAAAAACATTTTTCTATCGGCATTATGAAATACTCATAAAATATTTCAGTCCCATGAAGCAATTATTTTGCTACTTGGGCGTGAATGAAATAAATACGGACTGAAGAAAAATTCCAGAATGGGGATCAAAGAACTTGGTAAAATTCAATGCGAATTAAACCCAATCATGACTTTTCCCTAGAAAGGCCGATCTCACAGTGACCAGCGTAACTAATTATGCCATGGAAAAATCATGTGAGGTCTGTTGCCAAAAGTTGCCCTAAAATCTGTTCCGTTCCGAAAAGAATTTCACTTCCTGACAACTGATTATGCCGTCACTTTGAAGACATGCTGAAAATCACTTGCCTAGGGCTCGTTCTACCAACGAATGGCAAACCTTTGTTACTCGCTGCCTCGGGAGGTGTTCCGTGAGGCATACTACAGCCTTCAGAAATTCAAGAAGAACACCAATTCCTGCCTACTTTCCCTCGGCTCTCACGATGTTCTTTAAACAATACATGATTGTTTTTTTCGTGGGAACCAGAACCTGAAAAAAAACTATTGAGTATGAAGGGACAGAGTATTCGAGAAAAAAAACGAATTAAATGGCTTTTTCTATCAAATTCAATGGGATTACAAACTGTACACACGATAGAAAATAGGAAACTGTCAAATTCATTTGACCGAAATCAAATAATTGTTAATATAATCGACATCAACATTAATTGAAGTATTCATCAAAATATAAAATTAGGTATAGTTCAATTACAACACACAAAATACACCAATACAGAATAATGAGATTCAGCAAAGCCCTGAATGAATATATTAAAATAGAATGGATACTATTAATTGTGTTCAGGAATTTGCAGCATTCCAACGAAACTATCAAGTTTTCTTTTGTTTCGAATAGCGTTCATGCACTTTAGGGATTTGAAGGGTACTTTGAATCCCTGTTTTCGGAAAAAAAAAGGGGTTCTCCAAATCGCTAGGGATTTAACATGTACTTTAATAGTTTCCGCCCGTCAATCAATTATATCTAACATTTTCAACTCTTCAGCTTCTACAGATTTTCAGATTCTTTATCTTGCTTTCAATTTTTGATTAATTCTGTGACTGGAGCCCAATATTTAATCCGAAATGCTCGTGCAAATTTCCATATTACCACGAAAGCGAATGAGAAAAACAATCACCGAATTATTTGATTCGGTCCTGTACCGCGCCATGAGTCGAGAAGCTAGAAATGGGTGGAGTTTAAATAATTTCAATCGGTTGATCAGGCACTGCCATCTAGCAAAATACGTTTTTTATTTTGAGGTCTAAAGGCCGTTAAACAAAAATAGATTCATTGAGTTTAATTCCCCTCTAGTAAAACTCGCAATCTGAATGTGCAGAAGTTCTGAAAATGAATCCATTCAGTGAGAACATTGGGTTGGATGTCCGCAAAATGAATTCGGGAATGACCCAATAAAAACAAAGCAGTCGCAGTAGAACGGAGATCCATGGTAAACTAAAGCACCTAACAATGTTAGTCCACAATATCCCATTGGCTGTTCCCAATCAGGTCCCCAGACATTGCAGATGTCAGAAAACCGAGGAAGGGTCGACTCGATCCGAGAAATGGGAAGCGGGCCTGACAGATGAGAATTAATGGAGAGTATTTTTCTTGCTTTAAACTGATGGTAAGATGTGGCCGAGGCCTGAATGCACAACTTCCCCCGACAGTAAGGCTGATAGATAATAACATGGGTTCTTTTATTGCCGCCGCGTATGTTTTCAGGTATTTCACAGGATATTACCACTATTTCAGGACTATGAACCCACAATCTTATTTCCGCACGTATTTCAGTCTTATCGGTTATCTTTTTCTCTGAGTCGGGGTATTATTCCGTGAAAGAGAAGCAATTCCATCTGATAATTGGCTTATCTTATTGTATTGTTCGTTCGATGTTCGTATTTCATGAAATCGATGGAATTATGGGAAGATGGAAAGGATTACTTTCAATTGAAACTCAACGACTGAATTACTGAACTTTCAATGGTTCACTGGTCATCTACATCGTGGTACTGTTCGTTAAACATCGACAGTTTGCACCAATGCTCTCGATACTATCGATAGACTGTCGATAGTTTGACCTAGTATATATAGTCTGTGGACTCCGAACCTATGGCACAGAACATCACACAGATGTTCTTCGTCAAAGAATACCACTTTGGTTTGTGTCTGTGGTCCATATTGAATTTTATACTTTCATAGAATATTTTGAATTGAAAATTGAATATACAGGGTGAACTGCAGTGTAAAAAAAAGTTACATTTGGAAATTGGAACCAAACAATTCTTTTGTAATTAAAACAAAAACGCCGCCTTGACTTCGGACATTGGACATCAGACGTCTAAAGGTAAAGGCATCTTCTCTAGCTCGAAGACTTATTTGAGTTATACAAGTGATACATTTTATTTCGAAAAAAAAAAAAACTCTGCGTGAAGTTGTTTTTCACACACTGTTGACGCATTTTAAAAAAATATTATTTTGCATCAAATTTCACCAATTGATAATAAAACGAAAATTCCAGACTTCTAAAGATAAAACATTTAAATCACCTTTCAATATAGGTAATAAAAAATGTCAAATAAAAAACTTTTTTTTGAAACATTTTCGTAAAGAGCGTTATTGTACACACGTGTTTTGTTGGACTCCGTTGCGCAAGTTTCTCGCTCATACAAAAAAGTCTTTCGAACTCCTCAAAAATACCTATGATGCATGATGAAAAACTAACAACATTTCCCTTTTTTTATGGAAAAATATCTTGAGAATTGTAGCTTTTGAGAATTACCTGCAGTAGCAACTTTTCGTTTCACAGACTCCTGTCTCACATACGGTATAATAGATATTTACGATACGGTCGTAAAGATTCATATTAAGATATGAGATGGAACATTTGTCAAACGAGGACTTTAGGCCAAATTTGATAACCCATCGATTATCGTAATATGATTTTACGACACAAATATTGCACAATATTCAACCTACCTACTATCAATAATGTTAATTATTTACTCAAAATTATTCAATATTCCTTAAATTAATGATATTAGAATCATGCAACAAGCAAGCGTTGTGCCCATTGTTGATTTGATTTTCGAACTGTCAACTTTGACTCTGAAAATTTCATCGACATTAGTTCAGACCATTAGAGAATAGATTCAGACTTAGAATCCGCTACAAATTAAAAAATGCAAACCTTATTACATGATAAATCCTGGGATAGATACTCAAATTTATAATAAATTAGTTCTTGTTATGCTAAATAGACTGACATTTGAAAAGAGAAACAAAGGAATTTTACTTTACCGCACTAGTGCGGTAAAATTTCTCATTACGAAATTCAAATCAGTATCGTTATGACTTGACATTACATATTGATAGTAGGTGAATGTTATTTGCACATGCTAATCTGCTAAGTTCCACTAATGATTAAAGACATTTTACTTTTTTTTTACCTCACGAAAGCAGTGAGTGGTTCATTATCTTTGTAACTACGGCCGACATCAGTTTATTAGAGAACATAGCGCCAATATTAACAAATTGAAATATTTTCTAGACACTAACAATATCAATACTACAGTGTCACATGGACACAGCTATGCAATAAGGATCCAACCGACAATTTGTAAAAATATGAAATATTAATACCAGGCAGACCTTATTTTATATATCCATTGATTTGCAACAAAGATCCACATATCAGCACCCCGAGCGCCACCTTACGAACAATAGATCTATATTGAAAAATAAAAGAATATCCAAAAAAGTTTTGCAATAGAGAACCAGAGTCGTATAGAGCTGTTTTGCAATATTCTATGGACAAAATTTAATATATGATTGGATCCAAAGCTACTTGGTTCTGTATAGCAATATTTTTTCATTAGGTACATTTGTGGAATCGTCTTATTGATACTGTTGATGTATGGAAAATATTGAAATTGTTATCATTGGAGCGATGTTTTCTGATATATTAATTTCGGAATAGAATCAGTTATTGGAATGTGCAAACCGCATTTACACCAACGTATGTCAGACAGGTAAAATTAAAAGTTGTTACTATAGGGAACTTCCAAGAGCACCAGTTCTTAGGAATTTTTTTCTTAAATCAAAATTAAAATGTAAGTTTTTCATCATAGAGAATAGTTATTTATGATAGAAGTTCGTAGAGTAGGACTTTTTTATATGAGCGTGAAATTTTTTGAATGGGTTGCAGCCAAATTCAATAAAACAAGTGAGTAGGAAAACGCAATTTTAGAAAGATGAAAAATTGAGCTAAAGAACAGGAGAAGAAATTATTCATTTGTGACCAACATAAGCACTTGCAGGAAACAGAACTAGCTGAATTATGAATCATGACTTCAAAACAGCAGGAGGAGACGTAAGTACCGTGGCTATAACTTTAGAAATGCACAAAACTATTTCATTGCCCACGAATGATCACTACAAGGCAGTTTGCTCAAACTATTCGACCGTGAGCAACGGGTTTAACCGAACTGAAGGGGAAGCTGGCCGTGGTGCCCAGGAAGTAAGTTTGTGATTGATGAAGTACATTGAAAGCGATATTACTGAGTCTGTGAAAAATTTTATTGCAGCGTCCAGGTTTCTAATTTTCGTTAATAGCACCTATAACAATACTGAAGAATAGAAACAAAAAACATGAAAGTTGGAAAAAAACACAACTTACGGTTACAAATATCATTTTTAACTTTTTAAAATAATTGTGGATGGATGGAAAGCTGTTGCTGAACTAAACCTGAAAGACTTCAATAACCTAGTACAGTTTATCCATTTCACAAGAATTTACGGTTACAAGAGAAACTAAATTTGAACCAGAAGAAATTCCTTGAATTAACATTAAGCAACAGAGAACCAACTGAATTTTCTTTACTTATAACTAAGTTTCAAGTAATTTTTTCGCTCAGAATATTAGTTTCATTTTCATATTTCATCAAAAAGCTAATTTTGTTGGTTCTTTTCCTACAAGCGTACGGAAAAGTAACTTTTCCGCACGATTTTAACTTTTCCGTACGATTTTTACTTCTACGGTTTTTGTATTGTTGATAATGAGGGGATATTAAGGAGTAACCAAATGATTTATGTAACTATTCTGTCTTATTAGTCATTTTGTAGCATTATTATAAAAACTTGCTCATTAAAAACCTTGTTTTTTCATAAATAAGATGGACAAAAACACTCGTAGGAAAAATATTGTATCTAACTCTTAAGGAAAATGTCTTTTCTGCCCTTAACGGCTTGCCCGAACTCTGCTCCGCGTCGTTCGTGTAACTGCCGTCGCGTGCGGAAAAGTACTACTTTCCGCACTTGTTAGGTAAATAAATATTGTTGCATAAGTGGGTCCATTGTACCTGATAGAAAAATTTGCTATGAAGAATCAAGTAGTTTTGGATCCTATCACATATTCAATTTAGTCCAAAGAATATTGTAATACAGATCCATGCAACTATGGTTCACTGTCGCAAAACTATTTTGAGGATTCTTCTTTTTTTCAATATAAATCTATAGCTCCTAAAGTGGAGGTCGGGGTGCTGATATCTGGTTCTTTGTTGCAAATCGATAGATATATAAAATTGGGTGTGTCCGGTATTATTATTTAATATTTTCACAAATTTTCGGTTGGTTCCTTATTACATAACGGGATCTAATTATTAATGAAGTATATATTTGATTCGAAGTTTCACTTTCATCCAACTCAGATAATTTGTTATATTAAATTCAATATCTTCAAATGGATGATCATAACCTAATGCACCGCATATAGATCCATGGGTTTTTCGGTACATTGGACAGTCCTCGACAGTACTAATAAATCCATTGAATTTCACCGTCATTTAATGCTTCATCACAAAGACACAAGCTTTGTCAACATGCCTTCATTTCCTGAAAACTTTTCGGAAGCTCAAATTTATTATGAAATTAAACTACAGAAGGATGTTGAATTTTTCATTCTTTGTGGTCTGTCAAACTTTTGGAGACTTTCATTTACTGTTTTGTTGAAAAACTATGAGTGAAGCCTTCAACGTTACGGTCTACCTATTCGATGTTGAAAGCTACCCTGAACATAAAAAATAACATTGATTTGGCAAAATACTTGAAGTTACGGGCTTTTTTGAAACGCCAGTCAGACGGTTTCCATGCAAAAATTCCCGAGTTTTTCAAAGAGAAGAAATCGAGAAATTTTTATCAGATGCCCCAGATGAACTGTATTTGTGTACGAAGGTAGGAATATATTGAAAATGATCTATTATGGATTAAAGAACTAATTTTCAATTTATATTTTAGGTTGTACTTATTGTTGCAGTCGCTGGGGCTTGTAGATGTGTTGAGCTTTTGCAAATGAAAACAGATGATGTAAATGATATGGGCGACAAATTGCCAATTATGCTACCAAATACTAAGACCAAAAGATCAAGATCTTTTGTAGTAACGGAATATTTAAGCGTTCACAGAAAATATGCAGCCTCCAGACCCTCGAATTTAAATAATCGGCGTGTCTTCTATAAGTATGCGAACGGTAAAGCACATCATCAATTCATTGGCATTCACAAATTCGGTAAAATGCCAGAAGAAATTGCTACTTTTCTGGGACTATCCCATGCGAAAGAGTATACCGGGCACTGCTTTCGCAGAACTTCGGCCACGTTGCTGGTGCATTCTGGTGAGGACATAATAATGTTGAAGCAACATGGAGGATGGAAGTCTTCCGCTGTCGCGGAGGGCTATATTGAGGACTCGCTAGCCAATAAGTCGAACATCGGCAATGAAATATTTTCTGGCGTTTCCGAAGTGTTGATACTAAAGTTGTTAATTTTACTGGAAAGGAGGGAAGTGGACAGAGTTCAATTGTATTAAATAATTGTTCACAATTCACCATAAATATATCTAATAAATAAAAATTTCGTGTTGTAGTTTGTAGTTTTAATGGAATAAAACCAGTTTATTATCATCAGCATCATTTTGAGTTTTCTTAATGTCATTGTCAATTTTAATAACGAGTTTGATTTAAATTATTACTTGGAAGGTTGCCTAGGAACGAACTTTTTCTGCCTAGGCAGTAAAAGTGAACTTTTTCTGCCTAGGCAGTAAAAGTGAACTTTTTCTGCCTAGGAATTAAAAGTACAACTTCTAAGCCTGCCAAGTGTCATCAAAAGGCCGCTTTTAATGTCATTTGGAGAAAAAATATTTTTTAATAACATGTTCCCTACCTAATTTATTTAATTAATTTTAGATAAAAACAAGACATAACTTAAGAAATCAACAAACTGAATGACATTCAGAATTTCCACTTTCAGATTTTTTTCTTTTCAGTTAGAGACTTTTCACAGTATCTATCAGATGTATTTCAATGAAGTAGCTGTTTTCGGTTAGATGTTACAAAAATCACATTCTTAATCTTTCAATTTTCATGCAAAATGTTCCCCATTTCAACATGAATACCTCCCAAGAGGTTATCTTGAAAGATGGAAAATAGCGACTGAATTTTTTCTTTCATCCGCAGATGATTCCGCAACCGATTTTCGAACAAAAATCAAAATTGACACAAACCTTTTATGAAATCCATGGAATAATAGATTTATACGACTTTGCCAATTCTAATTTGAATCAACGTAACGTCACGAAATCACTTTCTTTATTTTTCTTCATTAAAAATAAAATTAAAGTTATATCAGCATATACACTTCGTGTATATTAATTTAATCTGAAAGGATGGTTGCAACCTAGCCTGTTTTGAACAAGAAGAAGGAATAAAGACAAAAGTCAATTACTGAGATATTCTAAGAGAGATCCTGCTTTGCAATTGAAAATTCAGATTCTTGTCTTGCCAATATTTCACATTTGGAATTCTGCGCCAGCCAGATATTTGAATCTACATGACACATAAATTCGAAGTCACTTAAATATTATATTCACGAAGTAGCTAGACCTCATAACTTTCTGGGCGTGTGGATATTATCGGGACGTGAAGACCGCGAATATATTTTACAACTGATTATTTGAAGTGAAGTACTTATTGAGAAATCATTGAATCCTAAGATAGTATAATATTCAATTTTTCTGGAAAAAGCAAAGGATATTGCATTTATGTTATGAAGAAATAAAATTTTTTGGCGCCATTTGCAGAAATTATAGTAACGATGCCAGCCAGTTTTAAAGATTATACTAGACGCTTCCTAACATTACATAATCTTTAAAAGTTGATGAACTGTTATAACCGGAAATACATCTAATACACTCGTTTACCTTTACAATCCCAGATTCTGATTTTTAGCCACACCCTAAGGAGAATTTGATGTATCAAGGTTTGATTTAACTGCCGAGAATTTGACTCGAGTTCTTGTTTATTTCTATGAAAATCGTAATAAAAACAACAACGGTTTTGAAAATCAATATGTATATTACAATTATTGTGTTTGTGTCAACTTCACTTTGCATTGAAATGAATATTATATATTTTCCACTTGTGTGTGTTAGTTTGGTGACATCAAAATCACCCAACATTTAAATCATATATGCACTCCTTAAAATGTCGTAGCAAATTACACTCAAGTTTTTTTTTTAATCGAAGTAAAGTGGCATTAATTAATCAAATTTCATGCGCATATGATTTGCTTTCATCTGTAGCATGAAGCTCCTTAAATTGGTTGAATCTTGTCTTCATATTGAGCCAATGATTGTAGATGTTGAAATAATATTTATTCAATAGAAGACAATATTGAAAAACAATATTATATCAGTAATGATGTATTGGCTCCATATTGGCTCAACCTGTATAGATTGCCACATACATACATACATACATCTTAAATGGGTCTTAAGATGGAAGCACCCTTATCAAACTTACATTTTTCAACCGATTGGAATGATTTTTTTTTCGTTAGGTAGACATTCAGATTTTTTTGGAAAAAATCTGACTACACCATTGGATTCGCACCATTTTCAAACGGTTCAAATGTAAATTTCGTTGAAATGCGTCAATCAATAAAAAAGTTGTAAGGAAATGAAATTTGAAAAATATGCCGTTTAATCAACCCACCAATTCAATTTCAGAACTTTTATCAAAATTCGGAAAACACCACTGTATTAAGAAGGTTTCGATATATCACTGGTGAAAATTTCATCGAAATCTGTGAATAAATAAAACAAATTATAAGATAATAAAATTTGAAAAATATATTAATGGATTTTCAGGAAAATGCCATTTTATCTCATAATTTTTATTTATCAACAAATTTCAATGTAATTATAGTCAGTGATATTTTGAGACACCCTCAATACAGTGGTATGAAGTCAAAGTTTTGATTAAAGTTCTGAACTTGAATTGGAATTAAACGGCATATTTTTCAAATTTCATTCCCTTATAACTTTTTTATTCATTGACGCATTTCAACGTAATTTACATATGATGATGTAATATAACCATTTGAAAATGTCGCAAACCCAGTGGTGTAGTCAGATTTTTTCTGAAAAAAGTTATTTTTATAGATTTTTCACCTTGAAAAATAAAATTAGTTGGCCCTGGAAATGGAGATTTATCCATGAAATTTGGTGTCCTAGTAGACTTCTTGTATGTCTACCTAACGAAACAAAAATCATTCCAATCAGTTGAGAAATGTAAGTTTTATAATGGTGCTTCCGTCTCAAATGGGTCACACTGTATATGATATTGGGTCAATATTGGTTGAATAATGTTAACCAAATTCGATAAAATATTATTGTCTACATTATTTTGAATTTCATCAGTATTCCACAAATCATATTAATTACCATCAGAGGAAAACATCTAGACGATATTGAAATGAATTATGGCCAAGTCTAAGTGAGAAACCGTCAAACCGTTTTACATAGTAGTCCGTCAGACAATGACATATTTTTCTGACTCATTGTCTCTTTTTTGGGATTTTAACCACTGAAAATTAGGACAGTGTTAATGAAAATGAAGCGATCGGACGTATGCTTGGAATATGAAAAAAAAAACAAAAATGTTTCGCACTGTACTTTTAACAGCTGACCGACTAATGGACATTTTTTTCGGGTTTCTAACGATATAAAATTCAATTTTGTCGAGAAAATGCGTCAGCAACCGAGTATTCTTTCACAACTTCAAACCTTTAAGAACGTGCAAACCTTATGGCTTTGGTTTTTCACTACAAGACGTTTCCTACTTTATGATGTGTTAAATTGTCATGAATGAGAGATTGAAAGTAATATATTTTTGTAACAAACAAATTAATTTTCCATATGCCTAGCTCAATTTTCATTTATTGAGCTCAACACTGATATAATTTTCCGTGGTTAAAATCACAGAAAAAAGAAAATCAGTCAGCAAAATCTGCCATTTTCTGACGGTCTATATAGGACGTTTGCTTGAACATGGGAAAATATATTGAACATGTCTTCTCATAACTTGCTTTCAAAATAGTCTAATCAATAGTTATTCAAAAGAGAAATGTTATCGTGAAAGTTCCAAATTAATCGACATTTTTTGAAAATATTTCGTCAACAATTTTCTGCCAATATTTCACCAATATATCATTTATCCAAATGAAGAATATGAATAGTATATTCATAAAATCTGTTGTGGAATCATCTGCGGCTGAAAAACAAACTTTAGTCCCCATTTTCTATCGTTCAAGATAACCTCTTGGGAGGTATTCATGTTGAAAAGGGAAACATTCTTGATGAAAATTGGAAAATGAAAAATGTGATTCATAAATAAGTAAATAATCCACATATTTCATCTTTCAATTTTTAGAGAGTGTTCCCCTTTTCAATCCAAATGATATTGTACCAATATTGCTATATGTTTTGGGGTCAATATTGTATGAAGAATATTTCAACAATTCAATTTTTGAACTGTCAAAATAATATTGGACCGATTTAGCGAAATATTCATAATTGTTTGTTCTCAATGTTACGGTTGAACATTATTGAAATATTTTCATAATATTTTACCAATATTACCCCTTTTGTGAAGGTGCTATTGTTAAAATGTCACTAAATGTTTTGAGGCCGAATTAATATTTTCAAATATCGCGAAATGTTCACACATATTTTCTCGCCAATATTGCAGTTGAATAATATGCCAACTTTTTCACAATATTGTACCAATACAGGTGATAAGGCAACTTATCATATATTTTTCCAATTATCCACATGCTAATAATGATTAATATTACCGCTAAAGTTGCGTCCGTTCTGTAGACTAAGCCAAGACAATGCAGATCCTACTCAAATAAGCAATTATAGACTTTTATGTAGAAAACATCTTTTCCGATTCCGCTAGTTCTAATAGACAATTAAACGAAGGCACAAAAGCTATGAAAACGTACTATAAAAGCTACGGCTCAACCCGTAGGTCGTGGCGTTAACGAGGTGAAGGGCCAAATTGCTCGATTAGGCCATGACTCTAGACATAAAATACAATTATTAGGTCGGATATGTCACTCGAGGGTCCGCACAAATTGATACTATTCGCATGTAATCACCTGGAACGGCGATCTTCGCAACCACTTTTTAGTGGAATGATGATTGTGAGAATTGCCGAGTAATAATTTCAGAAGGGTTCAACAATTGGTAGTAGATTATAGTTAACAAACTTCTTTTTTTTTATTGAACGCATACTGTTCTGGTAGTTGACCGAGTATTTCTAAGAAAATTATTACATTTTTCATACCGCAGAATATTTCAGTTAAAATTAAACGGGAGCTTTTTTGGTCAAAGTTTTTTTGATATCTTAATAGAAATTCCATTGTTTGATATTCAAACAAAAAAAACTGCTTCTACAAAAAAAATACAATTCCGTAGGACGAGTAATTTTTATGATAATTTTCCAAGTTGAATTGCAGAGTCAAGGACAATCGATAAATAAATGATAGTTTATAAAGAATACTTCGGTATGTCAATTCAAGGAATCCTACCGGTCACCGAAAATGAGACAGGCCAAAGGGATCATTGAAGAACCAAAGCCAAAATTCACAGGCACCTAAGCAGAACTGGTTTGGCTAACATCAGGAAATTGCAGACTCTAACACATGAACAACATAGGATTGGCAGTCACAACATATCAAGTATTTGCCAAAAAGATGAGAAAAGCCCAGCACGAAGGTCTGACTAGGCTAAGGTTTTCGTCAATTGGAGATTTTATAGTTCATGGATGACGTGAAATAACATAGGGGTACACGCAATAGATCTACAAAGGTCGCAATGGAGAGGATCCTTAGAAGCACATAAGCTTCTTATTGATCAAATTTCATTCAAGAAAAACACAATTGTTTTATATTTTTGTTAAGAAATAAGTAAAAACACGATCCAAACTCTCAGTGCTCGAATTGAAAAGACGTAAGGTAGGACCGTTAAATATCTAGACGATTGGATTTCCCACCTCTTCCAGTGTTTTGTTTCTATAATCAAAAAATTTCAATTTGTACTCCTGCATATTCCAAACATGGGGAAGAACACGCTTGTTTCAATAATCGTGATGTAGGCACATCCTCAAATTTCAATGATATTAGAATTAATGAATTCGAATACCATTGATTAGAACTGGAACCATAACTATCGACCACATCGTATAAGACTGTTGAACAGTCGAACTGTTGAAATATAAATAACTCACTCTCACTTTCCACTTTCTCCCCAAGATTTGGTTAAGAATTATATCCTAAGATTGTATGAAATTACAAAGATAAATACATTTATTTTTAGCTGTTTGGTGTTGGCATAAAACTCCAGTACATTCAATAAGTGGTTCCATTCAAAATCAAGATTCAGCCAACATGAGGAGCTTCCTTCTTCAAATAGGAGCAAAACGTGTGCACATGCTTTGCTTTTATCTGTTCATATGAAAATTAATTACTGAAAAAATATCAGAAACATTCGAATGGTTGCGAAGTACTATATTATAATCAGGTCTTCTGAGGTGGAAGAAATCTTCTAGAGAGAAGTTATGAGTCTAATGATTCTCAAAACTCAAGACATACTATGAGACACTGATTCTTTGAAACACCAGGGCAAGGGATACTCACTCATACTTACTGCAAAGTCTGCTGGCCAGTTCTTCATTATACAGTCGAGGTGCTTCTTAACTGGTACGTGACTTGTCAGGAGCCCCGTAACTGTTCTCAGTTGGCTCCTGTCCACCGCTTACAGGTCTGTCGTTCTTCTGTGGAAATATTTTTCAGTGTGGTGTACCTCTAGCGTCTGCATTCAGTTTGAGACTGCGACCAACTGGTTTCCTGGAATCCATAAGTGATTTCATTTCACCACCTCTCTCAGTTCTTCTCTGAAGTCCCATACCACTTTGAACGTCCTTGCTGAACAGAACCTTACGTACCACCTGACTATCTGACGCGCATCGGAGGATGGCGTATACCTCTGCCCGGAAGATAGAAGTATGGATGCTCATTGATAGACGATACCAAAAATCGAGTTTCTGGAAACACTTCTGAGTCCGCTCCATTCCCAGTTTTGAAGTACCAAATGTTTCTATGGAATGCCCTTGAGCTGCAAGCTATCTCATCCAATTCTGTCTGAGCCCTAAATTGTTTATTGAAGCTGTATCGTTTTGGAATATGGTACGTTCCGGTTCTCAGTTCATCTCCGATAAAAATTCTAACGATGTTCATTTGTCTATTCCAACGTTCAAGTATGTATTCTGCATCTGGAGACACCAATACTTGCCTACCTCTGCACCACTTGGTGAAGAGGAGTCCATCCTAAGAGTATCTCCATGGCTGCAGCTGGTGTTGATTCATTTGACACTGTGATTTCAATACAGAAAAATGTCTGCACCTGCTCTAGTCTTTTTGTTGTGTTTGTCTTGGACCGCCACACCAAAAATGTGAATTAAATGTAAAGCATGACCACCGTGTTCTACAACCAGCTCAACCAGCTCTGTGATATTTTTTATTGAGATGGGTATCTTGCGTCTTTTAGAGATTTCAGTCGCGAGTCAGCGTTCAGATTCCACATAAGCGGGGATAGTAGTCATCCTCTGGCAACCCTGGCTACTACGATCTCTTCTAATACAGCAATGTGTTTCAACCGGTTTTGTAGAATTGTGTATTTCCAGACCAAACATGGTTCCTAGAGAGCTCTGATAATTGAGTTTATAAGGGGGTTATCGAAAGCTCCTTCTAACGAAAACGAAAACAAAATCATCCCCGATATTAAATCGATGGAATCCAAAATAATTCGAAATTATTTGCTTCAACTGGTATGAGTGTTTAAAAAACCTGAATGTTTGCAACCGGAACATATTAATATAGAAAAAAGGCACTTTATTATATTGCAAAGCAGCCGACGATGAATTCTGTTTACGGTTTCAGTCGATATCAGTCTGTAGGATACAATGGAATTACATCTATCCTATAAACTACTGACATCGACTGAAGTTGTATTGTGTTTTAATTTGTGTTGGTTTTCCTAACCAAAAGTCCTCAAAAGTCAATGAATGTCAAACTCGATACGGATCTAGTGTTCGTGATCGCATCCCTGATATACATTTGACAGATAATTCGGCAACTTGTCTGACATTAAAAAACATGGCAGATGGCGATCATCTCCTGTTGCTGTGAACGATAAGTAAAATATCATTCAGGAAACAAAAATAAATTAATTGAAGAATCAAAGCAAAAATGATTAGTTTACAGTTTTTGTATTATAATCAGCGTTCCTAACACTACTACAGAAATGACCCTATGCAATGTGGAAAATATTTTGTTGGTAAATTTTCTTCAAAACCCAATTACTTCTGGGAATTATCTAATTATAATTTCTCAATCGTATTTAATTAGATGTCCGATTAATACATTAATCATTTGAAATATCATTCCCAGTTCACTCATCGTATACTCGACTGGTAAGTGAGTTTAACCTGTCTGGCACAGGTAGACACATATTTTGTTAAATCTCCCTTCTTTCCACACTATCCCACGAAATGAAAAATCTCCCAGAAAACAACTACTTCCCCCCACAGATATTGAATTATATCTGACATCAATTTGTGAAATGTTCCTCCAAGAGGACACAATTGCAAGTGATAATTGCAATTAGGAACTGAGTATTATCGTCCATTGGTTGGGAATGACCACCTGCAGACATGACATGTTTGACGTTTTGTTTACCACAGGCTCCGCGAAAAGTAAATGCATGAATTCGAACAAAGTCCGAAAAGTGTTCCGGAGAGTTTCAACTGAATGAAACGAAAAATTTCGACAAAGTCGAATTTCCCTTTTCCACACTATGCCACAAAATAGAAGATTTGACGCAAATATCTGTCAGAAAACAACTACTTCCCCCTAGGGACACTGCATTATATCTGACATACATACTCATTTTGTAGGAAAGTGTAGATGGATGGACACATCGATTTTGTGGATGGTGTGGAGATAGAATAGAATAGAATAGAGATGTTTTTGGTTTGATATTAATTCAGTCCCACTCCCAAGCGAGTAAGTTCTATAATCGAGTTTCTGTATAGTTAACGAATGGCGCTCTTTTAAAATTGAGTCATTTATCACGGTGTTTCATTATATAAAAGTTGGGTCATTACTTCGGCTCATGTTCAAAATAATTAAACATTCTACCAACAAAACAGGATTTATTAAGCTACATCCAAACCTGATACGAACTTTAATGTATTGGGGAGTTAGCTATATGGTTGTTGTAAGTTATATACATAACGGGTGAATACGATATGCATTGTTATGATGTGAAATTAGATATGTTTGTCTTTTAGTACTCAGATCTGTGTTTGTAGTTTTCACTTGTTTTACCTTTATCACTTTGCTAGCTTATTCGGAACGTCGATTAATATGTAGATCTCTTTCCCTATATAGGAGGGTTGCAGTGTTGGTCTTTTTCTCGTCTTAACCTTTCAGAACACACATTTAATATTGAACCACGATCACTCGCTGTGGACTCAGAGTCCGCGCATTGGTTTATGAGTTTTGAATGTGAAAGTATATGAAAGAAACAATAGTTGAAGTAATATAACTTTCATTTAACATTATTTAAGACTACTTCATAATATTTATTGTACTTTTGGCCTCTTATGCTAAAAAAGTTACCTACAAGTTACCTGACAAAGAAATCGCACATTTTCAACATGTTCTTCGTAACATTCGGAACAAAATAAATTTTCCACAATTTTTTCACGAAATTTCTGTAGGTCTGTATTTTTTATACGATCACAATAGGCACATCGTCCTCTAGCAGTAGGCACCTTTTCCCGAGTCATTTCTTTGAGGACTTTTCCAGTGAGTTCAATTAGCCTCTCTTTCATCGACCATGACAAATTTATTATCTGTGCCCTAGTTCTAAGATGGGATTCAATAAGAAGAAATGATAATTCATGAATATATTTTTTTCTGGGAATATGTTTTTTGATATTATTTGCAAAATAGAACACCATAGAATTAATCACAGCAACGTTTCAAATAGAATAGAAAATGACCACTGGCCATCTCTTAATATATATTACGAGCACAATTATAGCTTGCGCATAATTCATCGATGGAATGAGCACCCCTTTCAAAGCATTGTATTCCAAAATCATCTGTGGTTTTCCTGTATCTACATCTACCTTATCGTCGTGGTGCAGATTAGATACCAAGAGCACATTTTTGGGTTGCTTTGGTACATAGGAAACAATAGTTATATCTTTTTGGAAGCCAAACATACTCGAACCATTTTTTCTGCCTGTGGGGCGACTGAATTCAATAGGCAATTCTCGTTTATTTTTACGAATAGTTCCTATATATGTCAGTTCATATTCATTGAGCAGGCGGTTGATCAAATCAATTGAAGTGAACCAATTATCACATGTCACATTTCTATTGGTTTTTTTATATATTCGCACATTCTCAGGGTAACTGCAGATGCAGAATTATCTATCGTTTTAGGTCTATCAAGCTGTTTACCAAGATATACTTCTAGGTTCATGGTATAAAATGTTTTTGCATCCGCCAGGGAAAATTATTTTTAAACCATACTTGTTCGGTATATATGGTAGATAGCGGCATCGTCCTCTAAACGCTTTTAATATTCCGTCAATTGTGACATATTGAAAGGGCGTGTAAGCAGTTCTACATTTGTGAAAGAATGCTTCAAACAGATCTCTTATAGGTGCAAGTTTATCAGTTTTTTTCCGTTCCAGTCGAGTCTCCATATAATCAAATCGTAAATTTTGTAGAAGAAATAGAAACCTGTTTTTCACATACTTAAACGAAATATCTCTATGCCTGTCCCTTCAGTATTCCACAGCTCATCTACATTCACGCGACTTGACTTTAGTACTTCTGCTAAGTACAATAGTCCAATAAGTGCTTGAATTTCGCTAATTTCTGTAACATTAGCGCCTCTGTCTCTGCTGTAATTATTTATGACACTTTCAATATGCTTATGAGTACACTCCACAATTATTCGAAGTATGTCGAAGTCGATAAAATATTGCCATATTTCCAAAATTGATTTGAGATTTCTGGTTGTATACTTTGGTCCTGGTAAATTTTATATGATATTTCCGACCTGGTTCTAATGTTTTTCTAGAAACATGTTTGTTCCATGTGGACCTTGAGATTCTTCAGCAACTTCTTCGTCTTCATCTGTTATATTCTGCTCAGAATCGGTATCATGGTCATTGATTTCCAGCCCTTCCTCTTCATCTGCATCTGATTGATCATCATATTGCACACCAGCAGTTTCTTCGAAGTCATGTTCTCTCATACAGTCCTCCATCAACTTTTGCAATCGCTCCTGTTGCTTTTCATAGTCACCCATCCTAGGATAAAAAATATTTGGTGAAAACGAAGCTTAATATCACAAAATTTATAACTTACTTGCAACCAAATCAAATAAATTATGCGACTTCTATTACACAAATACACGCTGCGCTCTGAATAACAATCGAAATTAGTTTTATCCTAGATCTCCCAGCATAGTACTGAATACTATCCCCTCTATAATTCACACAATCATGTGCTTGCGGATCACAAGTCCGCTTGTTTCCGTTTCAATGAAAATAACAATGTTTATTTTTCTCAAAAATATCAATTTGTCAAAATTCATCCATTTCTTATATTATCTAATCTGGGAGAAAACTGATTTATTCAACAAAAAAACATTTATGTAGATAACAATTGGCAAACTTATAAAATGTGATATCCGTAGACGTAAAAATCTCCTGTGCGTGTAAGTACGTCATTGAATTCCTCCTCAAGAGAATTCGAGAATGGTTAAGATTTACAATTCGTTCCACTATGAAATGTTTTTCCAGGTAACTTTTTATTTATAAGTGAAATGTAGCAGCTGACCCCAGCGACTTTGCCATAAAATGAGTTCGACAATAACAATAATAAGGCGAAAGAGGGATCTACACACATCGATATACAGGACAACGTCTGCCGGGGCCGCTAGTATCATACATATACTAATTTATTTCAAATCAACAAAACGATTTTATTGTAAAAGTAAATTTGGCAAAGAAAAAGCACCGTATTAAAATTGTACAGTCATTTTTATTCTTTTGTCTTTTAGTGTTTTGTGAGGCTGAAATGTTTATTGCGAAATGAAAATCAAAGAGTTTCTGGTAATGACTTAGAGGATAACTAACTGGAAAAAATTCACTTGGAAAATAGTTCTTGATGCGATGGTTCGTTCCAACAGTTGTAAAAAGTTGGGAACTTCATTATTGGTAAGTCAAATGTAGATATTCACTATGTAGTTTCTATTTCTCTGCTACTACATTACTTTGAAATTGAATTCATCTTCCAGCTAATTGAATTTCCTTTCTCCGTGTCATTCTTGTTGTCAAATTTTCCTGGTTAATCATGTTATTTTCGAAAACAATTATGGTTTTGGATCATTCTCTCATAGGTTATCTATTCTAGACACTAAAAATTATTGAAATCACTCTTACAATGATGATTTATTATACAAAAAATTCTTATTTTGAAGAAGCTAGTAATATTTATAGTGTTTAATTAGGAACGTTTACTAATTTTTCTTGATAATTCGGAATTAGGAATATTGTTCTGTTTTGTAGCTATATGGTATCGTCATTATTATGTTTTTAAATTATAATCTTTTTCGTACTAGGTTTGTGGCTGTTAAATTATAACTCGATGTAATGGGAGTGATTGCTAAGAATCGTTATTTTGAGCGAAAAGACCTTGGCAAGCTTTCTATAGGATTTGGATGGCTATTTATATGAAATATATGAAAATGAGTACTGCTGAAGTATTTGAAATATAATTGTTTTAAATTTTTTCATTCTTTGCTACATAAGGACCCTACATCATATCAGTATATTTTCAAGTGAAATTTATTACACTTCAGTTTCCTTCCATCATCTCGATTTTAAACAACTTGACTCATGATTTAGTCACCAGCCATGAAGTATTCATGTTTTTGAAATTGTGGATCAGTTCCGTTTCATTCGTAGTGGTGGTCCGGTGTATTCGAGTGAGTCCGATCACAAAAGATGTCACGTGGTACCACATGGAGGCGGGGCTCAAATAAAATTGAAGTTTCATTTATATGATTTTTTCACAATAAATGTGTGTGAAGTTATATAACTACTTGTAAATGTTTCCGGTTTCCTGGTAATCTACGCCAGTATAGAGGCTAACCTAACCTAACCTAAGCAGATTATATAATATTTAATATACAGTGTGTCTCACTTTTCATGGAAGCACTCCCGTAACTTCCGTAATTATCGAGGGAGAATAATGAAACTCTCAGGACTGGAGGAAATGATGAAAATGCACCTACCGGTTGAATGACAATGGCCAATGAAAAACTGCATTGACTTTTATCGAGTATGTTAGTTCAATATGAGTTTTGGTCAGATTTACATTGACAGCTTGAAATATTTGCTGCCACAGAGTGATTCATGAATAATTCACAATACGTTTTTCTAACACTCAATAATTCAATATTTGAAGTTAATACTTATTACTCTTATAAAGGGTGAGCCATACAGCAAACTGCCAAATATAATTATGCTTGGAAATTATCAAAAAGAGAACGTGCAATTTTTTACTTACATGTACGAAGCAAAGGGATGGTGATTTTTAATTTTCCATGAAAAATGGAACAAACTCGGAATTATCGGGAATTTGGTGTACCTGTAATAAGTTGGGGTCCTGATCACGAATATGATGGAATTTTGCTTCTGTTTTGCCACCTAATATGATTTACCGTAAAACTGAAGTGTTCCATCGCGACTGGCGGGCAGTGTATATCACTTAGGCCATTGTCATTCAACCGATAGGTGCATTTTTATCATTTCCTTCAGTCCTGCGGGTTTCATCATTCTACCTCGATAATTACGGAAGTTACGGGGGTGCTTCCATGAAAAGTGAGACAAATTCAGATTTTTCAGTACTAAATTTTTTTCAGGAAAAAGGTGTATCTGTAATAAGTTGGGGGTCCTGATCACGAATCTGATGGAGTTTTGCTTCTGTTTTGCCCCCTAATACGATTTACCGTAAAACTGGGGTGTTCCATCGCGACTGGCGGGCAGTGTATATCACTTAGGCCATTGTCATTCAACCGGTAGGTGCATTTTTATCATTTCCTCCAGTCCTGCCAGTTTCATCATTCTACCTCGATAATTACGGAAATTACGGGGGTGCTTCCATGAAAAGTGAGACAAATTCAGACTTTTCAGGACTAAATTTTTTTCAGGAAAAAGGTGTATCTGTAATAAGTTGGGGGTCCTGATCACGAATCTGATGGAATTTTGTTTCTGTTTTGCCCCCTAATATGATTTACCGTAAAACTGGGGTGTTCCATCGCGACTGGCGGGCAGTGTATGTGACTTAGGCCATTGTCATTCAACCAGTAGGTGCATTTTCATCATTTCCTTCAGTCCTGCGAGTTTCGTCTTTCTACCTCGATAATTACGGAAGTTACGGGGGTGCTTCCATGAAAAGTGAGACACACTGTATGTTGAATAATAATTAACTGATCTGGAGGAATTGATCTCGTAAGTAGTCAGAAATCCAAACAACTGAGTTAAGAAGTAGATGAAGCAATGTATTCATTTGGAGATATAGGAATCCTTGTCCGAATTCCGATAATCAGCTGAACAGATTTTTGGAAATAGTTGTTATCTTGCAATCTGCAAAGCAGATAGTGGAAAGTATAGTTCAACCCTGATGGCGATAGGTGAACCAATTTATCGTTTTTCCATTTGGATTAGATGATGCTCCCACCAACTTTCAGAGACGTATGGAATGAGTGCCAAGAGGTTGACATGGAAAACTTTTGAAGCTGTCTTGGATGACAATGAAAAAAATATTTGACGATTCATTAAGTAACTTGAACATATTTTTGAGGTCGAAGGATGCCAAACATAAACCCATCCGAAAAAGTGCTCTCCATTTCAAAATGGAATCAAATGGATTTTTTATCATCCTCTCTTCACTATTATTTCCCACCTACTCTCTCTTGATTCCTACGCTGTTCTGTGGTATCAATTTGTTGTGAAACCAATGGATGAATAAATCTCTTCATTTCGCTGTAATAACAGATGAATAATTTCTCATACAATAAGTTACATCAATACTATACAACATTTTTTGAATTTTTCAACAATGATAAGATTTTCGTAGATTTTGTAGTCGCCTGGTATTCTACTGAATATTTACCAGTGAATCACAAATAAAATGATGAAGTGGGCCGTTCATTAATAGCTACAGTAATTGGAATTTGAAATCCAGTACCGTAATGAAGTGTCTCGTAAAGTTTTAGAGTTACCTATTACGTTTCAGAGCAAATACCATACGGTGTTTATCAATTTTGTGCTACGGAATTCAACTGAAGCAAAAGTTCAAAATTGTGAAGTTTATTTCATTATCCTTCACTAACTTACAGTTAAATTGCACCCCGGTCACGATTGTGGTTACATGATTGCCTTTCGAGAAAATTTGTTGGAATTTGATTCATTTCACACTAATTCCAATTTAATGAATGTATGAAAAACATTACCGTTCCACATGTTATTCCAGAAGGCTTCTCTCTGATGGAATTATTCAAAAACTCATAGCATAAAATCTATACTCAAAAAAGACAGATATGGTTGGGAATCATAAAAAGCTACAGATCCAGTTCTTACAAAATATCCAGGTGAAGCTTTATAAAAATCAAAAAGCATTTACATTTTATTCAATATTTCACATAATTAAACTAACTGGTTATATGGGAGGAGTCAGAAATTTATGACAATTTTGAAAGTTCATTATGTTATGTTGTTATGTTCAAGTGTTATAGACGTGCGTGTATTGAATGTTATGTAATAAAAGATTGTCTAGGTGATATAAACGCGTTATATATACCTTATATTTTTTGCGAAATTATATCGAAACGAAATTTTTCAATTCTTTAGATCATATTGATACTTTCGGGTGACAGACCAACACCTACTCGGCAAGGAGGGTTTTTAACCACTGAAATCCAACACTTACTATAATTATATATTCGAAGAATAGTTATGTTTTCAAGATTTTGTTTCGACGACAAATTTTGAATTTGTGGTTGATCGATCATTTAGTGCTAAAAGCCGCCATTCTAACCGCCATTCTACAGGAAAGAAGCCTTGATGGATGGCTTTGGGATGATTTGACTCCAGCCTTAAGAGGGTTGTCCTATTGAATTCAGCAACCGTATCATCAGAACACAATATTCTGACAGCTGATGACAGATCTCCATCTGAAAGTTTACTCATCTCTAATTCTATTTACAAATTTCAGATTTTGAATGCATATTTTTGGAATATGAATGAGGTGTTTGACTTGAATTATTGAGGTTTCTGCTGATTACACTTTACAGTGATTCTCTTTGGTTGGTTTCATTATAAGGCTCACTGAAAGATTTATATGGGAACATCAGAAGATTTTTCCATGAAGAAACTGTATTAATTCTCAGGCAATTGTCAATTGATTTGGATAGAGCGGTATCAGCAAGCTTCCTCGTAGCTTTACGTATCCTTTTGATGATATACTGATTATGTTTGTGCATTGCCAGCGTAATATGAAATGGAAGAGAATGGATTCAAAAATTCCACTTCTTATTTTCATTTAATTTAAACTTCTCACTGGTAACTATCAGTTCGAAAGGTTGATAGAATGAATAAGAACCTGAGTAAAAAATCAGTAAACAAGTATAGATAAAGTAGAGGAATTAGTTTGTTTTGGTTCAAACACGAAATGTCAATCAACAATCACATACGTATTCAATAATTTTTTATTTCCATATGAGTTTCAATGCAGTTTTCGCGAAAAAATATTGTATGGATCTCGAATGCGAAAAACATTTGCTTTCTATAGTTTTGAAGATACAGATTTCCGGTTTAATCGGAAGTGACCGCAAACTTTTTTTCCAAATGACACCCAGTATATATTTTATTATCTGAAAGAGCACGCAATTTGTGATAAAACCGTTTTCCAAAATTGAAAATCTGTTGAAAATTGGCGGAGATACAGTTGATTGTTCAATCAAACAAAGTAGGCCATGACATTCAAAATTAAATCATCACAACGGACAAACGACATCAGACGTTATCAAAGGAGGTTCAAAAGTACGATACAGTTGAAAATGGAGTTTCTCGTGTAATTGCAGCTTCCACATAAAACAAATATCAAAAATTTCCTAAAACCGGAATAGTACCCATAAAGAAATGCTAACAACTGCAATTTCTCAAATGGCAACATTTTTTTTCACTTCGTCATAATGAAAAATGATTAATTATCAGATTACTCGTGTAACAAATTTTGAATAATCCCTGAAGAAATCGCAAATACAAAGATGTTTTATCAAGAGTGTTCTCAAAATTGGATATTCTTCAACGAAGGCGGCCATGAGCATAAAAAAGATGAACAAAAAAGCTTGATTGATTAAATAAGTAGAAGAAACTTTGACTTCGTTGAAATAATATGACCTTTTGTGTGTTGCTTTCCAGCCCAGGGCCGGAGAGAACCAGCATTGGGCCTGTGACAGGGTATGCTGCTGGGCCCCTACCTCGTTTCCTTCACTATTTATTGAATCAATTTGATTCAAGAGGACTGCGGGCCCCCTGTCTTCTCGGGCCCCGGGACATTTGCCCTCCCCAACTTTCCGGGACTCTATAAGACACCTACGTTGAAGAAAATTCAATTTTAGGAACACTCATCGTGAAACCTTATTGTATCTTCGTTTCCTTTAGAAATTCTCCAAAACTTTTCACACGAGTGAACTGATGACTTCATATTTTTTATCACGACAAATTGAAAAGTACATGTTGCCTTTCATGAAATGGCAGTTGTGAGCATTTCTTTATGGATACCATTCCGTTTTTAGGTAATTTTTGATAATTGTTGGAATATATGAGTGGAAGAACAAGTTTTGTGGGTGTCTCATTCACAAAAATTGAACTCCGCCTTTTACCCTCCATTGTATTCAACCATTAGGAATAATAAAGACGTTTATTATTATTAATATATGGGACTTGCAATTACATGGGAACCTCAGTTTTCAACTGTTTCGCACTTAGAATCTTTCTCTGGTAACTTCTGATGTCGTTTGTCAGTTGTGATGATTTAAATTTGAATTTCATGGCCAAATTGACTGAACAATCAACTGTATCTCCGCCATTTTCCAATAGGTTTTTAATTTTGAAGAACAGTGTTATCACAAATTGCGTGATCTTTCAAATAATGCAAAAATATGTACAGGGTGTACAATATGTCATGATATATCAAACATCATTTAATAGATAATTATAACACTGCACTGAAATGCAGGAGTTTTTGATACGTCTAGGCAGCCATTTTTCAAAAGTCGAGATCAGGTATTCTGGATAACGTGAAGAAAATTTGACACAGATCGTTCATAAGGTCTGTGGAATTGGAGATTCCATGGTGCACAACGTATACAATGTTGTCAAGTGTTGTTTTGATGAACGTGACGCCACGAGACCACTTTTGTCTTTATTATAGAGAAACTGGCAGTCAGAAAAAAATTAACGTAGTTTTATCAGCGTATACACGTTTCAATCACAGTTTTTTGTCATAGGTTGAAAAAAGATCAATTTTTAAATGACACATGAAGAGAGTAACGTGATGTCGCCTAATAGTTGAATGAACCCTGGAGAAATTCAATGTCCACAAAAATATGTTTGATATGCTAGAGCATAAGGTATTTTGGAGATGAAATGGGTTTCCTCATATTCAGTGACAAACTACCTGAACAACGGAAGTTTATCAATTCCACTCGACGCACGAAATTGATGTAGTTTCAGTGTCTGGAAAGTTTTCTTTGTCTCAATTATATCTGCAGCAGATGTTCCATGTGTTCATACTTATGCGTCCTCTTTATATAATCGGGCTATATTTCATATCTTGCTGTTTTTGAGTGTTAATACTCATCAAAAGTTCTGGAATCGCCATCCAATGATTTACGAAAAAGGATGATTTAATTTTATTGAGGATGAGAAAAACCTTCGAATCCGTGATGTGGAACAGAATGAAAATGATCAGCACAATCTAATTTCAAGAGAGTTTTTAGTAAGTTTTGAGTTTATAAAGATGTACAACGTCATTCAAGAAGTATGCAACAAATTAAAACTAAATAAATAAGATGGGTTATCGAAAAGGCTAGGTTCTTGGTTTCTGTGGGAATCGATTTTTTTATTCCGAAAATTCATCAAGAATAAAGTACCTCCTATTTTTCAAATATGGAAAAAATTCTTTGCGAATATTTCCATATCTACTAATAAACTATTCAAAATTTAAATATCAAAGAGATTGTGATCAAACTGATTTATCATTTTTACTTTTTATTCACATCCCACTGAAGGGTTGGGCTGAACGGACCCCCAGCTATTGAAATATTGGCATCGTATAGATTCATAACAATATCTAAGAGATAAATTGAATATTTGAATACTGTAGCATAATTATAAAAATCTGGATATGAATGGTTCATGAGAGAGCAATGAAATATTCCCATTGAATTTTTTCTGTATTTTAGAAAACAGAGGTAGTTATTTTATTCTTGACGTTTTTTCGAAAAAATTATTTATTGAAAAACCTGTCATACCTTTTCGAAAACTCATCATGTAGTTATTTTGAACTCATTTTCACATATAGGCATATTCAAAATGACAATATTACTGTGAACATTTGTCTTAGCCCTTTATTCATTTTCAGAACGTGAAGGATGAAATTAAAAAAAAAACAAACCAAGAAGTGAAGTTATCTTTTAATTTACCAAAATTCAGATATTAGTGACAGTTTTAATGAGTCTTTTAGATGTTCTTGAATCTCAACCAAAATGTTCAATTAACTGTAAGTTGGGTTCACATTCAAAGCACTTTCATACCATCCATCACATCACCGTGTTTCACCCTTCTCGGCAACCACCCTTAGTGAATTTGGGAGAATTTAATTCACGTAAATTTATTCGAACTGTATCAATTTTAGTCATTTTGTCAAAATGCGAACGAATGTTGATGATCTCAAGAGTTGAATGAAATGGATCCCAAGTAAATGTAAACAAAGAAGGAGAACAACTGTGACATCGAAAGTTCATTTCATCACTGTTGAGCGTTTGATGAAATCAGAAGTACCGAACTCTCGTGTTTTGATTGTTTACCCACTTTCCATCTTCGAAAATGAAGGGGACATTTTCGTTTCTAGAGGTGTTGACAAACTGTGTCTGACAGAAGATTATTTTATAATAAATCTTTTCATATTGTTTACTGGTTCTTGAAGTAGAATGATTTTAGAAAAAACTGAACTTGAGGCAATTATCTGTCACAAGACAACTACTTTACCATATTTTTTACTTTGTGGAATAGTATTCAGAGAAGAGAATTTTGACTTCGTCTAAATGGTTCGTTTTTTTCATTTGTCAGAAACTCACCTGCACATTTTTCGAACTTTGTTCGAATCATGCATTTACTCTTTCCAGAATCTGTGCCACCGTGGAGTGCTTCTTGCTGTTGAGTTTTGGGTTTTATCGTTTATTGGTTGGGCGAGGATAAATCTGAGGTTTTCTGACCCATCAGAGCACGCATGGGAAAGATGGAATCCTTGAAACATGTCATGTTTGCAGGTGGTTATTCCTAACCAAATGGGGAATAATATTTTATGCTGGATTACAATCAACACTTGCAATTGTGTCCTTCTCAATATCACGACAACCGTGAGATGTGAAAATATACTACTACCTGTAAAACACAACCCAAGTAGATCAGGGGCAGATCCAAGGGTGGGTCATGAGGGACATGCTCCCTTTTCCAAGACCAGCCCAGAAATATACAGGAGGTGCATAATTTTATTCATAATAGCAAATGAATTGGCATCTTGCCACACGGATTAAAATTCTACAACACTTTATCCAAGCAAAATAAGAGGAATTTCTTCAACTGTACAAGAGTAGATAATGTTGGAGTCTTCAGAAAAAATATCTAATGCTGTTGTCCTTAACGAACATTTTGAATTGTATAATAGCCCACTCCTGAACCCGTAATATTGTTAGCACCCTTCTTGATGTAAGTTATTGACTAACAGTTCGTAGTCAGAGCCAGGTATAGTTTCTGAGAATAAGTTCAGGCACTAAAATAAGTGGCCAACCGTGTATCAATCACATTTCGAATAACTCATTATGCAGCTCCTCAAAACATTACTATGTAGAAATGCTTATGTAACGATGAAGACCCAAATAGCAATTCAACGTTACGGCGACGTGTTCGGAAAAGTTGTGCAACCAAACATAAGTTGCGTTGCCGACATCAACACAACGTTGTTACAAGCCTGTTTTGCACAAATTTGGTCAATCATTTCTTTGGGTTTTAACAATGTTTCTGCTGCAAATGTAGGTTGCAGTTGGTCGTTTCCTAGACGTTGCTGAATTTACTTAAGAACAATTGCACACCAGCGACCTCAGACTTTCTGAGGACTCCTTCCGCAAGTTGATTTAAAAATATTTCAAGATCAATATTACCGAAAAATAACCATTACGAAACGTATTTCATTTTACTGTCAAATATACAGTTGTTGCAGGCTAAAAAACAAGCGGGCTTTCAATTTGTTGCGAAGATTTCAAAAGTCAAGAATGAAAAAAAATAATAATTTTTATAATGTTTAATATGTTTAATATTGATATCGATTTGAGCGTGAACCAAACGGGATATCTATGAACCATTTCTAAAAAACTGAAAGGAGTCTTCAAAATCCCTTGTAAATGTTTGTTTTGCGTCCCAAGTTTTAATGGTCGACCATGTTTTCAAATAGAATTACACTTACAATATGGCGTAGGAGTATACAAGTCGTCAACGCGACATTGGTTGTCAGATAACTAAAACTATACTAATTTTTAACGTTAGTCTGCCAGTAAAACTAACTTTATACCTGAAGCGGGACTGGAGTTGCTTATCGGACCAAATACTGAACCAATTCCAACAAACGAATACATCCCGCTCCACAATTTGTAACCCGCCTCTTCCGAATTTTTTTCTCAGTTCTTCCATATCATCAAGATATTAATTGTACATATAGTCATAATCAAGTTGTTTCTCTTGGCTTAAAAAGTTATTCCTCTGAAAAAGTAGTTGCTTTCCTTAATATCTCTATATTCAGGTTGGCACTTGTTCCTAAAGAAATTAAGCTTATGATCTTCAAACTGTTGTCTGTCTTTATGTTAGCTTGTGCCCGTGAAGTTTCTTCACGACTTATTTTTTTTTTGTCTCTAAGAGAAGGCTGTGTATTTGGAAGCTCTTTCCATTTCCGATTCGAAAGTTAGGTTAGGATTATTTTAGTTCATTTTCAGTATAGATCTTGTCACTTCAATAAAAAATTATATACATATATAATAATTTGGGTAAACTATTATTATCTAAATTTGGCCACACGTCCTCTGTAGTAAATATTTGAAGGAAGGATAGTTTTCAAGATGACTCCGCGAAAATGTTTTCATTTTAACTGAAAAATTACCCACTGCTCACTTGAATCTCACAAGGTCGCTTTACCGTTCAAAAAACATTTAAAGTAACTAAAGTTGTCACTCAAAGGTTTTTAGAACGTTATTCCCATTCCCAGAATATTTTCTACTTGTAATCGGTTGAGTAAACGTTATAACAACGACGTAGCTTGACTGCTTGATGCTCAACGTTAAAATAACGTTGACCGGTGGTTTAGAGAGCGTCGTTTCATAGATGACTAATTTCTACACCAACTACAACGTTAATTTTGGTGTATTATGTGGTTGTCGTCGCCAAAATGCTACTTGGGGAAGGTAGTTGCCGTCGCTAATGCTTCTGCGGAAAGGAACAAAGTTTTCAAGGACTTATAAGGTGTTGCTATCAAAGGTATTTGTGAAACTTGTTGGATCGAGAGTCATGATGAGCTCTTCCAGTTTCATGAAGAGGCTATACTTGAAATCATTGGAAATTTCCACTTGGATGGATTAGAGAACGGCAACTGATGCCTTTAATTTTGCACATGCTCTCGAAAGTTTCTTCTTTCAGTTGCATGTTTAAGTAACGTTTTCGGAGTTATGGTATCACCCAGCCGTATATTTCACAGACGCCTACTCGAACGTAAGCGAGAAATTGTTGACTCTGTATCCGCCGACCTTTATTATGAGGTGCGAGATATAGCTGAAAAGTTGAATGTTGAACTGAAAATGCTGCTATTAGTTAGTCGTCTAATTCTCCATTCAACTCTTAGAAAATTGAACCGGAAGACGAAAGCGCTCTTGGGAAAATCGTCAATTTATATCAAGAAATTATTGGACATGGTACCACATTTGAAAGTATGATTGGGACAAGGTTGCGAAAAACCAAGGAAAACTGCAAGATTTCTCTGGAGACCTGTGATATGTATCCTACTATCCATAAACTTTCAACTGGCTCGCTACCTTACCAAAAAGTGATGATTAAGATGAAAAATGAGAAATAACAATTTTATACCAGTTTTATACCACTTCATATTTGTAATCTTTGTGTTACTTCAAGTGTGTTGGTATATTCAGTTATCAGTTTGAAATATTATTTTATCTTTGCTTGATGTCGATTTTCAGGAGCTAGTCAACTTTACCAAAAGTGCTTGGCAGCGTTTTATGATACTCATCATTAGTTAATGCTTCTGTGTGTAAAAACAAGTTGATACCCTATGGGGACACGTACGTTTTTCAAACGTGTTATAAACGTGGCATTGGTTGAATAAACATTTCTGGTTGAAAATTTTAACGGCAATAATTTAGTGTAATCTTCAACGTTGAAAGAATACGTTATAAAGATGTGTTTTCAACGTAACTTCCTCAACAAGTCGTTAAATATACGTTTAAGAATCGTTATATTGATTCAAAAAGAATTTTTAATCAAACTTGCTTTATGCGATTCATTTATCAATGTTTCTGATACTTTCCTTAACCTTTTATTTGGTCAAAACAATGTTGTTTTATTGAATATCTTCGATGTTAAAAAAACCTGATTGAAAACAGCAATAAAGCGATAATTAGTAAACAATTGGTTTAATATTACGTTGTTTCACGCGACATTTTTTCGTTGAAAAAAACGTTTGGTTTTCAGCCATCTCACAACGTTATTTCAACATCCTTGTGCCCATTGGGTATGAATTGAAGTTGGTATTATCACTTCCCATTTATTTGATTCCCGGTTTCGCAAGAGTGGACTTAATCATCCACAACATGTTCAACTCAAAATCCATGAATGAAGGAATAAGTGAGAATCAGGTCAAAGCAAGCTGAATTGAACAATTAGTCAGGGGGAGTTAGGGGTAAAGTCAGGTCAGGAAAAATTTCCCCTAGGATTTCAGTCTAGGCCCGCCCCTAAAGTAAATATCAAAAAAAGTCTATGTTTCAATGCCTGCAGATGTTTTAGTCATCTACCAGAGGCAGTTAAGAATCTACCATCAATAGAGTACTTCAAGAAAAACGTTAAGAATATACCTGTGGAAAACTTTTTTGCCACTTTTTCCACGAATTTTGTTCATTATGTTATTGATTTATCACCTTGATTTTGATGCCTTACCAATATGTTGAATGTTTCACCTGACAATATAATTATTATTTCATTGAAGTAATTGAAGATGAAGATTCCGCCAATATGATGTATCATTTAGGAATTGCTGATTATAAATTGCAGGAATTGTATCATTTATTCAAAAAGTTCATGTTGTGAAGTTTTTCATTTTCAATCGGTTTGACGATCTTCGTGTGAAACTATAACTTTTTTCAAGAATGCTCTACCGTAGAAAAAATAACTTTTTCAACAGTTCTCTGAAATTGTGACTATTTTTTGCAGGTTTATTAACGTTATCCTCTATGCGAATTCATCAACTTCGATGAAATCGCTTTATCTGAGCTCCATGACGTTCAAAGCGACTGAGAATTAGCATACACCATCAATTTTAGACTTGACATTTATATATCAGCACGTCTTCACTTTGTCGAGTACACGAAATGCAAATTGAAGCCAGGCGTCGAACGAAGCCTCAGCCGATAAGGTAGATACTCTAACTTACCATCTGCGGTCTGCGGCAGCGTTATAAATGACACATTCACCATTTGATTAATTCAGTGTTGTTTCAAATTCGCTTAACTGTTAGGGGCACGTCGTTCAGAATAAAATGGCTGCACCACACGTTATTAATTGAATGCAGTTGAGCTTCGGTGCATATTTAATTTGTTTGCACTTGTCAGTTGTTTCAGCAATGAGAGTAATCCAGGGCTGATCTTAGTTGTGACCCGAGAGTGTTGTGACCTCAGCAGAAGAGTTCATTCGCGATGACCTCAATTTCAGTTTTTTTTTTAGTAAACAATGAGGACATTGATTTTTTAATATTCTCATCATACTCACACATAATTCCGTACCAGCGAAGTTTAATCGGAATGGATTAACTATCAAGTGCTCTGGAGATGCTTCATCATTAGTATACTAACAAAATAAAACCTATTTTGTTGGAGATGCTTACATTCGAATGCGCTCAAAGATTAAATTATATTTTTTCTGATGGGTAATATGGTTTGCCTGCTATCAATATGTAATGTCAGTCATTGCGATACTGATATGAGTTTCGTAATGTGATAGAACACGGTTCATTTGTTTCTTTTTTTGAATGTCAGTCTATTTAATGGAAAAGGATTACAAGAACTAATTTATTATAGATAATGAGGTTTGAATTTTTTAATTTGTAGCAGATGCTATATCTGAATCTATTCTCTAATGGTCTGAATTAATGTCGATGAAATTTTACTAAATTGGAATAAACGTGTCAAATTTGACTGCCTGTGGTAGATGACTAAAACATCTGCAGGCATTGAAACATAGACTTTTTTTGATATCTACTTCAGGGGCAGGCCTAGACTGAAATAAATCAACAATGGGCACAACGCTTGCTTGCTAATATTATTAATTTAAGAAATATTGACCAATTTTGAGTGAATAATTAACATTATTGGTGGTAGGTAAAATATTGTACAATATTTGTTTCATATTACGATAATCGATGGGTTATCAAACTCAGCCAAAAGGCATCGTTTGACAATAATGTTCCATCTCATATCGTAATATGAATATTTACGACAGTTATATCGTAAACAAATCGCACAGTTTTCAAAAAAAAAACGATATATCTCGGAAACGGATCAATCGATTTGGGAGAAATTTTGTAAGTAGATAGGGCTTTGCTTTTCAAGTATATCTATATAGGCGTCTTTTTAGAAAACACACGATTTTACTGATGATAATAATAATAATAACGATTAATTTTTGATCTCGAAAAAGGCTTCAACGATTTGGATCAAATTTTGTATTTAGATAAGGTATTGCTACTTTAGTTCATCTATGTAGGAGCTTTTCATGAAAATATGTGTTTTTCCTCATAATATTAATAATAATAATATGAATTTTTGGATCTCTGAAACGGCTCTTATGATTTGGATGAAATTTTGTATCTAGATACAATTTTGCATTCAAAGTTTATCGCGTATTTTTTAGAAAAACGCGATAATTATAATAATAATGTGAGTTTTTGTATTTCGAAAACGGCATCAACTTTTTGGATCAAATTTATTAATCAGATGAGGTATTGCTACTTGAGTTAATTTATATAGGCGTCTTTTCTGAAGAAAAGGCCATTTTACTAATAATAATAATAATAATATGAATTTTTGGATCTCGAAAACGGCTTCAACTTTTTGGATCAAATTTATTATAGAGATAAGGCCATATCACTGATAATAATGATAATATTAATTTTTGGATCTCCGGAAACGGCACACTGGATATGGCCGTACGTAAAGTATAGTACGTAATGCGTTTTGTTTAGAATTACGCACTCGCCGCTACGCGGCGTCATGCCTAAATTTTTCAGTCGTGCGTTATATGCCTATTAGAACACTTGTTACGTAATATACTATTATTTCTTGAGTTACATATTCGAAAACTTACCGCGCATAGTGTTTATTTCGAATACGAAGGTGGCACATTCTTGAGTCTTTTACTCACAGAATAGCCTACATTGCACACCTGGAAAAGTTGTTTTTCACTTTTAAGCGCATTTGGATAAAAACTTGTTTCTGCAGAGATTTTTTCATTAACATTTTATTTCGTGCTTCACAATGAGTACACATTGATCATAATGGACTTCTGATGCAGCATGATTATTACAATGCCTGTTCTTGTGGGTTTTCAGCTATCTAGCTCTTCAATGAGAATACCATCTGAATATCAACTCACCCGTTATTCTGGTGCGGTCATCTTGAATTCGACCTCATTTGATATGGTCAACTTGCTTACAGTGCCAAATTCGCGTATGGTATAACGTGGCCACTGTTGCATATTCAATAACCCCAAACGTCAACCTTTTGTCGAATTCCCTGAATGAAAAATTGTCATTTCGTAAGTCTTAGTACCAGTCAAATCCTCACGCGAGATAATTCTCGTTGTAGCTCCACTCGCTCAGGAAATCTCACTCATTCAGCATCGTTATCTATCACCCTTTTTCTTCAACCCCAATTCTCCCCATGAACAAATCACCAGGAGTATTTCAATTTATTCTTCCGAAATTATTTCATAAAGCCAATTTGGCGCCATATCATTCCTCTTATACAGAACACAATAGCACATTCCAGCGGAAGCATGTACAACAAAGATACATTGCCTTGTAAATAACCTCCATTCATGTGTTTTTCCTCAAAGCAATAAAAGCATCTCAACCATCGTAGTAATTGGGGATTAAATATGCATATGGTAATATGGACTTTCTCTCTTTCAGTTCCTCAGCTCTGTCCATATTAAATTATCTTTCTTCCCTTTGTGTGCTTATTTTTGGATATTTTCTTCTGGTTTTCGTTTCTCGTATTTGTATTCAGCCACCAACTTAAATTAGTGCCCCTTGAGGTATACTTCGAGAGCTCTCCTGCTAACGATGATGTTCGGACATCATTTTTGTTCCGTATTCAGCGAGACACATCATTTTCCTTCAGTATTCTCTGACTGGAGATTTGGAATTGAAAATATTTTTCATGACATATTGACCAGGACCACAGAAATAGGAGAAATTCAGAGGTGGGTAGCAAAATTTTCAGATGATATGAAAGAACAAAATTGCAAAAGTTTATTACCTTCTTTTCTAAATGTTGTGTGATATCAATTCTCCCTACGTCTCGAAGGTGTAAAAATGAGAGGTTTTTTCATGGAACCAGATGGAGGTTTCGAAAAGAACATAAGCTTGACAGGTAATATACTATGTGGAAGAGAAATATGAATATACTCATCAAAGTTTGATAATTGGGATTGTATTATGTATCTTATAAGTTTTAGCGGCAAGAGTACCATATTGAACCTCCAATATGAACACATACCACAGAAGCAAATCCACATCGTAGGTGTGAATGAATCATTATTATTATTTTTTTTATTCTTCAATATGAAAATGATCATTTAACAACTGGAAACCCTACCTGAAAGTGTTCCACTCTAGAGATGAAAATAAACCAACTTAATATTATCATGAGACTCGATGGAAATATACAAACAAATTAATGGATTTTTGACACTAATGACAGTTAATTTTACCACTTGTCACTTGAATCGACAGTTTGTTTGACAGTTTATGAACATTCAAGTTCTGAAAATTGTAATCCAGTATATTACAAACAACATCTTTCGGTGAAAAAGTAGCATTTTCTACTCGAGATGGAATACGTTTTTTTTTCGTTCGTGAGATTGCCACACTCGCTCCGCTCCGCTCGTGGACAAACTCTCACCTCACGAAAAAACAGTATTTTCATCTCTTGTTGAAAAATATTCTATTCTTCACAAGTACAGGAGAATATATCGAGACGTTCAGATGAAATAATAGGACAAGTACCTACCCAAATCATAATCAATGAAGCATAGATAACAAACATTACCATCAAATCATTAAAGCGTTCTGACAGAATGAAAGGGTGAACGATAAGAGAAAAATAGTTTAAATAGAGCCGTGAAGATGACAGCACTGACTGCTGTCGAAAGCGCTCGTATATAATCATTCAAAAGTGTAACACTTTCATGACATCATTTTTGTAACTGACTGTCAATATTAAAACATCGGAACGATGGAAAAATTTGTGTCATTCAGAAAAAATATATTGATAAATAATATTCTTGTCGAAAATGAAATATATTTTAATGCCTGTGCTTTCTCTCAATGGGATCAAGAATTTTTTCCTCCTTTACCACACATGTGATTCTTCGAGTGATTCATTCGCGTCGGGCAGTAAACTACATCCTGCGGGGGGAAAAGTGGCACTTCACTCCCATGTAATACATATGTTTTTTCCTCCTACCCACTTAATGAACCTTTCTTTGTGAATTTAATACGCATCTCAACTATTTTTGTGTTAAACGGTCCTATACTTGCATGATCGAAATTATAGAGAATTTCCCTCGAAATAAAATTCGACAGGTCCGAGCGATTTCCAATTTTTTCACCACTTCGGAGATAAGGGTGATGACAAGTTCAAGCTGGGACAAACTGTTCATGGCTATTACCAATTTAGCGACTGAACTCGTCGATTTCATGAACAACTGAAACTTTCAATTCCTTTTGAAAAATATGTATCTAGAAACATGTTTCTTACTCAGAGTTCTAGCAAGAAATGTTTTTTTCTCAGTTGGGTAAGTAATAAGTGGGATGCGAAAATTCTTAACTTTTGTAACCGATGGCCAAAATTTTAATGCTGAATCGCTTCCAATTTGAGTTTGAAAACATGAACCAACTAAATACATAGTTTGCAATCTTCTCGAATCTGAACTCGTGCTTCTGACTTACGCTTGATTGAGTTTCAACTATGCTATTTCACAAGGTTACGTTTTCGCAAATTGCTCTCCAGGAAATCATTGTTATGAAAGGAACAAAATAAACTGAATAACAGTATTCACCGCAGTTTCTGCAGTACTCTTAGATGAGAGGAAAAATACGATGTAATTTCTGAACTAATAACCTTCAATTGTGTAAGCTTGCTCTATTGTGGTTGATTACTCGCCTTCACCAACGTGGCTCAGTTTCCGTAGGCATCTGTAGTCAGGGTAAGATCCAGGAGTATGATGGAGATAATCGCTCCAACTATGGCATACATTTCAGATTTTTTTTTCCAAATTATAGTAAATGAAAATTGTAATCCTTTTTTTATAAAAAATTGATGGTCTTCCGTTGAGTAGTTTCGTCCATTCTTCATGAATTCATTTCGTTTCATATTAAAGTCGACACAATAGTTGGAATGCTTTTCCTGGAACCTGAAGTTATTAGCGATGGATATAAAGCATATGAAAGTTTTTCGAAAAAATTCTCAAATAATAATAATACTCAAATTGATAATGTTTTTCAAATCAGCCTCTGAATTAGACTGTCTGTGGAAATCATCTCCAAACAGGAAGCAATAATAATTACTTATCGCTTTCCTATAATATAACAAAGGACTGTTAAAGACAGCATTTCCTTATTACCCTGCAAGAAATACTCAATAATAAGTCCATCAGGGCTACGAGGATGTCATAAGAATTCCCAACGAATGCTGAAGTTGTTTTCGGTTTAATTGTGATGGATGATAATAATTGGCAAGTACCATGAAATCGGTACTTACGTGTTTCCCATTTCAATCGAAGAATAAATTCAGCTATGTATTTATAAAACATCGCAAAGTTTTTCATGTAGAAAACCAAATATCGAACAGATATAATTTAATGGTCGTAGGGGGTAGAAGTTGTTTTCTGTTGCACACTTGCCAACGGATTTCTTATTAAATAGGATTTTTAGCGAAAGATTGGATTACATTTTTTTTTTTCTTTAGTATAAGGTTCTTCCTCCAAGTGGTGTCGTCAATTCTTCATGTATTTATTTTTCTTCATACTGAAGTCGACAAAATGGTAGAAATACTTTTTTCTGAACTTCAGAAACTCCCATCAAATGTCTAAACTGTTTTTTGATTCAATTGGGATCTAGCCTTCGATGACGATTGGAAAAAAACATGAAACCAGTACGTAGTACCAGTACCAGTACCACATATTGGCTAAATCTTATTTTCATATTGGCCCAATATGGATATATTGTAAATGGAAAATAATATTGAACCAATATGGGTGCATATTGGAAAAACAATATTTCATCAATAATATTGGTGAAATATTGGCTCAACCTGTTCTGAATGTACATTGTTCCATAAAATATTGGGTCAATATTGGGTCAATATTGGTTCAATATCGATAGAGCTATATTTCATACATATCGTTTCCAGCATCTAGATTCAATATTGCGATTTCAATATTCCTCTTATATAGATTTAGAGATAAAAAACAATATTGTTTGTAAATCCAAGTTTGATAGCACATTGGTGAAACATTATTTCATTCATATTCGAAAAATTATATTGACCCTATATTAATTGAGATTGTTACTAAAACCTCACGCCTATATTTGAAGGAAAATATTAATACAATATTACGAAGTAAATTCATCACTATCATTGAAATTTGAATATTGGCCGAATATTCAATAACCAATATTGAAATGAATTATGATCAAACTTGGCTAAGAAACCGCTAGATGGTCCCATGTATGCAACGACAGCTGAACCATGAACCATGAACCATGAACCAGAAATGAAATTGAAGAATTTCCAAATTATTCGACATTTTCTGGAAATATTTCATCAATGTTTCCAAGGCAACATATTCACTTTGTATATTTTACCAATATATACAATTGATATTGTATCAATATTACTATATTTATTTAATTTGCATAATATCCAAGTAATTTTGAAAAGGGGAACATTCTCCATGAAAATTGAAAAATGAAAAATGTGAATTATTTTTAATATCTAACATAAAACAACTACTTCCGTGGAGAATAGCGACTAAAGCTTTTCTTTCAGCCGCAAATGATTCCACAACACATTTTATGAATATCCTATTCATATTTTCAAACTAAAATTGGAATCCAAGTAATATTGTACTAATATTCAGAGATAATAATTTTTTTATCTCAATAATATCACATGAATATTATGCCAATGATATTATGATATTTTACCAATATTATTCTAATGGAATTGTGCTACAGCGATATTGAACCAATATCGCTCAACATTTTGAGGCCAATACTGTTTCGAGAATACTACACCAATATTATTTTCAAAATATTGTACCAATATTGCCAAATGTTCAATTTTTTCTCCTCGCAAATTTTGTTATTTGAATACTTTGCCAATATTTTCACAATATTATCCCAATATGAATATGCTACTTGAGCCCATTCAAATAGAAAACTAAATATAGCTCCGTATTTAAAAGCCTTGCAAATTTGTTTTTGTGTAAATCTTTGTCAATTATGAAAAACATATATTTGATCGGATCTAGTAAGTATTTGTCCATTGTGACACTTGAAATTTAAGGAGTTACGAAAATAAATAAATAATGAAGTGAGAAAGCAAGAGTTATGGTGACTACAAGTTTTTAATTTTTTCATAGCGTCTTAAAAAACTTATTTATTCAATTTTATTGAATAAATAAGTTTTAAATGATTCCTAGAAGTTATTTAATGAAAGAAAACAGCGTTTCTTTATGAACAAAAACGATATTCAGAAAATAATTGTGATATTCAATTATATCAGGTAGATATTTCAAAGTCTGTATATGGAACTATAATGTGATTGTGAACAGGTTTTTAAATTTTTTTTATGAAGATATTCAAAAATAAACCAAATTTCTGCCCATTCCTTACGGGTTTTCCAAAATTGCTGCCATATTGGTGGTCACGTGACATATATCAAAATTTACAATCCATTTTTCATTATTGATTTAAAGTTTAGCTGGATCTCACAATAAGATATTCAAATATTTTTATTCCTGAAGCACTTTCTTTCTATGATTTTTCTGCAGTACCTACCATTATTTTTTCAGTGCTCCAATGTGAACTGCTGATGCCGATTATGTAAAACTCACACAAACTAAAAATGTTACACTTTCAAAGGTTTTTCAAAAAATATCCATCGACTATGAATTACCAACAGTTCTTCGACCTTTCTCATGAAGCCATTTCCATTTTGTCTATTTTCATTTCCGTTTGTGTGAACCCTAACATTTTCTGTTCATCAAAAAATATTCTTAAAAAACCAAAACGCTTTTATATTTCTCTTTTGAACAAAAATATTGCTTTCCTAGCAGGAGTCTCTGAAGTTCTACCGTTGCTAAGTGAGCTAAATGAGGGACTTTGACGGACACTGAAAGACACCCGTTGAAGCGACCTTTTATGCAAATATTTGTCAGGGGGCGTTGAGAATCTGCTTTCCTTCTGGTAACGAAGGAGACTTCCAAGAAAGGCTTTTCGAGTAGCCATAAGATTTGTTTTGCAAATGTGTTGGGGAATTAGAGGTCGGGACCCTATAACGTTAATGGATTTCTGAAGTTCTATTGAAAGTTTGGAATAACGTGGAGGTGTTCAGATTTCAGGTGTAATTTAACACACTTCTGATAGAATAAGTTGAACGAAAATAGAGTTAGTTCTGATAAGTAACTATAATTTCTGCTGAAAATATTTTTTACATTGTCGAAATAACTAAATTTATTTGTCATCTTTTATTGTCTAAAATTCTATCAAATTCCCTATTTTTTTATCAATACAAATTAACTCACAGAAAAACTGTGCAGAGTTCTATCATCATGTACAGCCACTTTGATTTGGATGCATATTTTTGTCTAAAATTCTGCTGTCATTTAGAGAATCAAAAGGTAATTCGAGTGAGGTTTAAAGCGAAAAAAAAAACTGGAATGTGGGAGGAATATTCCAAAATACTGAAATGATGCAATAAAACAATTAGAGTGGGGCAATGGAAAGAAGGGAGAGATTTCTTTAAGGACATAGGAATTAAATATCTAAAATTTTTACCGCATACTATATAAAAAACACCGTAAATACACGAAGGCGTTTTGATAGTATCTACATTTTACATGGTCGAACACGTTCTGTAACTTTCTGTATTTTTCGTATGTACTAGTATCAATAAAATCAATTATTATATTTATTATTAAATACTGGGAAAAAGCAATTGAGCTATTTCCTAATTCACACTTTCCAAGATCCACCATTATCACAAATTCCAGCAACAAAATTCCTTGCAACCTTCAACCAAGGACGAAAATGTTGGACAGGGAGGTGGCAAAGAGGATCGAAATGTATCCGAAAGTATTGTGGACGATAAACTCATCATAAGTGTCTAGCCGTACCAATACTACTTTTGATCCCGTAGTTCCGCATGCGCACAACCCGAATTAAAATAATGTAATTGACCAAGTAGGTCATTTGATGGCGGTGTGGCGTTGTGTTCAGATGACAAAACGAGAAGGCAAACTGAGATGAAACTGCGTGAATTAGTTTTTCCGCTCGCAATTGACACACAAACCTAACCTGAGCAAGCTAACCTAGCTTGCGAGTCAGTCGAAAATGCGTGAATCAGTATGCCAGACAACTAACTCTATGCTCGAAGCGCGACTGGAGTTACTTATCCGACCAAAAACTGAACCAATTCCAACTGAAGAGTATATCCCGCTCCACATTTTGTAACGCGCCTCTTTCGCGATTTTCCCTCAGTTCATCTATATTATCAAGCTGTTCTACAAGGTCATGATCAAGTTGTTTTTCCTGGCTAAACAGTTGTTTCTCTGAAAAAATAGTTGCTTTCCTCAATATTTCTGTATTCAGGAGGCACTTTATCCTGAAGAAATTAAACTTAAGATCTCCGAACTGTCTGACTTTATGTTAGCTTCTGCCTCTGAAGAAGGCAGTGTATTTGACAGCTCTATTCATTTCTGATTCGAAAGTAAGGTCAGGATTATTCTAGTCCTTCTTCCTTTACTATATATACATTTCCTGTAAAGCAATTTAGCAAACAGTATGGTCTCTGTCACTGAAATATCTAAATTATCTAAATTTAGCCTACATGTCCCCTGTATTCTCCATGTGAACGAAAGTCATTTGTGAAAATGCCTTCGAGAAAACTTTTTTAAAATGAGAAATTACCCACTGCTTAGTTAAATCTCACAAGGTCGCTTCAGCGTCGGAAAAACGTTTAAAATCACTTAAGTTGTCACTTGAACGTGTTTAGAACGTTATTGCCATTCCAGAATATTGAGTACTAGTAGTCGTTTGGATTAAACGTTATGACAACGTCGTAGCTTGACTGATGTCATGCTCAACGTTGAGGCGAAGTTGTCCGATGGTTCAGAGAGCGTCGTTTCATAATTGACTTATTTCTATACCAAGTAAAACGTTGATTTTGGTCTATTATGTGGTTGTCGATGCCAAAATACTACTGGATATTCTTGGACAAACGATGTGTATTTCTGATAAAATATTTTCATCATCCTTTTGGTAACTCCATATCTTAATAACTGGAAAAGTCCTGAAGAAGATTTCAGAAAAACTTCGGAACGTCGGTAATAACTCAAGTTCAGAAAACTTTTTATTGTTCTTTTTTCGTTCCTGCAAATGTAATTCCGACCTTCCTGACGGTCGTAAATGCTACATAATATTCTGAAAAATAATTGGTTGTGATTCATTGCACAAAATGGTGATTAGAAATGGAACGACTAGTTTATCGTTATAAACACTTCTCCAAGCTGATCGATATATTCCAAGCGTGTAAGAGCAACTAACTTTCAGTTAACTTCTTTTGGGAAAGCTATTTCACTAACAATTATAAAAGTTTGAATCGGGGAATTTATCAAACTCCAAGCTGCTCTTCTCTTTTTTCGGGAATTTTAATTAAGGAAAATTGTTTTTGTTCAATCTGTGCTTCCAATTTGGGAGCCAAGATGAATTCAATTATGATTGAATGCCGAATTAATGAAATAATCCTTTTTGAAGAGAATTCGAATGGATAAAGATGTTTCATAGTCCCTTGTGAATATTGTGAAGTTATGCGTGTTTTATTGAAAATTGATTTACGCAGCAATATCGTTTGATGTGTTGATTGCCTGAAAAATGCTGCTAGGGTGCTTGAAAAATTATGTTCTTGTAAGAAATAATAATGTTGCTTGCGAATGTATCAAGTACAGAGTATTCCTAATTGCCGCAATACTGCACTACTAAACAATACAGTACTTTTTCTAGAACACACTTTTTGCCAAATATTAAAGTTATAAATTGGTAGGTCGAAGGTTGAATGACAACGAATTGACTTCAGAACTGTCCATTCTAATTCAATCTTATTTTCAAAATGAATGAAACAGAAATGGTTTACGAATATTCCATGCTTGACGATTGTTGACATAGGTATGTCTATGAATTTATATCAGGATATTATCGGAGGTAAATACATAAAGATCATATTTTTATCGATAAATAAATCTTTAATTGCATGAAAATTTTATTGTCATGACAAAATATCGGGAATCAAGGAAGTTAACACATAGCAAGAGCTTGCTTGGGCGATTTTTTCTACTTGGGATCAATACACAAGTACGTGATAAAGACAATGTATTTAAAAATTTTGTTATGATGACAATTCGAAAATAATATGACACTTACAGTTTTTCAGTCATTGCATATGTTAGGTAGGTTTTTATCATTGTAATTGACCGTTGATTGGTTGGTTCTAAGAAATTGAAAGAATTCCGTTGGCAATCAAAATAGTCGTGTATTGATTTTCAAAAATGAACTTTCCGATTTAAAAATGCCCCTTTCATTCTGTCATATTTCAGTTATTGCGAACGTGAACCTATGCAGAAAAGCGTGTTTCGAACTATGGTTGTAAAAAAAATAATAGTTTAAAAAAACTGAAGAACACGCTTTACTTCCCATGGACTGAAAAGTAAAAAATAATTGACAATTCAATTTCCCAAATGCTAAAAGAGCGTGGGTGCTTTCGATCTATATTCTCATATTTTAAAGTTTGATTTAACAATACAGAGCGTTCAAGAGCTCAAGAGAACTTTAGCAAGCACTCCACGGTTTTTTTTACATTTGAGAAATTAAATTGTCAATTAATTATGTTTTACTTTTAAGTCCATGAAAAGTAAAGCGTGTTCTTTAGTTTTTTTAAACTATTATTTTTTTAGACTAAAAAATCGAAATCTCTGACCCCGAAAACCAAACCAATTTTGAATGGAATACTGGTCCATCATCTTGGGCCGCCATCTTGAATTCATAAATTTTTACTAAAAATTCATAATCTCTTACCCCGAAAACCCTCACACACTAATGACATCTTGGAGTCGCCATCATTAATTTATGAATTTTCACAGAAAATTCGAAATATACGACCTAAGAAAACCTCAAATACCAATTTTGAATCGAATCTGATCATATTCACAAATCTCGTCCGCCATATTGAAGCCGTCATTTCTTTTTCTTTTTAACAAAAAAATGTCATATTGCATTGTCACCGGAACTACGAACACCTGCCAAATATCAAATCATTCGGACGTCTGGAAATGGGTGAAAATCATGCCCTAAGGAGTCAGTTACAAACATATAAACAAACATACAAACAAACATACAAACAAACATACAAACAAACATACAAACAAACATACAAACAAACATAAAAACTAACATACAAACAAATATAAAACAAACATAAAAACAAACAATCATACAAACAAACATACAAACAAATATAAAACAAACATAAAAACAAACAATCATACAAACAAACATACAAGTGAAGCTGGTATAAAGCGTGTAAAAATATGAGTTTCATCGAGAATGATTCCATTTAAATTTCGATGCATGTTGTCAATTTGATAAATTGTGCGCAACGCCCCCTTGTCAAAAATGTCACAAGATATGTGTACAAGATGGAAAAATATAAACTAATTATCAGAATTTAAAAAGTTCTACGTGGAAAGTCTGTAACCTACACTACGTACGTAACCCTGGCATATACAGTTTTTGGAAGGTTGTATGAGGATTTATAAGTGAATGTAATTCATAAGCATACCCGAATACATGTCATACGAAGTTGTATCAGGAAGTGGTTGTTCAAAGAGACTATAAGATTCGATGGGGTATTCCATTTTCAATCATAACGATATTATATGCTCATTCACAAGCTTTTCAACCTATGAGAAATGTGTGGAAATTCACAATTTCTAATCTTTTGGGTACGGTATGAAAAAGGTGGATTGATGATTGGATAGTCCGTATCAGGAATTCCGTATCCAATTTTATTGAGTATCTTGTGGAAACAGTGGGATCCGGATGTGATGGCTCGGATCAGGAATTTCTTATCTAAATGTATGTGATAACTGTAAGTTTTCATACAACTCAAAATCACTAAGAATTCGCAAGTGTCGATAAGGAAAGAAGGATACAAAGTATAAGAGTTTGTTTTAGGCGTGCTGGTGCTAAGAGAAAATACACGATTCGATGAGGTACTTATTCCAATTTCAATGACAATAATGTTTTGAATGAGGATAAAATAAATGATTCAAAATCATATTCGGTATAGTGTGAAAAAAATTGGTTCATGATTTGGAATTCCGTATCCAATCTTTTGCGAATCCTATGAGATTCCATAAGATTCAACAGTAGGAACATTACGGAACCAAAAGGAATATTCTAAATAAAATAGTTCTAAGAATATTACCAACATATTCGAATAGATTATTATCATCATATTAAGCCAAAATATTTCGAAAATATTTCAGAAAAACCATTATTACACAATGTCAACAAAATGCAACATTCCAGGAAAACCTTTCTAGAATATTGTTGAGATATTCGAATAGACTATTATTATCATATCACTCCGTATTTTCAAAACGTATCGGAAGAATCATAATAATAATAATAATAATAATAAGTTTATTCACCAATATAAATATAAATTCTACAAACAATACGCAACTATCTAAATAATATACATACATAGCATCTACATTGTATTGACTCCATTTTGAATAAACTCAATAGCTCCCATGAAGTTTCCTTGTTATGGGAGTATTAAATCAACATCTCCATCTCATAGTCACACTCGACGTTAGTACTTCAGTCACACACACACACACATCCACGCACCCACTCACACTCACCCACCCGCGCACGCCCACACCACTCAACTACCCACGAAATATGATATATCACTCAACGTATAACTAATGTACCCAAGGTTATTTTACCGACGCCTACAAATGATATATATTATAATATATTTTTTTTTTATCACAATCTCATCATCGAGAATAAATTTATATACTTTTTATTTTCCTGGTATGTTAAATGTATTCGCTGATAAACTGTTTTCGTTTCTTTAAGAATGAACTACATGGTTCTTTCACAACTGGTGAGCACAAAGCTCTGAATGTCTGAATGTATAAAATGAATCTCGAACCGAAGACTTGGAGTGCTTTCTCTCTGCTCGGAAGATGGTGCGGCCTAGACCACATTTCGTAGTGGACAAATAGCCAGCTACGGTAGGATGCGAGTTGTGATAATACTAACGAGGAATCGGAGGAACAGATGGTATTAAAACAATCCATACAGATCTAGCTATTTTTCTTTTCTGTTAGAAATGAATATGTAATTAACATATTTTTCTATCAGCAGTTGAAGTTGAAAACGACTTTATTATTTCTGTATGTGCATTGGTACATATAATAATCCATTCCATTGGGTTATTTAGTTGTACGTTCATATGGAACGTGCAAGGAACAATCTCGCAGAATTTCAATGATTTTTTTTTTAATTATTAAGTGACTGTTATAAAATCTCATATATTCTCATTTACGTTCAAACTGCATGACCTCATAGAAAATCGGCAACACCGCATGGAAAGCAATTTGACGTCCTACTCATTAATTCCTATACATTATACAGAATGTACCAAACTCAGGTAGTCTGGCACATTCTGTATAACAATCCTCGCTTACCGCACTTCTGCAAAAGTGAATTAGAAAACTATTATATACAGTTGTGTGCATAAAAAAGTCAAAATTCAAACTAATTTTGTCAGTAACGCAATGCCTTGTGCACACAACTGTACGTTATCGATTGAAGAATACGTTAAAAATATCATTTTTGCAAGGAAATATGTTATTAGTTTTTGGATGACGGTTTTGTTATATCAATTTTGTTGGTCACAGGTTACTTAATGAATTCAAATCATATTATGATTTCTGAAGGAGAGATCTAACGAAACATTTTTGAGTTCGTTGGAGAACAATGCATCATAACGAAATGCTCATTTTTCCTGGCCCTACAAGCCACTGTGTTTCCTTTTGAGAAAAAATAGTCACTAATAATAATGTGAAAAGTAAATTTAACGCAGCAGATAATTATTAATAAATAATAATTCGAACGTATTCATAGCCCTCTAAATTAAAAAATGAATTTTAAAATAAAAAAAAAGTGACACATGGTTTTAATCAGAAAATCATATGGAGACAAATCAAGTAAAAAATACCAGGTGTCTCATTCAAAATTCGAACGTTTATGTTTATGATATTTCCAGTAAAAACTGGAAATTGTGTAAACCTGAGTTATATGTCAAAAACTGCAGTTTTATGTCTCCAAAAGATTTTTCTATGTGCATCTCAATATATTCAAAAACAAAAAAGTATAGGGGCGAGTAACCCTCCGTGGACACCAGTCAACTTTTATTTTTTTATTATTGAGTTTGAAAACACGTCACGCTGACACTTACGCCTTTTCACATACACCTTTGTTTTTCTTACTTTTTCAATTATTATGGTGAATAAAGACCAAATATTATTATTTTCATGGAGAATGAGGTTGAGTAGAAAAGCAGGCTTTTTGGAGGTAACCTCCAACTAGATTGAACTTTGCAATTTGGTCAGTCTGTTTGAATTTATATATACATACGTATTTATGAGTCTATTTGTATTTTCAAAACTGTCAATGGAAACTATTATTATTATTATTATTATTATATCAAATATGTAGACAAATATGTAGATGAATTTGCAGAAATATTCATTCATAATATTATTTCAAATGGAAAAACCAACTGGAACCAAACCATAATATGTTGGTATTACTTGTCTCAGACAATTTGGGGGGCAGTGTATGATATTTCCGGCAATACGAGAACATTAACTAAATACCTACTTCTATAACACATCGCAAGATTTCATAATAAAAACTTGTTCACGTCATATATCATTTTCCAATTCCACCTGCCAGTTTGGATCCATCCTTCAACAAAAAAACTCAATTTGTTTTCTTATTCGGAGAATGCCCTCTGAATGTCTAGCCATTATTCATCTTCAGAATTTTCAGCCTATAGAAAGGTTGAGAATGAATGGAGGTGTGGAATGAGGTCTATAAAAATGTTTAGAACTATCATTTATTATTCTCACATGAAAACCAAATGGAAATATAATGTTACAATCTTGTTTGACATAACAATGAACTCCTATACATAAAACGTTAGATTTGATATACGTGACACACACTTTACCTTATTCAAACTTGTGAATTATAAAGTAGGATAGAGCGCCGTTCAGGAAAAGTATGAAATTAATAAATTTTTTCGACGACCGCATAATAAAGTAGCCTTTGGCGCGTTCAAATTTCAACGCAAAGTTCATGTTTTCTGAGGAATGTCATTAATTGACAGCTTTTTCGCTCTAAAGCGACAAAATTGAGAAAACGCTCGCTTATTCAGATGTTTCTCCGATTTGTCGTCGTGTAGGTTATGAATAAAATTCAACTCAATGTTATAAAGGTGTCTGTTCGGCTAAGTAGATGGGACTTCTGCGCTTTAGACAAACGTCTTAACTTTGGCAGACACATTACCCTGGCTATTCAGAGGACCTGTGGTGCACTCATCACTCAAACGCCTGCACCCTCTGATAGCCAGAGGCTCAAAACTCAGTCTGGACAAAAACTTCTACTATACATACAAATTATAAGACCATCGATGATTTGCTTGTCCAGTGTTTTGCAGCCTGACAATGACCCCATTGTTGAGGTTAGACAGGATGCAAAACAAAGTATCATAACCACCAGCAGAAAATACATTCGATTGGAAACTCTTAGGGAGCTTGCTGGCTGACTCAGTTCCGACATACAGTGTGTCCCAGCTAAAACTTGTCTGTCACCCCCCTAATATCCGAACTCATGAAAAAAATTGAAAATCGCTCAGACCCGTCGATTTTTATTTCAAATACACAATCATTGTGTTGTCAACCCCCTCAACCCCAGCACCCCTACTTCAGAATTTTCAATGGGACTACTATACTTGTGATACATCATTTTGAAGGGAATTCAATCCCAAATACATCGGTGTACTGAAATTGAGGATCGATCAAGTGTTGTTGAAGTTTTAATGAAAACTAAGTTTTATCAAGATATTTTTATTTTTCATCGCCTAAAATGTTATCATCGTAAGAAAGGTTCACTGTGGGTATGCCACTGTATTGAAAAATAATATGGTGTCAGAAATAATAGTTTAAAAGGTGAGACAGACGTTTTTATGAAAAAAAAATTGTCCTCATGTGTTTTCGTATAAGCATATCTTTGTTTACGCCTTGGTAATTGATGTATTCGAGTCACTTCATTCAACAATTTGAAAACATTCGAAAATGGTTTATACTGTACAAGAGAGAATATCCATTGTAGCTGCGTATTTTGAAAATGGACGATGTGCTAGAGCTACGGCTCGAATTTTCAATGAAATTCATCCAGAAAAAACCACATCATATCAGTACGTCCTTCAATTGATGAATAAGTTCTTGGAGTCGGGATCAGTGCTGAATAAAAAACATGAACGAGAGAAGCCTATGAGAAATGAAGGGATCGCTGTTGCAGTTGTAGGACATGCAGTGATGGACAACATTCAATCTTTAAGACAACTTGAGACTATTTCTGGAGTTTCTAAAAGCAGCGTACATCGAATTCTGAAAGAAGCAAAATTCCATCCTTATAAAATGCAGAATGTACAAGAATTAAATGAAGATGATCCTGACAGACGTACAGAGTTTTGTGATATAATGAGTCAATTATTGATTGGTGATAATAATTACCTCTACAATGTGTGCTTTTCTGACGAATCTTCTTTTTATTCAAATGGACATGTGAACAGGCACAACTGCAGATACTGGAGTGACGTAAATCCCCATTGGTACAGGGAAACTCATTCACAAACTCCCCAGAAATTGAATGTTTGGGCTGGTATTCTGGGAGACCATATTGTAGGTCCATATTTTATTGATGGTAACCTCAACGGACAAACGTATCTTGAACTTCTTGATACAACTCTGAACCCCAGAATCACTCAGTTACTTGAAGACGATGATAGGTTACTTGAAGGTCAGCTCACCATTCAACAAGATGGAGCTCCTCCACATTTTATTGCACCTGTACGTCAATTTTTAGATGACAATTTCACAGGGAGATGGATTGGAAGGCGAGGACCAATAGAATGGCCGGCTAGATCTCCTGATTTATCACCATTAGACTTCTTCTTATGGGGTCATTTGAAATCCAAAGTTTATATTACACAGCCAGCTTCTCTTGATGATCTACGCAGGAGAATTGTTGTGAAGTGTCGTGCAGTGACTCCAGAAATGTTGAGCAATGTGCGAAGACATTTCGAAAATCGCTTATACTTCTGTATGGAACTGAATGGTTCACATTTTGAACCTTTCTTACGATGATAACATTTTAGGTGATGAAAAATAAAAATATCTTGATAAAACTTAGTTTTCATTAAAACTTCAACAACACTTGATCGATCCTCAATTTCAGTACACCGATGTATTTGGGATTGATTTCCCTTCAAAACGATGTATCACAAGTATAGTAGTCCCATTGAAAATTCTGAAGTAGGGGGTGCTGGGTTTGAGGGGGTTGACAACACAATGATGGTGTATTTGGTGAAAGTGTTCCCCCTTGAAATAAAAATCGACGGGTCTGAGCGATTTTCAATTTTTTTCATGGGTTCGGATATTAGGGGGGTGACAAGTTTTAGCTGGGACACACTGTATATAAATATATATAAGAAACTTGTCTTACAAGTTCTATAAATACTACATCCATAAAAGTCCTCTTACCAAGGACATTACTAAGCTCAGGGTGTACGATAATGAATCCCGCAAACACGGCGGGCTCATCTATCAAGCGCTGGATATATTCCAGGAGCGAAGGGTGGAACCGGTTCCTTAGGGAACCAAGTCGAAAGGAACACCTAAAGCGCGAAGTACATTGACCCGATTTTTTGATCCAGCCTTTTCCGGGATTATCATCGAAATAACCAGCCTCATAAACAATCTGCAAGCACTATCTACATTGAATTAAATAAACAACACGCATAAGCTATGCAGGAGGCGTGTATTTTACCAAATATCACTGCAGGTGATGGAAATGTCCGGCTTTACGTTAACACCAGCGTGGCCGTCCACGGCGCCCTCTCTCGGGGGTTGCTAAGTTCGGTCTGGCGGGGCGCTTTCCTGTTCTCCTGATCGAAGACAGGACAGTTGCTATATACTTCTGCGCCTATTTTTCCATTCCTACCATACCCCTCTGGGTTATCAAGGAATGTACTTAAAATGTTATTGTGGCATGTCATTACTTATGAAATGTTAAATTATTAATTGTTGAATATAATTCTTATTGATTGATTGATTGAATGCTTCCGCACTTCACGACAGTGACCCAGGTTCAAATCATGGACGAACAAATTTTTTTTATGTTTCAGAGATATAGATTGTATTGTCTTGTCAGCAATTTAGATACCGACTTTGGCTATATCTATTAAAAATTGTCAGAATTGTATATTCAATTCAAATCTAATGAATAATATAATAAGAGTCAAGTAGCTCAGTGGTTGAGACTGAAGCGTTCAAAACCATTCACTGCTGGTCGGCTAGGTTCGAATCCTCAGCGACTTCAGATTTTTATCTGATGGCCCGAGAAAGTGCTAGGAATCGCACGTTAATAGGTAAGACCTCGTTAATCCCTGGCTCGCACAAGTTTCGACTTTTGAGGGCTGCCGTTCGTAAGGGTACGACAGCTGGTTAACGGAAAAAACAATTTTAACAATTTTAATAACAATAAATGGAATGTATATTATTATTATTCTTTATTTGTCGAAAAAATATTATATATATTTCGAGCACAAAGTGTAATTACCGCTATCCAAAGATTACCGCGCTTCACTTCGCGTCGCGTGGTAAAACTCTCTTTGTTCGAACGGCAATCCATCACTTTGCGCCTTGAATACACAAATAGCTATCATATCAAATGTATAAAATGACTTTCTTTTGGCACATAAACTTGTTAGGTCAAGGCCACAAGATATCTCGAATTTTCTTTGAAAATTTAACAAACGAAGTAATAGCAATATTTTCTTGAAGAATAGTTTGGAGGTTCATCCCAATAACAAACCACTACTTGGCACCTTGACACTTTTTGTTTCAGTTATCATCTTCAGGTGGATATGAAACTCATTTTCATCGTATATTTCTCGGTTCTTGGTTTAATTCAAGGGGTTTTTGTTTCAAATATTGGGGATATGGTTCAATTTTATAAATGAGAAAAAGTTTGCCGTCCCATCAGTAGCAGCCAAACATTTTGCAGATCCAAACCCAAATAAACCAAGGAAAACTTATGTTGTGTAGATGCTACAGCATAAATGTATGGTTTATTACCTAATATTTATCTTTTGCTTGGTCCTGATTGGCTGACGTCCTTTTCCGGTATTCTATTGAGCTTTTGACTATATAAAATAACTTTTGCAAGTGACAATCGGTAGATGTTCAATATATTTTTAATTTCAGATGAAGATAATCTTTCACAATGTTTCTTATGGCGTAATCATGACTTCAGTAAATCGCAGGATATCCGTAGGATGACTGCTATGCTATTTGGTACTACTTCATCACCGTTCCTAGCGCAGTTTTCGAAAAATTACAATGCAAGTCACTATAACCAGTATGACCAGTGCTGAAGCAGTCAATAATCATCTCTAGACGTTTACTTCAAAAAAGTTTGCACCATATGGGAAACTTATTCATCAGAAAATTTGGTGCATTTTGAAAAACTTTTATTTGAGTTATTTAAATTCTGAATTTTCGAACAGGGGAGAACAAAATATATGAATTTTGATCAAGAGTAAACTACCCTTATTTTCGATCGTATCGAAGAAGTTTATTGTGAAAAGTTGTTAGGAATCAAAATGAATATTTAGATTTGGAATCACAGCCAAATACGAAACGAAACATTTATTTTTTCTTTTTTTTATGGTTCTATAGCTTCATAAAGAGTACTAGGATCTATATTCACCTGTGGCGCCTCCCTCATATTCCTACAACGTCATTGCAATGCAAAATATTGTCTACTAATTCATCATTGGTACTAGAATATCGACGTTTGTTGAAAATTCTTTGAATTTTTATAAGTTTTTTGGTGCAAATTTGATATTCCACTCTGTATGTATATCTATAATAACTATCAGTAGGATTTCAAGAAATAAAATTGTTGAATGAATCAATTAATTATTGTTAACGATTAAATAAGAAAAATCTGCAACTTGACGATCACTTCAATCATAAAAAAATGTGATTTTTTTCTTTTTTCTGCGCAGGTGGCTATGATTCTGAATTTGAATGTCGGTTTCAATTCAAAACAACTTTTCTAATTAAACTTTTTCGACTTTGTCAAAAATAAGGGTAGTTTACCAGTGATCAAATTTCCCATTTTTTGTTTCTCCCCTGTACACCGTTAGGAAATTTAAAATTTCGATAACTCAAATAAAAGTTTTCGTAATGCACCAACTTTTTGAAAAATAACATTTTCTGACAACTGCCTAATAAAAAAGTTTTCCATATGTTGCAAACTTTTCGAAACTCACTGTATATGTACATAGAGTCATGTATGCCTTCCCGTGGAAATCGCTGAACGAAGCATAAATCAAAATAGTCATAGACTTCGAGTCAGTAACATCTTTCAGTATTTGTATTTATTCGTTAATTAAAGTTTCTGAATTGAATACGATTTTTTCAAATAGTAAGTTCCGTAATCCGAAAATATAAAGTGGCGCAGTCGTAACGGATCTCCAACAGATATTCATCGTGAACAATCCGTCAGTTCCAACTGTTAATTCAAAACAACCTCGGTTTCTGGACAAGCAGACCAACAGAAGCGAAAGAAGACTATAAGAGCAAACATCTCCGTAGGACTAATATAAGTTGCTTTGCTTTATTTCTTCTGTTAATTTTGAACGCACTCTGGGCATGTATGTTTGGAATGCTCCATACAAATCATTTTTTTGCAAATATAGCAGAAAAATCTTGTTTTGCGATTTCGACAAAAGACACATCTTCGATATGTTCCTGCTACTGGTTCTGTTTGCTCAACCAAACTCTGTCCACTAAACTTCGCAGCTTTCAGCCTTACATCTCGTGATATATGTTTGTCAATAGCTCTTCTCTTTAGATGTTCAGTAAATAAACTCATTCCTAGTTTTTTCAGGTATTTCCTCCTTCCTGTTTTTGTAATGACCATATCCTTATTATTGGTCCTATATATGATGAACGAATTTATTGCACTGATGTTTAGCAGGGAATGAAATATTGTCATTGGCCATCTCCTGGTGTTTCTTGATACATCGTATGATGCCACCAATTGATCCACACAATCTACCCCCGCTTTTGTCACATTATACAGGGTGATCATTTCTGGCTTATTTTCTTCATGATGCATATCATCCGTCTCAAAATCATCGTCGGATTTGACTTCTTCGTCAGTCAAAACTTCATCAAACATAGCTTGCAACTCTCGTATATCTCTTTCGTAAGGATCGTTCATTTTGAGGGCTGTGAAATAGGCGTTTCAATACATTTCATCAAAATGAGTTTGAAAAAAATCTTACCATGAAGGCACGGGTTGGGTCTGATATACACCTATCGTCTGAATTAGCGGGAACTGAAAGTGCAATCGTAACGAACTTCTCAGGGTATATAGCTCTACTACTGAAGATAGGAAGATACTGTAGAAGGCGGCAATCAAATGAGCCGCGTTTGAAAGGGGAGCGCTCGAACATGATAGGCTGTGTATGTCAGACCCGTGCACTCAAGGGTTAAGTCAATTTTAAATGAAAATTCGCCGATACCTAGTTCGATTTTCAAAAATAGTTCTCGCGAATCAATAGACATAGAAGAACTTTCATCTAAACTATCAATCAATAAATCTAACGAATTGACTACTCCATATTTGAGTCAAAACTTTTGGATATCATCCTAAAATCTGAAGGAAATCCTCAAGAGCTTTCATACCATATCAGAACCCAAATAGACCTAGTTTCATTGCAGAATAACTCTACAATTTTGACAAAATTCATTATCTGATGGAAACAATACCCTTCCAAAATGAGTATGGTTTCCAAAACTATTTGTACTATCAAAATCATCCCCGTTCTTCTAATGAATTCGATTTTTCCGAGAATCCAAATAATGCTCAAATTCAATCAGAATGTATCGATAACTCATATCCAATCGATACCCAAATTGATCAAACTTCCTCTCAAGATCCAAATTTTCAGAAAATCGACTATCAAGAGAAAACTTCACGAAAGACATTCAACTTACGATCGAATAGACCTACCATATATAAAAATCTAAAATCAACCTTTCAAACTTTTGATTGACACGGGAGCAACTAAAAGATTTTTGAACCCCTAAATTGCCGAAAATTATTTTCCCAATTTTATCAAGAAAAAACCATTCACGATTAGATCAATATTTCAAACTACTTAAAAAGATTATTGTGCAGAAATACCGGCTTCTCAGGAATTCCACACTGGGAAAACTATGAAATTATACTTATTCGAATTTCATCACTTCTTTAATGGACTGATTGGCTATGATACACTGAAAAACTTCAACGTTCAGCTAGATTTTAAAAAGTCAAGTTTGAAAAGACCTGATGAAGAACTTGACGCACTATGAAAGCAAAGAGAAAATTACCCTTTTATGCTTGCATAGAACGATTCACAGTCGATTCAATCAAAATTCCCGTAACAGTACCCAATGTTGAAATCACAATTACCTTAACCCTATTATTCACCTCTGTCCAAATTCGAAATAATGCAGGTAAAATACCTGTGCTGAACCTGTCCCTGTAAAAACCTTCCAACGAACGAATTCGAATTGTACCATGCTTCAGTCGATCATAACACACCTTCGAATATATCTAAATCAGATATCGCACATTTCATACGAACGCAACATATGAATTCAGAAGAAAGATATCACATCGAGAAATTGTGCCTATCATTTTCAGACATTTTTCACCGTGAAAATTCAAGGTTTACTCTTACGAACCAGGTGCAACACAAAATTAAGACAACCGTTGAAGTTCTGGTATTGACGAAAACTCGATATCCTTTTATTAATAAACCGGAAGTCGAAGTCAAGGTATTTGACCTAGTGATTCACCTTGGTCCTCGCCAATTTGGATAGTTCCAAAAAAGGCGGACGCCTCTGGCAAAAGAAGTGGGGAATAGTAGTGGATTACAGATAACTCAATGAGAAAACGAATGACGATCAGTACCCTTCCCAATAGATCAGGTATTCTTAGCAAATTGGGTAGATGCATGTACTTTTCTACACTTGATCTGGCTAGCGGCTTTCATCAGATTGAGATGTACCCCGATGATGTGAAGAAAACGGCTTTCAATGTAAAGAAGGGCCACTACCGAGGGGGAAACAACTCGTTCATTAGGTGTACACCATAATATTTTCATTACTTCATTACTCATTTTGTCTCGAGCGTTAGACCGCTCGGCCATTACAGATTTACGATTGAAAATGTTTACATGAATAATTTACGCTGATCAAAATCGTATATCATGCCCCTTCAATAATTTTTAAGAAAACAACCTGGCCCTAAAACTTTTTTCATTATTTTTCATTACAAGTAATTATTCATTAGGTGTACAAAAAATGATTAATTGTTTCCCCCTCGGCCACTACGAATACCTGCGTATACCGTTAGGGTTGAAAGGGGCTCCTGCTAACTTTTAGAATAATCTTTCGGGTGACTTTTTCACTAAACGCGTTTCTACGTTTCATCAAAAAGCATTCTCAAGATCGAAAAGCATACCGAAGTTGGTTCTCTGTTAATTTCATACTTGCTAGAAATGACGTCTGAACTATTCCAGTTTTGAACCTATTATCACATTGTCAACGAGATTTTCAGACTTTTCGATTCATTTACATTTATAATTCTTCATACGAACCCATTCATGAAATAAACGATTTTGTTTGTGCATTAAGTCAAACTCGAATGCAGCTATGAGGAAAGCGGGACATAAAACGATCAAAACCACCTTCAAAATCCAATTGAAAACTCGTCGAAAGGTGGAATACAAAACTGTTGCATTTTCAATCTGTAATTCCAGAGTCCCGTTAACGATGCAATTTCCGTCCAATTTCACGCTTAATTTGGAATGGATTATTTGCATTCAAACATAAATATGCGTACTTTCATCATGCGCAAGCGAAAAATTGAAAATATCAATAGGCCAGTAGAGATAGACATAAAAAATCGAAAATATAATAATAATTCCAAAAGTTCTTGAACTTTGGTCCAGTCAATGGCACAACGAGAAAACAATAAGTCTGAAGGCGGCGACTGACTTGTATCATTAGAAAGTAATATAACATGTATTCACCAGAGCATTCGTTCCGCATGAGCACCGAACGAGCGAATGCTCAGACAGTGTGGACGCTGATTTGAAGCTCGAACGGAATGCGTGTGAGGTGCTCTGGCTGATCCGTTTTCTGTCGATTTTTTCGTGCTCAGTGTGGACGGTGAACAGGTGCTTGATGTTTTGTTTGTGGTTATAGAGATTTTGCATTCAATTTGGATACTGATGAGTATGAATATTTGTACGCGACTGACTACGGATCGGTGCTCATGTGCCAGGTGCTATGCAGCCTGAGCTTGAACCGAGCAGTTCATGTGCTCATTCGGTGCTCATGCGAAACGAATGCCCTAGTGAATACGCACCTTCCAACATCGAGTATTACACTAGTGAATACAGGAAACTGAGCCGCTCGCTGCGAGCTGCTCGCGCTCGCGGCCGCCCTGTCGTTTTGTCGTTTTTTTCGGGAATCCCTTTGATGTGTTCGCCACTGGTCAGTACTAGTCGGTACGTTGCGAGCATTCTGGAAGGTCCTGCATTCGTAGGTTTTGCTATGTGGATCAAGATGCTACGTTTGGTCCTATATAGTAATATAATCAAAAACTCAAAATCGCACGAAGTTTTTGTATTGCCCTGTAAATTCTTGATGTATGAGAATTTTCATGCTTCCATTTTGTTCTCTGCTTCTGTATAAATTCGTAACCCAAACACCATTACATTTATAACGTTTACATTAAAACGTTCGGCTCAAATCAGTCGCCACCTCAAGTTTGCAACCTGTTCCGAAGTCAGAAGCATTGTCAAAATTGCAATCAACTTGAATTTTGCTGCATACTATTGTTAAACAAATATATCATTTCATATGACGAATCAAGTTTGCAACCAATTTAAGTGTACGGAACATTTTTTTTATCAAAAACCGATGTTTTTCTTTGATATATCACAAGAAAATTTTTCAAAAGTTCTGCAAACTTGACAGATACATCAGAAAAATATTCCAAACAGTTGTACATATTTGCAACCTTCCAAATTGACCGGAACATGTTTATTTATAGTCCGGTGGCAGGGAGGGTTTTCGTAACCGATGGAGCACGACGGGATCACCCAAGTTATTCTTATGTATTTTGACCCGCTGGATCCGAATTTCGAGGGTGATAAGCCGTGAAAGAATCCGGAAAAATTTTATAGACGATTTTTCGAGGGAAATTGAAAAATTGAATGATATTCTGTATGAAATTCTCTACAAAAACGGTATCTACAAGTTTTTCTTGAAAATGCACCGAGTAAAACGTGCTCGAAATTCGAAAAAATGCGATTTTCTCAATTTTCAGTGCCCTCTCATTCAGTCACATAATGATATTTTCAGGATCACCTTGTCCCAAATTATTCATATATGTCTCGACTATGGATAACAAAAAAAAAATTCTTGAAAAAATCATTCATGTGGATTCGTGTGAAAATATCATTACGTGACTGAATGAGAGAGCACAGAAAATTGAGAAAATCGCATTTTTTCAAATTTCGAGCACATTTTACTCGAAAAAGGTGCATTTTAAAGAAAAATTTGTTGAGATCTTTTTTGTAGAGGATTTCATGGAGTATATTAAAGCTTGAATTGTTTTCGGAAGAAATGGATTTTTCGATTTTCCTCGAAAAATTCTTTTACGTTTAGGTAAAATTTTCCGTTTTTCCGCCACTGAAATGCTTTGTGATCATGAAAAAATATGTGCTGAACCCGTTTTGATCAACACTATAAGGAATTCGTCCACTGCGTTAGCTTCGGGAGCTTCGCGAAAAAAGAATGCCGGTTTCATGCAAGGTAAAAGTATCGAGAAATTCAGTGCCGGAAAATCCACATGAATGTCCTTTTTAAAAATGTCTCTTCTGTTATTCATAGTCGAGACAAATATGAATTATTTGGGAGAAGGTGATCCTGAAAACATTATTATGTAACTGAATGAAAAAGCACTGAAAAAGGAGAAAATCGCGTTTTTTCGAATTTCGAGCACGTTTTACTGGAAAACGGTTCATTTTCGAAAAAAACTTGTGGACACCTTTTTCGTAGAGAATTTTATGCAAAATATTATGACATTTTTGGAAAAAATGGATTTTCCGGTTTCCCTCGGAAAATCATCAATTAAAATTTTCCGGATGCTTTCACGGCTTATCACCCTCAAAATTTGGATTCAGTGGATAAAAATACATAAGAATAACTTGGGTGATCCAATCGCGCTTCATCGGCTACGAAAACCCTCCCTGCTACCGGACTATTATTATATATTATTATTTATTTATTTTTATTTTTATTCGTGGTCAAATTTTTGAGCAAGGAAAGTTTTAAAACTTTGTTGCAAATTTTGGAAACATCTATTCTGATTTATTTACGAATTGTAGTATCTGTCAAGTTTGCAGAACATTTAGAATTTTTTCTTGTGGTATATCGAAGAAACGCATTAGTTTCCAATAAAATATTCTCTACACCCAAATTGATTGCAAACTTGATTCGCGATACAAAATAATATATATAATACTTTGTTTCAACGAGTATACAGCAAGTTAATCGCAATTTTGACAATGTTCCGGACTTCAGAGCAAGTGACAAACTAAGATCTATTGATTTTTTGATATACCATTCACTTGGCCAAGTTTGAGAACTATTGGAATCATTGTTAAATTTTAGATTTTTGATATCTATCTCTACAGGCCTATACTCTCATCATGCACAGGCTAAAAATTGACAATATCAAGCACGTGTCACCGCGATGGAACCAAAATTCGATGTGAATATGGAAATTGCAAACATTATTTGAGCCGGCATCTACTTAGCATCTAATTTTCTCGGATACGCGCCTAAATGAATATTTTAGTCGTCAGTCATGGACGAGAAATATGCTTTTCGTAATGGAATTTTGGGATTAAACTGTGAAAGCTGAGAAATGAAAACAAATCTGGCATAATCGTTTACAATTTCATTATCAGTTAGCGTAGATACATGATGATGAATATAAAACAATGTAACAAGGTATAAAACAGGAATGGTTCCACTGGTATTGTAAGAAGTAAAATCAGACCGAGTGTGTTTTTCGTCTCTTGACTAATTATATCATCCATGTGATTTTGCCAAAATCGTCAGTAAGTTTTCTTTGAATCACCACCTCAGTTCCATTACTAAATATCTCGCGAAAATTTGTTTTCCAGTTTTGAATGCACGCTACTTCTCATCTCGTCGTATTCTCAAGATTCATAAGTTAGAGAAAAGATGATAATTGTAACGATTGAGATGAACTCTCCACTCTATACTCTTTTATTTCAATATGATTATTTTCATCATGTGAATAACTCTGCATCTCCTTATTCAAACCCCCATTGAGTGCGTAGTTTTAAACTATCAAGGTGACGTCACAAGTTTAAATAGCCCTCACACTATGGATATTTCAACTAAATGATATCATATAATCTCAATATAGATTCTTATCTCATTTATTATATCTGAATATAACCTCTTGCTGTTGTTATATGATTTTATTGCAAACACTAAACACACTCTTCGTTACTGTACCTAACATATTCATCAATATATTTTATTCAGTGAGGTACATTACTGTTACTTCATTCAGATCCAAATTATCCAGATAAGAAAGAAAACAAACATATGTATCTATCTAAATGATATATTATTCGTCTATTATTCAAACTTTACAAAAAAATCCTAGATATTGAAGAGTCTTTAACTGAGCACCAAAGTAATATTGATATAATATTCCAATATCCACCTTGTGCCACCAAAAATAGTAGAGGACCAAAATTCAATTACTAAATTATTTATTTTGAGCCCCAAATATTACAGTTTTGAAGTTTATTTATATATTTCAGCAGCAACTAATTATTGTCGACAACACAAATTTAACTCTAATACTGAATATTTCAACAACAAAATAAACCTAGCTTGCGAGTTGAAAATGCGTGCATTAGTTCTTCTCTTGAGCTTGACAAACAAACCTAACCTGAGCATGCTAACCTAGCTTGCATGCTGAAAATTCGTGAGAGATTATTTCATGTTTTTGGTGTTTATGTATTCATTACATTAGGTATGACTTCAATATTTATGCCAACCTTCGAACATTTTAGGTGCTCATAAATTCCATTTCTGGTTGAGGTTTTCTGGTGCTCGTTCATTACTTTTGGTGACCAAATGTTATTTTGCAGACAGAGTATAAAACTTGGCACGTAATGTTGTAGCACAATAATTACTTTGGTGCTCATATGAAATATTCTCGTTTTTCAAGGTATTTATAATAAAAATAAAGTTTAAATGATTTTCACAAAACGGGATTCACAAAACCACAAAAATTGTTTCGCTTAACAAAACCTTCTAGAAGATGTACTAAACTACACATATGTGGGGTGATCAGGATTGGTCGTGGGAAAAATATCAAGAGTATTGGGATACTGGTTCAGTTAACAGCCGCCATTTAGGTTTACTTATTCATACAGGGTGTCCGGTAAACCTTGTACAATATTGAAACTGGTGATAGACCAGGTCATGACTGTTCGGAACATCAGAATTTCACCTCAGTGAAAACCTCACCGTTTTCGAGATAATGGGCATTTTTTGAATTTCTAGAAAATCTCTACCTCCCATTGGATTTTTTAGTGCCATGTCTACAAATCGAGACCAATTCAAATATCCTTGCTGCTTAAGATTACTGATGAGTGATGCTTTCAGACATACAGAACAGTTTTCCAGAAAGTTATACAATTTTTCAAGAAATGAGGGTAAAATGCCAGATTTGAGTTTCATCAATTTTTTTAACAAAAGTTTGACATTATTATTACCACGTGGAGTTGGAAATTCATTACAAAAGAATGCACATTTTATCCAGACTCTACCATGGTATAGATCATACTATAATTATGTTTGGGGGGAGTAATATTTCCATTGAATTAGAGAGTGGTGTTATTCTAGGCTTCCTTCTACTTTTATACTCACGCCGAAAAAGTATTTTGTTTCGAAATTATTCTCAAGATAAAATGTAGAAATGGTTATTAATAAGAAACAATAAATTGCTTGGTATGTCAATAAAATTAACTTTTTATGTAATCAGTATAAATATGGCACCAATGAATACACGAATTCTTGTGATAAATGTCGCAATTGACCAACATCCAGATTACAACGAAATTTTAGAGATCGAAAGATTTTACAAATAAATAAGTGCAATAGTTTTTAGAAGGTGAATCTTTGTCGAAAATTAGAGGGGGTCTTTCATGTAAACAAACACTATTAGGTCTTTCCTCAAAACGTTACACGCTTTCAAAAATGAGAAAGAATATTTTCTTTTTCTTCAAATTGCTGAATAGTTGAAGGAATGATATTGTTTGGGCATATTCTACCAATAACAAGGCTTCCTATGAATCTTTTTTAATTGTGTTGTTATCTTTGAAAGGGGTGAAACATTATATTACCATTCCATTTTAACCAGAACTTTTTGATGAAAGACAATTTCTCCATTTGAAAATATGTGTTGAGAAGAACGATTCATTCCAAAAATTTTTTAACCTATGTTATGTGTCTGCAAAAGCAATGGTTTCCTAATTAAAAACAATAAAATCGAAAAAACTCTAGTAGTTGTGTTTGACCAACTTGTGACTTCTGTCGTAGATTGTTGAAATTATTTCAATTGTTTCAGTCGATATTATTTGTTTATTCATCATGCCGTACACACGTTATACTCCCCGAGAATATGCGCAAATGCACTAAAATTATGGTGAATGTGGAGGTAGTGCTACTGCTGCAGCTGCGCTTTATGCAGAACGATATCCGTGTTAAGAAGAAACCGTGAGGATTCGAACTTTTTTAATAAAATTCTGTGTTCCGATGAATCTTCATGCAAAAGAGATGGATATACCAACATGCATAACGTACACAGCTATAGCCTAGAAAATCCAAATTTAATGAGAGAGGACAGATCACAACACCAGTTCAAAATAAACTTATGGACGGGAATCTTAAATGACAACATTTATTTGAATTTCCTGCAAAATGAACTGCCCGTTCTTTAAGAAAATCTACCGTTAGTACTGAGACAAACAACGTGGCTTCAAAATGATGACTGCCCGGCGCATTATGACGTACGAGTTCGGCGATGGATCCTTGGTCCAATCCTGTAGCCGCCCAGATCCCCAGACTTAAATCCATTGGATTTCTGGGGATATTTGAAAGAACTGGTTTACTCCACAACTATAACTGAAATGGAGCAATTGAGACGGCGTATTCACACTGCCGCTCAGAGTATCGCTGATTCGGGGACTATACCGCATTTGATAAGGTCCTTCTTGAAAAGATGTCGTCTCTGCATACGAGTGAATCGGAAACAATTCGAACATTTATTGTAATATTTCAAGTGCAATGATGAATAAGATTTATTGTGGTTTATTAGTGTATGTTGATTCATAAAAACTTTGAATTAGTGTTTACTTTCTTACATATCATTGAATGATTCTAAGTAACTGTTTCCTTATTACTCATGATTATTTTATCATTTCGTCTTAAAAGGATAATAATAAAATACATTATTGACAAAGTCTACAGAGTTGATTTTAGCTCAGAATAACACCACGCTCTGATTCACTGTAAATATTACTCCCTCCAATAATTGTAGTATGTTCTATACCATGGTCTGGACAAAATGTGCAATCTTTTGTAATGAATTTGTAAATCCACGTGGTTATGCTTTTTTCCGATAATAATGTCAAACTTTTGTTAAAAAAATTGATGAAACTCAAATCTGGCATTTTATCCCCATTTCTTGAAAAATGTTATGCACTTTCTGAAAAACTGTTCTGTACGTCTAAAAGCATTACTCATCAGTAATCTTAAGCAGCAAGGATATTTGAATTGGTCTCGATTTGTAGACATGGCACTCAAAAATCAAATTAGTAGAGATTTTCTAGAAATTCAAAAAATGCCCATTATCTCGAAAACGGTGAGATTTTTACTGAGGTGAAATTCTGATATTCAGAACAGTCATGACCTGGTCTATCACCAGTTTCAATATTGTACAAGGTTTACCGGACACCCTGTATATGGAATTTTTGTCTTTTATAGGCCAGATAAAAGTGTAGCTGAAATACCGCATGTGATTTCTTTTCGCTAAAATGTGTTATTTAATTTTTTCTCCTAAATAAGATATCACGTTCATTTTTGTTTTCTTCATTCGAATATACTTTCAAAGTCATAGAAAAAATATCTCTATTCGGGAAGTCAGTATAGAATTATTTTAGGATATCATAATATTTATTTATGTAATAAGGATCATAAAGACGATCATTATGGTACAAGTCGTGAATGTGGGCGAGGCGTAGCCGAGTCCGATAACACGAATTTAATATAATTTAAAAAATGAGTGATTCTGAAGCTGATAGTTTACCTTCTGATTTGGAAGAAATGTCGAGAAATATCGTGGACTCCCTTTTGCCGGAAAAATCACGGAGTGTATATGAAATGGTGTTTAATCGGTACGAAGAATGGTTTCTGCTAAAAAAATCAAGAATATCACTCATCAAAAAGTATTGGTGGCTTACTTTGAATGCTTATCTAAGGAAAGAAAACCATCTTCTCTTTGGTCGTATAAGAAGTATTTTATCAACAAGAAAAAACGTTGATATTAGTAAGTACCTACAGCTGGTTGCATTACTAAAACGTAAATCAGAAGGTTACAGAGCTAAAAAATCCAAAATTTTTACTAAACAAGATGTTACAAAGTTTTTAACGGAAGCATCAGATGATACATACTTATTTAATAAAGTTGCCATGATAATTGGACTAAGTGGAGCATGCAGAAGAGAGGAATTGACAAATATGCTTGTTGAAAATGTAATAGATGAAGGATCCGTTTTTAGAATTACATTACCGAATACAAAAACAAAGGTAATGCGAGAATTTTTTGTAACTTCGGGGAATATCCCAGGATTGAATATGGTAGAACTTGTCAGACAATATGTGAAAATACGACCTTGCAACACAAACCATCTACGTTTTTTTGTCACTTATAGAAATAAGAAATGCACAAAACAACACGTTGGAATACATACCTTTGGTAAAATGCCAAAACTTATTGCCACTTTCTTGAATTTACCTCACCCTGAAGAATATACCGGACATTGTTTTCGGCGATCGTCTGCTTCATTTTTGGCTGATTCTGGAGCTGATCTGTGTACCGTGAAACGCCATGGCGGATGGAAAAGCAATACTGTCGCTAAGGTTACATCGAAAATTCGAAAGAGCAAAAGAAAAAAATATCAGAATTTTTGGTGCCAACAACCAAACAGGATTACAAGTTTGCCAACAATCATCAATTACTGATGTAAAAACTGTAGAATCCATTGGAATTAATATTACAAATTGTAGTAATTGTTCTTTTACCATTTATAATAAATAGTTTTGTACATAGTTATGCATTTTGAATAAACTTTTTTGATCAAACCATTACATGTTTTCCTTATAGAATTTCATTATGGTACTTAGTACCATAATGAATTCATTATGGTACTTAGTCCCATAATGAATTCATTATGGTACTTAGTCCCATAATGAATTCATTATGGTACTTAGTCCCATAATGAGCTTCCTTATGTCATCAAAATTGAGTGACATAACGTTGTCATTATGACATGCCATCAGATAAAAGTATTTTGTCTGTAATATTCATTCGCACATCCTCTTGCATAATCGACAAGATCCCTCACATATCCAAAGCATTTCGCCGAGGTAACAAAACACCCTTCCGCATAAAATGTGGCTCACATCAAATAGTCCCACGTAACAAATGCTTGAGATCCATCAGTCTATCGGCAAAGCTCAGTGTTCCTGATCCATGTTGCTGATCGAACATGTATTATGTAAGTCGGCGTCTCGGCCCGTCAATTTGTTCAGATGGCAATCCATCGGAGGCAGCGCCTATAGGCCAGTAGAGAAAGACATTGAGAATCGAAAATTCAACAATTATTCCAAGAGTTTTCAAACTTTGTCGAATCTGATACATTTATTTATCTCCTCATTTGAGTTCACTTTGAGACATTGATATTGAAGTGATAGTGACTAGGCCAGTGGAGATAGACATGGAAAATCGAAAATTCAACAATAATTCCAAAAGATTTCAAACTTTGGTCAAGTGAATCGTACATCTAGAAAGCACTAAATCTCAGTTTGCAACCTGTTCCGAAGTCCCCAACATTGCCAAAATTTCATTTAACTTGTAGTAGAATTAACTATATTTTTCATATCTCGAATCTAGTTTGCAACCAATAAACAGTGCGGCTTTTTATAGTCCCCCCCCCCCCTGTTAACTTTTGAACGGTTTGCCGTCGAGGGTTTCACCGATACTACTTTTTGAAATATAACGCATTGTGATTGCTCGATAGATGGCGCGGGGGGGCACAAAAACCTAATTTTTTTAAATGGCATGGGGGGTCGAGTGACACATCGTTGAAAAGAGAATTTGATTCTCTTTTCAACTATCTAATTTTTTTTCAATTTCGTTGACACGTTTTTTCACAATAAGCATTTGAAGTGTCAAGTGTAAGAGCGGATCTAAATTCGTTTCCTTACCTTACCTCAATAACTTTTGAAGGGTTTGGTGTGAAATAATGGGACGGAAAATATTTTGGGTGGTATTAAAATAATAATGTTTGAAGAAAAATACCTTAATTGTTCTAGTGATTCACAATTGCAATGAATACCACGAAATACGGTCAATAAAGACAATTCACAACATTAATAATTATTCATTTTGAATTCCTTTCAAAGCTTAATTAGGTATTAGAATATCGAAATTATACCCATTTCATTTATTTTTAATGACAAAAGTAATAACAGGTACTACGAAAGGACTATTTATTGGATTTGTTTAAATGACAATAATTAATTAGTTACCTATAAAAGTACAATGGTTTGATGAATTATTCATATTTACTGAGGAGTTTTGTCTACTTATAATTATTATTTACTTTGAATATTTGATATCATCATGGTTCGTATACGTCCTTTCGAAGAAAAAATTTAAGCAATTTATAATTTTGGTGAGGCCCATCGGAACTACCACGAAGCGGAGGGAATTTTTAATGAAAAATTTCCTGAACATCCTATAACTCGGAAATATTTGAGGGAACTAGTTGAAAAATTCAAGTATAAGTGTACCTAACATGTTTCACATCAAATATTGATGTTTCTCTTTGATATACCACAAACCACAAGAAAAATTTCCAAGAGTTTAATCAAGGTTGGCTCGAAATAATAACGAAAATTTGAACATTCACAAATTTGCAACTTGTACACGATACGGAACTTCATGCAATTTGGAAAAATACAACTATTTGAAATTAGATTTTAGCAGTTTTGTAATGTGTACAAGATTGCGATGAATGGATTAGAATAGCTGTTTTTAAAATTTGCATCATAGTTTCAAAACTTTTGTAATTGTTTCTAGACCACCAATTGAAAAAATGTCTTTTCTGACAACCACACACAAAAATGACAAATGTACACTATTTACCCAGATAGCACTGGACGTCCCGAGGATGTCCATTTCATGTCCCATTTAGGTCCGAACGTCCCAGAACCTAATATGGACATCCTGGGACATCCGATGCGAATATACTCAGGACGTCCCCAGGACGTCCAAACTCAGGCCAAATTCATATAACCGACTTACAATATTATTTTCGTGCCTTGTGCCTTTTTCAAAAATTTAAAACGTGTTTTGCTTTAATTTTCCGTAATAAATTTCATATATTTCCACTTCTTCAGTTTTCACCAGTATTAGATGAATAGTCGTTATATCGTTATCAATTCTGCATGGTTATTATGTTCGCGCTAGGTTACTCAGGTCAGGTTAGGTTTGCTAGTAATTCACGCATTTTCAACTCAATTTGCCTCATTCTTATCTTTTCGTTTAAACTTCCCGCCATTGCAGTGACCAATCACAGAGCGCTTATTGTGTTCCTTTTATTGTCGTCTATATTTCAGTGAGTTCACAGTCTCAAGTCGTTGGAATGGCGACTTAAATCACACTCTTGATTGTTTATTATTTCTCTAACAATTCCCCAATTATTTTTTCCAAAAATAGACTTTTATGTCAAACCTGTGAAGTCTGTGATTTGCGCCATTTGTGGTCCTGTGCTGTGTCTTATCTTTTGCCTTGTGGTTTCTTAACCTAACTTATGAACATAATTTCTGGTTGTGGCGGAATTTGAAGTTATTTTTACAATCAAAAGAATACTTTGATCTGAGAAAATATAATATCCTGTATTTATTGCTGTTGTAAGCCGTGACTTCTATACTGTTCTATATGTATTATGTTTTGTAATTGTAAATGTAAATGTTTGTGTCAGAATTTAAAATAATTTATAAATGTTTTTTCGAAAATAACTTTTCTAACTTTTTAAAAGGTAAGACCTCGTTGATCCTTAGCTCGCACAAGTTTCGACTTCTGAGGGCTGCCGTTCGTAGAGGGACGACAGCAGGGTAACGGAAAAACAATTTTAAACAAAATTTTTAAACAATCTATAGTTATATGTATTGCATAATGGATTTGAAGTGTTTTTCGAGATGAAAACGTCAGATATACTCAAGAAGTGTCAGTTTTGCATGTGCATCATTCTTATCATGTACAAAAGTGTAAAAATAGTATCTAAAATTCCATAAAACATGGATACAGAGATTAACAGTAATGATCAATGTACTCCACCTCAAATTAAAGATGCCGCAAAATTAACGGCACTAAGTCTACAGCCTCAAAAGTCCAAAAGCTGGTACGAATACACTAACGATCAATTTCTTTCATGGCAAAGAAATAAGGAAATAAAAAGCTCCTATTCTGAAAACGTTCTACGTCCTATTTCTGAAAAGTTCACCCATGTATGTATGCATGGGTGAACTTTCCAATAGAATCCAATGCCCAACAATATGGACTCATTATTTATGTTGCGTACCACTTTATCCATTCACCACGATGTAGATATCTTCAAATATAGTGAAGTTAAGGCATATTCAAAAAGGAAAAGTGACAGATATGAACCGAAAAAAGTAAAAATTTTGACGTAACACGACATTGTGAATTTATAAAGATTCCGATGAGATTTATTCACTTACAAAGGTAATTGAGTCATCGGTATTTAAAAATTCATTTAATCATATTTTTTTTTAGGTCGTGTTGATCATGGGTATATCTGGTGCATGTCGCAAGCAAGAGCTTACCCAGTTATGTAAAAATAACACTGGAGATTTGGAAACTGCGGCTGTCATTCAAATTATTAATACAAAAAATTAATGCTGTTGCAAGTTCACTATTACCGGAAACTTTTATAGCATATATAAAAAATATGCGAATCTAAGACCGCCAACTACCGGAACACGTTTTTTTTTCTCAACTATAGAGGCCAAAAACAAGTAGTGTACATTAACAAAATTGGAAATATTCCTAGAGTCGTGACTAAATTTTTAAATCTAAAGCATCCTGAAAAATACATTGGACAATCATTCCGCGTTCTTCTGCTACTATACAGTATCGAAAAGTTTTCATCTGGGATATAGTGGTTTTATGAGAGCGTTAAGAATGGCTTGCTATAATGCTGGGAGAGCATTACAATTTCTCCCCTACTCGCTCGAGGAAGGGATATCAACTGAGCTGTTAATTCGTCGGGCGAGGCAACAGGAGAGGCGCTTAGTAGTGCGTCTCTCTTATGTATGTGGTATCATCATATGATTGCATTCCTTGTTGCTCGCGTAGATTTTTGTCTATACCCCAGATGAAAAGTTTCCGATACTGTATTAGTACCACACCACCTCTACGAGAAACTGACAGCTAGTCTAGAACTATACATAATGTACAAATAACAGAGAGAAATATGTCTAACTCCTCATTGCAAAGTCCATTACAACTTACTAATTGTAATAATAATAATATTACTTTCAATTACTACAATTCTAAGCAGTCATCTTGTTTTCAACCTTTTTTTGTAAAATTCTTAAGTTCTCAAAATGAAGTATAAATATAATAATTTTCTTTGCAATTATGCATTAGTCTGTGGTCGTCGGAAAAATAGTGTACATTACTTGTGTGAAAAGTGCCATTTCACATTCCTAATATTATCGCACTCGGCTGGCGCCTCGTGCAACAACAATCTGTACCAATCTTCTAATATTTTTCCGATGTATCTGTCAAGTTTGCAGATCTATTAGATTTTTTTATGGTACCTATATCAGAGAAAAATATTAGTTATGGTAAAAAAATTCCGTACACTCGAATTAGTTGCAAAGTTGGTTCGTGATATGAAATAATATATTTGAAATACTATTCCAAGTTTGCAGAACTTTTGGAATTTGGAAGTTTTGTAAGTTTATTGCCATCTTGACAATTTTGATGCGGACTTCGGAACAGGTTGCAAAATATTATAGTTTGTTTCAAACCTCTCCTGACCTCGCATTAAAATTTGAAAACTTTTGGGATTATTATGAATTGATTGTCTATTTTTACTGGCCTACAAATCGTTCGATACACGTAGGATGAGGAGAAAAGTATATGTGAACTATTGTCGAATTGATGTTTGGGGTGTTTGCGCTTCCAAACAAGCATCAAATCAGAAAAAATGTGTTCGGGTGGAAATCCACGCTTTGTCGTTCAGAGGAATTTGGATTGCGATTTTTCACTGGGTTGCTTGGAATTCGTGGATTTACTGAACGGAAAGGGATAAAAAGGAGATTACGCGAAGAGAAATACTTGTATTCAAAATTTATCATTGTCAAGTAATAATTAGCAAGTATAAGAAGAATTTTTCATTTTACAATGACAATGAAAATTGAAGTATATTATTCATAAATTTCTGGCATTGTGAGTTGTGTCATTTTTTCGTTCATATTGCCTCATTCAAATGAAAAGAGATGAGACCAATAGGCCTTTTCATCTAGATGTGTTTTTAGGTCGCATGCGCTCGTTTTGAGACCCAAAGTCTGATTGGATATTGGGAAAGTGAATAGCCATTGGTTACGTTTTGAAACAATAATTTGAGATTGGCTCAGTTCAAAATTCGCAGTGTGTCAACCTTAATTTCATGACAACAACAATGTGTTTTAGCCTCAATAAAATGATCCATTAGCGTTCGTTCTCGTTATTTCTTACTGATAGTTGTAGTTTATTTTTATTTTTGTGCGTTTGTGATAATAATTATAGTGTAATTCGAAAAAAGTTACTCAATTTATTACCTCGACTCTCAACTTTACTGTGTTATGTAAAAGCTACAATGGTATGGAAATGCTGTGTTTGTGGGGAAGAAAGGGGGAAAACTGGTAAACAGGTAAGTTTTAGTTTACTTTGAAAATAAATTCAAAAGTCGAACGAATACATGGAATGGGTTCACAGTGTCTATCTTGTAGTTATTATAATTTTATAAAGTAAGGAAAGTAGCATTGACCTTTGGACACTTAATTTTTGTTATTTCCAACCATAGGAATCACATTAATGGCTTAATGCTACTACCCCATAACTGAATAAAAAAATATAAAATGAAAAATGCCACAACGGAAGAGGATTTGAAATATAATCTGTATCCTGAGAAACTTTCAATATGGATTCATTACCCAGAATAGAGTAAAAACTAGATTCATTTGGGTTTATTTCAAAAACTGTTGTTTATCAATTTTGAAGCTACGAACTTTATTTTTTACTATAAACAATCTCTATTTAAATTTATGTTCATTGATTACAGAATTAAAAAAGCACCCATCATTTTCGGAACGTCTTGATCTTCACAATCTACATATATCAAATATTTATTGAAACATTCAAAAGACCACAAAAAACTGACCTGAAATTCCACCAAATCTCAAAAGTAGCGCGTTTCGCGTTTTATCAATAAAATTTCTCAATTCTTGGATATGTTGAAAGTTAACCAACTTCTCAATTATTAATTTCTAATTCAAATGACAGGTCTAAAATAAATGTATAAACCTTCATATGCGTTCTTCTGTATTAACTATTCTCGGTCCTAGTGTCATTCTTAGTGTAAATAAATCTAGATATGGAAAAAATACTTCTTTTCTGTGACGGGAAAAAAATTTGACATTTTATGTCTGTTGACAGGTAATAAAATACAACTTTTCATGATATTACTTTTATCCCCGAGAACCGGGAATAAAGTGAGTACTTTTTACCCACCGGAAAAAGTGAGTGATTTTTTACCGAATATATGTCCAAATAAGTAGAGGTAGATATTAAATTGTCATTTTTCCTGTCACATAAAAAAATAGTGTAGTATACACGGGAAAAATATTACATTTAAGCTCTCGGTTTGTTGTTTGTCAACACAACCTCGAGCTAAAATCTAATACTTTTTACCCTTGTATAGTAAATAACTATATAGTTAGGTAATTTTTACCTACCACCAGAAACCTTCCATACTTATACAAAATAATGTACCTACACGAATTTTTCTGATGGTGAATTTTCTTCTCCATGTAAATTCAAGTTAACTATCCATGAGAAAACTTGGAAGTATTATTTTATTTCCTTTAAAAAGACAAAATATTGGCCGTCACTGCAGTTGGGGCTGTCAGGTAAACAAAGTTAGTCATTTTTTGTCATCTAAATGACAAGGCCTATTAATTTAAAAATTAATAAAACATTTTATATATACCAAATGATTTCTAGCAGACACTGACTTTCAAATTATCTTTAATTGTGTTTGAGAAGTTTCACTCACAGTCTAATACATTGTTTATTTTGCTTCCAGATTCCAAACATACACGAACGTTAAGGAATAACACGCTGTGGAAAATTAACGAAAACCTACCGAGAAAGACATTTATTCCAGGAAGTAGAGATGCCCAGGAAGCAAAAGGAAAAATAATTGGTTTTTACTGTGGAAAGATTCGACGTTACAACCATATGTTCATACATATTGTTAGTTGATTCAACTTACTTTGAACAGCAGATTGAAAAAAAAACAATTGAACCTCTTTTATTGTACCTTTTTAAACCTCATCATACTTTATGTTTTGTTTCGATGAAGTTTGATAAATATAAACACAAACTTTGTTTTTTCATTTTTCCTCTGTCTCGATACATTAAAGATTTTGAATATTATCTATAAGAGTTGTTTCCAAATGCCAAGTAAATATTAGAAATTCTGATCAATATTAATTTCCTATGAAGAAATCACTTGAATGGGGCTTTATTATATAGTATTGAATCACTCCACAAATATTGAGCCATACTTCAGGATCATGTGATACGAGTGAAAATAACACGGAAATCACTTCACATTTTTTTTTTTTAGTTATTTGCCAGTAGAGAGTTTGTTGGAAATAGGTAACTTCCAAATTATTGCATAGAAATGATGGAATTCTTTGAATGTTATCACCAATAATTTGTTTTCATAACCCACTATTCAGAAGCAAATAACTCCGAAAGGTGTGCTCAACTAAAACATTCAATATGAACTTCCAGTGGTATTTTTACTCATAATCCATGTTTCTGAAGTATTGCCCAATATTAATGGGACACCATGTAGACTAGGAATTTTAAACAAATATTAAAGGCCGCATATTTGAACTCAGTTCAAGAAAATGTAGACTGAATTCGATACTATACATTCTGAAATGAAATAAATGTAGAAAGAGACCAAAACATTGTTTGCCACCCTATCGATCATAACTTTAAACCGAACAATGTGTTTCTTTAACTCAAATTAATATATTTCTGAATTCTGAATTCACCGAATCATTAACTTGGTGCCAAAGAACAATATTCTCTATTCGTTGAATGTCCCAACAGGTCCGCTCTTTTTAATCAAGTGCCAAGTGAAAAAAAAAATGTATCTCCCAGTTTATTCCCTGCCTTAACCAAGGAAAACGAAACCTTAGCAGCGAAGACTAAGGAAAAAGCCAATATATTTGACAACATGTTTGCTGCAAACTCTATGCTGAATTTATTGTAGAAACAACCTTAGAACATCATTCCCATTGGCAGTAAGATTATTTTCCAACAACGGGATATGACGGAATACAAATATGCTTCCGAACAAGCAAGTTATTTAAACCCTCCTAAAATATGGGGGTATTTCCGTTAACTGAATATGATTTTAACGGAACAAACCACATCTGTCCAGGAATATGCTTCCGAACAAGCAAGTTATTTAAACCCTCCTAAAATATGGGGGTATTTCCGTTAACTGAATATGATTTCAACGGAACAACACACATCTGTCCAGGAATACTGTTACAGCACCCAAACACACATTGAAACTTTTAGATTCTGCCTAAAAAATTGTCTCGTCGGTGATATCTCGCTCACAAGCTCACTTACTTCTCTGGAACATCGCAGAAAGGTTGGCGATCTCTCCCTGTTTGATAAATATATGCATGGACGTTTTCCGAAATATCATCAATCGTTCCAGCGTTAGCGGTCCCATCGAGACTGACCCGTCGTGCTCATTCCTCACGTCCATATGTCGTCACTTTGGAGATATGCCGAATATATCTTTCCCAAGTTTTGTTCTTTCAACGAACGGCAATACTTTGGAACTCGCTGCCACGGAAGGTATTTTCTGTCCTGTCCAATTCGAAACAAAATCTGCTTTTGATTATGATTAGCACTTACAATAGGGCCCTCTGCAATGAAAAATATCGCGAAATATATGTTTGATATAATTCAATATCTACAGAGGTATTAGCCAAAGAGGTAGTCGTTTCCTGACAGTTAGCTGTCATATTAGCTTAATCAGTGTCCTACGTGAGCGGCAACACGCGGCCGACGCGGTGATATCAAAGCGATGATATTGGTGTGTCCTCCGTAGCAACTACCGCGCGGCGAGGATACACCAATCATTATTATCGCTTTGATATCACCGCATCGGCCGCGGAAATGATAAAAGGCAGAAGGTCGGTTGGCAACGACTCTCCTTAAATAAATAAAATAAATAAAAAAATTTGGAAAAAGTCTTCTACTATCTATTAAACCCAGTTTTTGAATTTGAATTCGAACAGTAGTAAATGTTTCGCAGAAGAACTGTTGGGTCATGTAATGTCTAGATATTAATGTATATATATACAAAAAGTAGAAGTACATGATATTAATTTTTGTTCACGTACAGTGACCGCCAAAAAGTATGTAGGTACCATATGAGAAAAAAGTTTATCATTAGAGTATTGAAAAAAAATTCTTGGGAAGAGTTTGTGCATGTCCGATAACCTGAAAATCGATTTTGACACATGTCACGTGATCGCTGGTATGGCGGCATATTGAAAAAAATTACTATGAATAGGCGAAAAGTCGGATAAAATTGAAAGATGTCGATAAAAGTTATATGAAAAAGTTGCTTTGAATTCAATTCCATACACACATAAGAAGTTTAAAAGTATTATGTGAGTAAATTTAATATTTTCCCAGCTGTATAAAAATATCAAATTATTTTCTTATGAATAGCTTGACCATATTGAAATATTTCTATTTCAATGATAATATTAAAACTTTCTCATTTTCTCCACACCAGAGAGCACTAAATTAAAAAAATTGAATTTTTTCAGAACCCTTGTTGTTACATTGGTTCGTATAACAGTTATATCAGAATTCCACGATTATTGCGATGATAGGAAAATCAAAAAATATTGTGTTTTCCGATTATAATCAATGTTTGATGATAATCGTGCACGAACGTTTCACTTCGCACATAATCTTAAAAATAGTGCGTCAAATTAAAGAGGCTAGAGTTTTCAACATTGCATGCGAAGTGAAATGCTCTTGCACGATTATCATCAAAACTTGATTATGATCTAGAAACCACCATCTTTCTGGAGTGTTATATCATCACAATGGTCGTGGAATTCTGATATAACTGTTAGATACGAATCAATGTAACAGCAAGGGTTTTGACAAAATCCATTTCTTTTATTTAGTGGAGTACTGGTGTGGAGAAAATGAGATAGTTTTGTCATTATCATTGAAATACAAATATTTCAGTATTGTCAAGCTATTCATAGGATAATAATTTGATATTTTTATTCAGCTGGGAAAATATTTTAAAAAATTACTATTTTAAATTTTGCCTCATTATCTTTTCAAACTCTGTATATGTGTATAAAATTCAATTCTATGCAACTTTTTCAAATATTTTTTTTTTGATATCTTTCCATTTTACCCTACTTTATACCCTTTCATGAGAATTTTTTTCAATTTGCCGCCATACCAGCGATCACGTGATATGTGACAAAATCGATTTTTAGGTTATCGCACATGCGCAAACTTTTCCCAAGAATTTTTTTTCCAATACTGTAATAATAAACTTTTTTCCCATATGGTACACACTTTTTGGAGGTCACTGTATATTCACGGTGTATTCAACCATCCACTGACAAATCGCTCTTTCTCATTAAAACTTCCAAAAGTCTTCTAAATCATGAAATCATTTGTGATACGGATATCACTTTCTGTGAACCACCGTAAACACGTCCACCCAACTGGAAACCATACACCCAGCACTGTATGAATAACCCCAAAACGCTTTTATGATAAAGTGGAAGGAAGGATATAAAACTTTCAGATAGAAGAACGTGATGCAAAATCTAGAGAGCAATGGGTAACGGAAACAAGACAAATGGCATCATTACATCCCTCCAACATAGATTCTGATAGCTATAAAATTGAATACCGCAGAAAACTTACTTGGTCTGCGTCTGAAGTTACATGCTGACCAGAAAGTTTTAATTATGAGATGGTTCGGCTTTATTAAAAAGTATAGATGAAATCTGGGAAAAATTGATTGTGCAGGAGTGACAATATTAAATTGTTAATTATTCAAAACATTTAACAAATGATTCCTATGTTCATCATATCCGATGGTTTTACTGAAATATGAGTTCTTGTGTAAAGATTTTTCAGTATTTTGATAGTAAAACTGAAGAAATTTATTTTTTATGCGAGGTCGCTGATATGTATGGAAACGGTCGATTATCCCCTAAAGAGAGAGATTAAAGCGAAATACATTAAAATTTAATAGTTTTAGGATTTCCTGAAATACGTAACAGTAAATAAAAATCAAGTATACGATATTAGTCAAAAAGTCATGACGAAACAATGAATACTGAACAGTTTTACTAAAAAACCAATGATCTCATGGTGAATATCATTCTAACCTATTCATTAAGCAACAAATCCAAATATTTCAAAAAACAGATTAATCAACATCATTGATAATTATATCGGAAACTGCACCACAACTACAAGAAGGAATATGACTGGTACCAAATTTGTGCAATAGATCACAAAGGCATCAATGGATTCAGGACATATTGAAAATAAAATGTTCGGGATTCAAAAATGTAGAAGTTGAACTGCAACTCAGAAAATATTATGAGTAAAGCTAGGTATGAGGCAAATATCTGGTAATAAACTTTTCCCCGATGAGAGCTTCTACAATTCAAACTGAGCTCTCGCACTTTCTGATCGGAATGATTTACCTGGCATACAACAGAAGCTGCTAGTAAACGACCTATTACTATATACTAAGTATCTGACAGATGTAGTGCAATGCCCTTCGTGGTGTTAGCCAGCGAAAGAGTTGTTTTGTCCCAGATGTCACCTCATACCACACTAAGTACTCAGTACGAAATCCTACCATTTGTAAATGATGATGAATCGGATTTGATGAAAGTTTCTCAAACGGATTAAATGTTCGAAAATATGGCATTCTTGATGAACACATATTAGGGTCCTTCTGTCAACACTATGCGCTGCTTTCAATATAATTGGTTGTTACCTCTCTATCTATCTATCAATCTATCTATCTATCCATGCATCTATCTTTCTGGAAATCTCTCTAAGAATAGTAATCGAAGGGAATTATATCCGGTGAACATGGGGTTCAGTTCTGCCGAGTTTTAATTTAATTTAACAAATGTCATGCGGGCTTTTATGTTGAAAATGTGATACCGATTCGAAATACGTATCCATCCATTAAAAAAAAAACAGTTCAAGAAAAAAGTGAAAAACTTGTTACTAGAAAAAGAGTTACGTATTGATTTCGAAGTATAAATATTGCTTATATTTGTAATTATTATAAGTTATAATTTATAACCCAAATATTTTTAGTATTCTCATATTTCTACATTACCTATATACATAAATATTTCACTTTAGTTTTAAATTATTTTTCGAGGCCATGTAGAAGAACAGGCTAATTATTTGGTAGAATGTCTTGCCAATAAAAGCCCTCATTATTATTATTATTATTTATTTTACTATATAGTTGAAGTTTCACTTTGAATTGAAACTGGTTTGTTCAATTTCCTTATTGTATTCTGGAAATGGAAGTGCTCTGGGTCCAAGTAAACTTTGTTCATATATTTACGTTCATCTAACAGCAAACAGATACTAAGAAACGGAAATAAATTATAATTTGCCTGCAGCCCCCATCAGCATTTTCGTAAATGAAAATTGGTTACTACTATAAATATCAATACCTGTCCCTTAGCCTCGTGCCAATATTTCTCTAACAGTCCTGGAAGCCTCCTATAAATCTTGGCTATATATAAATTAACGACGTAAGTTTGGATCGGAATTATGTGATCACAAGGAGCTCTAGGAAAAATGGTTTTCGTACAGGGTTGAACCCAATAAATGTGGTAGGGTTGAGAATATTCAGAGTGTACCTAAAACCATCTCATACCAACCGATACTTGAATAAAGAGTCATATCACCATCCAAAACAAAAACGAGGTTTGATAAAACACTGACGGACCGGGCTATACGAATATGTGAACCAGAACATTTTATGAAGAACTCAGTCACTCAAAAAATACATTGGGTAGTGATGGCTATACGCTGCATGGAATGAAACGGGTACTACGACGAAGAAATAAAAATATAGCAAAGGACACAGAACAACGCACGCCGCGAGGAAGAGCATTTCTACCGTATATAATAAATAATGACAAGGACATGATTGGCAAGCTCCTGGAGAAACATGGAGTCAAAACAATATTGAAACTAACGAATACCATTAGACAAAGTCCAAGATCCGCAAAAGACCCGAGGGATGCTCTCTCCGCTCCAGGTGTTAACCGCAATTCTTGTATATGTGGTGACGTATATATGTATATATAAGAAGAAGGGGAGCAGAAGTATTCGCTGACTTGTTAGAAACAAAGCTCGGAAACTATTTGGGATAGCAGCAAAACGCAAGTGTACTCTTATAACATTATATTTCCAATATTTCGACAATGAATATTGTCATCATCAGGGAGCTACAAAATTTTTAATGATTAATATAAATGAAAAAGTGAAAAGCCAAAAACAGTACTTACAATGTCATTGAGATTGGTCGTTTTTAGATGTTGTGAGAAATGAACAAGACAACATTACAAGCATGTAACACATGGAGCAACAATAAAAGTAAATATTAACTTTTATTTTTCATTTATATTAATCATTAAAAATTTTGTAGCTCCCTGATGATGACAATATTCATTGTCGAAATATTGGAAATATAATGTTATAAGAGTACACTTGCGTTTTGCTGCTATCCCAAATAGTTTCCGAGCTTTGTTTTTATGTATATATATATATATATCTTTCTATCATTTGTGCGTCCATACATTTTAAATTTACATATGTTTCAGCGTCCCCCACCTTTATGCGTCCGTATACGGACGCTCAAATGTAATCCCTTATTATTTCGTGTGAAAGAACTGCTAGTGACCTCTATCATTTTACTTTCGAACCTCCGTATTTGACAGATTACTGTCTGTGGTCGTGAGTTTCACTGTGACTTTGACGGAGTTACATATTCGCCATCATGTGGACGCTAAAGTATCACAAGTTGATCAAAATATATTCACGTGTAGTTCAAGTCATGTCCGTTGCAGCGCTACAAACGCATACTGTATACTTATTGTGGACTACATTCTGAGATTCTTCAGCGTCCGGACACTTGGCAACACACCATTTGTATTCGGGAGGTTTCTACGTGGTCTCATTTATCGTTGATGGACTCAGTGGGGTAACAATGAATACACGATGAAAGAAAATTCGCATTCGAGGACGCAACAGTATTTTGCATTCGAATTAAAACTAATATGAGAATAAAAAATTAATAAATGAGTATCTGTTATTGTTGATTGACAATTCGTGTTTGAAGCAAAATGAAATATCTAGGTGATATTTTTTGCATGACTATCGTACAGTTGTGTGCATAAAAAAGTCGTACAGCAGTTATTGCTGTACGAAGCTATTGTGAGTCAATCTTAATTGAACTTCTTATCGACTTTGACAAATAGTGTCAAAATTCAAACTATTTTTGTTAGTAACGCGCTTTTAACATTTTTTCAGCGCAATTAGTGCAATGCCTTGTACGACTCTTTTATGTACAAAACTGTACGTCTTTTACGTTCTAGAACAACAAAGAGTCACTTCGCTTACTGAGATTTTAACGAAAAGTCAACATTTGAGTTCAGTTTCCGAAAAAGAATAGTTTAGTTCTGTACTCAAGATGAAATGCAAAATGTATCTAGTATGACATGTTCGATTTGCACAGGAAGAAGAAAAAGCACAAAATCTCTATTGATTCATAAATTCCCAAAAATTTTGGTAATCCATTTAAAAAGGTTTTCTCAAACAGAAAAATTTAGAGAAAAATAAAAGGTCACTATTGATTTTCCTCTAAAAGGATTAGATATGAGAAACTTCACAGCAGACAATGAAGCTCCTTGTCTATATAACTTGTACGCTTTGTTGAATCACAGCGGGTCCAAAAAAACTGTTTTCAGACGTGTTGCGTACTCTATTTTTTCCGCAACCGTGGAACGTACGTTTTATGAAGTTTAATAAATAGACAAATATACCTTTAATGGCTTGCCTATCTGAATGTAGTCCAAACTATACACAGTGAGTTTAAAAAATTTGCCACCACATGGAAACTTTTTTATTATCGATTCGGGCCAAAAAATTTTAATATTCATAAAAATTGGTGCATTGCGGAATCCTTGTATTCGAGTTATAAAAATTATAAATTTCCTAACGGTGTACAGGGGGGGACAAAAAAATGAATTTTGATCAAGAGTAAACTACCATGGCTGCGATTCCAAATTTGAATATTGTTTTCAATTCTAAATAACCTCTTTGAATGCACTTTTTATAATGTCAAAAATAAGGGGTAGTTTACACCTGATCAAAATTCCTATTTTTTGTTCTCCCCTGTACACTGGAAATTTGAAATTTTGACAACTCATAGATATGCAAGTAGTCTGCCATGCACTAATTTTTATGGGGATTAAAATTTTCTGAAAAATCGATAATAAAAAAGTTTTCCATATGGTGCAAATTTTTTAAACTCACGTTATATAGTATGGACCATATTTTGGTAGGCAAGCCTTTATAGATGTATTTGTATATTTATGTAGCTCTATAAAAAGTATGTTTCATCCGGTTAACAGATGGGTGAAGGTCGACCTATATTCCGGCTCTTAGAATAATTTATTCATTATATTTCTTTGTAGGACAAAATTTCGAACATTTTAGTCCATTTATTTGTATTATATATTGAAATTTGAACAGAAGATAGGTACTAAGAGAAACATTCTAATTCTTATTCAGATTAATATTCACATTAAAATTCGAGCACTTCTCAGCCTAGTCCGGGAAGTACGTACTTCCTGGACTGGAGCGGGAAGTGCTACTTTCTGAAAGAAAAACCGTCCAGAACGTAGGTTCTTCCCGGACGGTTGCCGAAAATAGTAATTTGTATATGAAAAAAATCAAATGAATATCATACAACTTTATCAATTTTTTATTGGATCGTAAATGCCCCTCAATGGATTGACAAAACTATATTATTGTTATATATCTCAAGATGGCGACCCTGAACACCATTTTGATTTTTTTTATGGAAGTCTTGTGAGATTTCACTTTGAACATCTGGTTGAGTATTTCTTGTATTTCTAGAATATCACACCGAGATATGCACCACACCCAAAATGTATGTTATAGTAGGTAGACTTGAATACTGCATACTAAACGGAAAATAACTCCATTTTCATTACAATACAAGCTTTTATTTAGTTTCACCTGTCACGGTGTCTGTGCGTTTCTAATCAAATCTTGCAAGTCAAATATAAGACATTTCTAATCGTCTGATTCAAAATTTGACAGGTGTTCATAATTTCGGTGACAATGCATTATGAAATTTTCGTTAGAGAAAAATTAAAAAAGACGGCTCCAATATGGCGGATGAGTTTTGTAGTTATGGTCCGATTCGATTCTAAATTGGTATGTGGGGGTTTTTGGGGTCGGACATAATGAAATTTTTGTCAAAATTCATAAATTCAATATGGCGGCTCCAATATAGCGAACGAGTTTTGTGATTATGGTCCGATTGACTCTTAATTTGTATGTGAGAGTTTTTGGGGTCGTAGATTATGATTTTCTTGTCAAAATTCATGAATTCAATATGGCGGTTCCAAGATGCCGGACGAGTTTTGTGATTATGGTTCGATTCGATTCTGAATTGATAGGAGAGGGTTTTTGGGGTAGGAGATTATAGATTTTTTATCAAAATTCATAAATCCACGACGGCGAGCGAGTTTTGTAATCATGGTCTGATTCTCTTCAAAATTGGTACGTGGGGTATTAGGGGTCGAAGATCATGAATAATTTGCTAAAATTCATATGATGGCGGACGAGTGAATATTTAGGTGGCCTCCTCAGTGAAGAGCTAGATAGTTCAAAACTCACAGGAAACGGTCCCTGTAATAACCATGCTTTCTTTGAAATGCATAGATCAATGCGTACTAACTAAAAAGCACAGAATGATATAATTAAAAAAAAAAAATTTAAAGACAAGCTTTTATTCGAAGGCGCTAAAAAGTAAAAAGTAATTTCTTGAGATTTGAGTTAGATTCAAAAGCTTATTGCCACTTTCGTATTCGAAAACTTTGGGCGGCTTTCTATATATAAGTATCGGAAAGTTTTCATCTTGGGTATGGTAGTTTCATGAGAGCGTAAAGAATAGCTTGTTATATGTTAAGAGAGCATTACAATTTTTCCTCTACTCCCTCGATGAAGGGATATCGACGTGATCTGTGTGTGGTGTGTTGCATTGCCACGTGGTCCGTTAATGCGTCGGGTGGGGTAACAGGAGAGGCGCACGGTAGTACGTCTCTCTTAATTATGTGGTATTATCACATCATTGCGTTCCTTTTTGCTCGCGTAGATTTCTGTCTATACCCCAGATGAAAAGTTTCCGATACTGTATACATTTTATCAATTTATTCTTCAATTTGAATAATATGATTCTTCTCCAGGAAAATTTTAAAAATGTCGGTGCCGAGATGGCGGACGAGATTCGTGATAATAGTCGATTCAAAATTGGTATGTAACTGTTTGTGGGGTCAGAGATAATGAATTTTCTGTGAAAATTCATAAACTCAAGATGGCGGACAAGATTTGTTATTATGATCAGATTCGATTCAAAATTTGTATGTGGGGGTTTTTTGAATTCTATGTCAAAATTCATGAATTCAAGATGGCGGCCTAAGATGGTGAACGAGTTTTATGGTTATGGTCAGATTCGATTCAAAATTGGTATATAGGGGTTTTCGGGGTCGGATATTTTGATTTTTTATTAAAAAACAAAATAGTTTTTTAAATATAGTTTAAAAAACTAAAGAACGTGCTTTACTTCCAACAATGACTAAAAAGTATAAAATAATTGTCAATGTAATTACTCAAATGCAAAAAATAGTGGGGTTCTTGACTTAAGTTTTCTCGAGCTTTTGAACGCTCAGTATTGTAAAGTTGAAATCAGTAACGTAAAAAAATAGTTTGTAAGCACCCACGCTTTTTCACATTTGAGTTATTACATTGTTAATAATTTTTTACTTTTCAGTCCATGTTGAAAGTAAAGCGTGTTCTTCATTTTTTTAAACTTTTTTATTCACTTCATGGCGCTTCACAGGTTCACGAATCTCATGACATTATTTCCTAATGATGTGGAATAATACGTCTGCATATATTAAGTTACAAAATACCAGACATGGCAACACTGTCGGACGCCGAAAGTATTCTATTCGTCCAATAATCATACGGGGGGACGTAGTAAGGATAGTACAAAGTAGTGTATATTGAGGGCGTTCAAATGATAGTATAATGAAAGGACGTAAAAAATATGCAGAATATATAAATCTAAATTGTGAGTGATCCAATACTAATATTTCAATATACTTTACATTTTTGTGCTCTTTGAACCTATTGCCACCTATTGAAGGCGGAATAGTTGAATATACTTCCTCGGACGCTGAAAGCGTACTGAATAGAAAGACGCTAAAAAGATAAATAGATGTATATATATATATATATATATATATATATATACACAGTGACCGCCAAAAAGTATGTACCATATGGGAAAAAAGTTTATTATTAGAGTATTGGAAAAAAGATTCTTGGGAAAAGTTTGTGCATGTCCGATAACCTAAAAATCGATTTTGACACATGTCACGTGATCGCTGGTATGGCGGCAAATTGAATAAAATTACTATGAATAGGCAAAAAGTCGGGTAAAATGGCAAGATATCGAAAAAAGTTATTTGGAAAAATTTGAAAAAATAATGTGGGAATATTGAAAATAGCATTTTTTCTTAATATTTATTATAGCTGTAGAAAAATATCAAATTATTTTATTATGAAAAGCTTGACCCTACTGAAATATTTGTATTCCGATGATAATAACAAAACTTCCTCATTTTCTCCACACCAGAGAGCACTAACCCTTGCTGTTACATTGGTTCGTATCTGACAGTTATATTAGAATTCCACGATTATTGCGATGATGGGGAAACCCAAAAATATCGTGTTTTACCGATTATAATCCATTTTTGATAATAATCGTGCAGGAACGTTTCACTTCGAACATAATCTTAAAAATAGTGCGTCAAATTAAAGAGGCTAGAGTTTTCAAAATTGCATGCCTAGTGAAACGCTCTGGCACGATTATCATCGAAACTTGATTATAATCTGGAAAACACTATGTTTCTGGAGTGTCATGTCATCACAATGGTCGTGGAATTCTGATATAACTGATAGATACGAACCAATGTAACAGCCAGGGTTTTAACAAAATCAATTTTTTTAAATATATTGCTCACTGGTGCAGAGAAAATGAGAAAGTTTTGTCATTATCATTGAAAAACAAATGTTTCAGTATGGTCAAGCTATTCATAGAATAATAATTTGATATTTTTATACAGCTAGGAAAATATTTTTAAAAAATTGCTATTTTCAATTTTCTCTCTTTTTCTTTTCAAACTCTGTATGTGAGTATAAAATTTAATTCTAAGCAACTTTTTCAAATAACTTTTTTTGATATCTTGCCATTTTATTCCACTTTTTGCCTTTTTACAGTAATTTTTTTTAATTTGCTGCCATACCAGCGATCACGTGACAAGTGTCAAAATAGATTTTTAGGTTATCGGCCATGTACAAACTTTTCCCAATAATCTTTTTTCTAAAAATCTAATAATAAACTTTGTTCCCACATGGTACATACTTTTAGGCGGTCACTGTATATCGGTATGACAAAAACGAGCACAAACACCTGCCTTACTGAACACAAGAGAAACTGCAGGTATGGACACTCCCGAAAATCCACAGTGTAAGAGTATGCACTTCTGACTGAGGACAACTCTAAAATTATGTTTGATGAAAGCCAGGTATGGTTAGGACCTCGGAGTATTACCTACGATATTTTTTTTCATATGCGTGCATAAAAAAAAAGCTCTGGTAACTGATAATTGTATGTTCAGCCCCCCCAAACTGAAATCCTGGCTGCGCTACTGCAAGAAAGTATACCAGGAAGTGAACGAACTGGAGGATTTCACTAAGAAAATTGAAGACAGATAAAAAATACCGACATGCAATAAGCTATTCAACTGGTAGGACGCCTCTGATACATTAGCGTAACGCTGACACTAGCATTAGATTTCGAGTATGCGAAAAAATACATAACACGAGGTTAGGATTCTTCTCTGAAAAGGGCGCTAATGAGTAAGTTATCACACTTCATATTATCATAGATCGAACAGATACCTTCTAAAGAAAACAGAAAGGAACAATGCATTAACTGCGGAAAAAATGGCCATCTGCAAAGGTGCCTCTGGGTGAAATCAAGATTCAGGAGTCCGAGAAAGAAATAGTCATGGCCAACAAGTAAGGAAGTAGGATCAAATCCTCCAAGCTCAAAAGAGGAGAACTTGTTCATCATAACAGGAGATTTCAGAAGGTCGCACACACATGAAGGTAGAAAATTCACTTCCAGATTGATGATGTATCTTCATCACAGATACAGGAGCTTCAAGATCAGTAATTTTCCAAAATCTCATATGAAAATCTTTAATATGCTGTTTGTAAATAACGGGTCATGAAGCTCAGTGTTTGAGACTTTCTCGTTCGAAACCAGTGACTGCTGGTCGGTTAGGTTCGAATCCATAGCGACTACAGATTTTTATCTGATGGCCCGAGAAAGTGCTAGGAATCGCACGTTAAAAGGTAAGACCTCGTTAATCCTTGGCTCGCACAAGTTTCGACTTTTGAGGGCTGCCGTTCGTAAGGGGACGACAGCTGGTTAACGGAAAAAACAATTTTAAACAACAACAATTTTAAATGATGCAAACCAGTAATCATTAGAAAGAATCTTGTGCACAGGTATTTCTTATCAATGTAGAACACTCTATATGTTTGCTAACAAAATGATAGGTGAATTCATTCTGTGTATGTATTTCATGGATAAGAACGACATCATCCGTAATATCTGATATATAATTTTCCAGTACCCTAGTGAACAAATCTTTCTCAGCAAACACGATGATATTTAAGTCGCCGAAAATGGGCACATATATAGCTTTCACAAGTGGTGCTAAAACTGAGCAGTCTCATAGTTCGAGTGGGGGAATAAAACACATTCTTCACAAAACTAATATTGAAGAAGGTATGTTTTTGATAGGAGAATTTGGCTGATGTTCAAAAAAAAATTTAATGCTTAAAAATGAGTAATATTTGTAGTAGTTTGGAGAAGGTTGAGTGGAAGAGAGCACTTATTTGTTGCCTACGGGCAATAACTAAGAGCTAACTCTGCCTTTTGGTAGTTATTATTATTTAGTATTCATTATTTATGTATGTATGTTTTTTTTACTACCAATAAAAGCATTTATTATTATTATTATTATTATTATTATTATTTTGATCTCCATTCAATCTAGTATGAATATTGACTTCTGTAATAAATTCTCATTCAATATTTTCAAAAAATACAGAATGGCAACATTATTTTTCAGTAATTTCAATAACTAATAATTATTGTTCTTTACCGTTTTGAATTACATCGAAACCTGGGATACGTACACAAGCAGTGTTTCTTAAATGTCAATTTTATCTTATCGTTCGTTGCCTTTTAAAATTCTGCTGTGAAGAACTCATTTGAAATTGTTACGGAATGGTTTGGTAGTTGAAATTTTGAAAAAAAAAATTATTTCTATACACTTCCATCTACTTCACTCGTAACTAACAAACAATATACCTAATCAAATATTCGAAGTCAATGTTTACTCATTTCCAGTTGTCCACGAATAATCTGAAATTTGGCACATATATTAGAGGACTGATAACAATACCAGAATTATATAATATTAATGATAGGATAGGAATAATAATAATAAGGATGACGAATTTTTTATAGATTGATAATTGTACATAAGACTCAGAAGAGCAAACTTCTTTCAACAAAATATTCATTTAAAGGTGTTTTTCAATTTAAAATTCATAATTACAAATATATACCCGAAACAAATTCAATATTATTTTTTTATTTGTTACAATTCAATATTAATATTTTTGTGTTATGATAACATGTCGCACACGTGCCAAATAAAATAATAATTGAAAAATTTACCAAAATATTGTTGAGTGTTCAACAAAATTCTTCCTCTTTGTGTAATAAATTTTTCTATAAAGCTTTTTTAAACTATTCATTTGATATTGTAGAAGAGTATGGCATCAAATGTTGGAAGGCAAGGGCTACGTCTTCTTAGCTTGCACAAGTCTCTCTAATACTCCTACCGGTTGCTCGTAGGAGAGTTGACATAAATCACAAACGAATTTAAGTAATGTGATGAAACACAATCAATCGTTAGACTGGGTTTTTTTTTATTAAAGTATGAAGGTAGATATAATGGGGATCACTCAGAATGTTAATCAGTTGCTTATGCTCGTAACGTAGTATTTTGTTTTATCTCGGTCATCGGAAAAGTATAGTGTAATTCATAACTCATAGTTCCTCAATTCGACACGCTCGTAGGTAAGTCATATTTTCGGCACTACTTGCAAAATATACCTATACCATTGTATGAATTGGAAATTTATTCCTCACTATTCATCAGTTAGGAAGAATGAAAACGTATCAAATGCCAAAACTATGGAAGATATTCTAAGAAAATTCGTTCTATATATCAAAGCTACAAAAGTATCAGACTTCACAAATTCACATAAACATTGGCTAAAAAAAATTAGTATTTCACCAAGTCAACAACATTGTACCAATCTAGTGACATTGCAAATATCTATCCACAATGCCAAATATTCGTTTTTCTGTTTTGTCTGGAATTGCTCGGACATACCAATTCCAATGAATTCGAGATTGGAGACTATTCAATGATTATTGGAAGGCTTGCATTTCCAATATAACCCACTATTGCTTCTATTTGTTCTCAAACAATGGGAGAGTTCTATTTTGATATCTGTTCCAGGAACAAAATGATGAAAATGATGATGATGTACCATTCAAAACTTTAGAATTGTTCGTAAATATTTCATTTCCCAGAAACACACGCAAATATCCAATATACAAAATTTCATAACATTATAATGTTTGAAGTTGCATATAGTAGTATGAATTGAAAACAATCACTAAGCTGTTGGAATTATAATATCGTATTTGTTGTTTCCGTTGCGTCACAGGGGATGTTTAGGTTGATTTATGTTTGAAAAATATTTTGATATGAAGGACTATTCGTGACTTGTGATGGAATGTTACAACATTATTGAAAAAGATCAGATAATGAAGTATGTGGTCTTACACATTGATCGTACAAAGCCATTACTGAAAAAATTACTAGGTTATCAGAGTACGTATGTATTTAGGAATATGCACGAAAAAATGTGTGCTTTAGAGGAAATATATTGTGTATATTCAAAGATATTTCAAAATAGAAACATCTGCTTTACAATATGAGAAACTTCCCTTTCTTTTGTATGGCAAATCATCATTATCAAATAGGCAATGTCTCTAAGACCTAAATTCTCGTGTTTCCTTAGTTCTCTGGATTTACTGGATCTAGACTACGAAAGTTTCTGAAACTATGAGTTTTGATTTGAAATTACCAGTCGGGTCTTACCATCATACAAAAAAATGTGCATCTGCATCAGAATGTGATTGATTATCCTTCATCTGAGATGTTTCAAATACATCTTCCACCTCACAACGGTTCTTCTTCGGAAGAACCTGCACCGAGAAAAATCGTCCAAGTAAAATTTGTTGCTGGCTTTTTTTCATTTCGTGTAGGTGAAATTTTTATTGCGGAAAATGTTTCCGTCACTTCCACTAGCAAATACCTTGTTTCTGAAGTAAGAGTTTTGTCACAGCAAAAATAACTGCTTGCGATTAGAATTCGGTTTAATAAATCGATAATAATGAGACACAGATAAACAGTGAAAATAATTCAGCAGCTCCATACGACTGCCAAATCATCTCTGTCCTACTTGACTGGCAGATGATGACAGATTTTAGGAGAAGATTTACTCGTTTATGCCTTTGAGAGGAGTGAAAGACATAAATGATGGAACATTTGAGCAGTCCCCGCGTGGCTTTCATACGGAAAATTCAATTTTCATCATTACCAAAAACCTAACCTCACTAAGGAATTCGCAGACAACAACACCATTATTGTTCAAACTTTCTTGGCAACCCTGTTCCTCAGACAAGTTTCTTGAATGCACATTCAACAGCACTATTACTGTTTTTATTGGCCTAAATCATGTTCATGTTCATGAAAGATAAAAACCAGAATAATAATTTATGAAAAACCGTACCTAGATAGATGGCCGACTGTTGCATTTCGTTGTATATAGTTCAAAAATGCACCTTTTGGTATTATGAAATGAAGCCTGTTTCATTATTCGAAAATTTTAAAGAGATCTGGGCTATCGCCCTTCTTCTTCTTCTTCTTCTTCTTCTTCTTCTTCTTCTTCTTCTTCTTCTTTTTCTTCTTCTTCTTCTTCTTCTTCTTCTTCTTCTTCTTCTTCTTCTCCTTCTATTTCTTCCTCTTCTTTTTTTTCTTCTCTTTCTTTTCCTTCTTCTTCTTCCTTTTTCTCTTCATCATCTTCTTCTTCGCACCCTCAGCCACACTCTCTAAGAGGATCTTCAGTACAGACCTGGTCAGGACCTGATCTGATAACAATTTGATAGTTGTTACAGGAGCAGTTTATTCTTGTAGAAAAACTCAGAATTCCTGTTCCTGAACCTATCAATAATTCATTTTCATTGAACGAGTGAGTACATCACATTGTGGCACTTCTTGGTATTCTAAACAAGATATGTTTCAACAATGTTGTTCTTCCTGATATTCCTGTTGACCAGATCATTACGAGCTTGAGTAGATTCTCTATTCAGCGAGTTTCGAAATAGGGAATCTGCGAGTGGAGAGAGTTTTGGAAGTGAGTTTGGTATTCCACGAGATGTTAACGGCGTCAATCCCGGATTTCATGCCAGACAGCTTCCTTCCTTTTTCACCACACTTAAGGACTGATATTTCAATTGAAAACCGAAAAATTCACCATGAGACTCAAAATTATCCCATCAATTATTCTGATGAAGGAAGGTTTGGCGCGGGGAAAATAATTGCGATCAATTATCGCAAGAGGAGATTCAATAAGAATTCGATGAGGTTCCTCTAGTTTTTCGGATATCAGTTTTAACTCTTCAATTCAGATAAGCATTCAACCCTTGGCATGGTGTCATTAACGATATCTTTACTTTACTTTATTTATTGATCCAAAGAAACATTTCTGTTTATAGAGGGATTAATTTTTACATAAATTGATTAATGACAATACATAGTATATATGAAATACAAATCAATGAAGAAATCAAACAATTAATAGAAAAAGAGTGATAAAAATAATCATGCAGGAAGAATTTTAATCTAAGACAAGGAGCCTGAAAACCACCAATGATTCAGAAAGTACCACCAATGAAGCATGCGTTATATTCTCTTTGGGGATTTATTTAAAATAATTGGTTGTAATAAATAACATTTTGAATATCGTCAAACGTTTTCCACTTCTTTTGCTCATAAACAATGAATTTCCTGCAGGAAATTGGTGATTTATCGTAGGTGAACATGTGTTTCATTCTGAAAAATTCATTTGTAAAATCCGAACGACCATCGCTTTTTGTAAAAACGAATAAATGGCTCTTTAAAATCTCTTCCTGGCCTATTAGGTGATGAAATTGCTTCACGGTGTTTCATTCGTGAATGGTCGTTTCATTACTGTAGACCATAAAAAAAAGTTGTAGGGAAGTCATTGAATTCTACCTATACATAACCAGATAGTTGAGTAATTTTCGACACGAACCTAATTGAATTTTATATTAAATGGATATACACTGAAGTTGTATCTATACTTTACTCATAAGAGCTGGTGTTCTGTCAAAACTTCTTCAACTTCTTCAACCTCATATCAATAATTTATTTTACGGCCAACCGAAGTATACAGTTTCCACTGGATTTCAGAGAAGTAACTGCAATAAATCGAGACTCATAACCGAGTATAATCAAACAAAAAATCGGAGCATACCTTCTTTTGTCAAGAGTCACAATATCACTCCGCTCGCAATCACCAACAGCAATACTATCTATGTCTTTAAGATATCACGTGAAGTCCATTGCAGAAACTTGCATAGATCAAACCTGAACCAAACTACTGTTCTCATACAGTATCGGAAAGTTTTCATCTTGGATATGGTGGTGTGATGAGAGCGTAAAGAATAGCTTGCTATATGTTGAGAGAGAGCATTACAATATCTCCTCCAGTCGCTCGAGGAAGGGATCTCGACGTGAGCTGCGTGCGGTGTGTTGTATTGCTACGTGGTCCGTTAATGCGTCGGGTTGGGTAACAGGAGAGGCGCACAGTGGTGAGTCTCTCTTGTTTATGTGATATTATCATATCATGGCGTTCGTTATTGCTCGCGTAGATTTCTGTTTACAGCCCAGATGAAAAGTTTCCGATACTGTATATAAAGCCCATTTCTCTGGAACATCGAAGAGATGTGGAAGATCTCAATCTTGTTCGTGCAAATCATGACTGATACTGATTCACATAGATCATTATTGACACAACCAAACATTTTCACTATCCAAATATAGAGTATGGATCCTAGGTGTCCCAGACGTAACTTATTTTCTAAAGAACAAAATGTGTGGTATAGAGTCGTGTTTCTATGTACCTTGAACCCATGTTGTAGTCGGGTAGAGATGAGAAAGGTAAATTAATATAGGACTCGCTTCACATAAATTCTAATGGCTAATTTTCAAATATTTTTGGCAGAGTATTCTAATATTATTCTAAGCACGGTCAGACACTTCCTGCCGGCCATAACTTTTACAACACGCTTCAAATCTCCTAAAAAATAATAAATCTTTACTATTCGAACTATTAATTTTCATATATGTTATTCAAAGCACTAAACACAATGCTTAGAACTCGTGAGAGCTCTCAAAACACTGTGCTTTCGAGCACTTTCCTAATTCAGTGCTAAGTGCTCAGTGTTCCGAAGCATTTGATGGAACGGCTCAGGGCTTAGTGATCTCAATGCTCAGGGGCACTTTTCGGGATTACTAAGCACTAAGACTTTCTATAAAAATGAATCTTGCTGAAAGATGAATTGGCGGTAGATGATACCAGGAGGAACTCCCACAAAAAAAAAACTTCTGTTTACGTCCTTATGCAACATTTCTTTGACGAAAGTCAAAAGAAATCTGCCGAAAATTTCGTTGGGGTGACATTTGCTATTTTGATACAGAGAATGTGAGGTATGTCAATCACCATCCTGTTATTTGTCTCTTCTTCCTATCATTTCGATTTGATTTTGATTTACATATTTTCATTTTTGAACTGAGGTAGGTTAAATACCCAAAAAAAAGATGTCAAGAAAACCACATAACATTTAATCAATATTCCTATTGTATTCGAATGAAATTGTTGATTTAGGCAATTTTGTTTCAAAATATTATATTGTGTAATAAGTGTTATAACCGTACCTTCAAAAATACTTAACGATACCTTTTTTATCATAACAGGTTATCAGAACAGTCAAGACCTACTCTGTCAGCAGTACTTTTTACCACTGTAACCAAAAGGTAACCCTAGCGATATATTTAAAAAATGGAGTTGCTATGGAAATGTTTTTGAAAAAATTCTTAGATACATATTGTGAATTTGAGGTAATAGCGCTCTATGCTGAATGCCATTTCAGTTATGTGAGTAGAAAAAGTAAGTTATCTGTTATTGATTCGGTTGTTGCTTGATGAAATTCCATAGCACTTCTTGGACTACCAGAAACTTAAGTTACTGAAACTTGATTGAACACGATTTCATCAAATCATATTACATCGCGACATATTTCGTTTTACTCTAGCTGTTTCAAGCGGTTAAGTCATTCACCGCTTTAAAATGCTACAGTGTAGCTAAACATGTCGTGATGTCATATTCTTTGTGGATATCTTACTTTTCCAATCAGGTTTCACTTACTCAAGAATCCAAGAGTCTGAGAAGTACTTAGTGCTTAGTAATCGCGAGCATTTTATGAATAAGAATGCTTGGTGCTCAAAATTTTGGAGCACTCTCAAGAGTGCTTAGTAGGTACATAGTGTTCAAAGCACTTTTTGCCAGTGCTCGGCATAGCTTTGATGTTATTCAGGGGCCTATTTCCAAACCATATGTAACAAATGGCAGGGGCCGAAGATACCCCAGATAACAAAAACATATTTTCTTGGGTGTCTTGCTCGGTCTGAAACGCATGCGAAGTACCCTCGCGCTCATACTAACGGTAGAATTATTTTTTTCTTGTCTTTGGGGGATGTTTAGGTACCACGATTTGTCTGGCTGATCACGTTTAGTTTTGAAGTGGGCCCCAAATAATATATACAATGCGACGCTGAATTATGCAATAAATTCATCATTTCTGAATATAAAGGTATTTCGAAAAAATCCTGGGACACGTCGATTTTTTTTTCCGATGAGCCAATTATTGAACCCCACCCAAAATATATAGGTTTATCCGCACTTGAGTAAAGATAACTTTGGTCATATTTTCAAATGGGACACCCAGTAACTGTATGTTTGGTTAGGGATCATAATTGAAATTCAGTGACACCAGTTTTGATGGGATTATGTCAAACGGCTGCGGAGATATGGGCAAAAAACTCCTCCATAATATGTTCAATGAGTGTGACAGCGACTTCAACCTTGTGAATCATGTGGAGTCTCAGTCATACTCATTAGACATACGAGGAAGTTTTTTGCCCATATCTCCGTAGCCTTTCAACATAATCCCATCAAACTTGGTATCACTGGAATTGTAATGACGATCCCTAACTTAATATGGTAAAATATATGAAATTCAAAAAAAATAAATAAAATTTTAAATTTTGTTAGAAAATTAGGATAATCTTGGAAACCGCTCTTTGAAATAACACAGTTCCTTCCATCCGGCAGTTCCAGTATTATTGCGGCTCTGCTCCGGTTCGCTGACGTTCGACGAATTTTCCAACAGGATTTAAACTTTGCTCAATTTTTTTTTTTTCGAATTCTTCACACCTGTCATTTGTTATTAAATGGCATTATACATCTGTCCTTTACGGGAGTGCAAGAGGTTTATATATATATATATATATACATATATATATAATAGGGAAACTAAAATGTCATCCATACAGTTATCAGTGTTCTTCCCTTCAATTTATTTTTTATAAAGAAATATGTTGATGACATCATACTCTCGTTACCTGCAGAGGGTATTGCAGATATAGTTGACATCTTTAACAGTTACGACCCTTACATACAGTTTACGTTGGAATGTGAAAACGTTGAACGTAGTGTTCCTTTCTTGGACATGAAATTCATACGAACACAGAACAATAGTATTCTCATCGATTGGTACAGAAAACCCATGAGTTCTGGTAGATACATGAATTACTTGTCGTACCACAAGGAATCTATCAAAGTGAACCTCGTCAAGCAAATGAAACAACGAGTCCTCAACATCTCTGATAGTACCCTCTGGAATGAAAACTTGGGTATTTTGTACAATTTATTTCGAAACAATTCATATCCTCATTCTCTTTTGAAAAAAATTCTACATAGCTCAACAATGGAGGCTCCCACAGATAATATTAATAATACAGGTGGTTTGGATGTTGCAGTTGGTGACAATGCGGACCATGTAGTTGATACTTTTTATGCATCTCTTCCTTATATAACTAATATGACTCCAAAACTTACTAGAATTTTCAGATCTTTCAATAATATTAAAATTGCAAACAAAACTAGTTTAACTATCAACTCTCTTTTTACAAAAGTGAAGGACAGGACTCCTTTAACTCATCAATCTCATGTAGTTTATTGTATTCCTTGCTCCAATTGCTCAAATGAATATATAGGACAAACCAATAGGTTGTTGAAGGACAGAATTTGTTCACATAAGAGTGATTGTAGATTGCACCCATAGAGATGTGCACTCAGTAATCATGTACAAAAAGAAGGTCACAATATGAACTTTGAGGCTGCAAAAATCTTAGCCAAAGAATCCAACAAATATAAAAGAACCTTTCTGGAGATGACCTTCATCTCACAATCATCCTCATGTTTGAACAAGAAAACTGACATAAAACATTTAAGTGAAATATATCCATTTTTACTGCTTATCCAAAAGCAGAAACATAATGTCAGAGAGCTTAACTCTCAATCCATGTTATAAATTTAAAAAAAAAACTTTAATAAACGTTGTTCAATTTGAATACTGATTTGCAATAGTCATGTGTCATTTTCATGAAACAATGTCTAGTCTTTTTGTTCCAGCTTGATGTACACTTTTCTCGTTCTGAGTGGTTCAATCTGTCTAATTTCAGATTCTAGTACAGTTCCATGCAGGAACGTACCTTAACAAACTTCACTTTGTATACATAACCTCAAATAAATTTTCTTTCTTTTCCACGCTTTCCGATCAACCGGTGTGACATCGGTATGATATCCATTTGAATAAAATTGAATAGAACTAGATTTTATGCATAACTGAGTTTTTAATAATGTGTGACGATTACGTTTAAGATTATCTCATAACTTGTTTTTTAATATGTTTAATTACTGTACACGTCTTTTTATATCATCTATTGCAATCAATCTCATCAACACGTAAGTAGTTTAGAATCCACAGTTGTCAATTGTTTTCACTATAGTTTTAACATTATTGTAGCTTTCCCTGATGATGACAATAATACTTGTCGAAATATTGTAATAAAGTGTTATAAGAGTATACTTCCTGCATGCTGCTTACCCAACAAGTTTCCCTAGCTTGATCTTAACGAGTCAGCAAAGACTACCTCTCTCCTATAATATATATATATATATATATATATATATATATATATATATATATATATATATAAACCCGCTAATGGGATTTAAGTGGGTCCCGTTTTCACTTACGTTCCTCACCTAATTGGCCATCTACCCAATTCAGCAGGTATGCATGTGTTTCAAGTGCATAGAAACACTACCTTATTCCACACATTTTGTCCTTTAGAAAATCACGTTCGAAGACCCTGGAATCTTGAACTAATGAGATCATAATGCATCCGATATTCTTACTTTACTCTTGGAAAGCAGTGTTGGTTCTGACATCGAAACCTGCACCTGTTATCCAATACGAATACTCATCTTATGGAAATGCCGTGCAAAAAGTGAAATTACAGCCTTCATTAAAGATAATGGCGATATTATTTAAGAAACATTGTAATTATACCGATCGTAAATGTTCTCGTGGAAACGAAGTTATTAAGTAATTCTACCGCTGTGCAAACACAAGCTTGTATCTAACTATTACATGTATATAATGAAGAAACTCTGAGAACGTGTTACGAAGCGAAAGCTTCCAATTACAATTATTTATGAATAACTGGTCAACTATTTTCCAGTATGAGAATAAGCTCAGAGAGTGCGTAATAAAATGAAGGTTAGGGACGTTCAATAGACCGTTTTCATGAAAGTAAAGGATATCCTCCCTAGGGTGAGGTAAAAGGATACGGTAACTACTGAAGGTGATAGGTAGAAGTATAGACGTTCACCCCTTTCCATATTTATGATGATAACCTCATATTTGCATGGTTATCATCCCTGGTCGAGCAACTGGTCTCACAAGAATCAGACATGAAAATCAGTGGATGCTTAATCACCGTTCTGATTTGCTCTTTGCATTGTTCTCTAATTTGTTATATATTTTTTTCATTATTTTTTAGATATGTTCATCGTATTAATGATCGATCACATAGATTGGAGGTGAGATTTGATAGAAAGGTTAAAAAAACTTTCAGTCTAACTCCACCAGGAATAATCTTTATTGTAGATGTCATGTAGTCAGAGGACTAACATCACGTAGATACCATTCCAAGTACCACACCCGTATTGGGACAATATTGGTACAATATTGTGAAAATATTGGCAAAATATTCAAATTATATTATTGACGAGAAAAAAAATGTGAACATTCGGCGATATTGGTCCAATATTTAAAAAATAATATCGGTCTGATATTCTCGAAACAATATTGGCCTCAAAATATTAGGCGATATTAGTAGAATATCGCTGTAGCACACTCACAGATAATCGATCAAAAACCCTAGAGTTCAAATTGAATACACACAACTGAACATGGCTGAATAGTGTTGTGATGAATATAGAGCTATTTGGTAATGAGTTCAGTGTCTTTCGTAGGGATCGACAAAGTTCTAAAAGTGGAAAAAGTGAAGGAGGTGGAGTTCTTATTGCCATTCGTAGGAATATACATGTTGTCGAACATCCTGATTGGCAGAGCGACGCGGAGGACGTATGGGTTACTTTGTACACTCCTAACAGAGGTAAAATTCATCTTTGTTGTATTTACTTGCCACCTGGAGACGATGATGCTTTGGGTTACTTTACAAATAATATGTACAGACTTCTCAATGAATTTTCGGATGATACTGTTTTGATCTGTGGAGACTTCAATATGCCAAATACGCAGTGGAAAATGAAACATAATTGTAATTTTTCAATTCCTTCATCTATTGAATCAAAATTCAAAAACCTTAATGATATGTTTAGCTTCCATGGACTCATGCAATACAACTACCTTAAAAACAACAATAATACTATATTAGATCTAATCCTGTGTAATAATTCTATTGTTGAAAATTTGTCATTAGGCGAGCCTCTAGTAGCGGAAGATCCACATCATAGAAGTATCGAATTCAACCTCAAATTCCTTACTCATACAGACCTTAAGTCTAACTTGAGGTTCTCTAGTGACTTCAGGAAATGTGACTACGTTGTCATCAACTCTGAAATCTCGAAAACAGACTGGCCTTCAATTTTTGAATCCTGTGATGAAGTAGATGATTGCTTAGATAAGTTTTACGAAATAATTAATCACTTGATAAACACTTTTGTTCCTAAGAAGAGAATTTTCAATCAGTTTCCAGTATATTTCTCTAAAAAAACCATAAACATAATAGACATGAAGTCGAAGGCACACAAAACGTGGAAAAAATCGAATTCACAATTTGATTATCATCTTTACTGCAAGCTGCGCCGTAGATCTAAACAACTCATTCGAAGTGACTATCAAAATTTTTTGAACTCGGTTGAAAAATATATTCCAAACAATTCTAAGAGGTTCTGGTATTTTGTATCGAAAAGAAACAATAATAATGGCATTCCCAATCTAATGAAATTGAACAATGAATCTGCAGAGGGAGTAGAAGTTTGTAAACTTTTTTCAAAATTCTTCCAAAGTGTTCATCAGCCTTATACACAGACCAAAATTGCACATAATGAAAATAACATTCACTCAATCAATAACATAACGGTCACTGAAATACAAGTAAAGAATGCTCTATCTACGCTAGATGAAAACAAAGGGAATGGCCCTGATGGAATTCCATCTTTCTTTGTAAAAAAGTGTTCAGAAAGTATATACGTGCCACTAACTATTATCATTAACAGATCATTTAAAGAAGCTACTTTTCCGAAAAGGTGGAAAGAATCGTATGTAGTACCGATATACAAAAATGGTGACAAAAATCTGGTGACCAACTACCGCCCAATTTGTAAAATGAATATTTTCAGCAAATTACATGAACAAATTGTGCATGGCATGCTTTTGAACTCTGTAAAAAGGCATATAATTGAAGAGCAGCACGGATTCTTCCCGAGCAGATCAATAGAAACAAATCTTATCTTGTATACAGAATATATATCATCCGCTATGGACAACCAATCTCAGGTAGACTCCGTGTACACCGATTTCAGTAAGGCATTCGATAAAATTGATCACAATATATTAATATCGAAATTAGCTGAAATCGGCGTCCATGGAAATCTGCTGCGATGGTTTGCCTCATACATCTACAATAGAACGCAAATCATTACAGTTAATGGACACCAATCAACACCTTACATAGTTACCTCTGGCGTACCACAAGGTTCACATCTTGGACCCCTGCTCTTTATCAGTTACCTGAAAGATATAAAATCCTGTTTCAAATTTTGTGAATTCATTTTATATGCGGATGATTTGAAAATTTTCTCAAAAGTAGATAGAATTACAGATTGCTCTATGATTCAAAGTGACTCGAATAGGTTCTATGAATATTGTGAAATCAATAAACTCTTCTTGAATTTAGATAAATGCTGTTTTATCACTTTCACTCGAAACCAAAATGTATTCTCTTATGATTACAATTTCAACAACAAAGTGCTAAATGAAGTAGATGATGTAAAGGACCTGGGAGTGGTAATTGATAAAAAATTATCATTCTCAAAACACATTGACTATGTTGCTTCAAAATCTAATAAAGTTCTGGGGTTCATTATAAGACAATGTAAACATTTCACTTCTATTGTGGCCATGAAAACATTATATTATTCATATGTCTACAGCAAATTGAATTTTGCGACTGTCATTTGGTGTCCACAGTATGTGTATATAGGACCAGATTGGAAACCATACAGAATAACTTCCTGAGATTTCTAGAATACAAAGTTGTTGGCACGTACAATAACACTACGAGTACATCCCTCTTAAGAAAAAAATACGACTTTCCTACACTAGGGGCTCGTCGAGAACAATCCGATATAGTGATTTTATATAAAATTGTGAATAATCTGATTGATTCTGCAGAAATCTTATCAATGATTACGTTCAATGTGCCATCCCGGAATTTGAGAAACAATTCTCTTTTTTTCGAAAATTTTTGCAGAACTAGTTTGGGAAAGAACTCGCCGTTAAACAGAATGGTAAACTTATATAACCGAACATTCAATCATATTGAAATATTCAATACCTCACTTAGCTCGTTTAAAACGAAAATTAAATATTTCATTAAATCTAACTGATAAGATCATGTTCATATTTACTTGTTTGCATATATAATGTACTTAATATTTTTAGGAGACATACACTCTGTACACATTACTGTTTTCGTGGATAACCCTTTGGGCAGCGCCTGTTGTTATCCTATATGATTTCAATAAATGAAACAAAAATAAATAATATTGGTGAAATATTGGCAAAATATTGAAACGTAATATTGGCGAGATAAAATTGTGAATATTTCTGGTTATAGGCACAATATTACTTGGACATTATACAAATAATATTAGTGAAATATTGAGGAAGCAATATTGGCCCCAAAATATTTAGGGATATTGGTACAATATATCATTTGCATATATTGGTAAAATATTCAAAGTGAATATGTTGCCTTGGAAACATGGATGAAATATTTCCAGAAAATGTCGAATAATTTAAACATTATACAATTTCGTTTCTACTTCAATTTACCACTGAGTAGATTGACTTGTTGACTTGTAAACGCATTGTAAGAAGCCTTATTTGATATATGTTACTATGATTCAGCTGCTGTTCCATATGTGGGGCCAATTAGCGGTTTCTTACCCAAGTTTAATCATGATTCGTTTCAATATTGTTTATTGAATATTCGGCCAATATTCAAATTTCAATCCTAGTGATAATATATTTTGTAATATTGTATCAATATTGTCTTTCAAATATTGGCGTAAGGTTTTCGTATGTTTACATTTACAATATATCAATATTGGCCCAATATGAAAACAAGATGCAGCCAACATGAGGTTCTACCTGGGATGTAGTCGGAAGACTGAGAGAGAGGACATGTTTCAAAGGATTAATCATTCATCTTCAGCAGAATTTGGGTCAGTAACAAGTCGATCTAAGGAAAAATAAAATTGATAAAAGAGCAATAAAAATAAAATATATGACCTTCCATATTATGGTGGAAAAATCACAAAAAAACATATCAAAACAATATTAAAATTAACTGAATGGTGCTAATTACGACCATATGACTCGCTAGAGTGGGATCCACATATATTGGGTATCATGGTTGATCCATCTAAAAAGCATTACAAATTTAAATTTTAAATTTGAAATCACCAGACGACCATGCAGCATGTGTTTACAGGAAGATGAAGTAACAATTATATTAATTGAGATTGTTACAAAAACCTTACGCGAATATTTGAAAGACAATATTACAAAATACATTATCCTTAGGATTGAAATTTGAATATTGGCCGAATATTCAATAAACAATATCGGAATGAATCGTGAATGAACTTGGGTAAGAAACCGCTAGGTGGCCCCACATATGGAACAACAGCTGAATCATAGTAACATATATTGAATAAGGCATCTCACAATGCGTTTTACGAAATTGTAGAAATTTTAAATCATTCGACATTTTCTGGAAGTATTTCATCAATGTTTCCAAGGCAACACTTTGAATATTTTACCAAAATATGCGAATGATATTGTACCAATATCCCTATATATTTTGGTGCTGATATTTCTTCCTCAATAGTTCACTAATATTATTTGTATAATGTCCAAGTAATATTGTGCCAATATCCCGAAATAATTATAATTTTATCTCGCCAATATTACGTTTTAATATTTTGCCATTTTGGGGCCAATATTGCTTCGAGAATATTGGACCAATATTATTTTTCAAATATTGGACCAATATCGCCGAATATTCACATTTCTTCTCTCGCCAATATTATTATTTGAATATTTTGCCAATATTTTCACAATATTGTACCAATATAATAAAAGAAAAAATATTGTCCGAAATTGAATATGAATTTTTGGCAGCTAAGAATGAAATAGCATCTCTCTAGAAATAAAATATCAACTGAAAGAAAGAATTTTCCAGTCAGATAGCAGATCTCTTAGAAACAAAACATTCTTCAAAAATCTTCACGAATTAAAAAATTTAAACGTACGCAGATGATTACCTGAGTCCTGAGGATCTGAGCATTAACAGAACGTTACGTCAGCACCTAAACCGAGCAAATCAGAATGGAATTCAAGCAACAATAAGACGTAATCATCTGATTGTGAATAATTCAAAATTCAGCCTTGTACACAGAGTTGGACCCTTCCATTACCAACGAAAAACCCGTGTCAGAAACTATCAATCACAAGAAAGAAACCCCCTCAAAGGACTGCAAAAGGGTTATAATCACTGTTTATATGATCATGTTCACCCATTTTTTTTTACTGATTATTCTTAGATTAATTATACACAATTGATATTAAAAATATTTTCAAAGCCACTCTGATGGTCAATATTCCATCAAAAACAGTTGAACAAGTACACGTACACTATTAATGGAGTGAAATATGCGGTGGCCTGATACCATTTTTTTAATCATATTTCGAAGATACTTCATGTGTCATACGTCCTAGATTCGAAAACATAATTTGAGCAGGAGATCTCAATATTGACTACGCAGATATCACACTATCAGCTCTTGTGTTCAGCTCAATGAGATAATTGCTTCGTTTGGCCTGAATTATATTCATTCATTCATTTCATTTATTGTTTCTTACAATGTGTATGTATAACAACAAGTTTGTTAGTACAGTATATATATATATATATATATATATGTGTGTGTGTTCGGATAGGTTTCCGCGGTCAGATATTTGGAAACTGGAAGTTCGGGTTGAACCGCGTCTAGAATTTGTTGAAATTCGACGTTTCGGCTCCGATTTTGGAGCCATTTTCAAGAAAAAAGGGTAAAATGATTGAAAGGGTGTGAAGTTAGATTCTACACTGAGGTCTCAATCTGCCTACTCCTCAGGTATCATCAGGATTTTGTAACTTGACGCCGGGGTCTCAATCTGCATACTCCCCAGGTCTCGTCACTTGTTCTCTCTACGGTCTCAATCTGCCTACTCCGTCGAGAGGACTGAACATTTGTCGGTTGTGCAGCTGTATTTATACTTGTCATGGCGGCCATATTGGGCGTGCGTGGTGATTCGGAGTCTGGACTTGCGCGATGTGGTGCGGAGATTGCGCTGTTGCCAGGTGTCGGGAGACGAGACATGAGTGGTTTCCAAGTAATAGGAAGTCTACGTCCATCATCACGGGTATTAAGGCAGTTGGGGCGCTTTTATATTTCCAGGGCTTCCCGAATGATCCTAGTTTGCAGAGTTTTCTCCATGCCAATTGTTTTAGTGTTTTTAAAGTCTATTTTGTGGCCTGTTTCTTCACGATGTTTGTAAAGTGCGGAGGAAGAAGATGCTTGTCTGACTGCTAGTTCGTGTTCATATATTCTGGAAGTTACTCTTCTGTTAGTTTGGCCAATGTATGTTCTTGGACACTCGGAACACGGAATTTCGTATATCCCTTGAGACTCATTTGGTATTGTGTCCTTAGGAGATCTGAGACATTTCGAAATTTGATTGTTGGCAGTGAAAATTGTTTTAATCTCGTGTTTTTGTAGGATCCTGCTGATTTTGTCGGTAACACCTTTGATGAATGGCTTTGTGAGGCTGAATGACGTCTACCGGATTTTCAGTTTTTTGGGGGTTGGATAGTTGACGGCGGATGGACCTATCGATTTGTGACTTGTTATAACCATTCTGGAGTAGGGCGGATTTTAGTGTGTTCAATTCATGTGGTCTGTTTTGACTATCGGTAAGTTGGATTGATCTATGTATGAGAGAGTTCAAAACTGAGTTGGTTTGTGCTGGATGGTGGTGGGAGTTAGCATGTAGGTATTGGTTGGTATGGGTTGGTTTCCTGTATACTGTATGTGTGAAGGTGTTGTTGGCTTTCGTAATGAGAACATCCAAGAAAGGTAGAGAGTTATTCATTTCTGTTTCCATAGTGAACTTCATGTTGGGATGGATACCATTGAGGTGATCTAGGAATGTTTGCAAGATTTCGAAGCCATGGGGCCATATGACGAAAATGTCATCCACGTATCTAAACCAGCAGGTAGGTTTGTGATCGAATGTTTCTATGGCCCTGGTTTCGAAATCTTCCATGAAGACGTTTGCAAAAACTGGTGAGAGGGGGGAACCCATAGGTGCACCTTTTACTAGTTTGTAATAGGTTCCTTGGAAAAGGAAGTACGTGCTCTTCATACAGTGATTAATGAGATCCAAGGTGTCTTTTGGTATCTTATGTTTGGTTTTGAGGATTTCCAAAGTGTCTGTTAGGGGGATGTTTGTGAAGAGGGATACTACATCGAAGCTCACCAGGATGTCGGTTCTTTGGATTCTGTGGGATTTGAGAAGATATATATATATATATATATATATATATAAACTTCCACTGAGAAGAAAAAGGAAAAAAAATATTAACCATGATACATGTATAGTTTAAACCTAGACAGTGAAGTAATATTGTTGATCATATCAATAACACGACTACAGAACCTACCTCCTAAACCGTAGATAGTGACTCATTGTACATTCTCAGGTTTATACGGGATTTGAAACTGCGGAGAGAATATATGAAAGAGGCAAGTGAAACTTGATTTGAACCCAAGTACCTAGCTGATTTCTGTTCTATTTCTTGACCTGCTTTGTATGAATAATCATGAACCATACAACCTATTAGTCACTATCTACAATTTAGGAACTAGTCTAAACTAACATCAAGTGAGAGTTAAATGTATTCATTGATTACAAACGATCGTAGTCTCATGACTTCCATGGTGAATTGACATATAGTCATGTTTCAGAGGTTTTAAAATGGGGCAGGTGAAAAATAAATGTTCCAATAACTTTGGTAAATTGTTGATCAGCACATTCGAATTTTTTGAAGTACCTGCAAAATTATAGATCTCATAATTTGTTTCGAAACACCGAGTGTTACTGACTGTACTACGCTTGATTGTTCTTCTTCAGATCATTTTCACATATCGTGCACAGTAGATTTAATAAAAACATTGAACGATTATTTTATATACACTTTCTGAGACTTCAGGAAATTTAACCAGGAGTTATTTGTCGCAGATTTGCATGCCAACAATTTTGGTATCATTTAGGTAAACATTCCCAACTGAGAAAAACATTATTTCCCAATTGGGAATGTATACATTTCCAAAATGAAATACCTCTTGAAAACATCATTTGTTGTTATTTTTCATTTCGTGGTTTTCCAAAAAAAGATGACAAAGTAGATTTAGCACTTATGCTGAGCAAATTTGTCCAAAATGTTTATAAAAAAGTCCTTTACAGATTTTTGTAGATATTTCTTTAATTTACCTGCAATGAAAATACTTGAGCTATTCTCAAAGACATATAAGATGAAAGGCCATTTTGATTGATAGTGCAATCAAATAATATAATTATTATCGAATGATACCAAGACTTTCCTCATTCTCATTATGCTAATATACATTTTCGCTCCAACATTTGCGATCGATGAGTTAGTTAACTTAGGGAGGAGTCGAATTCCATTCAGCCCGAAGGGCAACTCGTCTGGGAAGATATTATAACGTAGCATCGGATTTTGACGTCGAACAAAAGAGAGATTAAATTCGCGTTATACGTCTTTAATTCCGATCGATACGGTGTCCCTGGAGAGTCTGTAGTTATAGGATGATTAGAACTGGTAAGTCATCGGCTTATTGAAAACTTTATGAATGGAAACTTTACTAGAAAACGTTTGTTTTTTGATGAATGACCAGATTATGTCTGGAAATAATATATAGAATAGAAAGAAAATTTGAAAAGAAGACAACAGAATCAGCTCAAACAGACTGAAGAAGATTAAATCTTCTTGTTTGTATTTCATTCGTTCCAGTATTTTATATTTTCTCATCTTGGGATGAGTACGGTTTGTACCAAAAGTTTACGAATATTCAGATATATCACTATTTGAATGGCATAAAGTTTATGTTGACATTGAATCATGATTTCACAATAAATTATTATCAGTTATCTGTATATCATGCGACGTTTCAGAAGTGATTTTCATTAGAATCTCCATGGGAAATAATTATTGTTCATGATTTTAATCCAGTAACGACAGACAAACTCGAGCAAAAAGTGAGGAATGAATTGTGGTACTCTGAAACTCGGTACATGACATCTCGACATCATGTATTATTAGAAAAAAAAATATTTACCAAGAGGTGGAACTAAACAATTTTCCATTTAAAAAAAATATAATTTTTTTTGTTGCTATTTCAGAAAATATAAGATTTATCAAAAAATTATTTCGAAAATTTCACACCTCACTTTTTCAGCCAATCAAAAAATTGGTTTTTATTTAGTTGCCATGGCAACCCGAAAAATTTCCGGAAATTTTTATCCTCCTGGGTACCCTGGGCGAAATTAATAAGTGGAAATTTTTCTGTCAAATATTTGACATGTGATAGTTAACATTTTGCTTTTATGTACAAATGGAATGTTATTTTTCATATGAAAGGAGATAATATTTCATAATTATATATTCACTACATATTTCAAATGTGTCTGAAAATATTTTGAGAACTTGCATTTCAACGATGAATAGGTCCATCGGTAAAAAATGTATATCAATCAAATCTATCTATGCTTGACTTGATGAACTTAATATTTGAAACAATTTTATTCAACTTATTTTTCGTGAATACTCTGCTGAAATTTGCAAGAATTCCTTTCCACATCACTTCCCAATAGACAATCCGCATGGACCAGTCAAAACTATTTCAGTTCTGCGTGATGTGCAATGTAATTTTAGGTTGAAAATGTCGCAAAATGAATTTTCCTTTCTCACATGCAAACACCGCCACTAATACCAACGCGTAACTGTCATTATATCAACAAAAACCATTCATGGCCCACTGATGTTACAACTTGTTTCCTCTCAGAATAATCTACAAGTCAGTTGAATTAACCATTAATTTAATATATTTTGGTGTGAAATTTTCTTACCGAATCCCCCGCGTGCTTGAATCAATTGCTGGAAATTTATCTCGTACATGCATTTTTTAAGAAAATCACCCTCGTCGCTGCGCGACTCGGGTAATTTTCAAAAATTCATGTACTCGAAAAATTTCCGGCAATAATTCAAGCACTAGGGAGATTATAAGTGATAGGTTGAGAGATAATTCAATTCTCCACAAAAATGATTTTTAGTAATACCTCATATAATACGCTCGTAGTCTCAGAAAATGTGATTTAACGCCTACGTCACATTTCATGCCCGCGCTAACCCGCCACTGCAACTTCAGGCAGGGACAAAAATTAGATTTGTCATAACTTTGCTAAAAATTATAGTAGAAGAAAAAGGGCATATCGTTCCTGAAGATTTCATGCAAATATAACATGTTAGTATTTGAGTACCTAAAATGTGTTTTGTCCCACTTCACATTACCCTTCTCGATATTTACGGAGGATCCGAAAGTCATGGATATTTTAGTTGATATGAAATAATTATACTGAAGCAGGAATCAGTACCCTCTTTGGACTATATGCAACGATTCAAGACTAGTGAGACAAGTCTCACTTGTACATGCCAAACAGAAAATTGGGTTTTACTCCTGCCTCAGTTTTCAACTCACCCATAATCCCGGCAACTTCTTCAGTAAATGTTGAGAATAATCGCTAATACACATCCTACATAAAAAATGAAGTGTTATTAAATATACATATGCAGGATATGAATAAGCGATCATTTTCAACATTTAGTGAAGAGAATGCCGATTTTATGGGTAAGTTGACAATGAAGCAGGAATAAAACAGTTTTTGGTATGTAGAAGTGAGACCTGTCACACTACTTTAAAATTGTTGCGTATAGTCCAAAGAAGCTACGGGTTGCTGCTTTAGTATAATAATTCCATATTTACCGAATTATTCATGATTTTCGGATCATCCGCAAACATCTCCGTGAAGTGCGACCAAACCCATAGGTACTCAAATACTCGCATATTATATTTGCATAAGAAGGTAGGAGTCTTCAGAAACAATATGAACTTCTTCTTTTCCTTCTCCGATCATTTTTAGCAGAGTTATTACCAATCAAATATTCGGCTCTGTCAGAAATTTCAGCGGCCAGTCAGGGTGAACCTGAAATTTGATGTCTGCGTTCAATCACATTTTCTGAGGAAACAAGCGCATTTCACAAGGAATTACTAGGCATAATTTCTGTAGAAAATTTAATTGTTTTTCACACTGTTGAGTTGTTTTTCTGATAAATCATATACTTTTCAAGACCGCAGCGACAATCTATTTATACAGGGTGTTCCTTAAAGACATGCTAATATTTGAGGGGGTGATTCTTTGACTTATTTTAAGGAAAAAACTTTCTATAAACGTATGTTCTAAAAGTCCTAACTTTTGAGATACAGGGTGATAAAGTTTTGAAAAAAAATCAGTTTTTTAATAATAACTGAGATAATATTGTAGACGTTTTTATAAAATTTGGTACATGTCTTCTATGCATCAAGGTGCATTTTTTAATGCACAAACATTTTCATTTTCTCAACCAGTGGCGTCCGTACGAGTTTTGCATTGAATATTTTTGGAGAAAAAAATCGTACTGGATTATTTAGTGAACGCACAGTAAAAATAACTGAATGGTTATACAATATAATATACAGGGTTAGTCAACAAGATTCCCATGGTCAATTGCTCTGTAGTTAAACAAATCCGGACATATGTTCGAAGAATATTTTTTTCTTATAAAGACATAACAAATCAACCTCTGTGATGAAAAATAATAGTTAAAAAAACTGAAGAACACGCTTTAAATAGACTGTAAAGTGAAAAACAATTGACAAAGTCAGTATTTACTCAATAACGTAAAAAAACGTGGGTGTTTTCGATATATATTCTCATATTATAAAAGGGGATTTATAGAATTTATGAGTTCACAGAAACCACTTGGAAAATTCGAAGAATTTTGTTTAATGAATTTTCACTTATAATCTCCCTAGTGCTTGAATTATTGCCGGAAATTTTTCGAGTACATGAATTTTTTGAAAATTACCCGAGTCGCGCAGCGACGAGGGTGATTTTCTTAAAAAATTCGTGTACGAAAATATATACCACCAAATATATTAAATTAATGGTTAATTCAACTGACTCGTAGATTATTCTGAGAGAAAACAAGTTGTAACATCAGTAACATCATCATGAATGGTTTTTGTTGATATAATGACAGTTACGCATTGGTATTAGTGGCGGTGTTTGTATGTGAGAAAGGAAAATTCATTTTGCGACATTTTCAACCTAAAATTACATTGTTTTGACTGGTTTATGCGGATTGTCTATTGAGAAGTGATGTAGAAAGGAATTCTTGCAAATTTCAGCCGAGTATTCACGAAAAGATAAGTTGAATAAAATTATTTCAAATATTAAGTTCATGTAGTCAAGCATAGGTAGATTTGATTGATATACATTTTTTACCGATGGACCTATTCATCGTTGGAATGCAAGTTCTCAAAATATTTTCAGACACATTCGAAATATTTAGTGAATATATAATTATGAAATATTATCTCCTTTCATATGAAAAATAACATTCCATTTGTACATAAAAGCAAAATGTTAACTATCACATGTCAAATATTTGACAGAAAAATTTCCACTTCGCCCAGGGTACCCAGGAGGATAAAAATTTCCGGAAATTTTTTGGGTTGCCATGGCAACTAAATAAAAACCAATTTTTTGATTGGCTGAAAAAGTGAGGTGTGAAATTTTCAGGTTTATTATTACAATACATGGGAATATTTCGCCATGCGAATAAAACGAGGTGTCCCGAGCGACTAGGTCAGTTTCAATTATCCAACCCCAACTGATGACGCTCGACCCAGAAGGTTCGCAACAGGTGTTCTGGAACGACAGGGCCGGCGTAAGGGTGGGTGAAGATAATTTGTTACAATATTTTTTTTAATTCAATTTAACACTAACTGAGCATTCAAGAGCCCAAAATAACTTAGTTAAGCAACCCACGCTTTTTTTACATTTGAGTAATTACTTACATTGTTATTTATTTTTTAATTTTTCTTTATGATCGTCTCTAACCGATTATGCAATGAAATACAGGATGCCCTATTTCAAAAAATAAACTTCCAAGCGTTTTTTTGAGACACTTCGTATGAATAAAACTTAAACCATTGAAGAGATCGAATAAAACCCTATAAATTACTTATATAAATTTTTTTAGTGAAATAAAGAAGTTACGGATGGAGCGATGGAATTTTGATCCTTACTGTGTATACAGTGTGTCCATTAAGTGACCCCCTCCCCCGTTAACTTTTGAACGGATTAGGACTTTTCGTTGAATTTTGTTTTGGTGCAATTGTTGTTCATAAGCTACTTTTCGAGTTATGAGTTCATTCATTCGACCCCCAAAGCGATTTAAGAAAATTTCGGCCCGACACCACTTAACAAAAATCAAAATGCAATGCCTATGACAGATCTATGTCAAAAATAACTTTCAAAGTGTCACAGCAGAAGAAATATTTACATCAATTTCCAACCTTGATGTGTATAATTGTTTCTGAAGAGCCTGTATTCCAACAACATCAATATCCCTGATGAGCTACCAAATAGATTTTCGTCGACCAAAATGTATTTGGGATTAAATGCGAGAAGATTCAATGTAATGAACGATTTGTGTTAGTGATATTTTTTTAATAACATTCTCCCTATTTAAAGAAATTTCATTGAAAACTAGAGAAAATTATAAAAAATAAACTATCTGAATGAAAATGCTAATTTTTACTTTCAGATTTTTTCTTTTCAGTTAGAGTTTTTTCACAATATCTATCAGATGTAGTTCAATGTCTTCCCAAGAGGTTATCTTGAACGATGGAAAATAGCGACTAATGTTTGTCTTTTAGCGGCAGATGATTCAAAAACAGATTTCATGAATATACCATTCATAATTTCGAACAAAAATGGACTATTTTTCCAATTTCGAATTTTTCATCAGATATTCACTTGAAAAAAGATTAAGTAACCTTGTCTGTGCATCTTGCAGAAGTCTACATTATAATTCAAAATTTTCCCAGTTTTTGGAAAACTATATTTCTTTCGAAATTTCTATATTTGCCCTATTCCATCTGTATTAGAAAATAATCACATTATCGAGGTTGAAACTGAATATGACTGCAGGTGCATGAAACTCAAAACAAAGTGAATCTGTCTAGTCATCAACAAATAAAAAGAAAGAAAAGAATCATTCACCGAAAAAATTATTCGTAATCCATTATATCCCTCAGTGATCAAATCTCCTGATTATAATCGCTAACGAAGTCTCGTCTATATCCATCAGCGACCAATAACGCCAATTTATAGCCCCGTATTCCGTAACGAACCCACAAAATCGAGCTGATACCTTTATAGTAGATAACTCGACAGTGAGGGTGGACAGAAAGTAAAATCCACAGCTATGAAATACCCCCGCCGCAACTATAACTCTGTGGAGATTTGATTGACGCGATCTTTGTCACTGAAGGTGGGTTATAACGAGGGTTCGTCCAATTTGTGCGGGTTACATCCCGATTCTTGTGACGATGAATTTATCAGTTATCATTGAAATTTCCAAAGTGACAGGAAGATAATCACGGTTTAGTACTGCGGTGAACGAGGATTATCTAGAGACCAATCGCTGCATTCATTTTGAAATTCAACTACAAGCACCTCCACAAAGTCAAAAAAACTCACTGGTTTCTATTTTTTTTAAGCGTTGGTTCCCACAAAGAAGAAAATCTGAGAGAAATAAAAAGGAATTAATATTCTTGTTGAAATACTGAAGACTGTATACCTCAGGGAACACCTCCGGAGGCAGCGAGTTTATATTGTAGAGACCCTGAGCCAGCCCTGGATCGTAAATATCAAAACTTTAAATCATTACGCATGATGTAATTGGTCGCAGCCACAAGATATTCCTGGCAATAAATGGTTCATTGAAGAGAGTTTGCATATAAATAACACGCGATAGCGAAAAAATTAATTAGTGAATCAGATACACGGAATATATATTAGCATATATTCAGTTCTGAGAGAAACTGTAGTGAGTAAATTATTTATATAGTGTTTTAGTGCCCTTCCATTACAATCTTGAAAGTATTCATTGCCTGAGCTAGAAAAATATTAAATAAAACTCACACACTATGCGACAAACTGCAGGTAATAGAGAATATAATAAATGAAACGAAAAATTTCGACGAGTCGAATTCCCTCTCTCTCTACCCTCTTCCACAAAGTGGGACATTTGAATCAAATATCTGTTAGAAAACAACTACTTTCCTTTACAGACATCAAGTTGTAAGTACCAATTGCAATGAAAATTGAATATTATCCCACATTGACTGGGAACGACCACCTTCAGACATGAAATGTTGAGCTATTTATGTACCAAGTGCGTTATATAGATCCTAACGCCCGGAGGGTAACAATCATCTGAGTGCCTTTTGGTAACGCTCGTCGTGCACACAAAATTTTATCTTTCACGGAAAAATTATCTTAAACGACGTTGTTTACTTCATAGTATTTACTGCGTTCTTCGGTCGGCAACTGAGCACAAGTGAGCTTCGATGCAATTGCCATGGAAACATTAAAGAAGTTGCTGAGGGTTGTTTATTTAATAAAATTACGCTGCCTTTTTGTAAGAATTGACAAGCTTGTTAGTGAAGGAAACTAAAAACAGTTGTGTTCATAATAATTATGGAGATCCCACAGAATGTGACGCTCAAAGCTGAAAAAGCGTTAGGAAATTTACTGCCTGTGAAACCAAATACTTATACGAGAAGGAGTATGACCATTTTTTGAAATGGAAAGATGAAAACTGAGTGAATACCGTTAATGAAACTGTCTCAATGGCATACTTCCAGGAACTGGTGAATTTATCTCATGAGGGTATACTTTTTTTTTTATCTCACATTATTTTAGTCTGAAAAATATAGTGCAAATAGTCTATGGACCAAATACTACTGAATACAGCTGAAATCAACATTGATTGTTAGAGAAAACATTAATTCAGACAACTTAAGGCGTTTCTGAAAATAATTCAAAAGGATACATTCCTAAAAAATCGAAGGTGTTGGAAGGTGGACAAGTATTAATTTTCATAAGAAAAGTTCCAGATGATACTTTTCTGCTACATAAAGTTGTTCTGGTAATGGGTGTATTTGGAGGCTTATAAGACGTGATGAAATGGTCAAGATGACAATTGATGACATTGAAGACAGAGGAGCCGTTTTACTGATCAAGGTACCAGAAAGTATACCGCACTACGCCCAAAAGGATGTAAACAACGTAGGTTTTTTTTAATCTACAGAAATAATAAATGCATGGAGTCACATGTAGGAATACTATAGGAAGTGTTTCTTCTATCATAGCGAAATACCTTTATTTGGAAAACCCGAAAAGTTACACCGGACATTGTCTACGCCGAACGTCATCAACGCTTCTTGTTCATGGTGGTGCTTCCTTTGAAACACTGATATTACATGGAAAATGGAAGAGTAGTACGGTAGCGGAGAGCTATATTGAAGAAAGTATCCCCTCAAAGAACAAAATTGCTGATAGCCCATTCTGTTTCCAAAAAAAAAAAATTAACGTTCCGAACGAAATCGAATGCACATTGAGGAGTTCATCATCGGTCATCTCACAGAACTTCAAACTTGGTACTAATTTTTCAGGACATTTGAAAATTGTAATTTCTATTTAAGAGAAAATAATTAGTCCCTTTTTTATGTACAGTTATAAATAAAACTGAGTAACTAATTTATTGAACTACAGAGAAAAACATTCAGCGGGTGTGATGATTCATAATGCCCTCCATAACGCCCCAGGCGTTATGGATCTGTTTATAGCAACTGTTGCCAAGGTATAAAGCGGTAAAGAACGACTAAAAAATAAACCACTTATCAATGCAAGGCTAGGTCGGACAACATTAGAGTTATCCTGGCTAACCTAATGAACGATAACACCAAAAACTCAGGATAACGCCAATGTTGTCCGACCTATCCTGGCATTGATGAGTGGTAAATAGACCGTGAAACATGTCATGTCTGCAGGTGGTCATTCCCAGCCAATGCGGAATTATATCCAATTCTTCATTGCAATTGGTATTTGTGCAAAATTGGGAGGTTATTCTGTGAGTTTAGTCTAACTGCTGAGAGCTGTCAATTAATATCTACGAGAAGTAGGAGTCATACATTGTTAGATCTTGAAGAATGTTTAACTTTAGCAATTGGATAGTACTATCATTTCCAATTTTCATTTTTGTTAGGTCATGCATCCTTGAACTAGCAAAGCCAAGGTTTCACATGATATGACAGAGTTATTTTTCGAAACAGCAGAGCGACACAAAATTGCAGACGTTATTATCTTTCAACAAAAAAGCGTTCATAGTGCAAAATGAACCCGTAATATTATTCATTAAATAGTGCCAAATATTAAGGATGTGTGCATTTCAAATAATATTTCTAATTATGTACAAACGAATAAACCCGGTCCGATATAACTGAATGAGCCAACTCATAGCTCAAACGGAACATGACTGAACATTAACGACCATTTTGGATATTGACATATGCAAAGTTGTCAGTTGAATGCTCATTGATTTGGACCCCAATGCAGATACACCAACAGAACGATTAATGTTTAATCGCCCTCGATTCGTTGATAACCGATCCCCACTTTTTAATCACGTCAATCAAAACTTTGGGGAATATGCGCTGCATTTAATACATAATTGAAGCCCATTGGTTTGCAATGGTTTACTGGTTATGGTCATCCATGCGACGAATGAAAAGATACCGCATGTATAACGATTCAATTTTGGTTATTAATGTGCTTCCACCGCAGGAAAGCTAGGTGGTCCAATAATGATGAAATGTATCGGGTAATCCAGTTTTCGCCAAACACATTACATGGATTTATCCGTCGGCAAGTCTTCAACGAAAAACAGGTACTGCCCCCTGAGAATAGATACATAAAATTCTTGACAAAGTTGTCTACAAAAACCATTCGGAATGCTTCCTGAAAGGACCCCGCACGGAATACATGGGATTTTGGTTTAATGCGGAATTCAATGAAACTCTGGTGAGTCTGTTGTGGATCAAGATTTGTAGGTAACACTTGAAATGGACCATAATCAAATCGTATTATTACTTTCTGAGAAACAGGGTGATTTCAAAAGTATTTACACAAACTGAAAAGAATGTTAATTTATCACAAATTCAGAATATTTCTGGTTGATTCTCGTGATTTGGATAAAATTTGTCATGCCTTTGGGTATGCACCACTTTTATAATCCAAAATAGTATTCAATTTACCGAGGTCGTCACAAACGTTTTCAAAAATATACCATTTCGACGTTGTTCACATCATTTATCAGAATTGAGATATTTTCTAGTTAAATTTCGAGATTTTCCTGAGTAAAAATGAAAAAGCAATATTATTTATAATATCGGGAAAAATAGCGTCACAAGCAAACAGTGTGAAAAATTGATAGGAAAGATAAAACAGGCGAATTTTTACCCCTTTTCTGGATAATCTTGATATTTTTTTTCTTTAATTACTAGTAACCCCAGAGCTCCTCATATATTTTTGGAGTTTTGGTAAAAAACCGCATGTGTTAGAGTTTTTATCTTTTTTATCAATTTTTGCTTGTGACGCTATTTTTTCTCGATATTTATTTACGAGATATGTTACAAAAGCACACACGTTTTGGATAAACACATCTCTCAATTTGTTTTCTTTTCCATCCAATCTATCTTCAGATATACCTATCACGTAATAATATAAATAAACCTATTAAAATTGAACCACATGCGAACTCTTAGAGAAAGTTCAAAGATATAGTGTCGCCGACAAATAATTTTTGAAGTAACCTCGTATTTCAAAAATGTAAATGTATAGGTTCGGCTCAAGGCTTTTAACATATTATAGCTTTGGGGTTTTCACATATTATTTTCTGATGACCCGACCTGGTAAAAATACTGTTTGTAATAAAACAGTATTGCTTTTTAAACTATCATTATTACTCAGGAAAATATCGAAATTAAACTAGAAAATGTCTCAATTCTAATAAGTAAGGTAAACAACATCGAAACGGGATATCTTTGAGAACGTTTGTGACGACCTCGATAAATCAAATACTATTTTGGTTTATAAAAATTGTACGTTTCTAAAGGTATAACATGTTTTATTAAAATCACGAGAATAAACCAGAAATATTCTCAATTTGTAATGAATTAACTTTATTTTTTGTCTCTGTGACTACTTTTGAAATCACTCTGTTACTCAGAAACTAATTATACAATTTGATTATGGTCCATTTGAAGTATTGCCTACAGATCGTGATCTACAACATACAAGAGTTTCATTGATTACCGCAATAAATCAAAATATCATGTATTCCGTGCGGGGTCCTTTAAGGTTTTATTAAGTTATTTTCAGATTGAAATATGAAAACAACTATTCATACCGGTTTCGTGGTATTTGAAAATCATATCAGTGCAAGCCAGTTCGCGGAATTCAATCAATAAAATATTTTGACCAAAAGCAAACAACTCCTGAGATGACCTAAAATAGTATATTCTGACAGCGCTATCTCGATATTCTCAAAGAACTCCTCACATACTGAAAACTTCAGTCGAAGAGGTCTATTTCTTTTTTACACTTGCTCTTATTATCGATGATTTCCTGGAGTTGTTTTCATCCTGAAGATGTACCACCCAACGAGTCAATTCAAAGTATTGAACAAGACGGTAAAATATCTACAAAGGTTATTTTCAGGGGTAATATAATAAGTGGTATGATTATTAGATAATTTTTTGAAATAATAATGATTTGCAATCCCAAAGCTGAAAATACAACGAGTTCTCAGGACGAGTTGTATTTTCTTGCATTGGGATTGCCAATGAATTTATATTCCTAAAATTATAGGTTTTTAATCATACCACGAATTATATTTAGAACGACAATATATCGATTTGAAATAAAGAAAAATCGTGTCACCTGGTAATTGATTTACTTCTAGCCGTATTCAACTGAATACTCTTTTCCACGGCCTCATCTATGATACCAATGGACATTTGTCCCCAACGATCGCTCATATTGATAAATGAAGAAAACTAGTCAAAACGCATAAATTTGACGTTTATAATTTAAATAATTGTTTTCACTTGACAGTTAGTAAAACTGAAACTAAGCAGGTTTATCACCGTGAAAATACAGCGACAAGCTATATTGTCACTGTAGTTCCGATTCTATTGGCTGAATTTCAAAATTTGAAATCTATTGATTGGTTTTTGATCAAGGAAATATATTGTCGAGATAATATAGAATTTGTAGAAAATAACTGAGCCACCATGAGAATATTAAAAATATTCTTAAATTATTTGGAGGTATTGTGGTTTTGCTTACTATTGAATCACTTTATATATTTTTCAGATATTTCCGTGATCAAAATTACGATTACTGCTTTTAAGCAAGGTATTTCAGTGAAAAAGGTGTGAATGAACCACACATAAAAGTGGATATAGTCGGCATTAATTGCTTTTGAATGTAGTATTTCTCCAACGGGAAGCACTAATGACAAACAGCTACAAGCATTCCAAGATCTTTCTCAACCAGTGATTGCTATGAAGTAGTCAAACCATTACACCAAATTATATATTACTTAAAAAAAAATGTTAGGAACATATTCCTTATTGTATGAAAAAATAATTAGAAATTGTGTATTAGATATCATTGAGCATTGAAGGAAAAGCCTTGCTAAAATTGTCTTTGATTTTCAGGTAGCAATATTAACAAATTTTGCATAATTGCTTCTTTCATTCCTCCGTCAATTCCTTATGGCTTCGAAATTGCAGCGGTTGCTTCTGAGTCAACTTTAACTAGCTTCAATTAAAATAAATTCTATTCAATAATTTCGTTTAAGATAGTTAGGGAGGTGATGAGCAAGTCTGTAAATGATTAGCACAAGTTTCACATGCAGTTTAGATCACTACGAATTGATTTGGAGAAGTCCGTTGAGGTCTTATGTCGCTGCGTTCCTGCGTTACAGCGGGTTAAAGTTGCTTGGAGAAGGGAAAGGTATCAAATCATTTGCACATGTCTGCCTTTGAGGTTCATGGTCACAATCACCCTGGAAATGACAAAAATCGAAGATGCAGACATTCAGGGCTCTGCATTATCATGTGATAGAGTTGTAAAAATGTAAAAAAAGCGGTTGTCATTGCTCACATTCGACTCATTATGACTCCCTGAATACGAGATAGTTATTTACCTAACTAGTGCGTAAAATAGTACTTTTCCGCACGCGACGGCAGTTGCACGAACGACGCGGAGCGGAGTTCGGGCAAGCCGTTAAGGGCGGAAAAGACATTTTCCGTAAGAGTTAGGTACAATATTTTCCGTACGAGTGTTTTTGTCAAACTTATTTATGAAAAAACAAGATTTTTAATAAACAAGTTTTTATAATAATGCTACAAAATGCTAATAAGACAGAATAGTTACATAGATCATTTATTTAGTCCTAAATAACCTCATTTTCAACAATACAAAAATCGTGCGGAAAAGTAAAATCGTACGGAAAAGTACAACTTTCAAAACGAAAAATCGTGCGGAAAAGTTACTTTTCCGCACGCTCGTATGAAAAAACATTTGGCAGACACTTTGCTGACTGATTTTCATCTGTAAAATTATTTGAATTTCACGGAATCAAGGAAAAGCGGGTATTGCATTGAATCATCCTGATTCTTTAAAGTTTTACTATACTCATTTTGCTTGATATTATTCGCTGAACTCACGGTAACGATTCAACTTCTGGAGCTGAAATCATTCACATTCCCAAATGGAAGAAGGAAAAGTTATTGAGTTATTTTATACCTGCGAGGTATATCAGATTAAGAACTCAAACATTTCGAACACGTTTTGATTTTGATTTGATTTTGAAAATTCGTTCCTACTGATTATATTAATTTATTATTTTCACTTGTAATACCCCTAGATCTTCAATTATTACCAGAAAAAAAATCCATTTTTTATTGAAGCTAGAGTGGTATTCGGTAACAAAATTTCACAGCAAAATATTATTGAAAAAATACTGGGATAACGAGTGTTTTCAATGTTTTTGGAATTCAAATAGTATTTTAACTATAATCGTCAAAATAATTCCAGTATAATTGCATGGTCCTCACCCCATAGAGGAGACTTAGCAGACGCTATGGTAATGTTGGAAACTAATGACAATTGGTCGAAAATGTTAGGTGTAGAATTTTCAATAATATTCAGTAGACGTAGAATTTTGTACTCGTAACTTGGCGCGAGCGTTGGGTTGGAAATAAAGGATTCAAATGATTTGCCTTTGGAATATCACATCTCATCGATTTTTTTGGTTTTTATAAGAAATCTTGACATCAGTTCAAGAGGCAGATATGTGCGCATAATATAACACACCTACTTTTTTTAATTCTTTCAATATACACCGCAGAGGCAACATACTGGCAGACTATTTTTCCATGGTCCTTCCCATTGTTTTTGATCGAACAATTCAGTTCTACAAATAAAATAATATAAAATTTTTTAAATCATAAAAATAAATTAGAAAATTAAATACTACATTACATTACATCACAGCTCTGGATGTTTACCTCTTCGATTTTTTGTGTTCACACAGAGGAAGACATGTGCTCATAATATGGCACACATTTTTTTATTTTTGAAACGCTGTCAATTGACAACGCAGCGCCACTATGGTGGCAGACGCGGTCCTTGATGTTTCTAAAGGTACTCGCTCACTTGTACACTTTTGTACTACGCAATCTGAAAAAGGGCGCCATTCTTGCAAGGTGAGACTATCGTTGCAACTTCAAAAATTGCGCAACAATCAAAACTTGACTACATTCTTTCAACTTGCGTCCACTTGAGAAATTGTAGTGTGTGAACGGCCAAAAGGAATAATATTGCGTAACCTACAAATGGACCAACAAGTTGGTTAAATAATGTGTCGCAATATTACTTCTAGCGCAACTTTGATGTGTTGATGTTTTGGGTTTAAGGTTAATGAAATAATAAGACGTTTTGAAATCAGAAAACTTTATACAAGTGAACTTTAGTATAATATAATACCAAATATTAAAAATTATGGAACCCAAGAAAATCAAGTGGAAGATAAAGTGGGTGTCCCATTCAAAAATATCACCAAAGTAATTTTCACTCAAATGCGGATAACCCTATATATTTTGGGTGGGGTTCAAAAATTGGCCCATCGGAAAAGAAAATCGACCTGTCCGAGAATTTTTCCAAAATATCTTGATATTCAGAAATAATGAATTTATTCCAGAATTTAGGTCCGCACCGTATATTGGTACAGCAGTACTTACCTGTTGCAAAATATCTTAGTGTTACGACAAGACGTTCAGCAGGTGTTATGGCTTTTCTCATAAATGTATCCTGTTTTCGTATTAACAGGGTATTTTTTTCTAATAAATAATCAAAATCGTTACTGAACATTCGCAAGAAATTTTTGTAGAATGCTTCGTCGCCAGTCCTTAATTCTTGTAACAAAGTATTTGCTGCTCCATATCGGTTACGGTTTTTAATCCATTTACGAACCCAAATTGTCCTTTTTTAAGGTTACTTTTTCGTCTCCTATTTTGTCTTCTTCGCAGCAATATAAGGGCTACGGTAGCAGCAGCTCTTCTTTGTTCATCATTACATTATTGAAATAAAACAGACCACACCAAAATTTTATCAAAAAAGAATTCAAAGCATAAAGAGCAACTTTTTAATGGCTAGATATTATTTTATTGCAATAAAAAGTGGGTAACGTGTGAGTAGCCCTGCAACTATTGAAAATGTCTTCGACATTTTTAAGGTGCGCAGTTCATTTATGTCGCAATTTCGAGACCAATATTGCTGCTGTATGAATAGATCAAGCAATTGTGGATTGGCGCCAGAAAAACTTTCGCCACAAAAGTGTACAAGTGTGCTAGTACCTTAACGGTATCATTATCGCTACCAATAACGTCTGCCACGTGTGCCGATTATATCGAAATTATGCTCGCCACCTCCCTAACCGAGACAAAACTTATTTTATAATACAAATTAATGTTACCTAGCCCAGCAACAACTTCAGTTTTATATCCCAAATATAGCAGGGGTGTTGTATGATTTATTTTGCGAATTGATAAATTGTTAGACCAAAAGGAGAAATCCTCTTGTTTGATTTATTTGGCATTGAGCTTTCCAAAATAAGCTGACTGAACGCAGAACACGAAATCAGCGAAGTTATTCACCTTTCTCATTAGCTGTAAAAACTAGTGGAAAATGTCGGATGAGATGAGTATATAAAAGTATCTTGCTCAAAATATCTGAAAGTGATTAATTATCTGTAGTGCATGTTTTTTGTTCAAATGTTTTTAGTGAAATTTCCTAAACCAAAAATTCTGACGTTACCGATCGAGTTCTAAGAGCATGTTGATATGAAGTTCTCAATATTTCTGCTAACTACTTTCGAGTACCCAGTCCTCAATACGGTTGCTGGTTTTATGTACATGTCCATTACTTCACTACTCATTTATTTTTATTATGTTGACGGGCCCATTTCCCATTTTAAAATCATTGTTTTTTTAATTTTGTTTCCATGCAAATAGTCATTATAGAATTACAAACATGCCCTCCTCTATGCTGGCAATTGTGTTTGGTTATGGCAGCCTAGCATTGTTTACGTAACCCTGTTCGGAAATTAAAATTGGTTTATGTCAGGGTGTCCAACAATACAGGCCATTATTGATAACCTTTCAGAGAAAATTGGTCTGATTAGTAAATTATTTTACTTTTTAACATTCAAAGGTATCTATCCATGGTCTGAAATGACATGAAACAGAATTTTCAAACAAATGTCACATTTTCAAGATTTTCTTAGTGAAACTCATAGAGGATCCCTTCGTTATTTCCTGTGGCACCGTGTATATCAAACTGAAAATCAATCTCGAAATTGTAAATAATATTCATTCGTCACTGGAAAATTTACTATTTTTGAGAAGCGAGAGAAACGACTTCACCGAGAAAAATCGGCCAAGTAAAATTTGTTGCTGACTTTTCTCCATTTTGGATAGGTGAAACTTTTATAGTGGAAAATGTTTCCGCCATTTCGGCCAGCAAAAATCATGTTTGAAGTGTATTATACGTGTATGGACAGCTTTATACGTGTATGGGCAGCTTTATACGGTAAAACAGTCCATACACGTATAAAGCTGTCCATACACAAAAAATTTATTCCACGTGTATGGACGGCTTTATACGGTAAAGCAGTCTATACACGTATAAAGCAGTCCATACACGTATAGAAGCTTCCACGTGTATGGATTGCTTTATACGTGTGTGGACTGCTTTACCGTACGGCTTTATACAGTAAAGCAGTCCATACATGTGGAAGCTTATATATGTGTGTGGACCGCTTTACCGTATAAAGCAGTCCATACACGTATAAAGCAGTCCATACACGTATGAAGCCGTTCATACACGTATAAAGCAGTCCATACACGTGGAAGGCTTTATACGTGTGTTTCTCACTGAGCAATAATTTTAGTCATCAATTTTATGTTGCACTTTCCTTGATCGAATTCAACTTTGAATACCAGGCTTGTCAATTTTTTGACTGACAGTGAACTGGACTCTCAAGGCAAAACCAGTCTTAGTATTTTGGGCCACAAATCTCATAATGTCAGCGATGTGTTTTTCCATATTTCCATACGCAGGTAATGTAATTCGAAAGAGCCGTTCCAACAGGAAAACTTCACTCGCAAGCGATGGTTTTACATATTGGATCTTCAAGTTATTCCAGGCTTCCTTAGCTGTTTTACCGTTTTTTACATGCACGACTTGGGCATCCTCAATCAACAATCCGGTTGTGGACCGTCTTTCGATGTCCAATTTTCAGTTCTTCATTCAGGAGGGTCTTCTGTTTGTATGTCCTAGCAATAATAACTGCTAGCGATTATAACTCGGTTCATCAATCGATAGTACTGAGACACACATAACTGATTGGGAGAGAAAAAATAACTGTTACTATGGAACCGATATATCTTTAACGGTTGTTGCTATGCGACAGAAAATTGTATGCGACAATTATGACTATACAAGTTTAATCAGTAGTTATACCACGGGAGCATCGAAAATAATCGATTATACTTCCCAGTCACGAGACGTATTCTGTGAAACACTAAGAAAGCATTAGCTTGAGTGGTGTTTTAAGGATTACGTCGAGTTACGAAGTAAGTATAATTGATTATTTTCGTTTGCTCGAGTGGTATTCGTTTGAGATTATATGCAGTTGACATAAAGTGAGTTGATGTACAAAACGATCTCATCATTTTGTTTACTGTACGTTTGGTATAGTGAGTTCATTTCTAGTGTATCTATCGATCCTGAAAATTTCATGATTCTGCGTCAAAAATTACGGAAGATACGAGGGTGTTCCCATGAGAAGTGAAACAAATTTGAATTTTTCAGGACTGAAAATTTTTCAGGAGACAGGTGTATTTATAGTAATTTGGTGGTACTGATCACGAATCTGAAAGAATTTTGAGCAAATTTTGCCCCCTAGTATGTTTTACCGTAAAAATGGGTGGTTCCATCGCTGCTGGCGTGCAGTGTATATCACGTAGGTTGACCCTTTTTGTACAGTGAGTTCATTTCTAGTGTATCTATCGATCCTGAAAATTTCATGATTCTGCGTCAAAAATTACGGAAGATACGAGGGTGTTTCCATGAGAAGTGTAACACACTGTATACCGTATTGGTATACAAATATTACTCTCATTTTCAAGAAAATTGAAAACAGTATTTCGTTACGTTCTTGCTTGATCAAGAACAACAAATATTTGCCGGTTACCGCAAAATTTGCACGGAATTAGAAATTAAATCAGGTTCATGACTGGAAAATGTATTAATCGATTCTGTTTTTAGCAACCGCCCACCAATTACTGTTGATAATCCAAACAAGCAATTTCCTCTTGTTTACCCAATAAGATTTATTACCGCTACGTCTAGACCAGCTTACGATGATCGATACTGTTTGTTGAACCCGATTATTTAACTCAAATTGATGTTCATAAACGAGCTAATTTGGCAGTGTTTACGAAATTCATACAAAATAAAGTTCTGCAAACTATATCAACTTGATTAGAGTCAGAGCGGGAGTTGGACCGTCTCCCGACGGAAAGGTTACAGGAATAATATACAGGGTGTTATGTATGTACCTGCCCAAACTCGAAGGGGTGATTTTTTGAGTGATTCTAAGACGAAACATGCCTATGACTGTTAATGCTTCATTTTCAAGATACAGGGTGTAAATTTTGAACCGTTTTTTTGTAAATATCTCAATATTCCAAGCAGCAAAACCAAAATGCCTAGCCATCTTCTTTGATATAAAAATGGCATTCGATACTGCATGGCGGTACCGCATAGTGAAAATACTAGACTTATGGAAAATTTATTGGCACTGAATCCTTATCATCCAGAACTTCCTGAAAATAAGATCATTTCGTGTTAGAGTCAACGAATCATACTTAAGCATTCACACATTGGATAATGGTACCCCACAAGGATCTGTCATTTGTCCAACTCTGTTTCTTATTGGCATGAATGACATACTGAGAGGAAAATAAATTACCAATGAAAGCTCGGCTTTACGCGGATGATCTGGTATTATTCTTCGAAAACAAGAATAAAGACACTTTGATATCGATGTCACATAAAGTACTCTCGAACCTGGAACAATAGTCCGAGGAAACCGGATTCGTTTTCTCAAAAGAAAAAATATAAGCCTAGATACTTTGGCAATAAAGTTCAGCAATAATTTTTAATTTTTTTTATTCTTTTAGGAATGAAGTAGAACACATAATTGAGCAACATAAGTATTTTTTTTTGTATTCTAGCACTGGTAATAATTTTTCACATTTCCAGGATCGGTATGGCCCAAACAATAATTCATAACTTACACATTATGAATTCTGCCAATTTCATATTTCAGTGTAACAATCACAATCGGTTGAGAAAAGAAACCACATATTCGGAATAATTTTTCGGGGCATCCAGGGCCGGTTCACTCCGCAATAAATCTTAACTTCCTCATTAGGAACTCTGCCAGTTTCATACTTCAGAATAACAATGAGGATTGGTTAAGGAAAGAATCCTTATGTTCCGAATAATTTTTCGGGGCGTCCAGGGCTGGCTTCTCTCCAGCAATAAATCTTAAATTCCTTATTAGGAACTCTGCCAGTTTCATATTCCAGAATAACAATCAAGATTGGTTGAGGAAAGAATCCTTATGTTCAGAATAATTTGGTCGGGCGTCCAAGGCCGGCTTCTTTCCAGCAATAAATCTTAACTTCCCTATTAGGGCCAGTTTCATATTTCAGGGCTACAATCACGATCGGTTGAAAAAAAAATCCACATGTTCAGAATAATTTTTCCGGGCGTCCAGGGCCGGCTTCACTACAGCAATTAATCTCAACTTCCTTATTGGGAACTCTGCCAGTTTCATATACGAGCATAACAAAGAAAATCGTTTAAGAATATAACTCATATGTTTAGAATAATTTTTCCGGGCGTCCAGGACCGGCTTCACTACAGCAATAAATCTTAACTTCCTTATAAGGAACCTTGCCAGTTTTATATTCCAGGGTAGAAATCAGGATGGGTTGAGAAAAGAATCCACATGTTCGAAATAATTTTTGTGGGCGTCCAGGGCCGGCTTCTCACCAGCAATAAATCTTAACTTCCTCATTAGGAACTCTGCCAAGTTCATTTTTCAGGGTAACAATCAGGATCGGTTGAGAAAAGAATCCACATGTTCAGAATGATTTTTCCAGGCGTCCACGGCCGGCTTCACTCCAGCAATAAGTATTAACTTCCTTTTCAGAAACTCTGCCAGTTTCATATCTCAGGGCAACAATCAGGAGCGGTTGAGAAAAGAATCCACAGGTTCAAAATGATTTTTCCGGGCGTCCACTACAGCAATAAATCTTAACTTCCTTATTGGGAACTCTGCCAGTTTCATATTCAAGCATAACAAAGAGAATCGTTTAAGAATATAACTCATATGTTCAGATTAATTTTTCCGGGCGTCCAGGGCCGGCTTCACTCCAGCAATAAATCTTAACTTCCTTATAAGGAACTCTGCCAGTTTTATATTCCAGGGTAGAAATCAGTGTGAGTTGAGAAGAATCCACATGTTCGGAATAATTTTTCCGGGCGTCCAGGGCCGGCTTCTCACCAGCAATGAATCTTTACTTCCTTATTAGGAACTCTACCAAGTTCATTTTTCAGGGTAACAATTAGAATCGGTTGAGAGAAGAATCCACAGGTTAAGAATGATTTTTCCAGGCGTCCAGGGCCGGTTTCTCTCTAGCAATAAATCATAACTTCCTTATTTATTTTTTGATATCATTGATACTTTTCGAGTTATATCGGAATAATCGTGAAAAATAGGGTTTTCTATAACTCGTTAACTGTAAGATATTAAAACTTCTCAATTATTGTTATGTGTAGCCTATGGCAAGCCAAAAAACTTTTTTTGAAAAAATGATAAATATTGATTACTTTTTAAAATATATGAAGTTTTCTCAAAAAATTTAATTTGGGTACTCTTGCTCGGGGAATAATGATACAATAACGATTCAGGGCTTTTTTCTGTAAGAGTTGTACTTTCATATAATCGAATGAGTATATTGATTTTTTCAATTTCAAGGGTCAAATAATGACTTAAAAAAAATTGCACAATTTTTTCAAAAGTTTTTCTCTATAAATTCCTTATTTTTGTTTTCATTGGAATAACTTTCATGAAAATAGATTCTTAGCAAGTTTTCACGCATTCAAGAAAAGATTGTATTCCTACGATCACTAGGAGCCGAGATAATTTTTTTTATTTCAAAAAAATCTGGAAGGCGTAATAATCATCGTTCATGAATATTAAGGTTAAATACCTATATTTTCAATAAAAAAGTACTAGGATATGTCTATTTCATTTGCAGTATAATTAATTGACGAATAAAGTGAGGCGTGCAGGCGCGGATCGCGTCAGCTGTAGCGGGTGGCAGAGTGGGGATAGCACTGAAAACGTATTTCGTGCGTTCAAAGTGGCTTGCGCTTGAAAAATATTGAGTATCTCGGCTTCTGGACAACGCACAAAAATCCCTTTGTACTTAATTTGAGGTAGCTCGTCGAGAAAAACACGAATATCATATTCACAAACTGATAAAATAACTCTATTATGTACAAAACATTTATGAAATTATTACAGAAAAAATATGCATGTTTTATATTGATACAGATTCACTAATTTTCCTTTTTTAATTGGAGGATTGTTCGCTGAGTCATTTGGCTCGTCTTCTTTCTCTTCTTTTTCTTATTCTTCCATAATGTCAGTGAGCAGACTATCCATCAAGTTGAACAATTCTTCATCTATTTCGATGGTAAGCGTCTCAAAATTCGAATTCACTGGAATCACAATGTGTGCAAACACTCAAACATTGTAGAATTTGCTTTATGCAACCATAGGTTTTGGTTTTGCAACCACTGATACAGCTGCATGAGATTTTTTCAATATCTCATCTGGTATCAATGGATCATCAGTATAAACTGGCACTAATGCACTATTCGTAATTTCTCATCCTCACTCAGTGATCCTTTTGTCGTTGCCCAACCATTTTTGCAAATGCAAATAAACTCTGAAGACATGTTGTTTGGCGGCTCCTTCAATAGAAGGAAGATTTGCTGATTAAAAAGTTGCCTTTGGCGTTAATCGTTTAAAACACTCAGAACGATGTTCATTGAGAGTTCCTTCATACAATAAAGTAATAATTTTGCACATATTATGAGTCACTTCTTCAGAAAGAGCAGTTTCTTCATAAAATAATTCCAATAATTGAAGGTGGTCTGGAGTCGAATGAAAAATGTTCAGTAATTTTGTTCTTCTCCTGTTAGTAGATCGAAAATACTGTATCACAGCCTGATACAGCGTGGAGAAAAGCTACATATTTCGATAGGTGTGGATATTTAAAGCTGCTGTTGAAATACTAGCGATCTACTTCTCGTGCTTCTCTTTTTTTTTTAAATATGTTCTGTGTACTGGGAACCAATTGCGTGAGAAATACAATCAAATCGACATCTTCTCCAACTATAATTATGTTGTTTTCTCTAGTCAGATTAAGTAAATCGGCATCTTCTTCTGCAATTAGTATTATTGCGCCTTCCAGATTCTTTTAAAATAAAAATATTATTTCTTCTCTTAGTAATTGAAGCAATTCACTTTTTCTTTAAATGCGTGATATCATGCCAGAAATCTGTTTTCATAAAAGTCATTTCTATAAAAAAAGTTAAGAATTTTATTTAGAAAAAACATGTAAAAAAATTTTGCAATTTTTTTCAGTGATTTTTTCATCTTCAAAATTAAAAAAATTAATATACTCATCCGATAATATGAAAGTACAACTCTTACAGAAAAAAATAATCCCTGAATCGTCACTGTAGTCACTCATTCCCCGAGTGACAGATTTAGGTGCCCCATTTTCGCATAAAAGCCTCGAATAGGGTTGAAAAGTATATCGATTTGGAGTAAAATGAAGATATTTTTAGGAGTGACTCCTGGGGATAACAAACCGAGAATTCGATTTTTCCGAACAGTGCTTATTTGTTTCCCTCGTGTTTCTATTTACGGTACGAAACTACAGAGGGTGATTCGTTAAGTCGTTTTGAGAAAAAAAGTTTTTCTGAACATATTATTATGTTCGGAGTTTCTTTTCTGAGATACAGGGCATTGATTTTTTTTCAAACGCCTTTGTATCTCAGAAACGAAGCAACTCCGGACATATGTTCATAGGAACTTTTTTCCTTAAGGCGACCTAACAACTCACCCTGTGAAACTCGTAAAAATATCTTCATTTTACTTCAAATCGATATACTTTTCAACCCTATTCGAGGCTTGTATGCGAAAATGGGGCACCTAAATCTGTCACTAGCTGACGGTCTATAATGGAAATAAGAACTTAATAATATAAAATGGTTGAATTCGTGATGTGACATCAGTTTACCTTTCTTTAATGTTCGAATAAAAGTTTTTCATTTGTTTGTAATATTTTATTTGACGTTACAAGGTACTCCTGTCAAATAAGAATCATAACATTGTCATTCTGGTATATACACCTGTCTTTCACGAAAGTGCAAGAGATAATATTACACGTGTACCAAGTTTCAGCATAATTCCAAACATTACCCTCATTATATCGCCTAGTGGACGCAGTATTCTTATTTCTCCCTTGTACCTACTATCCGTTCATTAAATTTTTCAAATGAGAAACTTTCTTCTGCTTACCGTTCAATTTTTCTCATAAAAATTTTCAGTTTCCAAATATTTGCCCCTCCTTCGCTGTAGCTGCTATTTTGGTTTTTCTTTTCCTTTCATTCTCCTGAGTTTTGGAGCTTATAATAATGATAGAATAACTGAGTAGGGTTCTCTTTGTGTGTCTGGTATTTCGGGTGATATTACTTCTGATTGTGTTGCAGATGCAATTTATTTTTGAAAAGGGGAACATTCTCCATGAAAATTGAAAAATGAAGAATGTGATTTATTTGTAATATCTAACAGAAAACAACTACTTCCCCGGCACAAGCCACGCTGGACATTGAACTACATTTGATAGATATTGTGAAAAGACTCTAACTGAAAAGGAAAGAAAAAATCTGAAAGTGAAAATTTGCATTTTCATTCAGATAGCTGACTTTTTTAATCCTTTTAGTTTTCCTTGAAAAAATCATTAAATAAATTATATAAGGAGAATGTTATTAAAAAAAAAAAAAAATATCACTCACAGAAATCGTTCATTTCATTGAAGCAAGGTCCGCTTCTCTCGCATTTAATCCCCAATACATTTTGGTCGACAAAAATCTATTTCGCTTCGCCAAGCTCTTCAGGAGGATTGATATAGGATTGGAATAAAACAGGCTCTTCAGAAGCATACACATCAGGGATGGATATGAGAGAAACATTTCTTCTGCGGTGATACTTCGAAAATTATTTTTTGACATAGACCTGTCATGAGCATTTTGATTTTAGTTCGAAAATATGAATAGGAAATTCATAAAATCTATTGTGGAATCATCTGCGACTGAAAGACAAACTTTAGTCGCTATTTTCCATGAATACCTCCCAAGAGGTTATCTTGAACGATGGAAAATAGCGACTAAAGTTTGTCTTTCAGTCGCAGATGATTCCACAATAGATTTTATGAATTTCCTATTCATATTTTCGAACTAAAATTTATTTTTGTTGTGATTCAATTTCGAAGCCATCTAGTCTATTTGTCTTTGAAACCTGTGCAAACCGAAAGTTGTTCCTATCATCTTCCGGCTCTATTTCATATGGGATCTCGTATTTGCCTAATTCTATTTGCTAGTATTCTGCGTGGGAGCCTCACGCCCCTCATGATCTGATTGCTCTCAGATGATGCTTGTGCTTACTTGAACTTTGCTTGTAACCAGAGACTTCTCACCATCAATTGTCAGATACTGATAGATATAATTGGCGTCTCAACCGCAACCACGAATTTTTAAATTTCTTGTTTTTTTTAAGGTTTTTTTCGTTGGACAATGCTTGCTGAATTCCACCGTTTTCCATTTCCCTGATTTTCACCACAGCTTCTTCGGTTTCTTCAGTGACATACAGATTCACTTCGTAATTAATATACTTCATGTTTCTCTTTTAAAAAAATTCCACAATAGCGTTGTCCAATAGACTGAATGTTAGATCGATCTAAACCTTCGTTTGGACGTGGTCATACTGAATGCAAATTATTTGGTCCTGAATAAACTTGAACCTATTGTTCAATCCACAAAGGATTGATATTTATTTTTATTTATTCATTTTGGAAAATTCAGGTTTATTCAATATGTCTCTTACACATTCGACGGTACCCACTTTTAGTTTCAATTATGCGCAGGAATTGTCGAGATTCATGAGTTGCCTACCTGTACGGCCACCTGTGGAGATACCAAGTATCAACAGTATCACCAGATTATAGGTCCGAATATCACGACCGGTCGGTCTAAAAAAAACAATTCATCATTAACGCTATTCGTGTTTTGTCTCTCATTTTTTGTGAGTTGACACAAAGTGCATACCAAAGATGCAACAAGCTATTCATCCATTCCATTGTGTTATCAGCAGGAAGATCCTCCAAGAAGATTCCAGGAAGACAGTTAGGTAGGTGTCATTAACACATGTTTTTGGACAATTTGCAACTATTTTATTGCAGAAAATTCTTTTGAAATCATATCCCAAAATTTATATCAATTCTTTATTATATATACAGTCTACTAGAATTCCTCAAAAACTCAGGTACACGCAAACACCTATTCTGTGATCAATGGCATCGGTGTAAAGTAAGATTTATTGGTTTGTTCTATACACATTCGAATTATACAGTAAAATTATAATTACCATCATATGCATCACACAAAAATAAGCACTATTAGTCACTTGATATATTAGCACGCCTACTCTCTTTGGTGTCTGATATAAGATTGGCTCGTTAAGAATAGTTTAGATATAGGTCTTTTCACGATAGTTTTTTCAGATATTAAGTAATGCAATGAGAGCATTAGAAAAAAAACCTGGTAGGAAAAATCATAATATATGAAATATTTTCACTTATAATCTCCCTATTTTTTAAGAAAATCACCCTCGTCGCTGCGCGACTCGGGTAATTTTCAAAAAATTCATGTACTCGAAAAATTTCCGGCAATAATTCAAGCACGCGGGGGATTCGGTAAGAAAATTTCACACCAAAATATATTAAATTAATGGTTAATTCAACTGACTTGTAGATTATTCTGAGAGAAAACAAGTTGTAACATCAGTGGGCCATGAATGGTTTTTGTTGATATAATGACAGTTATACGCGTTGGTATTAGTGGCGGTGTTTGTATGTAAGAAAGGAAAATTCATTTTGCGACATTTTCAACCTAAAATTACATTGCACATCACGCAGAACTAAAATAGTTTTGACTGGTCCATGCGGATTGTCTATTGGGAAGTGATGTGGAAAGGAATTCTTGAAAATTTCAGCCGAGTATTCACGAAAAGATAAGTTGAATAAAATTGTTTCAAATATTAAGTTCATCAAGTCAAGCATAGACAGATTTGATTGATATACATTTTTTACCGATGGACCTATTCATCGTTGAAATGCAAGTTCTCAAAATATTTTCAGACATTCGAAATATTTAGTGAATATATAATTATGAAATATTATCTCCTTTCATATGAAAAATATCAGTCCATTTGTACATAAAAGCAAAATGTTAACTATCACATGTCAAATATTTGACAGAAAAATTTCCACTTATTAATTTCGCCCAGGGTACCCAGGAGGATAAAAATTTCCGGAAATTTTTTGGGTTGCCATGGCAACTAAATAAAAACCAATTTTTTGATTGGCTGAAAAAGTGAGGTGTGAAATTTTCGATAAAAAATTTGAAAAAATTTTAATGTGTCCTCACCATCTTAGAAGCTATTATGTGCGATTGTATCTGAATTTCACTCATCTAATGATTCTATCAATTCAATGTATTTCTGCGTTTTCGTTTATATCTGTATTAAACTCAAGACGGGAATATTACCCGAATTACAGCGAATTCCATCTATCTCGAGAGGTACAAAAGAGGATATCCAGCACCGCATCCCGTGAAGGTTAAATTATGGGGACTGATGCATCCGGGTTTTCTGAATGCCAAATGAACGCCCGCCAGATCCTACTTCCATTTTAGTCTCGGCAGCCCTTTGCACGTACACAGCTGGCGACGCCTTGGGAGACTGGTGAAAACTACGTAGGCCGGGATAATGAGGATACACTGTTACTATCCCTCATTTTCAAGTTATCCCATATTCCTGTTATGAATATATCAGTCCGCTGGGCGGATTATCGTCACAAGATGCTCCGCAGAGAAGTGTGAGTGTTTGCTTATCGAACGTTGTGCCATATGCCACTGATGGCGATCATCATTCACTTTATTCAATAGTATTGACAAATTGGATATGATCTTTCCATTGTTCCTCAAATTCCTTTACAATATGGCATTTCCTTCGGCATGTCTCAGACAGAAACCAAGCCAGTAATTATATCTGTTGAATTCTTCTGGAATATTTTCACAAGATCTACTTCCGAAGGTAGCGTTGGCATAGGTACAAATAGTTAGTATCTTGGCAATTTGCATCCTGAGCATGTTTTTGAAGACACGACCTTCTCATTCTCAAGTCTCGCACTGAGGAAAAATTTTACTGACCCCAGTTATAAATCGAATTACCCCAGCAAGAAACTCTAATAGCATAGGGGACAAGCGAGTTCTCACTTGTGGTTATAATGTCGACTTTGCTGATAACAACTCACTTGGGATTATTAGAAATTGCCGATTAACTCTTATTCTCGAACTTTGCTACCGCAAGCGAGTGCACCTACCTATAACTACAAGGCATTGTTGCAGTCGTAGGTATCTGACTTTGCTATCGCTAGTAAGTGCATCTACCTAGAACTAATAACGTAATGTTTCAGTGGTAGGTGGGTTACTCTGCTACTGCTAGCGAATGCATTTACCTATAACTATTGCTAATATTTTCAGTTGTAGATTTACAACTTTGCTACCGCTAGCGAGTGCTTCTATCTGTGAATATTAGGCAGTGTGTGGAGCAAACCAATGGTTGCAATATTTTTTGCTGCATTCAATTTTCCATCGACAAGATGTCCCAAAAAATGAGTTCATCAATTTGAACCACTTGTGTAGAATTCATAAAGCGCAAACATCCTTATTCCACTAGCTCTTGTAAAATAATCTGGTAAGCCATTAGGTAAGAAGGAACTACTTTTATACGCAAAACTGAACTAGATTATCACCACACAGCGGGGTTATTTCCAATGAGTACTCCTAGACTGGCTAGACTATAAATTAGCCGGTAACAAAAGCATCCACGTTCACGAACAAGAACAATGACCTCTTTGACTTGACCAAGCGACCAACAGTCCATAACAATGCCGGCAGCGAAAGAATGTTTTTGTTCCGTTTTTTTTTGCACTATACACGACCTAAAAATATTATTTCTGTTCTTGGAAGGGGTAATTTTCGAATAAACATAGCAAGGCATAGAATAATGATAAGCGGGTCCATAATATTTTAGTGGCAGGTTGACAACTGTATTACAGTAAGTGCACCAAGAAAAATCGGCCAAGTAAAATTTTCTTCATTTCGGGTAAGTGAAATTTTCATTGTGGAAAATGTTTCCGCCACTTCGGCCTGCAAAAACCATGTTTCTGAAGTGAGAGTTTTGTCCCAGCAATAATAACTGCTAGCGATTATAACTCGGTTCAGTAAATCGATAATACTAAGACACAGATAACTGATTGGGACAGGAAAAATAACTGTTATATCTACCGATATATCTGAAATATAATATCTGCATAGCAGCTCATTTTGCCTTCATAATCGACGGGAACAATTACTGCAGGATACAAAATTTTGGCCATTAATTATATATTAAATCATTTCCATGCTTTCGGTTGCTTCCGTTCGAATTCGGACACTCTCGAAACAAAGTCTCAAGTCTCAACCTTCACAACCTCTCACAACGCCATTTGCAATTCTAACATAGGCCAGTTCACATTGGAGCACTCTGTCTGTCCTTTTTTTGTTTTGAACTCCTCATGTGAATTTGGTATTTAAGAAATGTCTGAGAAATTGAAAGTTGCTCTATTATAATGAAGTATTTATTATCAGAAGTTTCAGATAATTGATTATCATCTCTCTGGTGGTTTTACGGTGAACTAACTGAACGTTGAACTGAGAAAACTTATAGTCAAATGCCACCAAATATAATTAATTTATTAATTGATTACGAATGTAGATGTAGACGGAAGATTTACATCACCAGCAGGACATGTTTCAAATGATTGATCTACTAATTGCGGATAATGTAGTGATGACTATTGTTTAAAACAATTTTTGATAGGTATAGTTGGCTATGGTGTTTTACCACCATATATTGATCTTGCTCATGTAAGAGCAGGCAACAAGCGTTTGGTTCAGTCACTGAAAGACATTTGATACTTACCGAAAACTATCTAAATATTTCAGATCATTGCTTTCAACTAAACATCATTTCTCAGAAATATCTTCTTCGATTGCTGCAAGATAACTGATACTTTTCCATAAATAATCTCCTCAATTCTGACCACTAACATGGAGCTATTTGCTAACCTACTGGGAGTTCACTGTTGACTAACAGGAATGTAGTTGTCCTGTGATTACTGGTAATCTGTTTACTCATGAGACGATGATTACTTAATCACTAGAACACATCAGCTAACTTATAGGAAAGAGGTTACTAACTCACCATAAGCTAATTATAAATTCAGGTCAAGCTAGTAACTAATTCACTGGGAGACAGCTGCTCACTTATGTTAAGTTCCGAACTAATTATAACAAGATATTAAGTATTCAAATGACAAATAACTAGTGATTAATTATAAGAAAATATTCATTCATGGCAAAAAAAATAACTTAATTATGGTTGGTTTACCACTCAACTAGTGGCTAGTGATAACAGTTGCTAAAACTAACTTAATTTAGCAACCTCGTTTTACTTATGGCAGGTTAGTTATAGAGCTGTCCCATATAGTATATAAGTTTTTATTTATTGTAATTAAATATTCGCTCGCGAATAATGATTATTTTTCTCCGTGTGGGTGAACTTCTCTGCGATTGTCCACTCATACTAAGCAGAAAACTTACAGACCTAGGCATGGAACTCGCTAGTGATTATTCATTTATAAGATTATAATTGTCTTATAAAAAAAACTTACTGTCCCAGACTGACTGCCTAATAGCGATAGCAGTATACTTTTCTGTGGCAAAAACATTACTTTCAACAAAAACGATTTTGCTGCCATAGGTTAGGTTCTGTTAAAAACTTTGTTATTATCGTAGCAAGAAATATCTTAGCAAAAACTTCAATAGGACGATTTTCCTTCTCAGTGCGGAACCTGACACTGGCCAAGTTTGCAAGTTGGATGGGCGTTAACCCACTAGCATCTAGGGAGAGAATGGTTACCATTGTGTTCGGTAATATTCGCATACCTCGCGAACTGACGCGAACTAAGAAACTTGCCGGCGTTGCCACAGCTCGCTTGTTGTTCGCTCGCTTCCTCGTTATGAGTGTCTATCCGTTTTGCGCGGGCCTCTAAATTATAATATCTTGGGTGTGAGGGTGGTCGGTTGACACTGAACTAATTTCGAAATATTCATTACTCAGACACAGTCATAAGTAAATCAACTGTGACTCAGATATCGTTTGGTTTATTGTTTTCTGAAAAAGAAACCAATCTGTTGTAAGGAATTTGCAACACAGTTCAGCATTCTGGAATATCTAGGAAACATTCACGGAAAGTTTCATCTCCCACTGAAGTTTAAGAACTAGCCTCATATAGGAAAATTGGAGTAGGTATCTAATCATGAAAAAAGTTTCTTCTTCATCAAAAAAAGGAATCAATTTGGTTTCAAGTGTTCAAGTGTTCATTATATAGTAGAGAAATATTCAACGTCAATTCGAGAGACATTTGGAGAATTTGCATGAATTGACGTTCATTAAAGAAAATCTTGAATTTTCATCTTAATATATATATTTTTTATCTGATCTTATATTTATTGGCATTTCAAACACAGCTCTGAAGGTGGGATGTGATTTTTTTTCTTTTTGTCAGATGTAATTTTATCACAAGATTTCAAATATCCAAAAAGTGTCCAACATGCAGACTATTTAGTCGAGTATACAGGGTGACCACTTTTTCAATGGGATTGTATTGGTCACTTCCAAACCATACTAGGTCAACTAAATCAGGAAAAAGTTACATACCTGAAAGCATCATCTAGCAATGAGAACTGATTGGAAATATCAGGACCGGTTCCTGAGTTATGACGAAAAAACGAAATTCGATCGATTAGGTTTTTGGTTTATCCTTCATTTATTTGCAGAACTAACAAATTTTTTTTGCAGATTTTTCATTCGATAGTAAATTTGGCGTTTTCAGATTTCGCATCCGACTTTTCTTATTATCCGGGCCACCTTCAACTTTTTTTTAAATACGGACCCGGGCAATTTATAACATTATTCGAAATATTTTTTTTATTCTGTGTATCATACAGTACCGTTTTAAGACGGCTTTTGGGTTATATGGATCGTCATCTAAATTTTATTCAATTTACAGTAAGTTTCAGCTAACTTTTTAAATCAACATAGTGCCAGAACTCTTGATAGAAAAATTAAGTCAATTCTCCGAAACTAATGCAAATCCTCAAAAATTTAACAATACATCAACATCAACAATAATAGTTGTAATAAATTCAAACACAAATACTTGATATCAACAAATAAAAATTCCGTTTCAATCGCTCAATGCGGCTAAAAAGTTTTCACTGAAAAACTCTGAAAACTACAAGACTAAAGTAGTAGATATATTCCGTCTATATTTACTGACTTTTTTTGAATTTTCTGATATCTGAGGAGTACTCATAAGGATCGCTTGAACCTGTTTTTTTATTAGCATGCTGTCACAATTGCGAGCATATATTTGACCTCAATTTTTATCCTGTTTTACTCTGAAGGTTTAGTGATTTTTTTGAGTTATATTCAACACGGAATTATCGACTCTGGAAAATTCTTTTGATATCCCTTTTCATTGATTTTTTCATACAGTGAGCACCTAAATTATGGAACGAATTCGATACTTCGCAACCAATGTCAGCCATGTCTAATTTTTTTGAATTTCGTTCATGCGTCATAAAATTAATTATTTTTACATTTTTAAGGATATCACGTATACTATTAAATTATCTGTAAGTATATTCAATAAACCTTAGTTTTTTTTTTATTCGTTTTTCAACTGCTGTTTGTCATAGGTATGTCAGGTGACAGTAGAGTAAAAAGTTGTAGGTATGTAAAAAATTAACGTGCAGTGAATTACAGAGAATTTAATACTTTTGATACTTAACATTTCGAATATCATTTTTTTCATGACACGACATGACATGGCTGTAGAGACAATTAGATACCCTTCAAAATGAGGTACGAACTGACCCCTTATTTCATTAAAATATTGGGGGAGGCTGTTACTTTGAGAAGTAGTGAGGAGGGACGATTTTTTTGTCACAGTGTGTCTCTTCAAAAATATAAATGGATGTATTTTACGATTTTTATCAAAAGTACATTGCTTGAGAAATATCGATTTATTTTTTCTATAATTCAGCCGCTCACTGAAGGTGTAACAATAGTAATATTGATAATTGATAGTATTGTTCGTTTCTTCAATAATTTCAAACCAATTGTGTTTATTTCAACTTAACTAGTGATATGTATGTGATGAATGAATAATTCACAGCTGAATCCAAATTGAGAAACATGTTCATTATTCATTGAATATATTGTGTTTTCCTTCAAACCTTGAAACCTTCAATTGTATCGTTTCGTTATAAATTGCGCATAGGGCAGATGAAATTTATGTTTTCGGATTTGAGCGATATTGTGGATATAGAGACGGTTTTATTACAGTTATAAAATTTATTGTGGGTCACAATGTTGGAATCGCCGCTCTTAGTGGCCTTTAAACCCTGAGAACTGACACTTTTTCATAATTGTGTCGATCCACAATTGGAAAAATGTACTGAATTCCCGATATAACGATGTAATGTAGACCATTCATATGCCTTGATAATGGTATTCATCAAACGTTGAGTTTGCAAAAAATATACAACCAGTGAATGAAGTGGGTCAGTGCAATATCAGAATATACGTTATTTTTATATGTTGAGTGGTATTTGTATATATAGTTGACTCAAAATGACAATTTATTTATTTATATATTTATTTATATTATATAAAACCAATCATCATTTCAAACCAGTGAGAACATTCTGAAAACATTGCCTCCAACAAAGTGTTAAGCTGATTTCAGATTTATACGATTCCATAGTTAGTTACCATAATCACGGTTAATATAGATATGTCAGTTTGACAGCTCAACTGACACTTACAACACTGGATGAACCGTTTCTGCAATACAAATTTAGTTCATATATTATATATTCGTGAAATTGTCTGAACACGTATCCCTTAAAAATGCAGAATTTTCAAAATACTGTCACTTTGCCCTTTACTCAAACTCTGCTGCTGTACAAAATACAGTTTTCGTGCCAGCAAGGTAACAGTATTTTTGGAAAATCCTGCATTTTGTCGAGATAATAATACTGACAATATATTTCCTTGCTTAACAACCAATCAGTGTATTTCAAATTGTGAAATTCAGCCAATAAAATCGGAACTACAGTGAAAATATAGTTCGTCGCTGTATCTTCACTGTGATAAACCTGCTTTGTTTTTGTTTTACTATCTGTCAAGTGAAAATAATATTTAAATTATAAACGTCAAATTTATGAGTTTTGACTAGTTTATTATTATTATTTATCAATATGAACAATCGTTTGGGACAAATGTCCATTGGTATCATAGATAAGGCCGTGGAAAACAGTATTCCGTCGAATACGGCTAGAAGTAAAGCATCAATTACCAGGTGACACAATTTTCCTTTATTTCAAATCGATACATTGTCGTCCTAAATATAATTCGTGGTATGATTAATAACCTATAATTTTTTGGAATATCAATTCATTGGCAATCCCAATGCAAGAAAATAGAACTCGTCCTGCGGACTCGTTTTCAGCTTTGGGATTGCAATTCAGTAATATTCCAAAAAAATATCGGAAATAATCATACCACTCATTATATTACCCCTGAAAATGTTCTGCACAAGTGGCAATCCAATATAATTTGTCATCTGATTCAACCCACCCAATCATAACGACATTATACAGAAAATAAGGTAATGTTCAAAATATGGTCAGTGATTGAGGTCACTGACTTCAGAAAAATAGCCAGCGATACCTGAAAATCAATACCTCTTCTGTTAGTGTGGAAAAACGGATTTAACTAAAATATCAATTTTTGCAATTGTAAGGTATGTAGCTCTTCCAACAGTGGTATAATATAATATCATTATTTATCCGATTAATAATCTTTTTGTTTTTCTGCATTTGTTCCAATAATAATTGAGTTTAAGTTTTTAATCACGTTTGAAAACCAAAATCAATTTTTCTTTTAATATTCCGATTTTCTCTTCGTTGTTCTTTTTTTTTATCTAGAAAAACTCACCACAAGTTATATTTCGATTTAACTCCATCTCATATCGTATGTTCAACTATAAATTCAATTTCAAACAAATCTGTTAACATTTCTCTATGATAAATCATCTCCTGCATTTCCAAAAGTTTGTAAACAAATACATCCAAACCCGTCTACTTGTCTACCTTCCAGCAAAGTAGACTGTATATACACACTTGTGAAAATCCTGCGATAAAGTTTTATCTCCTTATTTGCTTAGGATCCTCTAAAGTAAACCAGTATAAGGGTAGAACTGTAGTTGAATAACACTCTGAAACAGACATAGGATGGTGATGGATATTATTATTCTGTTGATGGTTGAAATATTGCACATGGATTTGTTTACTCGTCCGAATATCCATTAAATTTTAATGATTGTGACAAAATGTGTAATTTGACAACCTTCTATCGTGATTTGTCATACTAAAGAGGAAGCAGGTCAGCTTTAATGGAACTCAGGAACCCAGATGACAAATTTGTATTACCCGTATTTTTACGATTTATATAATCAAGCTCTTCGAATATAGCATACAGTATCTCATAACTTTTCATCTGGGGTATAGACAGAAATTCTACGCGAGCAACAAGGAACGCAATGATATGATAATACCACATGAATAAGAGAGACGCACTACTGCACGCCTCTTCTGTTGCCTGGCCCTACGAATTAACAGCTCAGTTGATATCCTTTCCTCAAGCGAGTTGAGGAGAAATTGTAATGCTCTCGCAACATTATAGCAAGCTATTCTTCACACTCTCATTAAACCACCATACCCCAGATGAAAACTTTCCGGTACTGTATAACCCTGCTTCATGGACGCTGCTGAAGAGAGAAATTTGGTTTTGTAAAATATTTTTATCATACGACTGCACCTTTTACTCCTTTGATGTATCTGAAGGCAATTGTGATTTTTTCGTAAGCTTCAACCAATGAGCTCAATATTTGTCATGTGCTTTGTAGAGAAGGTTCATCAGCTTCTCCCTACAAGATATGTACAGGTGTTACTCTGTAGTCGCTAGTGATTGCGTTATTGTGACTAATATCAATGGTCCTAATTGTCGAATCACATGCTAAATAGTGAGCAGTCAAATAAAACTCAATCTTCGATCTCAAAACTCTATAGATGTAAAAGAACAGAATTATCAGATTACCAGTTTTTACTACATAATATTTTTAATAGATTGAGGCTCTTGTTACAGGAGAGCACGAGATTATATGAATATTAATTTTAATTCAGTTTGTGCTCAAATATCATAGGTACAAAAATATTCCACCGATGATTTGATCTAGCTGAAGCCGTGGCGAAAAGTTTAAATCACTGTGTTTTACATACGGAAAATCGAAATCCTGTGTTTCTAGACCAATTTCCCAAATGAATTCCTGTAATAGGCATGTGCACCATCAAATTTAAGTTCTTTCCTTTTATGAGAACTTCTTAGTCTTCTACATATAGTCTTTCTTTTAATTCATTCTTCAGGTCGCGTGAGAGCTATCATTAATAAACTTGGACTGATCACTGATGGACTGATCACTGATCCCGGTGGTGCTCCGTTTTCTTGAATAAATTTTGCCGTTTACTCAACATGAAAATATGTGTTGCTCAAATTTTTTTTCCTTAATGCTTAGCAGTTTTCTATTATGTTTAGCGTCTCTAATAATTTTTAAATATGTTTCTTTGCAATGTGAAAGCTCTCCTGATACAATTTTTTTAGACAAAATTGATTGATTATGTATATCGATTTCTAGATCTGAAATGTTATGTATGGCAGAGCAGTGTGATGTGAAACCATTTTATTCAGGAATTATGGTCTCAATTTCTATTGTCCACAGAAGCCGTTTCTTCAATTGCTGCTGATCGGCCAAAGAGAAGCGAATTCGATTTTGTAGCGTTGATAGAAAGGCAAAAGTTTTTAGATATGGATAGCATGGATTTGAGGTCATGTATCACTGATGAGTGAACAAGCTTTACGGTATCTTTTTTCTCAAATTTGTAATAAACTTGAATATCATATGTATAGAAATGCGAAAAAGAGTGTCGCAAACTTTTTTTAAACTCATGTGTGTAGAGAATGAATAGTAGTAGTCTCAGGATAGATCCCTGTGGAACACCACTCTCTACGATCATGTTTTGAGATAGTTCTTTGTCACAGTTCTTTGGCACACGCCTGAACAGATAATTCTTTATCAAGTCAACTGACTTTATCAAGTCAATACGACGAACGAATTTGACAGACTTCATATATGGCTCCTGGAAATGTTGGGTAAATGTACGAGAAACATCGTAACCCTTGCAAGGAACTTTCAATTAGCCCAACGCCCACTAATTATAATTAGAGGTGCGAGAGTACCAATTATATTTTGATTTACAAGATGTTGTGCGGCGAGACAACATCTAGTCTTACGCACTGGAGACGATAAATTACGTGAAATTCTAGAAATTCTCTGAACTTCCCTTGAATATTCGGCTTACTGCCATAAAATATAATCCGTCTTATATATTACGCAGTTAATCTTCATAAATAGCTGGTCCCAAGACAACTTTTGAGACTCGAGATTCTTGGCAAATTGTTTTGCTTCCTCTCTAACCATGGACCGGCACTATATTAATTTTTCTCGACAGTTTTCCCAGCGTCATAATGTTAGGCATGAAGCCTGAGATATGTGTGATTACCCGCCAAAAATTTTCATATTCCCGTCACGAACAGAATGAAGAGTCGGTGGAACAAGTTGGCGTAGGAATGTTTGATAAAATTAGAAATAATTAGAAGACTTTCAACAATGGCGTCCTTATTTGCAAATGGGAGGATAAATACGCGATGTGCCAGAAAATCTGTTGATAGGTACCATTGCCCAACGCCAAGTTTTCAGTTATATCATGTGAAATTTCAAATCAACAACGAGTGATAACAGAAATCTATAACTTAAAGTATACATTATCGGAAAGTTTTCATCGGGGTATGCTGGTTTCATACGAGCGAAAAGAATAGCTTGCTATTATGTTGAGAGAGCATTACAATTTCTCCTCGACTCGCTCGAGTAAGGGATATCGACGTGGCTGTTAATTCGTCGCATGAGGTAGTAGAGGAGTCATACAGTAGTGCTTCTCTCTTATTTATGTGGTATTATCATATCATTGCGTTCCTTGTTGCTCGCATATATTTGTCTATACCCCCGATGACAACTTTCCGATACTGTATACAGTATCCTGCATATTCGGTATACTGTATACAGTATCGGAAAGTTTTCATCTGGGGTATGGTAGTTTTATGAGAGCGTGAAAAAAACCTTGCTATATGTTGACAGAGCATTACAATTTCTCCTCTACTCGCTCGAGTAAGGGATATCGACGTGAGTTGTTAATTCGTCGGATGAGGAAACAGGAGAGGCGCGCAGTAGTGCGTCTTTCTTATTTATGTGGTATTATCATATACAGAGTGGGCCATTGAAAACGAAACAGCGGCTCTGTAGGTCGGCAGAACCGAGTTATATAAAAACGCTCGGACACGTCAACAACATTTTCGAGGGGGACATCGTTCACGATGAAATTCACCCGAAATACATTCCATCCCTCGGAGCTGTGACTGCCACCCCTAAATTTTTAAATGGCAACATATGGCAAGTGATACCTCATTTGAAAGGTATTTTCCTTCTTAATACCAAACAACAAAAATAAATTAATTCTATCGATTCTTTTCCGAGATATAGGAATTGGAAGTTGGAAAATCACTTTTTTTTCACTCAATCAATAAAAATAAGATCTAACAATGCAACTGTTTAAAGATAATTATCATTGTCAAGGAATTAAATGATCTAACTGTTTACTAACAAATAACATGCAATTCCGTTTCAAATTCTTATTTCATCTTCAATTACTTGATCGAAAAAATGTTAAAGTTCTTGAGAATCGATAAAAAACATTTTCTCGAATTCGACTCCAATGCGCGTACAACAAAAACATGTATGCGATATTTTTTTTCGCCAAATCGCAATTTTGGACGTCTGGCAATGTCAAACTGATCGTTGATTGAACGACATTAGAGTGAATTACAGCTGCTGAATATTTCGTCAATAATGGTGTATACGATCGCGGAAAGAGTTGAAATAATAACAATTTTTTTCAAGAATGATGAGTGCGGTAACCGTACAGCTAATTTGTTCAATGAAACGCATCCAGATAAACTTGTTGCTAGAAAATACGTTCTAGAATTAGTGCAAAAGTTTCGTCAACCTGGATCAGTAGCCAACAAGAAACGAGACCCATAACGTGAATTTCCTGTGAGAAATGAACCTGTTGAAGTTGCACTTTTAGGACAAGTTCATGCAGACCCAACATTGAGCACAAGGAAATTGGCAAGTGTTACCAATATCAGTAGAACCAGTATCCGCCGAATCCTGAAACATCATAAACTTCACCCCTACAAAATACATTTGGTACACTAATTGAATGAAGATGATTTTGATAGGCGACAAGAATTTTGTGAAATTATGACTACGAAAATAGATGCTGATGAGAATTTTCTTTTCAACATCTGCTTTTCTGATCAGTCTACATTCTTTTTGAATTCGACTGTGTGTTATGTTTTTATGTTACTTTTAATTTGGATGACTTGAATAAAACCTGATATTCATTTTTCAACTTTAATCCCAAAAAACCATTTTATTACAAGTGATGAACTGTCAACCATCAACTGTCACAACGACAGTGTCAACCACAGGACACCATCTAATAATAATGTAATAGACGTAATAGTATACATATTAGAATTGTACTAGATCCGATATGTAACACTGTGAATCGTCATAATTGTCGTTATTGGTCTGATGCCAATCCACATGTTTTCCACGAAGTCCATACTCAAACTCCCGAAAAACTCAATGTCTGGGCCGGTATTTTTCGGGACCGTTTGATTGGACCAGTATTTCTCGACAGTAACCTGACAGGAGAAACTAATTTGGAATTATTGAATGAATTTGTTTATCCACAATTAGTAGACATCATTGAAAATGACAATCGTTACCATGAAGACCACTTGAAATTTCAACAAGACGGGGCACCTCCACATTATGCACAGCCTGTTAGGGCGTTTTTGGATAGAATGTTTCCTGGAAGTTGGATTGGAAGAAGAGGCGCTATAGAGTGGCCAGCCAGATCTCCAGATTTAACCCCACTCGACTTTTTCCTGTGGGGTCACTTGAAAAACAAAATCTATGCAACCGAACCAGAATCTCTGGAAGAATTAAGACGTAGAATTATTGAAGAATGCCGTCGAATAACGCCGGAAATGCTACGAAATGTGAGGTCTCATTTTGAGCAGAACTTGTACTATTGTATGGAAATGGGTGGTAGACAGTTTGAACATTTAATTCATTGACAATAAAAATTATTGCGACAGTTGCTTTATCAGATATAGTTTTTATTGATTGATTGAATAAAAAGTGATTTCCCAACTTCTAGTTCCTATATCTCGAAAACGAATCGATGGAATTGATTTATTTTTGATGTTTGATATTAAGAAGGAAAATACCTTTCAAATGAGGTATCACTTGCCATATGTTGCCATTTAAAAATTTAGGGGTGGCAGTCACAGCTCCGAGGGATGGAATGTATTTCGGGTGAATTTCATCGCGAACGATGTCCCCCTCGAAAATGTGGTTGACGTGTCCGAGCGTTTTTATATAACTCGGTTCTGTCGACCTACAGAGCCGCTGTTTCGTTTTCAATGGCCCACTCTGTAATTGCGTTCCTTGTTGCTCGCCTAGATTTCTGGCTATACCACAAATGAAAAGTTTCCAATACTGTATGGGACATTGACCGTTGTCATCTTTTCTTTGTCAGGATGCAGACATAAAAAGTACAGCTTATGATACTCATATATGAGTACCGTTTGTTCACGTCTTAACCTTGAACCTCGAATATTCATTCGAAGTAATCTTTTACATCATTGAACAGAAAAGTTGATATAACATAAGACATATTTCAGAGTAATTTGAATGTGATATTATATAACGGTTTTACAACCACTTTAAATATAAAAAATTATTTTTGTTAATAGTATATTTCCTGATTCCATACATGAGTCTAATAAAGCAACAACTATCATACCACCAAATTTTGTAGCTTTCCTATAATTGAAAATATCCACAAGACAAATAATTGAACAAGATAATGTGAAAAAGTACCATAATGAAATTATTGTTATAATAGATCCTCTGCAAACCAAGCGTTAATTTGTAAACTGTATAACTTAAAAGTAAAAAATAATATTCAGTGTCTGAAGTTTTGAGAATGTGAAAACTTCCTGTTTCACTTCGAATGAATAAAAAAAAGCATCTTCGATTAAAATTAAAGGTTGTTTCTGAAAACACTTTGTATTTTCATTGATTGATCTTTGACTATAAAGTATAGACCAATTCCAAGACTGAGCCAGTCTTGTCTTGGTCTTGAAACATCAAGACCAAGACTATATTTATGACAGACCAATTTTCGTCTCAGATGCGTTTTTCTCGTTAGTGATTGAATATTCGACACAAAGGCAGAAGACCAGCTAGAAATATTTTGTTATGAGTGGAGCCTGTCGCCGGGAAAAGGAAGGTTCGCCACGTTATTGGACTCACAGATTTCAACTTGTCTAAAAATGAATGGATCACACTTTCAGTCGGAGAGCTGGCTACAAAAGCTTGTCTACTTTAAAAGGATCCCTCTGTGTAACTAAGGTCAAATCGTTTTGTCTGCCAGTGTGGCCCCGTGGCGGAAAGAAGGGGTGTGCGGTGAAATAGGCCAAATTTCGACCTGAATAATATACATGGAATATCATTATGAAAACTGCTTTTATTTATCATCAGGAAACTCATAAAATTGTTGGCAGACAATCTGCCAATGCCTAAAGTGCTGGCAGACAGCGCGAAAGTAGCATAAGATTTTGAAATAAGGAAATCATCGCAGATTGATTGGTAAATTGTTGTTATTGTTGTTATTTCTATTGAAACAGCTGCCCCCTCATGAGCAACCTTCAGAAGTCTTCGAGAGACTTGTGCGAGATAGAGAAGATGCAGCCATTACCTTTCAAGGTGTGATGCCATGCACGAGGTCAGTGACGGCGCAACGATACGTAGCCGCGTATCTTGGCATGGCAAGCGAGAACACTACCTGAGCACCACCAAGACCCATTGAATATTGTATTCAGTCAATTGGAAAGCCATATGCAAAATGGCAAACAACCTTAGCTGAAACCGCGGCAGACAGTTATCAACAGCACGATGTTGCTCCGCCTTAAGCATTTTAGTTTGAAGTATAAAAAGTTATCAATTGTATAACCTAATCAGTCACCTTCCATGATTTTCCTACTCTCAAATTGAAAACGCGGCTAGTGTTTGCTGAAAGCACTCGAGCAACAGCACGTTGTTGATAAGTCACGGTTTAAGCCCCGTTTTTTTTTTTGACTGCCATTATGCAAGTAGCAAGTCACATTTAATGGGGCAATCTGGATTGCTGCTTATGATAATTTTTTTGTGTGAAAATCTTACGCCAATTCTGCGCTGTTGAGCCATTGAAAGATCATCTGCAAACAATTTTCCGCGTTGCTAAACAATAAATAAAAACTATTTTCATAATTATAACCCATGTATCGAAAGGGATCTTTTTGATATATCGGTGACAAGCTTTTGTATGTAGCCAGCTCTCAGACTATTTCTAAACTCTTTAAAGCGGTGTGATTCACCTACTCTTGTACTTTCATTCCTTGGCAGGCTTGCGGATATCCTGCCAAGTTGAGGCCGTGAGTAAGACAGGCGGTGATGAGATATATTGTTCGGGATGTTGTCAGAAACGCTGTTGTATGAAGAGCTGAGAAGTGGGGTTATGTCGAGACGATTGGGCAATGGCTCACCTGGTGACGGTATGTAGCCACTTCCTGACTATGGGTAACGTTGAGAAATTGACAAAAAAGTTTGTGGCTTCCATGCCGGCGGGGTAAGGATAGCGCGAAAACGAGTATCTCATTAAATTGGTTTTGGGTTGATGCATGCCAGCTGACGACTGACTTGGTAGATATTGACGAGTCACTGGTGTAACACCGATCAGATGGTGGTCATTTCGAATTGAGACACTGACACATGACAGCTAAGGCACCAATGACAGCACCAAGTTACCACGTGACAGGTTCATACGTTTTTATTCGTCGATGGTGGGAAGCCATGAATCAGAGTGGTGGGGGTATATGTCCAAGCGCCGCCACGTCTACCAATCCACATTCGATTATTCACTGTTTATTTCCACATGAATTCCTTTTCTACGGTTCCAAAAAATATCTAAATGAAGAATACTCTACTGAGCAGCTTCAGAACTACCTCACTGACTTCCTCAATTATGTACTTTGCTGGGGAGTTCTCTTAAGGGCCGGTCTTTTTACCCCACAATAAAGTATTTGATCGATTCGAGCTAGTGAACCAGCCTCTTCATTGCCTCCGTAACCTGTGTGTGCTGGTACCCAAGCTAGAGTCAGTCTGTTCTGACTGGCTAGCTCTTTTAGGGCTTCTATGCAGTCCCAAACAAGTTTTGAGGTGATTTGCATAGAGTTGACTGCTTTTATCGCCGCTTGGCTATCCGAGCAAATGACAATGTTTTTTTTCTGAGAACTCCAGAACATGCTTGTCTTTGCAGTACTCCCAGCCGTCGTACCACTCCTACCTGCTTGGTCTTTGGCCACCATACCACTGACCCATATGTTATCATGGATCTGATGACTCTGGTATATAGCCATGTAGTCATTTTTGGTTGTAGCCTCCAATTTTTCCCGCACATTCTCCTGCACAGATTGAAGGCTACTGAACTTTTTTGTATGACTTTTTGTAGATGGTGATTCCATGTTAACTTATGGTCGAAGATGAAGTATTTTGCCTCTTAGGCAAAAGGAATTTGTATCCCGTTTAGAACAGGTGACAGGTGACAGGGGACTTATCTATAAGTGAATTGATCGGCCCTAAATCGTGACTGATGAGTTTCTTTTTTCACATTTGAACATCGCAAAGATTAGTTCCACCATCAACACTATGAGTCTTTTCTGTGTTCATTATAATGTCCATTACACAACATAGCGGATGATGACACCTTCAATGTCACCCCCAGAGATTCAATATGAACTGGACAAAAGCGACTGTTAATCCTATGTTTGTGTGCGAGGCTGAATTAAAGAATGGGGTTCCAATGATAAATTGGAATTTGTTACAAACGAAATTCATGCATCTGTAACCTATGGAACAGCCGATCCCACAGTGACTATATAGGGCCATCATAACAGTATCCAGAGAATAACCTGATCACGAGCCATGCTCACCACATGCGGTACACACTTTTTCTTAAAAAAAACATATCAAGTGTATTAGCAGGAAGGCTTCACAAAAGGATGGATTTCTGTTTTCTTGCTAGGAAGTTTCTTATATCCCTTCAGCTGACCACGATCAACAAAACACAGCAAAAAAATTTCTCATAAAATTATTTACTTATATAGAGTAACACTCATGAATCGAAAGTTAGACTTTATCCATGACAAAGCCATTTATTAACGCAACAGTGAATCGTAGAGAATTATCCTCAGTTGGCAACGAAATTCAGTCATTCAGAAAAATGAAAAAAACTTGCCCCAGCTGGAAACCGAACCTGGGACCTCTCGGTCACAAGGCGTGAGCGCTAACCACGGCGCTAATCTCCGCGCCTTCAAAGATATTGTTTGTTCTACGGTTGTCTGAAATTTGACCAGTGTCATCACGTCAAGGAATTTCATCGAATTAGGAAAAACCAGTCCATTCATCTAACTCCATGTCGACAACTTGAAGGAACCTGAAATTGGGCTGATTTTAAATTTCTATTTCATAATCAATGTATCAAAAAGCGTATAAATACTTTTTGGTTAGCTTTTAACACAAACAGACATCCACTAGAAATTTCAGAGTGGATCGATATGGACTATGGAATGAAACGAAATAATGGAAATTTTCAACAGAAAAAATATCGACAGAGTTGGAAAAAACAAACTTTGAAAATAATCTCAAATTCCTCTGTTCCTCATGTATTTACACACACACTGCCATGAGGGATGAATTCCCCAGTTTCAGTTCGAATATTTGCTTTAGATGGATACCGAATGATTGCAGCAACAGGAAACGAGTAATGTTTTCACAACGAATACTGATGACTTTTTACTTTTGCGAAAAACTGAAAAAAAATACCCAAGTTAGTGGATAGGGCGGTACTCAAATAATCAGTGGCCTGCTAGATCTCAGATCCACCTCCTATGGAATATCCTTGTGGAGATACCTCAAGGATAAAGTCCATAAAAAACGTCCATTCAGAGATATTCAGCATTTGGAAGATACAATGAATCAAACGTAGAAAATGAAATTTATAGAACAACCATCAGGTGCATTCAGAATAAAGGACGACACTTCGAATGATACCATAGGATTTTCATTATATTTCATATCAAGTATGGTTTCTGGAGATTTCTTTATTGAAAGTGAATCAAGAATGAATATTTTCTGAGTTGCCTTCTATCTGATTCTCACAGATAATAACACATCTACTCAACAATTTAAATTTGTTAAGCCACACAATTTATTTTGAACTTCAGTTGTCGTTTGTTGTAGCTGTTTCCAAGTACAATATTGAGAAAATATTTGGCAATATATTCAAAAACAATATTGGCGAAAAAAAATGTAAACATTTAGCGATATTGTTTAAATATTATAAAAATTATACTGGTGTAATATTCTCAAATCAATATTGGCCTCAAAATATTAAACGATATTGCTACAACATCGTTGTAGCACAATAACATTGGGATAATATTGGTAAAATATTATGAAAATATTGGTGAAATATTCAAACGTTATTTCGTAATATTTCGCAATTTTGGTTAAATATCTCTTGGATATAATACAAATGATATTGGTGAAATATTATGGAAGCAATATTTGCCTCAAAACATTCAACGATATCGGTACAATATCATTTGGAAAATTGGTAAAATATTCCAAGTGGATATGTTGCCATGGAAACATCAATGAAATATTTCCAAAAAATGTCGAATAACTCAAAACCTCTACAGTTTCAATATCTTTCCTTCACTTAACCACTGAGTAGATTGTCTTGTGAACAAATTTTGAGCATGCGAGCAGCGTTATTTGATATATTTTACTAAGACTTGGCTGACGTTCGATACGTGGAGCCACCTAGCGGTTTCTCACCAATGTATGACAATCACTCATTTCAATATTTGTTTATTTAATATTTCAATAATGGTAATAAATGAATCAATATTATCTTTCAAATATTGGCGAGTTTTTTTAACAATCCCAATCAATATAGGGTTACAAAAAATTCCTTTCTCTTTTTAAAATTGCCACAAGAAATGAGTTTTTGTCAGCAACCAAACTTCATCTGGTCGTCTAGATGATATTCATCGATCAGTCTTATCTGATATTACAAATAGTCATGATAATATGGTGGTAAGATAATAAAAGGAGAAAATCAATGGAAACTTGTTTTACTAATAGGAAATTTAAAACACTCTCTGAATTATAAGTCACTGCTCCAAACAAATTTCCATCTTGAATGGAATAAGTGGAAACTTAACAGTGAAAATACCCTCGTTTCAGTTGGTTAAGAGGGTCGACAGGTTAGGGATGGTGACTCAAAAAAAGCGCTTCGACTCCAGGTTAAACAAGCGTTAATTCAGCCACTAATTGCTTTGGCTGCGACACTTAAATCGTTTCAATTACATAACTTAAGTGATTTATGAGGAAAACTTTGATACTTCGACACACAGTTGGATTTGGTTTGGTGAGGACAATAAAAGCTCTACCATTTTCAATCTACGAAAGTCTCATATCCGTTCTAGCTATTGGTAAATCAGCTGTGAAATAGTTCAGTTGACAAACGTTAACAACAAATCTGTCGACTAGGATCTCTTAGTTATTGAGATCACACTATCAGAATAAGATTGAGTTAGTTATATTGAAATCGACAGCTTTGCCACGCAGATTATGATTCACTTTTAGGAATCGTACTTCCCGATGATACATGAAATACAGCTCGAGTGATAATGACCAATTCTAAACCTTGTTATGTGAACAAAAAAATCATGACACAATAATAGTAAACAATTACTATTTGCCACATCAAAATAAACCACTTTACGCTTTGGGTGTCATACTTAACAGACATCACCAGATTTCAAGTCTTCAAGTCTAGCGTGACGATGTTTTGTAGGGCATTCAGCAACCAAATAAATGTCAAATATCGCAAATAGTACCTAATAATTAATATATGAATACACTTTATTTGATAATTTAATGATTTGTTCATTTCCAGATGGAATTCTGGGAAATAAATTGAATGGAAATTGAAAACAATATTGCTAAGAGAACTGTCTTGCTCTGGAAACATTTTCATAGTTCAATATTTTGGGTTATATTATTTGTCTTGCATGTTTCATGACTCATTGATTCTTGCAAGTTAAGAACATTGAGAAAACACGATGGGACAGAAGGAAAGATACTAGTGGAAAATCTAGTAACCAAACGATACTCAAGATTTAACGGTTCTTGAGTGAAGTGATATATACTCTCAGCATAGGATTGACATCTGAGCCATGGTGTTGAATTTCCATTAAAAAAGGCAAAATTCATTATAGTTATTATAATCAATCAATGAATAATTCTTCATGTGGAATAACTTTATATATTCCACTGCTAAAGAGATGATTGAGAATAAATGGGATTTCTTTTTGAAAAGAAGTGTTTGAATAATCAAAGTCTATCAACAGAATGAACATATTTGAGAGAATTTGAACGGATTTTTCATTATCTTTCATATTCATCGTGTGCACTTACCATTCCTTGCAGATATCAGTGTCTGAAACAAAAATACTATTTTAATAACAATAAAGTGCAATTTTGAATCAATATAATAATGACTTTTGTGGAGTTGTTTGCGTTTTTTACCACAAAATCGATGAAATTCATTCGATTGAACAATCACGTTCTTATTTTCCGAGAAGTATTTCATTAGTCAGTAGTTTTCAAGAATAGAGATATCTTACTTTCAATGTTTATTTATTTAACGTTACGATAAAAAACAATCACTACTTTCTATTTATATTAGTTCTACTCAAAGATAGTTCAATTTTCCTTAGTGGTAGTTTTATTTTAATTTTTATTATTTATTATCAAATTGAAATAAAAAAAAGTTGCTCTCGGTGGGTTTTTGATTTCAGTGTTGGTTGCTAGGCGAACTTTACTATCACTCCACGTGACTATATATGATTTTGAGTGACAACTGGTGTATGGAAGATTTTCTGAAATTTTATTTGGAAATTGACAAATAAATAATGACAGATAATACTAATCAATTTAAAATGTATAAAAGCAATGTAGGTTAGGTTGCATATAATCAAATCGTTGATTCATAGAAAATCATTCATTAACAGGGGTCATTAATCACCGATTTTGAGTGCGTTAAAATAGATCAAAAATGAACGATCGACGGAAAAGAGAATTAAATATTATTTGAAAAATTTTCCCACCTTCCTCTAAACTATGCTCTGAGCCATTCTCATTATTTGCCTTTGGAGTGATATTACGAATATTCGTTCTTCAATATAGATTTCATGGATAGCCATGCGTATCCAAACCGCCAAGTTAATGAGACTATTGGTAATTAGTATATTCATTTCCGGTAATTCCAAAATTTGTCAGTAAAACACACTCAAAATGGATCAGTTATTCATTTCCGTCAGATTATTTCACTGGTAGGTATAGAGATCTGATGTATTACATATTGTGTAACTATTATTGAAAAAGTTAATGAAATCTCAAGGAATGAGTAACGAAGAAAACTTTTTTATTCTACAGAAAATAATAAATTCATTCATTCACGATATTCATAAAAACACTTTTTTTTCTCTGACGTTCGCCCTCGAATCTGTTGAATTTTTTTCTCATTTCGTCCGGATTCATATAAAATTTACTGGTGCGCTCAAACCAAAGAATCAGCTAAAAATATTGAAAATTGGTGAGTAACAACCACATAACATATACGATATACAGGAAACTCCAACACATACAAAAGGTCGATATGAATGCAAATGGAAGAACTATGGAACTGAATCTTTGATATGACAGAGAGATATATGGAAGATACAAGATTCATTAAAACTGACAACATACCGAAAAATTTAAAACGCCTTCAAGCATAACGTTTTTGAGAAATGAAGGCTGACCACACACTGAAAAATCAAAAACGCCTGAAAGTAAAACGGTTTCATGCAAAATGTTTTGCAAAACAGTGCAAATAGAGTCGGCGCTTCCACGTGTTGTCTGCAACGGGGTTTCCCAAACGCTTTCATCCAAAACATTTTGAAGCAAGACAAAACATTTTGAAATACACATATTCATTCAAAAACAGTTTATTTCGAGCAGTTTTAAAGAGCCTGAAGGTGTTTCCCTGTTTTGCCGTACCAGTGTGTCACTTCATACAGGGTTATTCACGTTATTCGACACGAAGCCTTATGGCTAAAGCATTTGATTTTTTTTCTTTACGATGGATAGGGACCTATTGACCTACATTTCAAAAATATTTTCATGTTGTACAGGTGTGCCAAAAACACGAAACGTATCAAAGTTGTTATTTTTTAAATGGAATACCCTGTATATTATTTCATTTTCGGATTTTACGATCAAAATAAAGGTAAGTTCCATTATGGTTTAATTCACCTAAACCTTATGGTTTTTGAAATATCTCTTATTTTGTGAAACTGCAGCTTTAATGCTTAAATTATCAACCAGTGTTGTCTTGTTTTCAACCAAATTAATGCTAGAGGCTACTAACTGAATAACTTTCATATAGCAGTTGTGAAATATTTACTAACTTATACAAGGTGTGTAAAAATTAAGGCAAAATAATCACATTCTTTGAACGGTAATAACTTGTTTATTTTAAATGGAACGCCCTGTATTTAATGTCAAGAGCAGATGTCAAATTTAATTGTCTATCAAATACTAGTATACATTCCTATAGCTAACTCTTCACGTTTTCAAGTAAAACGTGCATTTTGCAAACTGATTTTGAGAAATTTATTGTTCATCAACAACAACAACAACAACAATAATCCGTGAGGAAAAACAACTTCTAACTTAATTAGTCAAAAATGTTTTGAGTTAAAACGTTTTTGATTTCTTGGTGTGTCGCCAGCCTTATAGTAGCAGTGAAATGAAAATATAAATTTATGTTCAGTTCAACTTCTACAACTCCATTGAATTGACAGACTGTACGCTAACTTCAAAGAAATGAGTTTTAATAAGTAGCAGCTCGGTATGAATAATAATATAGAGACAGAACAAACGAGGTTGTACCTGAACCGATCCCTTTCATTGTGCTGCTGATTTCATATCATTGTTCTTTATAGGAGTTCATACTCTTTGTACTATAGATTTAATACTAGGAAAACAATATGAACGATGAAGTTTCTGATATATTTGCACATTATATTTTTATGGTTGTTGAAGTCTTGTTCATTTATGAAAAATTGCATCTTTTATCTCAATTTTCACTAATGAATTATGTTTTATGATATTATATTGATTCAGGAAATATAAATACCCAAAGACCCAAAACTACTAAGTATGCTTTTAGCTTTCGAAAATGGTAAACTTATTGGCAAAACGCTCGTCAAGCCAAAGTAGTTTTGATGTTTCGGGTATTTCTATTTCTTGACATAATATTTCCAATATTTATTTACTCGATGTTATATTGATGTTGATAATGATGAAGTTTGTTCAGTTTTTGATGGAATGAATAATGTTGTTTTCCGATGAGACCAGTTTTAATTCCACGACTAACCATTTGAATATTAGCTTGGATGAATATGGAAATTTATTTATCTTGTAGATGCAATAACGCGTGGTTCAGGTATTTTAAATAATTTTACTTGAGTGTCTTTCTAGAACCTTTCATTCCACGGCGATCTGAAATTATACAATACTTTTCAGAAGCATTAAGATAATTCGAGAGCTTTCTTTGTTATGCTCTAGAAATTTCCAGAATGTTACACTACACCACCACAGTACCTCTCTACTGGCCGAATTTTCGAGAAATTTTCAGCACGTTCTGAAACCTTCCGGAGCCTCTATTCTGTTTCATTCCGCAGATATCTCGAAATTTTTTAAACTTTTCAGAAGCTTCGAGAACAGTCTTGAATTTTCTTCTCTGTATTCTGGAAATTTTCTGAAAGTTTCATAACTAGATACGGGTTAGTTATACTGTCGTCACTGTTCATAATCTTGTCTATTGATCTGTATATTTTTGATTAGTCGAAGTTCAATATATTTTTTGAGATGTAGATGGAATCAAATGAAAGGTAAATAGTTATTTTGGAATATTATTTGGTGAACATTTGACAAGCATAATATGAAAAGCTCATAGATTATCTATCGAAGTGGCGAGAACTTGTGGAATCGTATATAGGCACGCTTTGGTCATGCTTCAATTTCTGCATTTGTTTGCGGTTCTGATTGAGACTCGAGTTCGAAAAATGATATTAAACCTACATAATACAAAAAAAAATACCTAGTATTCTGTAGGTATTTGTGTGATTTGAGGTTATGAGTGAGAGAACGGTGAATTTATAAAAATATTTATTTTATATTTGAAAATCTATGAGGGCACATCGTTGAACTCTTTTTGTTTTTTTATAATCTTAATCTGATGAAAAAATGTAAACAAGACCAATGCATGAGAAATATACTGGGTGTAATTTTTTAACAATAATGAAACCGCAAAAATAAAAACAAAAGAATACATTTTCTTTCGAAGTGTTTTAATATTGAATTATATATTACTAATAGAATCTGAAAGTATAGCAGACAGTTTAGTAAAAGATACATAATTCATCCAAATTTTTCTCATCAAACTCGTCACTATCATATTCTGTCAAATGTATCATTATTATTAAGAGAAAAAATTGTTGGTACTACTTGGTGGAAGACAACTCTACAGTTATAATGAAGAATGGATTAAATAATCCAATCTTCAAGAGTACAATAGCTACATACATCGGCAATTATCCAACAGAAAAAACTTCGCTTCACTGACGAGTGGCAGAACCATGAAAGCGGCACGTAGGTGTTCATTCAGCATTGCAAAGTAAACCTGTAGAAAACTTTGCCAATAATCCAACAGATATAATTCAACGGCCGTAGGAGGCAGTAGTTGTTTTATGTTGGATACTTGCCGACGAATAATACATATCGCATAGCGTGAGGCGCGATATCAGATTATGTAATCCATTTTTCATTATTACTGATAATTATTTCCTTTTTATTTTTTACAGCTGCTGTAAGAGTCAATTATGCCAATGGAATAAGCGAATCGAAAATATCTAAGACTGTGAAAGACTGGCTGAAATATGCTATGCTTAGCATGAGCTCTGGAAATAAAAGATTGTTTTTAAAAATGGTTGAAATAAAAATTATTATTTTCAATGGAATGGAAGTAAAAAACTAAAATAAATGTGTATTAATTTTTTTTTAATCAACGAAAATAAAACAATAATCAGCAACGTTTAGTCCCCATATTTATTTGGTCAAAAACAACGTTGTTTCATCTCTGACGTTTAATAAGCGTGATTGAAAACGGCAATATGAAGATAACGAGCAACGTTTAGTTCATGCATTTATTTGGTTTAAAATAACGTTGTTTCGCGTTTTTCCTTTATAAAAGTTGAAATCTAATTTCTGACGTTGCTTTCTCAACCATTTCACAACGTTTTACCAACGTACGTGTGCCCATTGTGCAAAATTATTTTCTCTACCTATGAAAATTGTTTACAAATTTGTGGGCCACAGGAAATTAATTTGATTCATGATTATGCATAAAACCACCATATCGCCAGCAGTATTTCACACAGACGAAAGGTCAGCATGAACTTTGTTCAAAGGTTATAAATACGTACTCGTATCCAAAATCAGTTAACGGTTCTCTGATTGCCTCTTGTTTTTGCTATAATCGTTTATTATTTTGTGTGATATGGGTGACTAACTGCCAAACTTTGTTTGAGAAGGGTTATCAAAAAGGGTTGATAATAAATTTTAGTGGACAAACTAAAAACTTTTCATAACTCAGTATACTCTCTATTAATTTCATTCAGATGTACGATGAATCTGTAATACGCAGATAAAGCACTATTTGATAAGTCTCTTGCCGCTTCTATTTTTGAGACATGTACTAATGTGTGCTGTTATGATATGGAATATACGTTGTCTCACTTCTCAACTTCCTTTTAATTGAGAAATTTGTCCTACCTAATTTTGGGTCTATTTAGGTATAACAGTGCGCCCATACCAAGTTGAATGAATTTATCAACAGTAAAAACACAAGAGCTTTTTTTTATCGGATAAATTTCTGTCTTCTGTCAACAATACCTACTGAACAATCATTGCTGTCAAAATGACAAACGTCAAATTTAAATAAGTTCATTTCTACAGGAGTTGATTTATCATTACTGTATATGAAAATATTTTGTGAACCTTCTCGAATAGGTCAATTTTTTTTTGAGAAGTCTGTTCTTGAACCGTAACCAAAATATGTAAAGTTGTTCGCTTTTTAATGAAAATGATTTTGGTGGGACACCCAGTCAATTCTGAGAAGGAGAATTTTACGACAGGTAATCCCCAAATTTTTGGTGGTTATCGGGTTGGCATTCAGCTTATCGCACTGTTATCCCCTTCTTTAGCAAAAACACATCAAAGCTGCGAAGACTGAGGTTCTCCTACAGCTGCATAAGGATGAGCCAATGCTTGGGGTCTTCTTCAAGAACATTGAAGACCTTAGCGTATCCAGAAACCTGACCTTTGCTTTCCTCAGGTCAAGTGAGCTGAAGTCGAAAACCGAGGGATTCATAATGACCTGTCAGGATAGTGTCTTCAACACCCTGGTCTATCGTAGCCGCGTGATGTGTATAGAGGTTTCCGACACTAGATACAGAGCGTGTAGAGGGACGCCTGAGACCCTTATGCATTTGTCAGCATATGTCTCAGCCCATATCCACAGACACAACGCGGTCCTACAAGTGTTGTATTCTCACATCTACGACACTCCTACGGTATAGACCAGACACCGGTGTTTCCTTATGAATAAGAAGTGCCGAATATATTGCAACTACTCATACCCCACCCTCAGGCAAATACAAGCCAATAAGCCTCCTCGATCATCAAAGTAAGACGATTTTCATCATGGAGTTTTCGGCTTCTGACGAAACGAACATCGTTTGAGAAAAACGGATTAAATATCAAGACTTACTCTCTGAACTCCACAGGCTCTACCCAAATCATTATGTTAAAATGATGGTTCTTCTTGGTGGTATGATAACACTGCTTTCTAATCTGAAAATCATACCGGTTTGCCGTAATATGGCAGAAATCTTAGCTGGATAAATGCAGAAGGCCGTCATCTCTGTTTCACTGCGTCTGCTCATGTCCCATGATTCCTGGACCCAGTAATCACTTACCTCACGGACGTGAGAAGAGATTTCTGGGTAAGCTATCTAGCGTGCCCTCTGGATGTATCGAAGCTTCGTAGACAGAGCCTGATTGGAACATCCTTTTAGGAATAAAAATAGTAATAATAATAATAACATTTCTTCATTTTTCACATAAACAATAAACAGAAAAACAATTATATTGGAACGATCAGCTGGTTTCATGGACATGCAGTGCATTAGATCTCTGTTATTATTCTTGAGCGTGAAAAAAAAGTTACATGTTCTATGAAAAATGACAAATAAATAATGCAACAATAAAATTGGATTATAGAAATGAGTATTGAGTTTGATATATAAGCACGCCTTGTTTGCATGGCTCATTATCATGTACCCATGTAACACCAGTGAGTCCGGTCATCAGTAGAATTTGAAGAAAAATAATTTTTCCACTTACTTTCAAATCCATTTTTTGCTCATACTGTGAGAAATATTAATTCACACAGCACTTTACCCTCACCACATACATTTATATGGAGAATCAAAAAATATCGACAAAAACTAATTGGCTGCTGTTCAGCTTTGAATAGTTTTTTAAATTCTCATGGTAGTTTTTATTCGTGTTTTGATAAAAGAAGAAACTATTTTCAGAATTTCTTTTGTTTTTTTCTTGAAATAATAATAGCTTTTTGCAGTCGGTTTAAAAATTCTATTTCAAATTCTGTTAGATACGAATATGTACTATTTATAGTAATATGTAAATTAAAAGTACCAAGGGCTCCATGGCGTAATGGATTGACAATCAGCATAAGCGATGCAGGAGGCGTGGACACTTCAGTTACAACTCCGCTCATGTACGGCCGACCACCCGCACAAAATCTCCGGGGGTCGAACCAGCGCCCTCATATGAGGACCTAGGTTCTTCCTTAGGCGAAGTGCGCAGCCCCCGTGTCGTGCACATCCGCTGTCCTCCCTCTCCTTCCTCCTTACCCCCCGGGTTAAGCTCGGAGTGAAGAAGTTAGTTGTCATATATGATATCTTAAGGCTTAGAAATGTGAATTTATAGGCAATAAAATTTCATTTATTCATCCAACACATGACAGTTATGACTGTCATTATTGAAGTCATTTTAGAAAAGTAAACTATCAAATAACACACTGGTGAGTTATAATCCATAACTCACTAGTGTGTTATTTGATAGTTTACTTGTCTAAAATGACATTAATAATGAGTCATAACTGTCATGTGTTGGATAAAACATTGTGTGCCACTCGTGTGTTATGTTTCCTAAGTCAATTTAGAATTTATAAATCTTTCTCGCGTGACTTATTTTCAACATAACACACTAGTACCATAAATAACTATCATTTATTTGTTACGCAGGCGGTCCGGATTCTACACCCGGGCAAGGCAATTTTTTTTTCATCTTGATTTTACATCTGGATATTTTTTTAAAGTCAATTTCAAATTAATAATTCAACTGTTAAGAGGTAGGATACTTTATTGCTATTTTAGATTTTCTAAGAATAAAAATTAATATTGAGTTACAATATTTGTATTCTTCAAATTTGTGTAGTTGTAGAAAAAGTATAGTGTCCAACATGTGGGGAAAGTCACTTTTTCACAAACCTCCATACTCGTGAGAAAAGTTGAACTTTCCCCACTTGTTGCACAATATACTATTGTAGAATCCATTCGGTAAGTGCCTAACCTATGCCGGGATAAAGTTGCTGCCTGCAAGTTTTTGGGACGGATCCAATCGAATGTTTCAGTGACTTAAGATGAGTTGGGTAAGGTAGGATTTTTTCATGTTACAGAATACTGGAAGTGCATATAACATAGCTTGTCTGAAAATTCGCTTTTAGACCACCAACTTGTTTTCTAGTCTCATGTTCGAAATTCAGGCTATAGAGAGACGCGCTGTATAGAGAGACGCCTGTGTAGTTAGACTGGTATGTTTTTTCATTCCAAACTTATTGAGCAATAGTACCCTCAGGTCTATTTATCTAGGTTATCGTCCTCGACCATCAACTGCCTTGCAATTTCCACGTCATGCTTGCAGAATTTCTAGCAATTTATGCAGCAGCTGTAATAAAATTATTCAACCTTAATACTAAAATACTATTTGTCTACATCAGATTTCCGAGACGACACGCAGAAATGTGAATTATTTACTCTTTGAAATGCATCTGTCCTGTTTCCATTATTTACCACAATAGGTGGGATTATCCTAGAAGCATACTTTCCGTACATCTACTGAGAGCCATGTTGAATCTGTGACAAAACTCTTTCAGCGAATTCGTATTAATATCCATTTGTTCGGCGTAATCCTATCATCGCTTCTATTCCATATTCAGTTTTTATCAAAGACTGCACAACTAGAACACGGTATTGCCTTCAACACCAGTTTTAATAGGTCTATATCGCATTCTGTCCTAAGCTGCACGAGTGTATGGATTAAATTAATATTTTGTTGCTGAAATAGCGCTGAAAAGGTAGGATTATTACGGTTCGACCTGAACGTTGGAATCTTAGCGCATTCAGCTCTAACTGTTTGAATAGGAAATTAATTCAAGCTGTGGTTCTTTCTGAAGTTCTGGTTGGCAAGATTAAAATTACGTATAAATTTGAAAATGAAGTCATTCATGCAGAATCGGCATAAAGAAACAGACTCAAAGTCTATGTACAAGCTTTTCACTATTTCAAGCTGGGTAAAATAGTTGCGAGTGCTTTATTCCTTAGTCGGCGGCAAACGATGGCGTCATTTGTTACTGGAGAAGAAGACAAATTTACCATTTTTCAGAAAAAAAAAATTTAATTTCCATATTGCAATAAGTAGCTGGAAGATTTTGAATTAACACATACCAGATGTTTCTTTCTATTATTTCAAATTCAGTTTTCTTTCATTATCACTTGAAACTTCTGAAACGTACCAATATAATATTCTTTGATAATCAAATAATACGGAAAATAATGTACATATTTCAAAACAAAACGGTTATACAATTTTGAGGTCAAACACAAAGTAATTTCGGTCAGCTTATATATTCAAACAGGTTTAAGACTGAATGACAAATATTCCCTTCTATTTTTTGAAAATACTTCTTCATAATGGTATATTCAACATGTGGGGTCAGTGACTAAAAATGATCAATTAAATAACTAACATGTATATTTGATAATATTATTGATGAAACTGTATTCATCAGATTAATTAATTATAATGAAAAAGTTCAGTGGCTCAATGTCCACTAGATATCCATACTGTGAATACGGATGTTAATAATATCAATGAATGCTTTCGCTGATATCATGATTGAGTACATTAAATAGGTTCGGTAGGGGAATGAATTTCATTCTTCAAACGAATGAAGAGTGTCCACTCAAGCAATGAACTGTTCTTCTATAGATGAAAACCTTGCCATCCAATCCTTCCTAAATTTGTTAGGGTACCATTTACTTTTTCTGTTGATACCTTTCGTCTCGGGTGGAGTTTCTTCACATATTATAATATCAGTGTCAGAGTTACTAATTCCTTCATACCCTCATGATTTTCCTCGTCACTATTGTTAATTTTCTCATCCTCACAATTTTCTTTATTCATAATCTGATCTTCACTGTTTTCTATAAATTCACTATTTTCATCCTCAACATCAAATATCATCAGTTTTACCTCCAGTAACAATGTCTGCATTTTCGGAGGATCCAGCTTTTGAAATTTTGATAATATATCTACGAAAAAATTGATTTACTTTGTAGGAACAGAAGTTTGAATGCTATATAACAATAAACAAACAACAATCCATAGCAATACCAAACATCACAGTTCTAAGTTAAACGTCAAACGTCATTAAATTTTCATAAATTTTACCTGTGTGTTTTTTTCTTCTTGCTTATTATTTGAAATGTTACAGAGCAGAGGCCAATTTGAAAATAGTACTAGAATTGCCCCGAATTCTCAATAGTAGTACTAGCGTACCAGAAACTAGCGAAAATACTGAAAATAGTACAATTGTATTACCAGAAACATCGATATTTATCGGTTGCTTCTGTCTGCTTAAGCAAACCTGCTCTGTGCAAACAACGATGTCGTGCGGAGTGGTCCCTCTAGTGAATGCGCTGTGTACCAGCTAGCGCTAACTTGTTAGCAACGGAGATTTCTATGCGTGATTCGGCAAAATACACAAGCTATGATTCGCATACACGTGGTGGTGTTTGGCATAAGATGCATTATTATTTTAGTTCGAAAATATGAATGGGAAATTCATAAAATCTTTTGTGGAATCATCTGCGACTGAAAGACAAACTTTAGTCGCTATTTTCCATCGTTCAAGATAACCTCTTGGGAGGTATTCATGTTGAAAAGGGGGAACAATCTCCATGAGAATGTTGCCCTTTTCAACATGCATTATTATATTTATTCACATATTAATAACGAATTTATAAAATGGGTGGAAAATGTTGCTTCTGCCTGCCTAACAGAACTGGTAGTTGGTAACTTTGTTACACCTATAATTTTCACATAGCTGCAACAAAACTTGTCCGTAGATCTGATAATAGATCATTATTGATCTTCATAAATTTGAAGTCATTGTAACAATAAAAACATACATATTTCAGTGAATGGTTATTCATTGATTCGACGAAAAATTTATTGTGTCGATAAAAGAAGATGTATTTAAAAAATATAACAAACCATATTTTTTACGTCAGTTGAATTTATTGTGCCAATAAACAGAAAGGTAATAAACGGCATTTATTGATATAATGTATCACTTTTTTCTCATGAAATAGTACACATTGTTTTGATTTACTTTTTCCTTAATTTCAATGACCTCTTTCACAACTGCAATGAAACCTGTTCATAGGTCTGAAAATAGATCATCATTGATCTCGATGAACTTGAATTAATTATAACAATAATAACGTACATATTTCAATAAATGGTTATTCATTGACACGACGAAAAGTGTATTGTGACAATAAACGAAAAGGTATTCATTGATATAATGCCAATATTTTACAAATATATATATATATATATATATATATATATATATATATATATCATGCTCTGGGACAATGAATTATGTTCGTTGATACGATGAACAATTTCAAATTATTTTATTGTATCACATTCCTCACCTCAATAAACTTTTCCATAGCAGCAACAAAACCTGTCCATAAATCTAAAAAACGATCATCATTGATCTTAATAAATTCGAATTCATGGTATCAATAGAAACCTATGAACGTCAGTGAATGTTTATTCATTGTCGCGATGAAAAATTTATTTTGCCAATGAACGTAAAAAACGGCATTCATTGATATAACGTACCCCATTTTTTTCAGTGCATAATGCGGTGTAGTTCGTGTGGAACAGAGATAGCCTTTCAAATACGAATGAGAGCGGTGTTTTTTCTTTGTGTAAATGAAATTTTTTATGATATTTTTGTTCTGTGTATCGTATATATTATTTATAATACTGTATGCATCTTTTTTATACTTGATAAATAGTTTGGTTTTACCCAGGGTTGTTTTTTTTTGTTGCTTTCCATTCCTCTACATTAAATTTTTTGATCGAGGAGACAGTATAGACTGTTACTCCATTAGAATGAAAATTTTTACACCCGTGGTTTCTTGCACTCGCCTTTTGGCTCGCCCTCTGAACTTTCTACTCGCTTCAAATTTTCATTCTCACCTTGCTGAATATATCATCAGTGTTCTAAATATCTATCGATAACTGGAATAAACGAAATCCCAAAACGCACAAAGCACAGAGTATGCAGTCCAATTCACTGAATTGAATAATTATACTTCTTATATTTATCGGAAACTAAAAAATTAATTGCTACATTCATTGTTCACTCAACGACAATAAATAAGTCTTGTCGAAACCCGTTCGGGAAAAATGACTCCTTCGAAAATTGAAGTTTGAACCGATCCTCTGGGACATAATTCCAATCCCATGGCGTATGGGACGATCATCGATGAACAAAAGTTGCGGAAATTGACTGGGGAACTATCGTTCTATAATTTCATCCAAAACTTCAGCTTATAACGAGAATTCAGTTTCCAAGTTGGAAATCCACAAAGGAGGGAAAATGTATCGAAAGTGTTAAAACTTGTGCACCAGTAACGTCTTGCAGCTCCTTTGATATTGATAAGTTTTCCACGGATCTTTCTCAAGTTTCCAGGCACTTTCTTGCATCTTTGTCGCCTTCTCCCATTTTGTCTCATTGTCCATTAATGTTTTCCGTTGGTTTGATTTTGTTGAATGCCCTTTGTTCTCGATAGAAATAAGATTGAGGTTGGAGTCGAAAGTTTGTACTGATACATGGAGGAGATTAATTTGGGACGATAACTTTACACAAATGAGTTCAGTTTTGATTATGATTCTGTTGAAAGTAATGAATTTATTTGAATAATTTTTCGTTTCAGAAAAAATCAGTTTCAGTCTTTTGATAGCGAATATATTGTGTTTGAATATTAGAGATGAAATTTGTGGACTTGACACAAGAAATGTTTCCAGGGAAAAACTTGCAATCCAAGAAATTCATAATTTAATGAAAATGCACTCAACTAAGTGAAACTGATTGAGGTCGATTTTAAAACTAGATTCAAGACTCACTTGAATTTTGAAGAAGGGTTTGAGTTGTTGATCGATTTCATAGGGAGTAGGCGTGGCGGTGAAACTTTCCAAAAATCCGCAGAATATAAGGGAGACGATTCTGAAAAGTTATCATCAAAGATTCTGTAATGATCTAGAAAATTGAAATTCTCTCTGAATTGAACCAAAACAGAGGTTCCTGAAGGTTCTAGAATGTTGCTACGGCTCTAGGGACCTTAAATATAAATATGCTTTGGTGCTTATTGCATTCCACAACTCGAGGAGTTCATGGAATTTTCTGGCTAGCAAAATCCCCCCAAAGATCGATCGCACATGTATTGAGATACCAGAATTACTTGCAATCCATCATATAGGCTGTAACTCCAGATACAATAATAACCTCAGTTCTAACCTCTTCAAGTCTACAAGATACTAAATGAAAGGAAGAAAAATATTATTTCACCAAGGTTCAGAATCAATTTATATATCAGTTGGGTATAACCAATTGTCACATGTGTTTAAGGCACTGACAAGAAAAGCAAAGATGATCAATAGCTTTATCAGCTACAAGGCAGCCTGTCGTTTCCTCACCACGTAGTGAGCCTCCATGTATCTTTCTATACTTACTTTTCATTATTTGGCACTTTGGACTCAAATCCAAACGGACACTCAAAAGTGATATTACCCTAACATAGACAAGACAACTTCTCCAACCAGTGCTCTCTTATCAACTTACTCTCTTCTAGCAAGAAGAGAATAATGAGGAATTCTGACCACCCGGAAATATACTTTTCGTGATTTCAATTTTTGACCTTTTCGTCACATCTTCCATTTTTTCTAATTATATTAGTGTTGCCACAACGACAGTTAAAATTATCCTATGAATATATTGACACACAGCGAAACATCGAAATGGAACAAGGAAAGACGCAGCCCTCACCTTCTAACGTGTGATTCCATCCACGAGAGAGGTAATGGCGCGGTGAATCGAATCAACCTACCATGAATGAGCAAACGGATTCATCACCTACGCGCCACCGAGGCCATTGAAAATACACTCAAGTGAAGTTCTTGAAAGTTTGGCCAGTCGGAAGTTGACGGGAAACTTTCAGCAATATAAGATTGGGAACTCTTGAATATTTATCCCAAAGCTTTTGAAAAATCCACAAAAATCTTAGAATGAACCAAAACAAAAGCTCTAGCAAATTTTAGAACGCACTAGAGTGCCAAAGTGAAGTTCTTGATAGGTCAACCATCAGAATGGAGTCAAAAATGTAAAAAAAACTCTAAAATGTTGTGAAATGCTAAAAACTTCTACGTTTACATGGAATGAACCGGAACAGAGGCTCCGGGAGTTTCTATAATTGGATTTCTCGATAATTTGGCAGCCAAAGAGGAGCCGTGGAACTCGTTAGGATATAAGAATGTTCAAAAGAATTCGAGAAAACCTAAGAATAAATCAGAACAAATGATTTAAAAAGTTCTACCACCAAAATACAGATGTGTTTGTTGGACTTTCTATAAACTTCTAGGGAATGCGAAACAAAACTCTAGAATGTACTTTAAGATTCTGGAAAGAGTGGAAAGTAAAATTCGAGACCCCAATGTAATCAACCAGGACGGGGGTTCTTGAAGGTTAGAGAACATAACGTATCATTGGTTAAACGCCGGTGTAAATTTTTTTTTTTTATTCTGCAAACTAATAAAGAAGTATGCATGGATAGCGAAGGAACAGGTTCGTCCAATTTGAACTGATTAGTTCCCGCTATTGGAGTTTTTCAACTCCAAAGACTCCAAATATTAGCCTCCCGTAGGTCTTCCACTCACCGAGACAATGAGATGAAGTTTCTTCATCTTCTTGACAATTATGCCGAGTGAGGCTGCCTTCTATGCCTATCAATGATTGGTGCCTGCCTAATTTGTTGTGTCCTGTTACTATTTCCATGAGGAGACTTGACTTGCTGAAGCTGGTCACGAAGTATTTTGACTGCCTGACTGAATGCTTTTTCTTTCAGCTAATTTTTCAAGAATGTCTCCGAATTCCTGTACAAGTGCTGAGCTTGATTTAGTATGACAGATTGCTCTGAGCGCTGTATGATTATCTAACTAGACGTTCATGTTCTGTTTGGACTCTTTTGTCGACTCTTGCCTTGTGCTACAGTTTGAAAAACTATCATTCATTTCCACAGATCGTATCTTCCTCGTACACCTCTTTTTGAAGCCAAGTTTGACATATCAGGCTTCCTGGACAAAACTCTACTGTGATTTCTGACCATTTTTCTCCGCTCGGAATAGCGAAATTGGAATTTCTATCCATCACAGTCTCTCTTGAACGCTTCTCACTCTCAGGACGGAGATGGAAATTTCTTGCTCTTCTCATTCGGTTATTTTCGCATGACTTATCATTGCTCCTCCGTTCACTCCGACTCTCAAGTCTCACGTAGTCAAATGTACTGTAATTGAGAGGTATAATCACAAAAATTGCCATGTCCTTTCTAGTAGATTCCCAGTAAATCAGTTCATACATACTCATACAGTTTTTATCAAAAAAGAACCATTGATTGATTCTACCAATTTTTCTTTAATCTTTTTTGTGAATGGCAAGTTTTGTTACCGACTAATGGAAATGGCGACTTTTGTCAACCATTTTTGTAATATTGACCAGTTTTGTAACTCGTCGAAAACGAATATTTGAACCGTTGACGTGCATACTATACAAGTAATAAAAGAACTGAAAACACCAAAACTATGTCATTTTCACTCGACACGCGTTTCGCTAAAAAACTTGGCATTCTCAAGAGCTATACGCTTAATACAAGCATGTAAGCTTATAAGCCTAGTAAGCGTATAGCACTTGAGAATGGTAACTTTGTTAGCAAAACGCACGTCGAGTGAAAGTGACGTAGTTGTGGTGTTTTGGGTAGCTTCTATTTCTTGAATAGTTTTGTAACTTACTGTTCTTTGCAGTTGAAAGAATCACCAAGAAAAATATGTTTTATTGAATAAGAAAAAGGGTATTATTATGAAACAAAGGATCGGAATTTTTATAAATTTTCGGTCGACGGTATTTTCAAACGGTGGACTCGTCTTCTTGTATAATTTCAAATCTCTTCCACATCATCGTTGTTGAATCCCGTTTATCAATATCTATGAAACTGAAATTGAAATTGTTGTAATTGTCTTTTCCGTTAACAAGCTGTCGTCCCCTTGAGAACGGCGGCCCTCAGAAGTCGAAACTTGTGCGAGCCAAGGATTACCGAGGTCTTGTCTTTTAACGTGCGATTCCTAGCACTTTCTCTGGCCATCAGATAAAAATCTGTAGTCGCTAGGATTCAAACCCAACCATCCAGCAGTCAATGGTTTTGAACGCGACAGTCTCAACCACTGAGCTACATTCGTGTAATATGACAAGTCTTTTCTATACTATGAACGAAAAATAGTAAACAACATCAACAAAATAGTAGATCGCGAGAGATCGCGAGAGAAAATACCAGAAATTTGACTTTGACGAAGCAAAATGGATTATGGCAAGTTTTGAATAATTCTCATTTTTCGGCAAGAAATTGAACGGGTTCTGGCTGGTATTGTAACGAATCGGCCTAACTGAGATGTTCAGATGCCCCTTTCGCCATGGAACCTATTGTCATCATATTTTTCACAGAATTGTCCATTTTTTGGCCAGTTTTGTGATTATACCTCTCAATTGCCCCTTGGCAATACGAATTTCAGTCGGCGATAGCCTCAGCAATAGTTACAACACTACGGTTGCAGCTAGCAGTTCTCATTACTTCCGTTCTTACCAAACAGGCCAAACTCTTTGCCACGCTTTCGACCTATTGTACTGCTCTCTGCGCCTGGCCACCATACAGTTCACTAATATTGGATCTTGGAGCTTACCACTATCGTGTATAGCCAGTACATGATCTCCTGATTGGTTCCCCAATTACTTCCCACAATTCTCCTCAGTTACAATAGGATTGACTATTGAATAATCCTATCAACATGTGGCTTCTATGTAAGTTATGAATCCAGGACTACCCCCAGCTATTCGACTCCAGCTCCTGGCCTGGCATGATGGGTGGCCTAAACCATTCCTTCTTTCATTTGTTTGGTGAACACCTGCACCTTTTTCCAATGTATGCAGGCCGCCTGCATACAATAATTGCAGATGACTTCAGTAAATCATTCAATGACTATGACTACTATATCGTCCGTTCAGGCATGTAAAATAATAAATAATCAAAAATTCTGTCATAGTCGTGGGGGAAATGATATTGAAATGCATCTCTCCTATAATAGACACTTGAAGCCAAGTCGAAATTCCAACCGTATCCTTATCCGTTTCGATCTGCGCATGCGCAAACTCGATACGGTGACAGATATGCGTTACGGGCTACGTATCGATATCGACCGTTTCGGTATACGTATCCGGAGACGGATCTGTCAGAAATAATTACGTGATATACAGGGTGTCCCAACGAAAACTTTCCACCCGGATTTACTGCGAAATGACAAATTATTTTCGGAAACGCTAAAACAGGTCGATTTTAATTTCTAGGGGGACACATGTTAGTAATGGATTTAGTCGAGCAACTTCATCCCCCGGACGGGGGCGGCTACCCCCTTGCGAATCATCATAGGGAACGTGGTTCGAGTGATACATCATCTTAAAGCTCTCTTTGTGTTCTATCCAAACGTGTATAATTTTTTCAAAGTCGATTGAATGGTAATTGAAATTAGTGTTGTTGATAGGTTCAAAGTAAATAGTCAATATCTTACCTGTTCTTATTCAAATTCAATTTATTAACTATTTTAAGACTCAATGAGTGGACAGATAGACAATGGCAACATCCCATCCGGTCAGGTAACCCAGTCACCCCACGAAAAACGAAAACAAATTAGTCAAAACAAAGTAAGTAGCCAGGCTGGGACTATTAATTGCGAAGATCTTTCAACCAAGTATCAGTTTTATGTCGCTATTCGCGAATACAACATTACAAGCGGAAGATGCTCACCCCAATTGTGAGCGAAACGTCCAAAGGAACCTCCTCCACAGAGGTGAACCGACCACGGCACTGAAGCCCGGAAACCATATTTCTTGGTTTTTGTTCTGTTGACTTTTTCATAGACAAAAAATACCTGTTTTTTATGGTTCGCCTGCGTGTATGTTCTCAGAATGAATTCACAGTTCGCATGATTCTTATGGAAATATCATTTGATTTAATGGTTTACGCATTAGAAGAACGAATTGAGTTAGTGAAACTTTACTACAAAAATGATGATTGTCTAAGAGCTGCAGCTAGAATTTTCAATACATATTCATACATATTCATACCTATGTTCAAACGTTGATTGATAAATTCGAAAGAACTGGGTCTGTGGGAAACCAGAAACATCATCCTGAACGTCGGATAAGGAACGAGGCTGTTGAGGTAGCGGTTCTGGGACACGTGGCTATGGATCATACTCAAAGTATTCCAAGCTTGGCTGAAGCTTCAGGTGTAGCGCGATCGAGTATTCAGAGAATTCTCAAGTCACATCGATTCCATCCATACAAAATCAAACTTGTACATGAACTGAACGAAGACGATTTTGACAGACATCAACAGTTTTGTGAGAAAATGTCTGAGCGTCTGAGAACAAATCCCAATTTGCTCTTCAATATTTGTTTTTCAGACGAGAGTACAGTTGAATGTTTGGTGTGGTATTTTTCGCAAAAATATTATTGGACCACTTTTTATAGATGATAATTTGAATGGACAAATGTATTTACATCTTCTTGAGAATGCCATCGATCCCATGATAACGGATATTATCGAAAACGATGGAGATTATTCGGAAGACAACCTCTATTTTCAACAAGATGGAGCACCACCTCACTATGCAGTAGCGGTTAGAAACTTTCTGGATGAACGATATACCAATCATTGGATAGGGCGACGAGGACCAATTGAGTGACCAGCTAGATCACCGGACCTCAACCCGTTGGATTATTTTTTATGGGGGCATCTCAAAAGCAAAGTTTTTGCCACTCCGCCAGAGTCACTAGAGGATCTACGTGGTAGAATTGTAAACGAGTGCGGCAGAATAACTCCAGAAGTATTCGAAAACGTTCGTAATAGTTTCGAAAGTAGACTTTATCATTGTATGGAGGTAGGAGGGGCTCATTTCGAGCAATTAATAAATTGAATTGCGATAAGAACAGGTACGATATTGATTATTTAAATTAAACCTATTACCACACTAATCTCAATTACAAGTATAAAAGTTTGGATAGAGAATGAAGAGAGCTTTAAGATGATGTATCACTCGACCCAAGTTCCCTATAATGATTCGCAATACGGTAGCCGCCCCTGTCAGGGGGATGAAGTTGCATGACTAAATTCATCACTGACATGTGTCCCCCTAGAAATCAAAATCGACGAGTTTTAGCGTTTCCGAAAATAATTTGTCATTTCCCAGTAAATCCGTGTGAAAAGTTTTCGTTGGGACACCCATATGATATTACATGACATTTATATGACATTCGAAGGTTCCGTATACGTTTGATGAATGGCTTCAAGGGCTTATTTCTCCATTAACGTAATTTGATGCGATAGGTATACGTAGGGATACGTATAAAAATACACAATTGGCTTTAAGTGTCTACTATCTTGGAAAGAATTTTCATATTCCGAATTATTTAGGTATATGGAGTTCCTCCTCTAAATCTATTCTGTTTCATCTTGGAATAAGTCAGACGATTTCACGAACCATGGCTTTTCAGAACAAAAGGTTTCCTCGAAGTAGCTCACCGTGGAGCTCCAAAAAATATCCCGCGATCCGAAACGACAAAAAATCGATTGTATCAGTTATGCTGGTGTCACGTTCGACGCTGAAAATGCGTTTGCCTGAAATCAGACGATCACATGGCTGAAAGACAGCCAAGCGCCTCTTCGCGCGGCTCGACACCTTCGACCTTTGCCAATCAATAAGACAGATGGATATAAAGGGATATTGATGAAGGCAACGGTAGGCATCGAGTCGGGAATGTACCCAAGTGTCGGGAAGCGAAAAATAAAATGGTCGGAGCAGTGGCGTACTTGATTTTTACCGTTGTTTTTGTTGGAGTAGGAAGAACTAAATTCACTCGGCTTGTAATTGGAACTGGTATAAACTCTCTCAGAGTTTGGCAAAGTCGGGCAAAAATACATTGTTAAAGTTCAATACGATGCTGATATCAATAATAAATGTTTTTATTAATTTAAAATAGAGACACACATGAATGATTAGCATACACATATTAAGAGGCCATGAGCGTGATCACATTTTGGCCGTTTTTTAAGGTAAAAGAGTCGATAACTCAAAAAAGGTTCGTCGTATCGATTTCAAACAAGGATAGGCTTCTAGAAGGAGTTTGATTATATGTAACTATGTCTGCGGCAGCACCTCAAGATTATTTCCATGGATAGTCGAAGTACCTAGCTGCAGAGGTATTTCTCTTCCATTAAAAAAGCAATCTTTATCCGATCGAAATGAATTTGGTATAAAAAGAAAGGTAAAACGTTGATCTATGTAGGTGCTCTATTGTTTTTTTGAAATTTTTTGTTCATCTACCCAAAAATTGCTTCAAAGTAACTGCATTTTTGGGACATTTTCGAATTTTTTTTTGTGGAAAAGTGGATTGAAAATTCAATTTCCATCACAACACGTACGTAGAATCAAACTTCCTCCAGAAGCCGGACCTTGTTTGAAATCGATAAGACGAACCGTTTTTGAGTTATCAATTGACTCTTTTACCTTTGCGTCCCAAACGTGATCGCGCTCATGGCCTTTTAAAAATGTAGTGCAAGGGCAAAGTTTATTTTTGATTGAATACTAGGCGCAACTAAAAATATTGTTTCGATCAACCCGATATTTTTGAAGAGCTATTCAGAACTGGTTTGGTTTAAGTTGGTAATTGCAAATGTATTTCTCACTAGAAGTGATTCAGTTAGCTATCACTGGGCTGAGATAGCCAACTTCTTCATGAAACAATTTAAGAAGAAAGCAATGGATTGATTTCAAACGGACTATGTGGCTACAGTAAGTGTGGACCAACCATGTGGCTATACGTTGATATCGCCTTTGTCATTTGGAGATACGGAATGGACCGACTGAACCTTTCTCTGGACCACCTAAATGATCAACACCATAACATTCAGTTCACCGTGGGGACTGAACTGGACCAGCGAATAGTTTTCGTGTATGTGCTAATTGAAATATCTGGCATCAAAAACTGACTCACACGGATAGAAGAGGGTGTTTATGTAACTATCATATCAAAACGGACCTCCTGGTCTAATTAAATGGATAATCATGTATTCCTGCTGGGCCTTGTTACTAACTCCATGTACCATATGGGAAAAAAGTTTATCATTAGAGTATTGGAGAGAAGATTCTTGGGAAAAGTTTGTGCATGTCCAATAACCTGAAAATCGATTTTGACACATGTCACGTCATCGATAGTATGGCGGCAAATTGAAAATAATTACTATGAATAGGCAAAAAGTCGGGCAAAATGGCAAGATATGAGAAAAAGTTATTTGAAAAAGTAGCTCAGAATTCAATTTTATAAACATATACGAAGTTTCAGAAAATAGTGTGAGAATATTGAAAATGGCAATTTTTTTTAAATATTTTTCTAGCTGTACAAAAATATCAAATTATTTTCTTATGAATAGCTTAACCATACTGAAATATTTGTATTCCGATGATAATAACAAAACTTTCTCATTTTGTACACACCAGAGAGCACTAATTTAAAATAATTGAATTTTGTCAGAACCCTTGCTGTTACAATGGTTCGTATCTAACAGTTATATCACAATTCCACTATTATTGCGATGATAGGGAAATCCAAAAATATCGTGTTTTTTTGATTTCAATCAATTTTCGATGATAATCGTTTCACTTCGCACATAATCTTAAAAATGTGCGGCAAATTAAAGAGGCTAGAGTTTTTAACATTGCATACGAAGTGAAACGCTCTGGCACGATTATCATCGAAACTTGATTATAATCTGGAAAACACCATGTTTCTGGAGTGTCATGTCATCACAATGGTCGTGAAATTCTGATATAACTGTTAGATACGAACCAATATAACAGCCAGGGTTTTAACAAAATCCAATTTTTTTAATTTACTGCTCACTGGTGTAGAGAAAATGAGAAAGTTTTGTCATTATCATTGAAATACGAATGTTTCGGTATGGTCAAGCTATTCATAGGATAATAATATGATATTTTTATACAGCTAGGAAAATATTAAAAAAAAATGCTATTTTCAATTTTCTCTCATTATCTTTTCAAACTTTGTATATGTAAATTTAATTTTAAGCAACTTTTTCAAATAAATTTTTTTGACATCTTGCCATTTTACCCCACCTTTTGCCTTTTCATAGTAATTTTTTTCAGTTTACCGCCATACCAGCGATCACGTGACATGTGTCAAAATCGATTTTTAGGTTATTGGACATGCACAAACTTTTCCCAAAAATCTTTTTTCTAATACTCTAATAATGAACTTTTTTCCCATATGGTACATACTTTTTGGCGGTCACTGTATATATATATTTTTCAAACGAGTTTTTTGATAAAAGTCGAATCAGTATCCACATATTTAAATTCGAAGAGAAATCTCTCACGCTGTCATTTTGAAAGAAAAACTGTTCATGTTTCAAACCAGACGTGAAATTCTTCAATTGTTTCCTTATAAATAGTAAAAGTCTTCATGAGCTATACTCATATCAAATTTCAATTGTCAAAAGATAACTGAATAACGCTTTATGAAACGATCGAGTTAACCTTAATGTCAATGTAGGTAGAGTAGATAGAGTCCATCTTCCGATTGGTTTCCCCGTAATTATAAATTTGCGTACAACTTCAAACTACAAAAAAGTGACAAATGCAAAACTAGAAGTAGTATCTGTTCCGTTTTCACTAAACTACCTCGTATATTGATTCTTCAGTAATTTTTCAAAATTACCGATGTCGATGAAAGGAAATGAAAATTTCAACAAATTGTATATATCCATAAATTTTATGATACAATAAATGGGCACAATGAAAAACCCTCTACACGTCAATAAAGCATGAAAAATCTCAGAAAATATTGTTTCACTTTCCCGTTCCGTTCTTGAGAACGCTATATCGTTTTCAATCTGGCGAAAAGCGGAGGTTTTTTCGTTTAATGTAACGAATGAACTGTGGCTTTTTTAGGATTTGTTATTTCAGAGGAATTTTCGTTTCCAATTTTTATTAGAATAACTCAATTTTCTTTCGGGCCTACGCTCCCAAAATTCCTTTATGTTTGTTTCCATAATCTTCCGGTCGATCTTGGTCAATAATAAGAAATGTTTTTAAGTAATATAATTTCTTGAAAACTGAAAAGAAGGGTTACATAAGATTGGTATTTTTTCATTCCACTTGAAAACTTCTAATCGACTTGTAATGCCAAATAAATTCATTTCAGTTCGTTTCAAATCTGTTTTTGCCCTCATGCTGAGGGAAAAGTTAATAGGTTTCAAACAAATTCATACCAGTTGTATTGCTATTTCGGCAAGGTGAGGTAATGAATTTTCCACTTTGTTTGCATTTCTGATTAGATCTCTTGAAGAAAATTCCTATTTTCCATGTATCTAGACAATGCAAGCAATGAAAAGTAACTGTTAGTAGTAGTAGTTTTCGTTCTGTGAGCAAATTACTTGTCTCAACTTCTAAAAACTTTAAAAAAATTTTTGCATCATTTGTTCCTACTGGGAAGTGAAAAATCAAGTCTTGAAATGAAAATGTCACAAGAGAATCAATATTATATTGTGTATACAGGGTGTCCCAGAATAAAGGGAACAAACTCCGAGGGTAGAATCCTCACTTCATTTTATTGCTGAAAGTTCCAATAAACGTATACCCTAAAATGAGTATTAACCGAGTTACAGGTTGAAAACTCCATAACGGCTTAACTTTTCTTAATGAAATTTGGTATATCACTTAACAGCATTCAGTTTCATATTTCAAGGCAAATCATGTGTTTGTAACTCTAAACAGGGACGTACGGCAGGTGGGTACACCTATTCGCCCCTGCTCCCCAACTTTTTCGCCACTGGATCAATATCGATTTCGTCTTCTTTTTCTTAATCCCCAATATTTCAATACAAAAAAGAAATACGTTTCGTTTCACAAGTATCAACGGTTTTAGGGATATTTGAAGTTGAATGAATAGGTGCGTATGTGATACGGATACTCATTAGTGATTATTTTGTTAGTGGCTATGTAAGTAATAAATATCGGGAAATTTTTGTTAACAAAATCCCTCGTAAATGCCAACAATTTTCGAAATATTTGAATTTATACTCATTGCAAGGTATGAAATATGTTGGATGAGGGATATTAAAAAATATGCTTGCTTTCAAGAAAATATGTTCCCATCACTTTATTTTTCACGGTAGAATTAAGAATGAAGAGGAATTATTATTGTTTAGAATCGAATGTTTGAAATTCAAAAAAATCATAGCCACCTATGACCAATTTGGTTTTTCAAGTTTTTTCTTTCATTTCCTCTTCATCGACATAAGGAATATTATGCTGGGCGCATGGTATATTCTTAGACATTATAATATCACTTTCCGGATATCCTCAACTTTCTCACTTCTATCAGAAAATCACATTTATTCAAATATGTGACAGAATTTCTCAAAATCTTGCTGCAAATAGTGAACTAAACTGAATTAACTGAAGATATGATACCAGAATGAAAATTAATAGAAAAATAATGGGGCATATTTGTATTAAAGAAATGTTATTCGTAGAGTGAAAATAAATTCAATTTGTGAAATTCGTGACATATATCAATTAATGTGATTTTCCGATGAAAGGAAGGAAGAAGAGAACATATAGAGAGGGATATCATCATATTTAACAATATACTATCTGTAAATCAAAGTTTTCCTAATGTCGTACAGGGCGATGACGAGAAAATGGGAAAATAAGTTATATGTTCCATTCTCAACAATATTCCTCCTTGAATTTTGACTGTACCGTTTTAAATAAGATGTTATCACATTCTTCCAAAAACAATGAGTTAGTCAAATGTTTGGACCGGCCCATTTGTCTCAGCTGATATTAGAAAAAAAAGTTTGGATGTAAGTTGGTGGGTATTTCACTTTGCACTTTTTGTGAATTCAACATTTTTTTGATGTGTCATTGGTGGAGGAGTGACGTCATCGATTTTTTTTAACGTAACCTTATGTCAAGTTCAGTATCGTTAAAGAGTTTGTTCTTTTCTCGTTTCAGGAGTGCTAATGTTATTTCATCTCTTTCGATACATATAGAGTGTTTGGTAATTTTTTGTCCACCTCTGTAATTCACTTAACTATAGCTTGATTTGTTAAAAAATTTACTCAGTTGGAGAATTTAGCCATCAGACGGATATTCTAGCGATACGGCAATTTGAATGAGACAGTGGTGTACGTAAGTATTATTAAAAAATATATATGTGAATGCTACATCAACAGTTCTTTCATTAAGAAATTCCACCAACGATTTTTGGGATAATTTTAGGTATCAACAACTGGAATAAATACATTAATAGTTGAATAAATATGTGATATAAAAAGAAAAATTATTTTATTCATTTTGTAAAAAGAAATAAGTGTATTAAATCTATTTGCTCATTAGGTCGGTAGACATAGACCATACTTTGGATATGACCCTATAGAAAACAGTCGAATAATGTAAGATCTGGACTTTGTGCTGGCCACTTGATTGTAGCAAGTTCACTTTATATCAAATATTTCTTCAACTATTGATGGATTAGTTCCAATTATCTAAGAAGGCAATTATCTCAGAGAAATCTTCAAATTAACGACAACTTCTGGGGATATTTATCCCCAATATGGAGAAATATATAAAAGTTGGTTGAAGGAACACAAGTGTGTAATCAAAAGAAAGAAGACCGACTACAGTAAAAATGAATCGTCTATGCTGACGGAGAACAACTTCAATAGTGTTGATGCTTATGAAGTAGCGAAAGTATTGAATTAAATGATTACTTTTCTGAGGCTGATGAATCAAAACTTCATTATATTTGATGTAATATCCTCTTACTTACCCAATGAATCACTCCTACGTACAAGGATTATTTCCCACTGAATTCAGAAAGACATGAGTAATTTTTTCATCAGGCAGAGTAAGACAACTGCAGAAAAAATCATCCAACTCGTTCACTTTCGAAATTATTCGAAAAAGTATCAGAATTTTGAATTATTTGAAAATAAACATCCTCATATGTAGTAATTGCATGGTTTCAGGAAAAATTCTGTCGAAACAGCATAATCCCAATACTTTAAATTTTGTTACTTCGAAATAGATTCCAACAATAAAGCACTGTTAGCTGACGTTACAACATGGCGATGATCAGCTGATGAGGGGAGAAACAAAGGATTTGGATTTGAATTTGAAAAAAAAATAGAGCGCTGTCAGCTGGCGTCACAACATGGCGGTCATGGGGGACAAACAAAGCATTTGACATTTGAAGATATGAAAATTCGTTTTTTGTGAATGATAGTGGATAATTGCGATTTTTATAAATCACTTTTCCCAGAAAATTGACCAGAAATATTCACGTAGCCTTATGGAAAATGGGTTCAATGGGTTTTTTTGTTCAGTTTGGTTTGTTTGTCCCCCTATGACATTTTTCCGCGACTGTCATATTATGTCACTGGCAGTGCTCTTTTTTGCCGTGGTTAGTGGTTAATTGTGATTTTTTTTTAAATTTACTAAATTTAGTGATCCTTTTATTTGATAATATTTTGAAATACTCTTGTTTCAGATGAGGAATCGTTTAATTTCACTAATAACATCGCTGTTGGTTTTGTGATCTTTGAAAATAAATATCTGCTAGTAATACAATACTTTCCGTCTTTCATAACATCCTCCAATGTTGACTACAATGTTAACTGCAAATTGTTCAGAACGATCTGACTAGCATGTCTCTGTACTTCAGCAGTTTTAGAAGAAAATTTGTAAATTTCACGTGCTGGTCTGGATCGAATTGGTTATAACAACCCATAACAGCACAAGTCTCCATGATATATTTCCTCAAATCTAAAAGAGGAAACTGTTTGTATGATACCTATCATAATAACAAGGTATTTTTGAAATGTGTATAACACCTCTACAGACTTATGCACTTAATTCAGACTATACTTAATGAATTAATACCCACTGAAATTTCCAGAACGTGTTTTTCGAAATTTTTTCGCAGAAAATCCACAAAAAGAACACGAAAATGGCTTTGTTTGTCCCCCCCATCGAATGTTTGACAACTGTCAACTTACGTCACTGACAGTGACGTTATGTTATCAGCCTGTTTGTCTTCCGAGTTTTCAACTAATAAGTTGAAATTGCTTACTATTTCCATTTGATGCAGCGGTTTGATCTATCAATCCCTTTGCACTTTGCCCTTTTGCGCCGTTACATGAATGCATTTGGTTTCCATTTGATGCAGCGGTTTGATCTATCAATCCCTTTGCACTTTGCCCTTTTGTGTCCTGTTTCCCAGCACCTTGATGAATATATTGGATTCCAGGTGACCTGATGGAAGTACTTCTTCATCAGAATTGATAATACCCCAAAATATGAGAGCCCAATGCAGAATGAACAAATGATGAATTATTATAATTTTTTTTATTGAAACCTATCCAATCCATGTAATAATTGATGCCATAGCAAGCTCAAGGGAATGAGTTCATAATAACATCGTTATTCGTCACGCATTTACCGCCAATAATATGAACGATCACACACACACACAAATATACGTGGTAATTACCATGACAGAAGCAATTAACAGTTAAACGAATTATCTATGCAATAATCTGAATGTAACGGTCAACTCTGCGCAAAGTAATTATAATTCATAGAACGTCCTCGAAGTGACAGTTATATTAGGCTGTCCAAATCCCAGAATAAATCACATTACTTGAATTGGTTTCCCTGTAGATTAAAGTGCATAGTTGGGAGTTCTACGAGGTTTTCGACGTGACAGTGGATTGTGCCGTCTCCGACACTCTTGGACAATTTGTTGAAGTTTGTGTAATGCCATTTAAGTTGCCCGGAGAATTGGAATGGAAGTCGCTTTCCTGTAAATAGCAGGAAAGTTTCCCGGAATGATGTGGCTGTTTTCGGTGGAGAGAGGAAAATCCCAGATTTTTGTGTTTATTCGAAGGTTGATTGCAATTTCCTTTCACGAGGTTGCACACAGTGGTTATTGTTATCTTCAGGGAAGCTACAATTAATAAGCGAATGTATACTAAAATGGAGTGAAGCCCAGTAACAGCTATACTTACTGTGTCTTTGAGGTTGATTGCAAAATGATGTGATGAAAGTGATACAACATTATCGAATGGGAAACATGAAGTTGATAATAAAATAACATTAAAACACATTTTTAAAATTTATATGGATAGTTTCCACGTGTGGAAATACTCAGCACGTGTCTATCATCTTGGTTAGGAAACAGACAAATGACATATATAATTGAAAGAAGAAAATTATGAATCGAAGTTTGACAGGTAGAGTCCACGATTTGGCCTCTGCTTGTGAGTGAACCAGCCAAATTGTAACAACTCAAAAGGGCGAGCATATTTCTTATTGAATTGTTAGAAGAATTATTTAAAGATTAATTTGAAACATTATTTGACAGTTGTTCTGTAGGTTTTTTATCAATGAGTAATAAATATGAATAAATTTCACTTAAATGATTGAGATCTGTTTTTTTATTTAAGCAGTTATCTGATTGAGAGATGAAAGCCATTTCCATGAAAAGTCTCTTAGTAGAGTTACCTTCCTTGGTCAAAATTGTAGTGTTACTATAATTCATAATATGTCCTGTATTATTTACATGTTCACTCAATGCACATCTTTCAGGATGATATCTGCAATCACTTTTGTGTGACGTAATTCCACATTTAAGAGTTCTTGAAGTTTGACCTATATATGTCTTATCACAATTTGAGCAGGGAACACAATATACTAATTGAGATTGAGAGGTTGTATCCTTCACCTTGGTAAAAATGGAATTAATTGTTAAAACTATTTTATTAGCAATTTTTATATGATCAAATTCTCTGAGAATTCGAGCAAGCTTAGATTCATATTTGAAACTGCTCGAGTTGTAACTCCAACGTAAGACAATGCATCAGAAGGACTGGAATGTTTGTGGGTATAAGTCAGTAGGGTTTTGAAATATAATTCAGTGACTGTTAAGACTCGAAATTCTTTGAAAATAAGATCAGAGGGATACCTCCTTGGTTTGTGGACGAATATTTTGATAATATATTCCTGCGCTGTAATCAAGGTTTCCATAATTGTTTTGTAGGTGGATCCCCATGCTATAATGCAGTACTGTAATAAGCTTTGTGTAATAGCATAGTACACGGTTTTGATAGTATCAGGCTGTAGAATACTTCTAAGGGTATAGAATTTGTAAATTGTTTTTCTTATCTTCAACACCAGGTGTGATTTATTTCAGTTTCCATGATAGCTTTTGGTCAATTATTATTCCTAGGTACTTGGAAGGTTGTTTGGATATTATCGCACTTGAATGAATGAAATTGCTACTGTTTTCTCGATATTTAAGATAAGGAGATTGTTGTTTAACCATTTGCTGACGATCAAGAGATTTTGGTTTTCATGTCCGATAACTTCATGCCATGAGTTACCCACGAATATAATGGCTGTGTCATCAGCATATTCATGAAGGTTCCTTGGAAATTTAGTAACAGCAGGTCGTTTAGATAAATGACAAATAGTAAAGGGCCAGGAATCGTACCTTGTGGAACTCCATAGGTAGCAATATTATATTTTCTCATTTCTCCGTTTTCTCTAGTACATTGATTTCTATCAGAGATATAGTTTTTTATGAGATGGCGCCCTTAACCTCTAATTCCATAATTGTACAGCTTATTTAGAAGTTTTTGATTGCATACAGTGTTCTCAACTTATGAATAAAAAATTAACCAAAAATTCATTTTTTAGTGGACCGAATTGTGACTTCAAACCATTTCCAAATCCACTTGACCACACAGAAGCCGTTTAGGAGAAATTCGCTTTCGTATGAATACACAGAAGATTTTTATGTTATAGAAATATATGATGGACAACGCACTGGCATCCGCGCCGTTACATGAATGCCAGTGAGTTGTCTATACCATATATTCCTATATAAATTAACATCCGCGTGACCGACAATATTCTCAGTTATAACAAAAAATTCAGAAGAAATCAGTAGAAAAAAGAAGGTGGAGTAGTTCTTGTTATATGCAGTAACTTGAAATATAAACTTTCGAACCTATCTCACATATTTTCTATATTTTATTGTATTGAAGTATTTAGGGGAGAAATGCCAGGAGACTCAACCTTCTGCATATTTCATATTCATATTTCACCAGCTGCCTCCAATTTTTCAATAACGTAAATAACATTTGTAATCTCGAGCTTGCCATTTGCACTTCACAAAAGTTATTTTAAACATACATGCAGGACATGAATAAGAGATTATTTTCAACATTTACTGAAGGAAATGGCGGTTTTATTGGTAAGTTAAAAATGAGGCGAAGTAAATGAAAGTTTTTTCTTGGTATGAGTGGGACCTGTCACACTACTCTTGATTCGTTGGATATAGTCCACAGATGGTTGCTGCTCAAGTATAATCTTTCCATATTTACCAAACAAATTTTAGTTTAGTTTTTAGTTATGACAAATCAAGTATTCGGCTCCGCCAGAATTTGCAGCGGCGGCGGCGGGGAAGCGTGAGACTGAAATTTGATATCAGCGTTCAATCACGTTTTTTGAAAAAACGTACGCATTTCGGAAAAATCACCGGTAGTCCTCCTTGTAGAGAAATGAAGATTACAATAAAAATATATTTATTTATATTGAAACGAAAAAATAAATATTTGTTCGACCCCTGGAATTTTGGTAAACAATTTTCTTTCTTGTTTGGCATGTTTTCAACTACCAGCATACCAATTTGGTGGGATTAGAATCAATCCTCGTCTCAAACCCTAATTGTACTGGTTTAAATAGCTTAAACAAGAAAACTGATCTCAATAATAATATAAGTAAAATCTACACCTATATTTCAAACCTAAACAGGGATAAGTCAAAAAATTTCAATAATGTTGATACAACTAGTAGAGTCACTTCAGTTTGACGTTTACTGACATTACCTTCAAATTTATACACTGTCAGTCCACCAACTCATTAAAATTTTTAATAAAAGATTCTTTTTTCATTGATGCTAGTTTTTATTATTCACTCAGATTGTTTAGGTAGATTCATTATTGTTTATACTTGTCAATTTGTCCTGTTATAGTTGTCATGAGGAAGGAAATAAACTTTCCCGAAAGCTTGGCAAAATGACGAAGAGTTTTCTTTGAGACAAGTATGAGACTGCAACCTCAAGATTTATTCGATTCTACAAGTATTTTCAGTCACGAATTACCCAAAATTTTATATGTATATAAACCATCCAAGGTCCATTTGCAACATCATTCCAACAGACTCCTAATTTAAACGATTATCATTTTCATTCATTTGTGGGTTTGAATGATATACTCTGAATGAACCGATTCCACTAATTTGCCGGAGTTTATGAAACAAATCACCGAACTCGTGCGGTGATGTTCATCGCTGCCATTACAAATTTCATAAACACATCGACCAAAAGTTTGTATAAATGAACTTTTGCCTGATTCGATTCATGCACAGTTGAAATGAGGTTAATTTTGAGGTTATTACACTGTGACATTCAAAATTCTATATTTGATATGAGAGCTTCATTATTTTAAATTCTCATTGTGTACTGTAATGCGGAGCCGAACCATATGATTTTTTCTGCTGGATGACCATCATAGTGAACTCAACTCAATTAGTCGATTTCGACAGAGTTTAGTTTATTCACTGTATTGAAATAGGTACATCTCAAGGATCATGCCTCTCTCAACAATTTTTCATTCAAGAAGTGGCTCTCACGAAAAGGAAAATCCTGTATCGTTCAAAGAGCATCGTGAGAGCCGTGGGAAAAGATGTTCAGCATGTCTCCAAAGTGACTGCATATAGATGCAAGGACTGTGCTCGACCGGTCAGTCTCAATGTGACCGCTAGCGGTGAAAGATTTATGATATTTCGAAAGATCACCGCCAATGAAAATATTTTCAAAACAGAGACAGTTCGCCAACCTTTCCGCGGTGCTCTAGAGGAGTGATCGAGCTTGTGAGCGAAATATCACCGACGAAACGTATTGGACAGAGTTTTAATGTATGTTTGTGCCGTATAAATCTTAATCAACTGACGGAAAGTAGAATACTTCTTGGCGCGGAACAAAAAACCTAATTTTTGAGAGGCACTTTTGGTAATGGACATGGTTTTCCCATGAAAATTTAATGCTGGTGGTAATACCGAGTATGGAAATGAAAGATTTCATTGGTACGGATACTCCTGAATTCTACCAAGTTATTGGATTCCCTTTCTATAATTCTTGCTGAATCCGTATTCACTTCATTCACGATTTTTTCCCATTGACTTCCGCATTCATTGGCTAATATCGGAGTTTTGGAACAGAAAGCGGTATGAAGGGTACTATCATCGGCAAAGATGTTCACCGGACATGAGGTAGCTCCTAACAAATCATTGATGTGAAGAAGAAACAGTGTTGGTGTTAGAATGGATCCCTGTGGGACACCAGCATTTATTGGTAGGGTATCGACCACCACGTGGAGATATTGGTCAGAGAGAAAGCTAGATAGCAGGAAACACACCTGTCGCCTTATAAAAACTGAGGTAATAAGTTTTCATTGAGTAACTGACTCATTTTGATCCCGAATCTCAATAGTTCCCGAAAGAACGATTTCAGCAAATGGTGAATGAAAGAGAACAGAAGTATCAGAACCGTCCTGTTACGAGTTGTGGCATAATATAAGTATCCTTACTGGTGGTAACTATGTAACTACCCACAGCAGTCTAAGTAAGTACACAGTTTTCGAGTCAATGCCTGTACTGATGAAAATAAAAAAGAATTTCTGCGTTTTATTCCTATCATTGATTATGCTGTCTTAATATACATGCTAAATAATTGTCACATAATAGCCTAATGGTACATTGGCTTGCTTTTACCACTTTTTACTGGGTAGATGTGAATATTATAACAATGTTCCTCACGGAGGTGAACAAAGAACATATGTGTGACTAACTCAAGTGAACTTATACTTTGGCTCATGCTTGGTGTTTATTTGATATGGGTTAAGCCGCTTTTCAAGACTTAATCACCCTTCTACTTTAGCTAGTGTATATTTGGTATGTCAGGTTGGGTGGAAAATAAACATTCTAACTTAAAAATAATAGGATGTGGTTTACTCTTGCGTGAATCAACAAATTCGTTAAACAGTTAATGAACGTTTAAACACAACATTGTCGACTCAAGAGATTCTGTGATATGAAACATCATATATGTACCTCAGGTTGAACAAAACTTACCTACCTTGCCTATATTCATTCGCCAGTCTCTATGGTCCAGTTGGTTCATTCCTTTAGGGTAATGAACAGATACACTTTAACTGATGCACACAGTTAATTGGTTGGTTCAGAGCTGATTGGTTCTACTAATTCATTAATTTTTGCATTGATTAAATTTTTCACTTAACCTACAAAGGAAACTCAAGAAATAGTCTGTTTTTCATTTCTTAAAACAAAGGAGAGAAAAATAAATATAAATTGGTTGAATGTGTGATAAGGTTAATATTCACGAGAAGAAGAAGAAAGTAGAAAATTTACTTTCATCATTAACGTCAAAATAGTGAAAATTACAACGATTATACTTGAACAGACTGCAAACAATATTTAAAATAAGCGTGTTGGCTTACAAAGACCATATTCAAATACTCGAAACTGATTAGAAATTCTAATGAATGATAAAATAATTAAGGAATCCTTCAACTGAGAAAATATACCGGTATACCCCAGGTCAAAGCTGAGGCTTTGACATGAGAATTTTCTATTCTACTTCAAAACTATATTTCAACTGACTTGTTGTTCTCAGAGTTCGAGCGGCTCAGGTCTGTCCTCCGATTTCTATAGAAGAGGGGATTTTAACACGTAAAATGGGTATCGCTACTTGACTGGTCTTGGTATTCCAACCCTAATTTTGTGTTTTACATTCCTAATCAACTACATACAAATTTTCCTATCAAGTGACAACATTTGAGTGATCAGTCCGTACTCTTGGCAGAAACGATCACAAAACCGACCTTTCTCTAGCGAGTCCGATATCCTTAGCTGCCTTTTTACTTTCGAAATAACAAAATTTGCATACATCTTACAAGGAACGACCTATTTTCATTTGTGACGGAATTAACTGATTAAAAGACCGAATGCGGTTGATTCTAGGAATTACTCTGGCATCCAAACGAGCGGTATACGATCGTAAGCTTTAGTATTTTTTCTATTCAGCCTGCAATTCCCAAACGTTACAACAACTCGAAACTGTCCATATGTTTTATGATTCTCTGATATCTACATTTTTTGTCTCGCGTCTCTCATGAATTTGGAGTTCAAACTTTGTAACTAGACTCGATAATTTCTTTAGAGCTTAGCCCCTTTTCTACGCTGTTCGGACATTTCTGAGTCACATGTATTGTTGCTTATCTAGTGGAATGGATTTTGTCATGCAATCAGTAGCGTCTCTCAAGGTCTTATTACAATATTTTCATTCGTAACCATTTCACTATGTAATTTTTGAATCTCGCATAATTTGCTTCAGGAATGCAAGAAGGGTACTTTTCTAGCTTGTTTACATTAGTAAAACTTTAAAAAGTAAAGAGTAACTAACAAGAACAAAATAAAAACATCAAAATGATTGATCGGCGCTCCGGGGCGGCTCAAATGATATTGGTGGCGCATTCGCTTTCAGAGCTGCAGGGAAACCTGGAAAAACCTGCAACACCACATCATCTGAAGAGTTGAAATTTATTGGTAGAGAACTCCGACGAATTGTGACAATCTGCTCTATGGTAAAATAGGATGTATGGTGTCTTCGAAGGCTCCAAAAGGTCCAGTTCCAAAGAAGGTATTCTATTTACGCAATTGTCCTCAAATTTGTACCAGTCCGTTCTATCTTTGGCTAAGGTGTAATAATGGCCAAAATCAGCTCCAGAACCACAGTGAACAATGACTGCGTAAAGCTCGTAATTGCAGTCGGCTAGATTGGGGTGTTCTTCTAGCTTGATTCTTTGAAATAGTTTGATACATCTTTGGGTTTCTGAGTCATAATTGAAGAGCTTCAGAGTTATGATCAGATATGCAGGTGTTTCAACTATACTTGTTATTTTATGGCTGTCTGTTGTTTTGGCACAGATTTGACAGTACAGTTGACTATCACCTGTTAGGTATTCTGGACTCAGGTGATGAATGAGTAGATTCTGTATGGGCTGTATTTCTGAAAGATTGGGAAACACGAGCTCTAATTCAAAAAAGTCATTGAAGATCCTGCTATTTATTCTGAATTTGCTACAACGTGAAGCTGTTAGGATCCTTCCTCCAAAATATTTTTGTATTGAAGGAGTGATAGGTTGTAATTCCTCACCATCAATGCATTCAGAAATATCGACTGAATTATTCTCCTGCTCATGAATTGTACTCAGCAGGTGTCCTAAAAATTCAAAACTGTCTTGTTGTTCTGACGAAAAACTATTTTGGATCAAAGACTGCATGAAATCATACAGATAAAAAGACACCTTCTCGGAAAATTTAAGTTGTTCGAACAAATGTTTCAGTTTCGAGAATAATGGGGCAATATCATTATTGTTGGTTAATATGTCTTTCCTGGAAGACTCTGTCATAAATAGCGCTTTTAAGACGCTATGCATATAACAAGTGTTTCCCTAATAGTTTAAACCAACTTAACGCTTGTGATGTTCAAGGTGATTTGTTGAAGTTTCCAAACACTTCTGCCAGATCATGAAGAGCAACATCTCCAACCAAACCATTCTGCATAGGGTCATCAATCCTTCCTAGTGGAGTGGAATCTTCTAGAGGGATCAATTGGGTTTCTGCTTGAACTGGTTGACTGGAATAAGTCGCCGTAACACCTAATTTATAGTCTGAGGAAGTGATTCTGATTCTTGAGTATTCTGAAAAGGAAAGAGGACCAACATTAAGATGTTCATCAGACATTGTAGATTTCAAATGAAAATGAAAGAAATTTTGCTTTCTTACTGAAATTGGGGATATACATAATTTCTAGCTATTCTGACCTATTTATATATTCAACAGCAACCGTATAATCACTTTGTATTTTTTTACACCTACAAGTGTTTGGAATTATCTTGCATTATAGGGCTTTCATAATAGTTCCGGTATTAACACGTAGGTGATTATTTAGCAACTACGTTGTATTTTTTTCTGGTAGTTTAACACTTCCGAGCCATTTATGGGGCAACACGACGCGTATTCAATTAATGTAATTTTGTGTGGCTTATATAATTATTCATTGTAATACGTTTATATATTGCTCGTGTACTTTTTATCTTGTTTGTTTCCCATCCCGTCCGGTAGCTAGTGAAGCTACTAACCGCCAGCTAGCGCCCTCAATGCTTACGAATAATTTAATAAAATCATTGCATTTTAAGCAATTTGCTGTAACATAATATGTTGGGGAGCAGCAAACAAGTGAACAAGAATCTTCATTCTTCAAAAAAGATTGATACGACTCATCTTTGGTCTCAAGTATGAAGAATCCTGTAAGGAAACTTTCGAAAAATATAGGATTCTAACTTTAACAGGAATTTACATACATAAGATTCTTATTCATTTTAGTTCGAAAATATGAATAGGAAATTCATAAAATCTATTGTGGAATCATCTGCGACTGAAAGTCAAACTTTAGTCGCTATTTTCCACCTGAAAAGGAAAGAATAAATCTGAAAGTGAAAATTTGCATGTTCATTCAGATAGCTGACTTTTTTAATTCTTTCTAGTTTTCCTTGAAAAAATCATTAAATAAATCAGATAAGGAGAATGTTATTAAAAAAATGTAACTAACAGAAATCGCTCATTTCATTGAAGCAAGGTTCGCTTCTCTCGCATTTAATCCCCAATACATTTTGGTCGACAAAAATTTATTTCACTTTGCCAAGCTCTTCAGGAGCATTGATATAGGATTGGAATGAAACAGGCTCTTCAGAAGCATACACATCAGGGATGGATATGAGAGAAACATTTCTTCTGCGGTGACACTTTGAAAATTATTTTTTGACGTAGACCTGTCATGAGCATTTTGATTTCAATTCGAAAATATGAATAGAAAATTCATAAAATCTATTGTGGAATCATCTGACAAACTTTAGTCGCTATTTTCCATCGTTCAAGATAACCTCTTGGGAGGTATTCATGTTGAAAAGGGGAACATTCTCCATAAAATTGAAAAATGAAAAATGAGATTCATTTGTAATATCTAACAGAAAACAACTACTTCCCCGGCACAAGCCACGCTGGACATTGAACTACATCTGATAGATATTGTGAAAAGACTTTAACTGAAAAAAAAACATCGACGTCTTCATGAAGCATTCAGATGTACATACTCATCATACGCGAAGCCACTCAAATATATACCAAAAAAATTCAACCCTATGTCATACAATCACCAAACTCTTTTGGTATACATTCATATAACTTGCTGCCGAGTGACTCGAAAACTCTGTCTCTCAAAAATTCAAATTAGAATTGAAAAATATACTTCTATCAATAATGTTTTCTATAGGGTTACAGAATTTGAGGAATTTTTGCATAAATCATCCTGAATGTAGGTATTGGATATTCATCTTTTGTGTTGACTGTGATTTCTGGCATTTTTGTTTACAAAAAACTGTAACAATGCAGTTTTTGAAAAAATATGAATACAAATTCATATTTTTTTAAAGATGAACCTCACATTTATAAAAATGGCAAGAAAGGTGATAAATATTTTTATCTGTTTATAGCATTGCTAGGTCAAGCTCAAGTATCTGAACCCACTCCCTGAAATTTGTTCCTGTTGAAAAAATGGGAACTGATGAGCGACTTATAATTTCGTTATTATAACGCCAGAAAATGTTCGATTATCGACATAAAAAAAGTAAGATACCAGTAGCATGCATTCAGTCGATTCCACCAGAAATTTAAATATACAGCTTCAAAAAAGTTGGTTTTAATTAAATATTTTTTCGTTTACATCTCTGAATTTTCATAGCAACCGAATTTCTTTATATTGATTTCAGGGCACTTCTTTCTGATGACTCAGGTTACCCGCAACAGCTCTCTTCTTGACACTTTCTTTAAACATACAAGAAACAGTAATAATTATTATTATTGTACGAATGAATGATTGCTTCTTTCAATTCAGAAATTACTAATATAATTCTTAAAAACATAATCAACAATAATAATAATAATAAAATATATAATATAAAAATATTTAATTGATATTTATTTCAATTTCAGATGATGATATGCTTCATGCTGTTTTTACAAGTACACTTCATATTAGATAACACTTAACACTGAAACTTATTTTACAAAAGATAAAATAAGTAATTTTTTCCACTATAATTTTTGTACAGAATTTTTCTTTTCAAGACACTCCAACCTGAAATTTCTGCTCAATAATTTTTCAAGATAGCCGCGAAAGTTTAAGGAGGTGAGATCGCACACTTGATTCAAATGTCAAAATCTTTTTTCTAGTTCTCTTGAATTCCTAAACCTGGATTCAAGAAATAGTTCAATTCGTATCTCAGCAGACCGAGAAAGAATGTAAATATCAGGATTTTTGTAGCATCCAAAATGATCAATGTATTCGTATCTTCGTTATCTTCCGTGCCGGTGGTTTGTCGTATTGAAGTCACTCGAAACCTTTGAGGAATTCTGCGCTTTGAAGTTTGTCAAAGGGCGAGCTGAATCGCCAATTTGCTTAAGCGACATAAACGTCCGTCCAACTGAATTTTTCGATCGAATAAACATATGTCAACTTAAGAGTTTTGTACTCAGCGAATACGGGTTACTCTAAAAAAAAACGCATTGGTTGGAAGCCTTTCAAATAACTTATTCAGAGGATGAAAATCAAAAAAATGAAATCGTATTTTTCCAGTTCGGAACAACATGGCATCGTATATTTCCAGTTCGGAAAGTCATTAGTTTATTGAATAGTTTCTTATAACATAACAAAGTTTACTGAGAGTAACAGGATAAAGTTGTTTAAGTAGTTCATGTATCACGAAAGGAAAGTTGGTATTTGAATTTCGCAAATGGAATGAACAGTTTATGAATAGACGTATCTTGAATGTTTTCCTTACTAATAATCTTTTCAGAACTCAATTCAATTTGTATAGTTTAAGAGGAAAACTCGTGCTCGAGACGAATATTGAATATAGTAATAACAGAAATGAACTTATCTATAGAAATTTTATATACCAAGCATTTTGATTTCATGAAATGGTGTTATGGGGATAACAACCGCCTACGATTGGAGAATAACGAAATGTCAATTCGAAGACATGCATACAAGTGTGGAAGGGAAAATGAATCAATTTGGCATTCAAACGACTGTTGTCTTAAAAATTTAACCTTCTCTTTTAATAAATGTGAAGAAATTGAGAGAAAAAAAATTGTTTGCGGTTAATACGCGTGGCAATGATGCACTAACAGGTTATTTTGGAATATATATTCTTCACAAAAAAAAGTTATTTATGATACAAGTTCGTAGAGTAGAAATTTTTTGTATGGGAGTAAAGTTTGTTGATTGAGGCGCAGCTGAGTTCAAAAAACACGCGAGTACAAAAAAATACCCTTTACTAACGTGTATCATACTTCGACGGTAGTTATTGTACTGACAAATTTTAGAAATTGTATTATTAATTTAAATGTTTTATGTTATGAATTGTCGTCATTTTATCGAATGAATAATTCCGAGTTATATTTGACACAGTTATTTACTTCACGCCCAGATTATTTTCACGTACTTGTGCGTAAAAGTATAACTCTACAGTGCGTAAAATCTTAGTCTACGCACTGTCGTAGAGAAAACTTTTTTTTTCAATTTTTTTTTTTAATCAATGTACAATTTCTCATTACTCAACTTTCACAATTTTTTTATTTTTATTCTTGCTGAATGATTTGTAGGAATCAATATTTGTATTCAGACATAAACGTAAGTTTTTATGGTACACTATTTATTATATTCTAAATCAAGATTCAATACAGAATTGTACAAAGAGGGAAATGACTTGGAGTTCCAGCAGTTTGGCTAAGTTATTCAAAACTTGCTCATGGAGAGTATAGTATATCTCTAATGGTATCCTATAAAACTATATCCCAAAGTTGACTGAGAGTTTCAGTAATAGCAGATCTATATATTTTCTGAAAGATCAGCGTCTATTGTAACTAAAAATTATGGAGTCATGGTGGTTATTACTCAATTCAGTGAATTTAGTTTACACAAAATAAATATTTAAAAAAAATTCAACAACAGTTTATTTGGATCTATAGATATCATGTAACAAAAATAATATTACAATCATTTAAAAAAATGTTATTACCCAATTTTGTTTGAAGATGACGACTTTTTGTTCACATTTTTAATTACATTTTTCCACAAGTGTGAATATGAAAGTTTATATCGATATTGTTCATAACAGGTAACCAGCTAGAGGTAGGCTGAGATCTAATAAGTATACCGGGTGTCCACGGAACGGAGCTCGCCCCTATAACTTTTTTGTTTTTGAAGATATTGGAATGAAATTTGGAGAGTCTAAAAAATACATAAAGCTGCATTTTTTCACAAGTGACTAGCTTCATGCAACTTCAATGATTATTTAACTGTTGTGGCAAAATTTGGGTAAACGCCTCTTATAAACGCACCAACACGCCAAAAAGCTTGTATCGACCACTTCTTTATGAAGACAAATACGCTTCTTATGGAAAATGTCATACCTATCGTAACTCTTAAGGATATTACAGACCTTTCGACCATCATTGTTCAAGTAATAACTGAAAAAAAGACTACTACTATAATTAATGAAAAAAGAACTATGAAGCGCTTCAAAGAGAAAAAAATTTATAGAGAACATAAAGTTTACAAATTCATCTGAATGTTAGACAACGACTTGGACAGATTGACTTGAAAATTTACTAGTGTCATAGGAATAAAATGTAATGAAAAAAAAAAACAATTGGATATCACCATCTTCAGTTTGATCCGAATGATATGCAACTAAAGACGGAATACAAAATTTATAAGAGTATTCTCGATAAACTGATTCAAAAAACCAAAAATGAACCTTACAAAAATAAGATCAATGAAAGCAAATTTAATGCTTATGGAAAAATATAAATGAAATGTTTTATAAAAGATCAAAACGTTAAATTAGTTCTATAAAGAAAAGACTGAGGCAACTCATGATATAACTGAAATAGTAGACATTTTCAATAATATATATGTGAATATGGAAAGAGAACTAGCAAGCAAATTAAGAAGGACATCAAATAATGAATTCAAACAAGACTTCAACGAAAACTCTTTATTCCTTAATCCAGCTACCAAAACAGAGGTTATAAATATAATAAGGGAACTCAAAAATGAAAAATCGCCTGGAATTCATGACTTAAAGAGTAAAACATTGAAATTAGTAGCTGAATACATCGCAAAGACTATAACATATATATATTCAACCAAGCAGGTGAAAAGTGACAATTTTCATCATTCATAAAACTATCAATTATTACTCCTACCTTCAAAATCGGGGGTAGGGATGAAGTAACGAATTACAGACCAAGTTTCTCTGATAACGAACATAAGTAAAATTCTCGAGAAGTTAATTAGACTCTTATTTCGAAAAATGAAAGATTTTATCCGAATCCCAATTTGGTTTTCAAAAAGGGAAGTGAACTCAGAATGCTGTAATGCAGTTAAAAACCTCATCTACAAAGCAAACCATGAAAAGGGGTCTTTATTGATTCATCGAAAACTTTTGATACTGTAAATTTATTCAATTCTATTCAATAGTTTAGAAAATATTGGAATTAGAGGAAACCTATTTGAATCACCCAAATCATACCTAGAGAATTGATAGCAAAATGTGAGAACCGAAAATACTGAGAGCAGTAAGAAACAATAAAATGTGGAGTACCACAAGGACCCGTATCAGGGCCAATACTTTTCGGTATATATATTTTCAGCAGAAGCAACTGGCAAAATAATCAGCTTTGTAGATGACACCGATGTGTTTTATTCGTGGGAAACATGGATTGAAGTGAAAAAACAGGCTGAGAAGGATATGGAATTCATTAAAGACTGGTTCGATGGTAAAGAACTGTCTTTGAACCGTAGCAAAACCTACTTCGTACCGTTCTCTAACTACAAATCGTTTTTGCCACATTTTCAATTTATCTCGATAGGGACTACACTCAAAATATCTTCAACAACACAGATTTTGAAGACATTAATATCCAAATATAATGAATTTGATCGAAAGACAGTCTGGCAAATAATTTAATCGTGACAACTTGTCAACTGAAGGTTAGATCCTGGTAGTGTTCCCGCTACCGACTACCCGGCAACCTAATTATTACACCTATCATTCGAGACTTGTCTTAGGTAATTCAGCATTAATGTAGCTATTGCCCTATACCCGTATTCAGTGTCATTCATCATATTATATTATATCAAAAACAACAAAAACAATGTTTCGGATTCATTTTCGGTTGTGGATATGAATAGTTTTTCCAACTGTACCATTTATTCACCAAAGCTACTGATGATTGTTATATTTCACGTTCATTCAGTGAAGAAAACTCACCAATCACAACCCTTTCATCAAAATGAAAAT